>CM019148.1:22798570-22834525 GCA_009733165.1 Naja naja | reverse complement strand
AAGAGAAAGTTTTTTCCACAACAGGCCATTTACTTCATACTTAGTCCCAAAGGTGCTTTTTCAAAAGGCAACTGGACTTTCCTTTGTTTGTTTGTTTTGTTTCATGGGCATTGCTTTCATCAGGGCTAGTTTCTTCAGTTCTGAAGATGGTGGAGAATAGAAAGATTTATATTTTAAGCATGATAAATTTAAAGATGGAAAAAAATATCAATATTTAATTCTGCATATTATAACCGCGACCAGAATAACTTACATAAAATTGGAAATTGATGTCTATCCCTTCAGATGATATGGTAATTAAAAAAATTCATGAATGTGCTGAAATGGATAGTCTAACTAAGTTGTTAAAAAATAAACAAGATAGTGATTATTATGAAATATGGAATATTTGGTATGAGTGGATAAAGAAAACGTAATATTTGACATTTTGATAAGTCAATGAATAGTTAGAAGACGGTAGTTAATATTAAATGATATAGAGAAATATGTTAAAAGAACGAAGGAGTTATTTTAATAAGGTAGATCACGTTAATGAAAAGTATAAAGATTTTAGCCATTGCTCAATATATGTTGTAAAATGTATATGTATATATATATATGTAGGTCTTGTGTATTCGGGTCTTGTCCCTGTAAGATTGAGAATACCTTGGCAACGCTTCGCAAATCTCATCCGTCATCTTCAGGCTGGTGTCTTCAGCTTGCTTCTCCTGGGGAGTGTGTGATTGTGGCTGTTTTCCCCTTTTAAACTCTAGAGTTGGCTGTGTTGTTACTTCTTGATTGGTTTGTGGAGTTGATGTATGCAGATTGGATGGCTTTTTCCTGAGACCCTGTGTGGCTGAGGTGCTGGCTGTGTGTCTCTCAGCCTTTGTGTTGTAAACGACCTGGGTAATGGGCTGTGTGATGACCTTCTGAGTTCTATTGTTGTGATGTCCTGGGTGTGGTGCTGTAATCTCCTGGGTCGTTGTCTGTGCTGCAACCTCCTGATGTTTTGTGTTGTGATCTCCTGAGTTCTGTGATGTAGTATCCTGGGTGGAAGGCTGTGATGTGGCATTCTGGGCCTTGGTTTGGCTCCAAGTTTGAGGTCTGGCTATGTGTTTATAGCGTGTGTCAGTTTGCTTAGTTTTTGGGGTTGGAGGGGTGTAGTAGCTGGTGTTGCAGCCATGGTCTGGTTTCTGGACGGTGGTTGCCTTTCATCTGTATGGGCTTGGGTTTGAGTCTGGTGAAGGAGATTGGTGGTGGCATCCTGTGTTATTTTGGGTCCGGTGTTGGTTTTCATGGCTGAGACTCGTTTGTTGATTAGGGCTAGTTTCCAGATGTCTGACAGACAGCTGCCACATCGGCTTGGATGCTGTTGTGAGGGAATGTATGAATGCAGGAAGGAAGTGGGGAGTGGAAAGCTTTTCCACCCAGCTGAAGCTGCTTTTCCGAAGCACAACTTCACTTTCTCACAAGGGTAAGTGAAGTGGGTCTGTCTGTTAGTGGTGGGATTCAAAAAATTTTACTACCGGTTATGTGGGCATGGCTTGGTGGGCATGGCAGGGAAGGATACTGTAAAATCTCCAGTCAGAGGTGGTATTTGCCGGTTCTCCAAACTACTCAAAATTTCCACTACTGGTTCTCCAGAACTGGTTAGAACCTGCTGAATACCACCTCTGGACTCCGTGCTCCTCATAATGCTTTCTTAACTATATAGACTGTCAGTCAGGCTAATTTTGGACAGGGATTTAGTCCACCTTCCAAAGAACCGCAGGCTTATGCTAAGAAATTATCCACTTGAGAAGTCATAGGCACAAAGCCCTCCGGATCTCTTATCTGGACCACCTGCCAGGTAACTAAATCTGCCATTCAAAGCACCTACCTAGCTAGAAATCCCCACCCCCATTTCACATTAAGCAGAGCAATTTATGGCCATTTTCCTCATGGGCAGGCGGCATCCAGAAGGAAAAATAAAATCAAGACATCAAGCACTTTCCTTAATTTGTCCCACATTAAAATTAGTCTGCATTCAATCAGCCCCCTAGCCTGCCTCATTGCTTGAGGCAGAATAGGCCTCCACCATCATGGCAGCCCAATTTATATCAGCAGACTTTCCTGCTGAATCCAGGAATGGAGGATAGCATGTTAGAACCTATGACACTTGGATTCCTTTAGTTAAATTATTTTCTATGTGATTTATGCTGAGTGGCACAGACCTACCAACAAATAGCAGATCATCGTGATGGCTTCATTTAAAAAAAATAGGGTTAGCAGCTCTGTGGTTTGGAAAAGTTATCAGCATCTGTCAACTGTCACCCCTTCCTGGAATGACAAACAGTGCACTTTTGCCTTCCTTGCTTATGTACACTCAGGCACATGCAAGAGCATCTCAGCATGTTTACCATCTGTTGCTTTTGATACTTCTGATTACCCTGACTGATATCCTGATAGCTACCAGCAATTAAGCAGCAAATATTTAACTCTGGCAAAGAGGTGTGGAGGAAGATTTTGCGCTCTTGAAAGATAGGACACACATCACATTTCCATATGGTCTATGCAGAAATGGAGTTTACCTATTGGCAGTGAGAACTGGCTTCTCAGTCTCATCAGTCAGGGTAGTGTGTAGGCTTTGCCCTTAATACAATAATATTTCCAAGTAAAAGAAGATGTTTCTTTTTTTCAAGAAAAGCATATTAGATTAATTGCTAGAGATGTGTAGCTATTTGGATTCAAAACACAAAACATACATATACATACACACACACACAATAGACACACACACACACATATACACACATACATTATATATACATATATACACACACACACACATACAATATATACATATATACATATCGTCTTGGTGTATTCGGTCTTGTCCCATGTAAGATTGAGAATACCTTGGCAACGTTTCGACGAAATCTCATCCATCATCTTCAGGCTGGTGTCTTCAGCTTTGTCCTTCTGGGACCCAAGACCCGACTACACCAAGACCTACATACCTTTACCCGTGAAAATCTGAAAACAAATACATACATATATATATGCAGGTCTTGGCATGCTCGGGTCTTTTCCTGTGTAAGATTGAGAGTATCTTGGCAATGTTTCCATGAGGTCCCACTCGCCATCTTCAGGCTGGTGCTTTCAGCTTTGTGCTTGTGCGAACAAAGCGTGATCAGAGCTGCTCTCTATAAATACTGGTGGGGAGGTGTGGTGTGCTGGCTCTGTTGTGAGCAGGCTGGTTGGCTGTGTTGTTACTTCTTGATTGGTTGATGGAGTTGATGTTTGCAGATTGGTTGGCTTTTTGTAAGAACCTGTGTGGCTGAAGTATTGGCTGTGTGTCTATCAGCCTTTGTGTTGTAACGACCTGGGTAATGGGCTGTGTGATGACCTTCTGAGTTCTATTGTTGTGACATCCTGGGTCTTGTGCTGTAGTCTCCTGGGTCGTTGACTGTGTTGTAACATCCTGAGGTTTTGGTTTGTAACCTCCTGAGTTCCATGAACCTGAGCGGATGGCTGTGATGTAACGTTCCGGGCTTTGGTTTGGTTCCAAGTTTGAGGACTGGCTATGTGTTCATAGCGTGTGTCAATTTGCTTAGTTTGGGGGTCAGAGGGGGGTGTAGCAGCTGGTGATGCAGCCGTGGTCTGGTTTCTGGACAGTGGTTGTCTTTCGTCTATGGGATGGGTTTGGGTTTGAGTCTGGTGAGGGAGATTGGTGGTGGCGTCATGTGTTGTTTTGGGTCCGGTGTTGGTTTTCGTGGCTGGGACTCGTTTGTTGATTAGGGCTAGTTTCCAGATGTCTGGTAGGTGGGAGGTATCGTCCCGTTTATTCATGTTATGGGTGTGATAATTTCAATGGCTTCCCTAATTATTCTCTTGTTGAAGTGTTCAGTATTGGAGATTAATTTGGTTCCCTCAAAATCAGTTTCATGTCCTGTGGCTTTAAGGTGCTGGAAAAGAGAGGAAGTATTTTCTTCTTTTCTGACTGCATTCTTGTGTTCTGGGATGCATGCATTTATTCTCCTGTTGGTTTGTCCAATGTATGTGGCTGGAGAAATTTTGCATGGTATTTCATAAACTCCTTGGTTTTCTAGATGGATCTTGTCCTTGGGGTTTCTTAAGGTGCTGGCTATTTTTTGGTCAGTGCCGAAGGCTGTCCTGATATTGTGTTTGTGGAGAATTTTGTTGATTTTATCTGTGGTGCCTTTGATGTAGTAGGGGAGGAGGGCAATGCCATTGTCCTGTTCTGTGTCTCGGTTTTTGGGGGGTGTCTCCCTTAGGATTAGGTTAGTAATTGTGTTTCTTTGGAATCCATTGGAAATTAATACGTTAGTGAGGGTGTATAATTCTGTTCTCAGGTGGTCTTTGTCAGCTAGGCATTTGGTTCTGGAGATGAGGGTCTTGGCTACACAGTTGATCTGTGCATTTGGTTCTGGAGATGAGGATCTTGGCTACAGAGTTGATCTGTGCAGGGTAGTGATGGTATTGTGCATTTAAGTAGTGGATGGTGTGTGTTTTCTTCCGGTAGATGGCGTGTCCTAGGGAGCCATTGGGTTTTTTGTAGATTAGAATGTCCAGGAAGGGAAGTTGGTTGTTGGCTTCTGTTTCCGTGGTAAATTGTATTTTGGGGTGAAGGCTGTTGAGATGTGTGAGGAAGTTGTCCAGTTTTTCTTTGCCGTGTGGCCAAATTTCGAAAGTGTCATCTACATATCTAAGCCAGAGTTTGTGTTGTGTTCGGATTTGTCTAGAGCGTTGATTTCAAAGTGTTCCATGTATAGGTTAGTGATGATGGGTGAGAGGGGTGATCCCGTAGGTGCTCCTTCTATCTGTTTGTATTTTTGTCCATTGTGGATGAAGTATGTGTTGGTTAGGCAGTGGTTGGTCAGTTCTAGGATGTGCTTAGGGAGGTTGTATTTGTTTTGGATAGCTGTCAAGGCTTCTTTATTAGGTACTTGGGTGAATAGGGATATGACATCGAAGCTCACAAGTAGGTCACTGGGTTGTAGGTTTTGTTTCTTTATTGTTTCTATGAAGTGGAAAGAGTTTTGTAGGTGTGAGGTGATGGATTCTGTGTAGGGCTGGAGTTGTTTAGCGAGAAATTTGGCAAGGTTCTGTAGAGGTGAGCCTATGGAGCTGACTATGGGTCTGAGTCGTGTTCCTTCTTTGTGTATCTTGGGGAGGCCATAGAGCTTAGGACATCTGGATGATTTTTCTCTGGGAATGATTCTTTGCTGGATCTCTTCACTGATGGGTGAGGCTTTTATTTTAGATTTGGTGGTTTTTTTCCAGGTAGGTGGTGGGATCTGTATTTAGAGGTTTGTAAGCGGGGTCTTGGAGTAGGTTGGATAGTTTGGATTGGTAGTCAGATGTGTTCATCACAACCGTGCCGTTGCCTTTGTCTGCTGGGAGAATGATTATGTTGTCTTTCCTCAAGTTGGTGAGTGCTTTTTGTTCTTCTTTGTGTAAGTTGCTTCTGGGTGGACTGCTGGAACAGAGGATGTTGGTGACTTCAAGTCTGATTTTATTGGCTACATCTGGGTTAATTTTGGTTAGGCTAGCTTCAACTCTGCATATGATGTTTTTGGTGGGGATGCATTTGGGAGCGACTGCAAAGTTGAATCCTTTGGAAAGGACATTGGTTTCTGCTATGGTGAGGGTTCTGTCTGATATGTTGTGTACTGTTTGTTTCATGTGTTGTTGTGGGGGGGGTGTTGGGCTTCTGGCATTTCTCTAGTCTGTGGAGTTTGTTGGTTTGGTCTAGTAGGAATCTTTTCCATTCTAAAACCTCAGCCACTGAAAGGATCCTGAAAAGAACTGAATTAGTCCTAATCAGAAACGAACTCCACAGGAAAAGATTCCTACTAGACCAAACCAACACAGACCTACTCATTCTCCACTTCAAACTCAGTAACAAAATCCACCCAGCACTCTGGGACAAATACAAACAACTAGCCCTCTGGAGAGCCGCAACAGAAACCTCCCACAAGACAGACACACACACCTTTGTCACCTAGCCGACAAAGACCACCTGAGAACAGAATTACACACCCTCACTAACATATTAATTTCCAACGGATTCCAAAGAAACACAACTACTAACCTAATCCTGAGGGAGACACCCCCCAAAAACTGAGGCACAGAACAGGACAAAGGCATTGCCCTCCTCCCCTACATCAAAGGAACCACAGATAAAATCAACAAAATTCTCCACAAACACAATATCAGGACAGCCTTCGGCACTGACCAAAAAATAGCCAGCACCTTAAGAAACCCCAAGGACAAGATCCATCTAGAAAACCAAGGAGTTTATGAAATACCATGCAAAATTTCTCCAGCCACATACATTGGACAAACCAACAGGAGAATAAATGCATGCATCCCAGAACACAAGAATGCAGTCAGAAAAGAAGAAAATACTTCCTCTCTTTTCCAGCACCTTAAAGCCACAGGACATGAAACTGATTTTGAGGGAACCAAATTAATCTCCAATACTGAACACTTCAACAAGAGAATAATTAGGGAAGCCATTGAAATTATCACACCCATAACATGAATAAACGGGACGATACCTCCCACCTACCAGACATCTGGAAACTAGCCCTAATCAACAAACGAGTCCCAGCCACGAAAACCAACACCGGACCCAAAACAACACATGACGCCACCACCAATCTCCCTCACCAGACTCAAACCCAAACCCATCCCATAGACGAAAGACAACCACTGTCCAGAAACCAGACCACGGCTGCATCACCAGCTGCTACACCCCCCTCTGACCCCCAAACTAAGCAAATTGACACACGCTATGAACACATAGCCAGTCCTCAAACTTGGAACCAAACCAAAGCCCAGAACATTACATCACAGCCATCCGCTCAGGTTCATGGAACTCAGGAGGTTACAAACCAAAACCTCAGGATGTTACAACACAGTCAACGACCCAGGAGACTACAGCACAAGACCCAGGATGTCACAACAATAGAACTCAGAAGGTCATCACACAGCCCATTACCCAGGTCGTTACAACACAAAAGGCTGATAGACACACAGCCAATACTTCAGCCACACAGGTTCTTACAAAAAAGCCAACCAATCTGCAAACATCAACTCCATCAACCAATCAAGAAGTAACAACACAGCCAACCAGCCTGCTCACAACAGAGCCAGCACACCACACCTCCCCACTAGTATTTATAGAGAGACAGCAGCTCTGATCACGCTTTGTTCGCACAAGCACAAAGCTGAAAGTACCAGCCTGAAGATGGCAAGCGGGACCTCATTGAAATATCTCCAAGATACTCTCAATCTTACACAGGAAAAGACCCGAACACGCCAAGACCTGATACATACATATACATATACGTATACGTATACGTATACATATATACATACACATATATATGTACATACATACACACACACACAGACGCACAGACACACAGACACAGATATATATGTGTGTCTCTGTGTGTAATGTATTTGCTATGTGGGAAGTTGATTGTGAAACTTTAAAAGAATTCCACATACACTTGAATAAATAGGTTGTTTTCATTTCCCTCAGTTGTTTCTGCCTCTTTGTGACTCAACGGAGGTGATTTTGCCAGGAATATCTATTAGCATTTATTTCTTTCCTTTATTTTTGTAAGCTGCTATTTACAAGTGATAGTCTCTAAACAACTTGTCTTGGGGGGGTGGGGGTTCTGTGTGAATTCCCTTCATTTTTTCCAAGCATCAGGCTCTTCTCCAATGACTTAATGTCCAAAATATTGAAGTGTTAGCTTAATTATTAGTGCTTCTACTGATCACATTACTTATACTTCATCTAGTTCTTGTAATCCAAACTTGTTTTCAACATTTTTTTCCTCCAGCATCACAATTCAAAGGCGTCTGTTTTTCTTTGTTCAGCACATATTTTGTGTGTTACGATTGGGGAAATTTATTTATTTATTTTATTTATTTATTAGGCTTATATGCCACCCTATCTCCTGAGGGACTCAGGGCGGCTTACAATTAAAACAGTCCCAATACAATTACATAAATGTTAAAGGACATTAAAAACCAAGGTCTCCTTTGTCAATTAGAATATTTTAAAAATATATTTAACACCCTCCCTCAGTCCCCATCAGTCCCCATCAGTCCGGGTAGGCTAGTTGGAATAGCCAAGTTTTTAGGTCACGGCGGAAGGAGCGGAGGTCAGGAGCCATCCGGAGCTCCAGGGGAAGTTGATTCCATAGGGTGGGTGCTCCCACCGAGAAGGCCCTACTCCTGGGGGTCGCCAGTCGACATTGTTGTGTCGATGGCACCTGGAGCAGGCCCTCTCGATGGGAGCGCACGGGACGTTGGGAAGCTGTTATCGGCAGCAGGGTCTCCCGCATGTATCCTGGTCCAATGCCATAAAGGGCTTTATAGGTCAATGCCAGCACCTTGAATCTCACTCGGAGGGCAATCGGTAGCCAGTGCAGCTCACGCAGGAGGGGTGTAATATGGGAGTATCGGGAACCTCCCATCACAACCCACGCTGCCGCATTCTGGACCAGCTGAAGCCTCCGAGTGGTCCTCAAGGGCAGCCCCATGTAAAGAGCATTGCAGTAGTCCAGACGGGAGATAACGAGTGCATGAGTGACTGTACGCAGGGCATCTCGGTCCAGATAGGGACGTAACTGGCGCACCAGGCGAACCTGAGTGAATGCCCCCTGGCCACAGCTCCCACCTGTTCCTCCAAACTGAGCCGTGTATCCAGGAGGACACCCAAGTTGCGCACCCTATCTACGGGGGGTAACACCTCTCCCCCCATAGCCAAAGATGGAATCTCCTGGACAATTCGAGATGCCGGTATGTACAGCCACTCGGTCTTAGCTGGGTTGAGCCGAAGCCTGTTTCTTCCCATCCAGACCCGTACCGCCTCCAGACATCGGGACATCACGTTGAGGGCATCACTGGGTTGGTTAGGGGTGGAGATAAAAAGCTGAGTATCATCAGCATACTGATGATACCTCACCCCAAAACCACGGATGATCTCACCCAGTGGCTTCATGTAGATGTTGAACAGAAGGGGCGAAAGAACCGACCCCTGAGGTACCCCACATAGGAGGGGTCTCGGGCTGATTTCTGCCCCCCTGCCAACACTACTTGCGTGCGACCCGAGAGGTAGGAGGAGAACCACTGTAAAACAGTGCCCCCCACTCCCAACCCCTCGAGGCATCGCAGTAAGATACCATGGTCGATGGTATCAAAAGCCGCTGAGAGATCTAACAGGACCAGGACAGAGGAGTAACCCTTGTCCCGTGCCCTCCAGAGATCATCCACCAGTGCGACCAATGCCGTCTCCGTGCTGTATCCGGGCCTGAAGCCCGATTGATATGGGTCTAGATAGTCGGTTTCCTCCAGAAACAGTGGGAGCTGCTGAGCCACCACGCTCTCAACAACCTTCAATAAAGCCAAGGTTGGAGACCGGACGAAAGTTGTTCAAATTAGCCGGGTCCAGGGCAGGCCTCTTGAGGAGGGGCCTCACCACCGCCTCTTTCAAGGCGGTGGGAAAGACACCCCCACTCAAAGAGGCGTTGATTACTGCCTGGAGCCAGCCTCGTGTGACCTCCCGGGCGGCATAGACCAGCCAGGAGGGACACGGGTCCAATAAACACGTGGCAGCACTCAGCCTCCCCATGATCCTGTCCACCTCATTTGGAGTCACAGGATCAAACTCCTCCCAGATGGTATCTCTAAGACCACTTGTCTCACTCCCGCCGGACTCTGCCCAGTCGGAGTCCAAGCCTGTCCGGATCTGAGCGATCTTGTCCATCAGATGTTGACTAAACTCCTCGGCACGTCCCTGCAGTGGGTCCTCCCCCTCCCTCCGATTAAGGAGGGAGCGGGAGACCCTAAACAGGGCGGCCGGGCGATTATCTGCGGATGCAATGAGAGCGGAGAAGTATGCACGTTTCGCCGCTCTCATTGCAGCAAGGTAAGATCTAAAATAAGATCTTAGCTGCGCTCGGTCAGATTCGGACCTGCTGGATCTCCAACAGCTCTCTAGGCCTCTCTTCCGTCGCTTCATCTCCCGCAGCTCCGCTGAAAACCAGGGAGCTAATCGGGATCTGCAGCGGGTAAGAGGCCGCAAAGGGGCAACTCGGTCTAGTGCCCCGGCGGCAGCCATTTGCCAGGCGTCCACCAGGGCATCCACCGAGCTGTCGGCTAAGGAGGCCGGAATTGACCCAAGCGCCGTCTGGAACCCTTCTGGGTCCATTAGGTGCCTGGGGTGGAACCATCTCATTGGTCCTGCCTCCCAGCGACGAGGGGTGGCATATTGGAAGGCCAGTCGAAGGAGAGAATGATCCGTCCATGGCAGGGGTTGTATAGTTGGAGATCCCCCAGATCATTTCCCCACTGTCTCGAGATGAAAACAAGGTCAAGCATGTGTCCCCCCTCATGAGTCGGCCCTTGTATTACCTGAGTCAGGTCCATGGTCGCCATGGAGGCCATGAACTCCTGCGCCACCTTCGATGCCCCTCCCAGTGATGGCAGGTTAAAGTCCCCCAGTACAATAAGTCTGGGGAGCTCAACCGCCACCTCCGAGAGGACATCCAGCAGCGCAGGCAGGGCTGTTGTCACGTAGCTGGGAGATAGGTACGTAAGCAACAGACCCAACTGACCTTCAGGGCCCAATCTCAAGAGGAGAGATTCACAGCCGCCTATCTGCGAGACAGTGGTCTCCCTCGGACATAAGGCCTCCCTGATTATAACCACCCCTCCACCCTACCCTGGACTCGAGGTTGGTGTAGCACACGGAAACCTGGTGGACACATATCCACTAGAGGGATCCCACCTTCTGGGCCCAACCAGGTTTCCGTGATGCAGGCCAGGTCCGCGTTTTCCTCCTCAATCAGATCCCGGATGAGGGGAGCTTTGTTAACCACGGACCTGGCGTTTAAATAGATCAACCTGAGTCCAGGGACTTGGTCCTCCAAGCCTCCAGGGATGCGAGAATGAACCGACGGGTCGGAGTGCACCACCGCCTGAAGATAGCGGGGGGGGGCGCTCCCAGAAACCGGTACGGCCCGCCATTCTTACCTCTACTGCCATTCCCCTTCACCGTGGGGATTGCTCCCCCACCCCTCCCCAGCATCCCAGAAAGCCCCAACCCCACCCCTCTCCCGCCGCAACCCATTTCCAACCCGGACTGAGGAGATCCCAATGACACCCCCTTTGGTTTTAACTGGGCCCGATCATCCATCCCCTTCCCTAACCCTCTTAAATAGTGATCTAAAAATTTAATTAAGCCTTGGAATCCCTCTTACTATGCTTTCCCAGATCCCGCCCCACACCCACGCCATGCCACCTCTCTGGATTCCAAAATCCGTCCTCAAGGTAGGCCAGAGAAAGTCCGCAGGCCATGTCCAGGATAAAGGTGTATCCCTTAAGGCCCGCAATTCCGCAGCCAAGTAAGACCGCATAAAGCATCAGATGTATTCCTAATGAGGGAAAATTGGTCTATAGATGGGAAATGTCCAGATGGTGATAGTTCAGTCTCAGCATGGGACTAATCATTTGGGTAGTCCATGTCCCAGGTGCCCTCTCACGACAGCCCAGGAGGCTGGTGGTAAAGCCTTCAGGACTAGCCACTGTGGTCTCACCGTTCGTGGAACTCCAGTGGTTGTTTAGCCAGATGATGTTAAGGCAGGTGTCTTTGCCAATCAGCAGGAACAGTGTACCCAATCCAATTATCCTCTCACCACAATAGATTGAGTGTATCAACAAGTTCCTTGCCACAAGTCCAGCTGGGACCAGACATAAAGGGAGGGGGAAGGATCCCCAACAAGCATTGGACAAACAAGATCCTGGGTGGCTAGGGGGAAAGGCCATCCAGTTGTCCATGGTTCGAATGAAAATGGATTTGAGTCTATGGGCCAGTAGGGGTCTCTTCCATGGTGTCATAAACATCAGGGGCCGGAATTGTGTGTGTAAGCATGACAGCCTGTTCAAAGAGGGGCAAGAGAGACAGGAAAGGCAGCCAGAGGATAGCACCAAACAGACCAGTTATAGCAAACTACAGTGGTGACTATTCCAGAGCCAGCAGCGGCCTCGGGCTCATTTTTAAATCTCCAAGCCCAGTTCCAGTCGCTGCCAGGTTCACAGTTTGGTGTCATTGTCATCGGAGCAGCCATCAACATTGCCATCAACCAATGTAGGGCTCCAGCCACCCGAGCCAAAGCTGCCGAAGCCATCAGAGCCACCGGAGCCGAAGCCTCCAATGTCATAAAAGGCTCTGAGGCTTTAAAACTTTAAAACTGCCAGTGCCATTGGGGCTGGTGCTGTCCAAGCTGTTTAGCTGCTGAAGCTGTTAAAGGCGTTGGAATGTAAACTGCCGCTCCCACTGCCGCCTCAGCAGGCTTAATGGCTCTTATCAAGATCGCTGATATGGATCTTGTAATTCTTCCGGCGGGGCTCTGTCTAGATGGTATTGATCGAGTCCCCAGGATTTCCCTCGCTAGATTCTAGGTCGGGAGATGGAAATGGCCCCTGAAACCTCCCTCAGGACAAAAGACCAAGGATTCCCTCCTGCAGAGCTCTAGGTGCGATCGGCCATCTTGTTGGGCTTGATATTCCAAACTTTGTTGTCAGTGTAAGGTCTGCATTTTAATACTTTTTTCTACTTCTGCCATCCACATTCTCTCAAGTAGCAAATCTATTTCCTGCTGTCTCCTTATAACATCATCCCTGTGAACGTTTGACTTAAGGAAGATACAGTAGAACCTCAGGTGATGACCATAATCCATTCCATGAATTCGGTCATCACCCGATTTGGTCATGACTGGAAGCACATGCGGAAGGGAAAATTGGTGCAGAAAGGAAAATCAGCGTGGCTGTTTGGTTGCCACCCGAGTATTTGTTCATGACCAGAGGTAAGAAGGTTTGGTTGTCACCCAATTTGGTTGTGAATGGAAGCATTCACGATGAGAGGTTCTGCTGTATATAGGTAGTCCTCGACTTACAACCACAGTTGGGACCAGAATTTCCACTGCTAAGCAAGCTGGTTGTTAAATGAGTTGGCAACTTAGTCATGACATTGCTTATAGTCCATTGTGAAATGTTACTTTGTTCACTGATCAAATGATCAGTTGTTTCAACCTTTTCTCTACAAAGACAACATTTGCTGTTGCTCGTTACATGCTGAATTTTTGCTTTCATGCAATTAGTTGGCGAAGTTTGTTCTTGGGTCAGTAAAATAAAGCCATCAATTTCTTTCTTTAACACTCCTGATCTTAACCAGCTCCGTGTGGGCTTTTTAACTGGCTTCTTCTACATCCTTCTAGTATTGACCAGGCATCGGCTCGTTCTTCCAATTTACAAATTGGTTTCCAATTGTTTCTTTTCTATACTCAGCCTTCAGTTTTGTTGTTTTCAAGCACTGACTGACTGACTTCTTCAGCAAAAATTGGCTTTTCTTGATGTAGTCATTCAAGTCATGTTTTTCTTCCTCCACAGTTTGTTTCACCTGTAGGAATCCTCTGCCCCCTTTAACTCTTGGCAGGTACAGCCAATCAATATTTCTTTGGGGGTATAAAGCCTGATACACTGTTATTAGTTTTCCTTCTTCTAATCCAAGTTATCAAGTTCCATCTTGGTCTAGTCAACTCCTTCTGCTATATATTGAACTAGTTTAATACCCGTGCTTCGCTACAAAACTATGTGGTTGGGCTTAGTTTTTGGTGAAGAAAATAAGGGGAAAAAATTCTGCCTCAGCCTATCAGCATCCATCAGTATTCATCTGGTTAGCATCCTGTTGTGTATTTGGAAACTGAAGCTGTATTTGCTGTGTGAGCAAGAAAGAGACAGCAAGGAGCCTGGGCGTGGCTTAGCTCAACTGTTCTGTACTAAAGCTGCTTGGTGCTGTGAAACTAAAACTGAAAAGGAAACTCCTCTCCTCTGCTTGTGTTTTGCATTTGGAACAGATTTCTTTTCAGGTGGGGAGGGGGAGTAGAACTCCTTAGCATCAGAGCATGTTAATAATAATATAAGAAATACTAATGCTCTGATGGTCAGTTTGAAAAATCCTTTCTTAGTGAGCACGTAGAAGTCAAGAGGAACATATGTGCCAAATTTCAAGTTTGTAGGATTTATGGTTCTGGAGATTTTGTTATGATGCATGAGTGGTATTTTGCTTTTATATATATATATAGAAGTTAACTGCCCAGGTATTCATTGCATTGATGATATTTCCACTACTTTGATTTTAAAACTTCTGAACTTGTTTGATATGTTTGATAGAAGTGCTTTCATTGACTTGGTTCTGTAGCAAATTGAAAGCTACTATTCTACTGGTAGTGCCACATCAATTATCCATACTTTTTTTTCTTTTCATTTACAGTTGTATTTGGTGTGTTATGAGCCAAGATTCAGTTTATATTCAGGAATCCCACAATATTTTAACATGCTCATTTTCAACTCTTATTTCAACTGTTCCCAGCAATTTTTCATTACGAGCACGATCATGTTTACAGTTGTTCCAGTGAATCGTTTTGATGACGGTGTTATTTCACTGTTTATAATCAGTTTGTGCTAACCTCTTGCATAAGCTGAGTCTATAATCTACTGTTTCTGCTGCTTCTTTGCACAATCTGCATTTTGAATTGTTTGAGGATTTTTCAATTTTGGCCTTGAATGCATCTGTTTGAATAACTTGCTGTTAAGCAGCCGAAATCAACTCTTCAGTTCCTTTTTTTAATTGTTCCAGTTGTAAGCCATTGCTATGTTTTATCTTTATTCACTTTCCCTCTGGTTTTTGGTGGAAATTGACCCCATTCCTTGCCAGCATTCTGTTTGTGTTTTTATTACGCTGTTTTGATTGTCATGTTATGTTTCCTGTAGATTCAGTAAGTTCCATTTTTTTTAACTTACATCAATGCTTGTTCTCTGTCTTTTACATAATCACACAATGCATGTTTTTCTTCTTCAATGGTTATTTTTTAATTCAAAGTAAACCTCTGTCTCCATGATGTCTTCCTGTACTACTGATTCCCCATGGTTTGCCTCTATAATCTGAGCTACTTCTGGCAAGGCTTCAGTTTCTTTGCCCTGCACAGGCCTTTGCAGTCCTTCCAATTCTGCTTCTGTGAATACTTTACTTTGTATTATAAATTGATGCTGATCTGTTAGAAATCTGTTATTTCTAATTCTGGATTTTGTTCAGTCCAGAACTGGTGCATTTTTTTTCAGCTATCCTCTTCAGATATCCTGGATGATTTGTAATAATAGATCATTATTTGTTTGTTTTCAATATTTGTATATATTCAATGGGTAAACAACTTTTCTTCCATAGTCCTGCAGCTTCTGGCTCTAGATGCTCAGTCCGCAGTCCCAAGTCAATTTGTCACCATTGTAGTTGATTTGTCACCTTTATGAGCCATGGAGGTGCAGTGGTTAGAGTGCAGTACTGCAAGCTATTTCTGGTGACTGCTGGCTGCCTGCAATTTGGCAGTTCAATTCTTACCAAGCTCAAGGTTGACTTAGCCTTCCATCCTACTGAGGTGGGTGTTAAGTTTGCATGAAGAGTCAGACGCGAAGTGCTTCAGTGAAGAGTTTATTAGTGACTACAGTTCATAACAGACCCGATTTGGCTGGGCTGCGGCTGCTACTTATAGCCAGCAGCCGCAGTTGCAACCAATCAGAGCAGGACTTTTTAATTGACATTTTATAGCAGTTCTCCAAGACTCAAAGGCTGACTCACAATCCAACTCAGCAAAAGCTCTCCATTGTATATTATTACTAAGCGGCATTTTACAAGCAGCAATGCAGTCCAATCAGGAAGATAAGTGAGCTCATAACAGCATTGGGTTGCTACTTATAGAGCAGCGCATTTTAGAGCAGGACCAAGCACTTTTAAACCAATCATTTCTGACATTTTATAAGAACAGTTCAAACTAAACCAATGACATTCAAACCTGCATACATAACACCCCTCCCCACTAGGTTCAGTCCATACTCAAACCCCAACCTATCTAATGTATTCTTTTAAATAGGTGGGGCTCTTACGTGTCGTTGAGACCTTGGTTCAGAAGTTTTAACGTTCTCACCCAGTGAGAGAGGAAATGCGTCTGTTGACATTTCCCTACTAGGGCTTCCAGTGAAAGAAGACCCTGTTTGATTGTTACAATCTGGTCTCTCCTCCCAACCCATCTCGAACCCAATGTCAGCAGCCAAGTAAGGTAGTGATGTGCACTCTTCCACTTGTAAGGATGGATTTTGGCATTGTGACAGGTTTTGGGGTGGTTCCTGTCATAATGACTCATTACACATGGGGTTGATTCTTGCTTGCTGATTATCCTCATGCTCCTCCCTTCCCCTAGAAAAGGCATTAGGTATGGGAACTAGAGAGGAACAATTGCGATGTTCCTGAAGTAATCTGGATCTAAGCTGATCAATGTGCCTGCTCCAGAAGACCCTGTTTGCACCCTGTAAGAACGAGGGCCTGTGATTTGAATTATTTCAGCAGGAATCCATGAAGGTTCACCCATAAGGTTCTTAGCATAAACAGAATCACCCACACTGAATGTACGAACTTTGCTAGTGGAATCTGGTGGTGCATTAGGTGCGTAAGTGGGATGAAGGCGGTCAAGGGGAGACCTAAGTTTCCTACCCATCAACAACTCTGCTGGGGATAAGTTAGTTGATAAGTTAGGAGTCATGTGCTGAACACTAAGAAGTTTTTCAACTTTCTCAGTGATGTCCCCAGGACCCAATTGCTGAAGCTTTTCCTTAGTAAAACATACCATGCGTTCAACCCGGCCATTAGCCGAAGGGTGCCCAGGGGCTGTCAGGGCATGTCTGATACCCTGTTGTGCTAGATAGGATTCAAAAAGGTTGGATGTAAATTGAGGGCCATTGTCAGAGACAAGAACATCTGGTAACCCGTGGGTTACAAAAAGCTTTTTAAGCTGCTTGATGACAGCATCAGTTGTGGTGGATGCCATAGGGATGACCTCTAGCCATTTGGAATATGCATCTACTATAATAAGGAAGGTGTGCCCTCTGGTAGGGCCAGCAAAATCAATGTGAATCCTAGAACATGGGCCCCTAGGACATTCCCATTCCTGTGTGGGGGCGAGAGGTGGGGCAGGCCTGACTACCTGACAGTTGGGACAAGATGCAACCCAGTTTTCAACCATTTTGTCAATACCTGGCCACCATACATAACTCCTGGCCAATCCCTTCATCCTTACAATACCAGGATGACCCTCATGTAACATTTCCAAAACCTCTTTTTGCAGTTTTGCAGGAATAACCACCCTGTTACCCCACAAATACATCCTCTTAATACAGATAATTCAGTTTGCCTGGATTGAAAAGGTTGGGCAAGGTGAGGTAGATCTTGAAACGGCCAACCTTTCTTAATCCAGCCTATAACAGGAGCCAATAAAGTGTCTTTGGCAGTCTCTCTGGCAATTTCAGCAGCGTGTACTGGAAGCTTGGCAACAGTTTCTAGGAAAAGGTGTGCCTCAAGTTCAACGTCCTCAGTGTGAAACGGAAGTGGGCATCGACTCAAGGCATCAGCATGGCCAATGTCTTTGCCAGGCTTGTGGATGAGATTGTATGAATAAGCAGCAAGAAATTCAGTCCACCTCAGCATTCTTGGTGACAGGATAGTGGGTGTAAGTTTGTCTCCTGCCACAAAGGTTTGTGATCTGTGACAATGTTCTCCCATATAGATACTCATGGAATTTCTTGACAGCTGCAACAATTGCCAATGCTTCCTTGTCCAATTGGCTGTAATTCCTCTCTGCTTTGGTCAAAGTGCGAGAGTAAAATGCAATAGGGGCTTCCCTCCCGCTGGGAAGCCTGTGGCTCAAACCCCCTCCCCACTCCAAAAGGGGATGCATAACAAGTCAGTACAACAGGCAAATTCTCAGAGAACTGTATCAGTACAGCATCAGACGTGATTAGTCTTTTAATATTGTTAAATGCTGATTGTTCCTTCCTGCCCCAGACCCAAGCAGATTTTTTGTCCAGTAGTCTGTGTAATGGTTCTGCAATGGTTGCCTTCTGAGGTAGGAACATGTGATAAAAGTTAATAAGTCCAAGGAAGGCTTGCAAATCTGTTTTGCATTTTGGTCTAGGGGCTTCTTGGATTGCTTGGACCTTGGCATCTGTAGGGTGGATGCCATGCTTGTCAATCATGTAGCCCAAGAACTCAACCTTGTCAGTTCTAAGAGTGCATTTTTCTTCCTTGACTTTTAACCCGCTTTCTTGAATCTGGTAAGGACTTCTCTGAGTCTCTCTTGTAATTGAGTGTCATTTTCAGCAGAGATTAACACATCATCAAAGTAAGGCACTACCCATGGCAGTCCTTGGAGCATCCTTTCCATTAGGCTTTGGAAGATGCCTGGTGCCACGCTTTCCAAACTGTAACCTTTACATTTGAAGGCACCTCTATGAGTCACAATGGTTTGGGCCTCTGCAGTGGCATCATCAACTGTTAGTTGTTGATATGCCTGGGCCAGATCCAATTTGGCAAAAACTGTACCCTGCCAAGTGAATGTAATAAATGATGCACCACTGGAACTGGATATGCTCTGTTGAAGTGCATGGTTCAATGTCCCCTTATAGTCTCCACAGATTCTTACTGACCCATCAGTCTTGACTGGTGTGACTATGGGTGTCTCCCATCTGGAGTGGTCAGTGGGCTCTAAAACTCCTTGAGCTATTAGTTTATCTAATTGTGCATCAATTTTTCCTTTAAGGGAAATGGGACCCTTCTGGGCTTTAAACGAATTGGGGGCACCTTGGGATCTAGGTTGAAAGTGATAGGGGTCCCCATGTACTTGCCCAATCTGTCGCTGAAGACCTCTAGAAACTCAGACTTCAAGGCCTCCTCCCATTCAGTGTTGCTCACGTGATTGATGCCAGTCACCTCGATGCCTATGGATTGAACCACTCAAGTCCCAGCAAGCTTGGGCGATCCTTGTCCACGATGGTCAGGGGCAAACGTTTGGTGTGGCCTTTGAACTTCACGTTGAATTCTCTTGTTCCAACTACTGGAATCTTGTTCCCTTGGTAGTCTTTAAGAGTCAGTGCTTGCTTCTGGAAATGTTTCTTCTGAATGTTTGGGAGTAGTCTGTGAATAGTGTCCCATGACACCATAGATAAATAGGAGCCTGAGTCCACTTCCATTTGGCAAGGCCTTCCTTCAATTAGTACCTTCACATGTACTTTTCTGCTTCTTAAGGTGAAGAATGACCAATGGTGGCTGTTTGATGAGTTTCATTCTTCCCATTTGCTTCTGTGTTGCCCCATTTTCTCACTGAAGTTGTTAGGCTTGAATTCTTTGTCAGGAAACTTTCTTCTGTGGGGTGGAGTTCTGGATGATTTGCAGACTCTTGCTAGGTGACCTCTTTTTCGGAGGCAGATGGTATCAAGAAACTTGCATTCAGTGCGGGGTGGCTTCCCCACAACCTCTGCAGTAAAAATCTTGCCTCTTTCTTCCCAGGTCTTTCTTTTTCCTCTCCATTCTGAGTCTATAAATTCCTTCCTCCACTTCACTACAGTCTGACTCAGAATCTATTTGCTGCAATGAGTTGTTGTGGACTTTTCCACATCAGGATGGCTTGAGGCCTTGTTAATTTTCTTCATGGCTGCTGCTGAGGACTTGGTGGCTTCTGCTGAGGAGGCCTCTTCTATGGCTTCCTTCAACGTGATCTTAGGTTTTAATAATAATTTGCTCTGAAGCACCTTGTCTTTGAGGCCTAGAACAAATCGATCGCGCATGGCCTCTTCCAAGTTGTTAAACTCGCATGCACCCCAATGTCTCTTAAACTTGCCACGAAGTCGTTAACGTTTTGCTTTCCCCTTGATCCCGGTAAAACGTGTCTCTTAATGAGGCACGATACTTGTGGGTGTAATGGGCTCTTAAAAGCTTTTCTAAATCAGGCCATTCCATTACCTTCACGTCTGCAGCTCCGCCAATGCCGCCATCTTGAAAACTGCGGACCTCAATGTGTGAGAAAGACCGCCCTCTTCCGCTTCGGAAATGTCGGCGAGATCGTTTCCCTCAAATACATTTGGAAAGCGATCTGCGTCTGAGTCCCAGTCTTCTGCCGTGGATCGAGCGGGGCTGGGGGTGTTCAGCAGCTATCTCTCTCAGCTTGTTTTCCGTGTCGTCTTCTCTTCAGGAAGGATCCCACCTTCGCCACTGTTAAGTTTGCATGAAGAGTCAGGCGGAGTGCTTCAGTGAAGAGTTTATTAGTGACTATAGCTCATAACAGACCCGATTTGGCTGGGCTGAGGCTGCTACTTATAGCCAGCAGCCGCAGTTGCCAGCCAATCAGAGTGCAGGATTTTCCCGCACTTTTTAAACCAATCATTTCTGACATTTTACAAGAACAGTTCAAACTAAACCAATGACATTCAAACCTGCATACATAACAGTGGGTAAAATGAGGACCCAAATTGTTGGGGGCAATATGCTGACTCTATGAACAGCTTAGAGAGGGCTATAAAGTATATAAGTCTAAGTGCTATTGCTATACATCTAGGAACTCAACATCTAGTCTGGTTCTGGTTGAAGCAGACAATGACCAATTTGGTATGTGTTTCTGTAAACTATGTTTCACCATGTTATTTTTGGAAGAGACACTCTTTGTCTGACTCCTCTAGTAGGACCTGTCCAATAAGGTTGAATCTCTGGTATACTTTTTATTTTCCTCAGAGCACAATAAAATAGTCCCTCAGTGTGGGTATCATGATTATGCTTATTATCATTCTGCTTTTGTCCAGTAGATAAAGACTATGCCCATTTTTGCAAAAAAAGGTTTCCCTTATTTTCTGTAATTTTCTTAAATAAATGTCTTGCCTTCCCAATTCAATTGCTCTCCTCGAATTTTTTGAGTCCTTATTCAGTCTATTTCTTATCTTCTTCTTTTCTGGCATTCTGTGCTTAGTTAAATACATTTCCTCTGTTCTTTGTGTCTTTTTTCCTTCTGCTTTTCTTCAGCTGCATCTGCAGGCGTCTATTTCTTTTGCATTTCAGGCTATATTTTCTGGCTCCATGTTTATTGAGATCATGAATTTGAGTTGAGTTCATCAGGCATTCTGTTATCAAGTATCATCCATTAAATCTATTTTTCCCCTCTGTTGCATAATCAAATAAGGTTTTGCTGAGGCTTTATCATGTTTGTTTGATAATTGTATTTGTTGTTTTTAGATTAAACTATATTTTGCAAGATGTTTGTGATTTCAGCTGGAGATAGCGCCAAGTCTTGTTTTTGCTGACTGTGTAGCAGTGATGGGATTTAAAAAAATTTACTACCAGTTCTGTGGCCATGGCTTAGTGGGCATGGCGTGTGTTGGTGGGTGTGGCAGGGGAAGGATACTGTAAAATCTCCATTCTCTCCCCACTCCTGTGGGAAGGTTACTGCAGAATCCTATTCCCTCCCCATCCCACTAACCTGCCTTCCAGCTCCGTTTGCCTGTGCAGGGCAACAAAAGAAGACCCAGCCAATCAGCTGGAACTTGGGAGGCAGAGAATAGATCGGGTGGGGCCAGTCAGAGGTGGTATTTGCCGATTCTCTGAACTACTCAAAATTTCTGCTACCGGTTCTCCGCAACTGGTCAGAAACTGCTGAATATCACCTCTGCTGTATAGCACTCCACTTTTACCTGTAGAGTAGAGCCAATTTGATTTTGGTGATGTCCACCAAACAATGTTCATGTTTAGAAATAGTCTAAACTTTTTTAGTTTGCTAGGAAAAGGTATTTGTTATAAACATTTAATTTTCTTGTCTACTTTTTTTGGCACACTGAAACCAAATGTTCCCATTATTTCAGCTATTTTATTTCCAACTTTAGCATTCATCCCCTATAATTAAACTGATTATTTTTGGTGTTTTGTTGACAAGGTGTTGTAAGTCATCAGAGAAATGTTCAACTTCTGTTTCTCCTGCATCTGTGGCTGGAGCACAACTTACGTTATCGTAATGTACAATTTGTTATACACTATGATAAGGATCTGGACCAATTTTTGGACCTAAGGTAACTCAAACAGAGCAATCATTAAAAATATTTCACAATGAAAACCAACAGACAGGTATTCATTACTCAAATATGATAGCTTTCACTCAAAGCAAATCAGAAACAATTTATCATGAAGATATTTTGAAGAAATGAACACAACTGCTGTTTAGTATTTCAGTGAGATTCTAAAGCAATAATAGTTAAGCAGAGGATATCCATTGTAACCAGGGGTGGGATTCTGGATTTGGACCAGTTCTATAGAACTGATTGTAATGATTCTGCACAGTTCGGAGAACCTGCAAAACATGCCCCTGGCTGGCCCCATCCCTCTCCGCCTGCCCCTCCCTTCCCCGCCCAGTCAGTCCTTATTGTGCATATGCAACATTGCACACATGCCCAATATCGCTGACTGCGTTCTTCCCCGCCATTCACTCCTTAAGGTATTTCTTTTTCTCCCCCCCCCAATGTTCCTATGATGAGCTGTGCCAGGATTCCCCTTGCTTACTTACTGCTTCGCCCAGGAGGCTTCCCTGGGGTCCAGGAAGGCAAAAAAAAGAAGGCAAAAAATGGAGGGGGATGCAGCACCTCCCCCCTGCCCCCTCCATTTTTTGCCTTCCTGGGCCCCAGGGAAGCCTTCTGGGAGCAAAAACACCCCAGGAGGCTCCCCTGAGGTGCAGGAGGCCCCAAAATGGAGCACAGGGGGTTGCTGCATGCCCCCACATGCTCAGTTTTTTTTCCTTCCTGAGCCCCAGGGAAGCTTCCTGGGAACAAAAATGCCCCCCAGGAGGCTCCCCTGAGACCCAGAAGGCCCAAAAAACGGGGGGGATGGGGTGCTGCAAAAAAGAAGAAAAAGCCATGCCCACCCAGTCACATGGCCATGCCCACCTAGCCACTCCCACAGAACCGGTTGCTACAAAATTTGAATCCCACCCCTGATTGTAACTTAACATCAGTGTTTTCAAAAAAGCAAATGCATGATCACATGATGATCCAAGAATAACAATAAAGTGATTGCACCTTTATTGGCATTTGACGATGTAACCCATGTACTACTGTATAAAAATATATTCTTGGAATTGCTTAGATTGTTTACATATCAGAATGTGACATACTAGAAGTAAGGCAAATAATATTGTGTTACAAAATATAGCTATCATGGGATCTTCTTGCTTATACAGTCAATTTATTTTATGGCTATTGCACTACTTATGTCAATAGATGATGTGAAATCACTACCAGAAATGTTACCGGTTTCACCATGTGCTAATATGAACCTTACATGTTTAAGGCATTCCCAAATTTCATGACCCTAAATGTATGTAGGCAAGACTCCTACTTGTAAAAGTCAGAGTAGAAAAGTAAAAGTTAAAGAAATCCCTGTAGATTTTACTCCACTAGTAATTGGCAATTATAGGGGATGGTGCTCATCTCTGTTTGAGATTGAGCCAGCACTGTCCACAAACATTTCCATGGTCATGTGACCAGCATGGCATCACAGAGCATTCTTACCTTCCCACTGAAGGGATGTCTATTTATCTATTCGCATTTGCATACTTTCAAACTGCTCAGCGGTTAAGATTCTGGGCTTGTCCACTGGAAATTGGCACTCCAGTTCAAGGCCCAAGTTTTTCTCACCCCAGCTCCTGCCAACCTGAATAGAAAATATATCAGGAAATCAAAAATGACAATAGAAGTCTCTTTACTAAAATATTTTAAAGCAGAAAAAGACTTCAGGTTTCCCTAAGAAATAACTTGGAATTAAGGGACAAAAAATAAGAATGACATGGCTTTATTAAATAAATAAATAAAATGGAGATGCTCAATAGTTAGACATCTTAAGGTGTCTAAATGAAGATCTTCAGAATGAATCATTGAATTGATACTTGAAGATGGCAGTTTCCCCTTTTCCTGAAATATTTATTGTGAAAACATGTATTATTTTAGCCAGATTTGTTTTGTTCAGCCACCTGCCTAAATTTCAAAAATAGCACTTTTACATAGATACAGACAAAAAAATCCCCACATTATTATTAGAAATTGCAACAGCTGTTTTTTCTCAAACTAAGTTGACCAGGGGCCTTGGTGGCTCAGGCTGTTAATTGCCTGCACTTAAGTTCCAGCTGCCTACAACTGCTGTAGGCTCGAATCCCACCAGGCTCAAGGTTGACTCAGCCTTCCATCCTCTCGGGGTAGGTAAATTGAGGACCCAAGATTGTTGGGGGCAATTAGCTGACCTTGTAAAAATGCCACTTAGTAATAAGCAGGCATATACAATGGAATGAAGGCTATTGCTGAGCACACTGGGTTGTATTCCAAAAATTGTAAGCTGCCCTGAGTCTCCGGAGAAGGGCGGCATATAAATGTAATTTTAAAAAAAAAATTCTAATCAACAGGTTTTAACTGATAAGCACAGGTGAGATAAATGCATTATTTAAAATAAAACTGTTTTCCCCTCTGTCTTTATTCTTAATAATGAAAGGTGCAAAAATATAGAGGTATTTTAAGGGACCTAAAATTCTCTTCCCATAAGAGAATTTGTTCGTTAATTTTGTTTTTTTGAGATATAAAACATAAAAAGCGGGGAAAGTAGTGGAGAAGATGAACCAAGAATATTTTTTTAAATATGGGTTTAATTATTTAAGCCTTTTTCTGCCTAAAACTGGCAATTTTTCATTTGGGCAAATGGTTGTTTTTTGTATCACATTATTTGACATGCTTATTTGTTTCAGCGTTTTAGAGATAACATTGCAGAATTAGAAGATATCACTCACTGTAAATGGTGTCTCTTTCATTATAGATGGAAAGAATATGGTGTGTTGCCTGTTGATCGCATTTTAGATGTGGATAAAATTCTATGAGCTGTTCTTGTGTTTTATTTTGTGGTTTCTTTGAAGAAGGAATTGCCCAAAATGAGTTGGCTTTGGTACAATAAATTATTTCCTACCCTAACCCTAGCCCTAATCGCTCCACATTTTTTCAGAAAAAGCAGAATGTATTAAGAACAAAAAGAGCTTCTTCAAATATGTCATATGAAAGAAAAAAAGAAAGGAGATTTTATAACAGCTGTTCAGTGAAGATGACAAGAGTTATAGGTAATAAAGAACAAATATAATTTAATTCCTATTTGGCTCAGTCTTCTTTGAGAACATGTGTGTTCTGCTTGGCAATGTAAAAGCCTTGCCTAAGAGAAATATTCCAATTTGACTTTGATGGAAACATAATCAGGGAATATATATTGATCTAATATGAGTTCAAGTCTCCAAGTACTGTGCTGTAGAAAAGCAACTTGTTGGGTGTTTGTTTGGGCAGCGATCCATCATTTCTAGGAAATCTACTATAGGAGAATTGGCAAAGTATTCATTTTCAAATCTCATGGAAACATTGCAGTAATTACTAACGAACAGTTTGGTATTGTCAAACTTAAGCAGCTACATCATTTCAAAGAGGAAGCCTACAGAAAAGGTGACAGAATGCTATACAATCCGGCCAGAAACATATTAACAAGAGAGATCAGAGCAGCAAAAAAGCTACTCTGAAAAGTTAAGGAATCAGTTCTCAACAAATGAACCAGCAAACATGTGGAAAACTCTTAAAAACATCACTGGCCACAGCAAACCTCCTTCCCAGGCAGAAGGAAATCAACAACTAGCAGATGACCTGAATGTGTTTTACTGCAGGTTTGAAAGGAAACTACAGCCACCTATCTCCACAACCCCCATTTCAAACACATCAACAACAGCCAAGCCTCCTACAACTGGCCCCGACCCATTGAGTTCACAACCTCTGGTGATCACAAAAAAAGAAGTGCAAGATCTATTTCACAGACAAAAGCCAGGAAAAGCATCAGGGCCAGACAAGATAACTCCTTCTTGCTTAAAAGTCTGTGCTGAACAATTGGCCCCCATCTTCACCCGAATCTTCAATAGATCACTAGAGATGTGCTATGTTTCTTCTTGCTTCAAACGCTCTACTATCATCCCAGTGCCAAAGAAGCCCTCCATCAAGGAATTGAATGACTACAGACCAGTTGTTTTAACATCTGTAGTTATGAAAATCTTTAAAGGCTAGTGCTGTCCCACCTGAAAACCATCACAGATCTGCTGTTAGATAGTTTGCATACTGAACAAATAGATCAACAGATGATGCTGTTAATATGGCTCTGCATTACATTCTACAACACCTTGAAACTCCAAATACCTATGCAAGGTCCTCTTTGTAGACTTCAGTTCAGCATTCAATACCATCATTCCAGACATTCTCCTAATTAAAGTAAGCCAAATAGTGGTACCTGAACACACTTGTAAGTGGATCATAAGCTTCCTAACAGACAGGAAGCAGCAGGTGAAGCTAGGCAGAATCACATCTGGCACAGGGCCCCCCAAGGCTGCGTGCTTTCTCCTCTTCTCCCTATATACCAATGACTGCACCTCAAACGATCCATCTGTTAAAATACTGAAGTTTGCAGATGACACAGCAGTGATTGGTCTCATTCGAGACAACAACAAATCCGCATACAGACAGGAGGTTGTACAACTTGCCTCGTGGTGTAACTGGAACAATCTGGAACTGAACACACTCAAAACCATAGAAATGGTGGTAGACTTTAGAAGAAACCCTCCCATATTACCACTTCTTACAATACTAGACAACACAGTATCAACAGTAGAGACCTTCAAATTTCTAGGTTCTATTATATCACATGACCTAAAATGGACACCTAACATCAAAAACATCATCAAAAAAAAGCACAACAAAGAATGTTCTTTCTGTGCCAAGTCAGAAAGCTCAAACTGCCCAAGGAGCTGCTGATACAGTTCTACAGAGGAATTACTGAGTCTATCATCTGCACCTCTATAACTGTCTGGTTTGGTTCTGCAACCCAACAAGACAGACACAGACTTCAGAGAGTAATTAGGACTGCAGAAAAAACAATTACTACCAACCTGCCTTCAATCGAGGACCTGTATACTGCATGACTCAAAAAGAGGGCTGTGAAAATATTTACAGACCCTTCATATCCCAGACATAAACTGTTTCAACTCCTTCCCTCAAAACGACACCATAGAGCACTGCACACTAGTACAACTAGACACAAGAACAATTTTCCCCAAAAGCCATCACTCTGCTAAACAAATAATTCCCTCAACACTGTTCAACTATTACAAAGTCTGCACTACTATTACTATTAATCTTCTCATCACTCCTTATCACCCATCCCCTCCCACTGTATGACTGTCACTTGTATCCTTACAATTTATATCGACTGTTTCCTAGTATGAGTTTACAATACCATTTGTAGATTCTTTCAACATAACATAACACAAACAGCAAGTAGCAGCTCAGAGGAGAACTCTAGTTTCAGCAAACAAGCAAGTTAGTTTCTTTTTCACTTTAGAGCTGAGCACAGAACAGAGATAAACCACGTTCAGATTCTCTCTTTAAATTTCAGCCCCCAATTCAGCTCTCATTGGCTGACCTTGTTACTAAGCTCTATTCCAGTTCATGAATATACTCTGACAATCCAGCCCTCAAAGAAATCCAGTTTGACATCCCTGCCATAGACTATTAAGTATAAATAAATAAAATGAATGTGATCCAAGGAAAATATATTGTGATAGGTGAAATGACTGGATGGGTGAGAAGAAGACAAAAGAAACATTAGACCATACATATATTTTCATATATACATGGCAGTGAAATTACTAGAATCTCAAACCAGGATCGGGTCAATTGTTTATTATAAAAAACAGAAAGAATTAATGAACCATACATGAGAGTGAAACAAACTATTATTTGGTAGTGTCAGAAAATATGAATGTTACACCTGCCCCCCACCCCCCAAAAAAGATGTAAAAGAATGCAGACTGACTGCTGACAGAAAACATTTGATTCCTCTGTGAAAAACAGAATTGGAGAGTGAATGAAATGAGTGTAATGAGGGTACAAGGAAGAAGGATGCAGATACCAAATTTGGAACAGAATGTAAAGAATTATTGTACAATTCTAATTGCAAGAATGCTGTTATTGTTTCCTCAGGGAGGTAGCAAGGGTGAAAACAAAAGTTGCAGGAGGATTAATTTTTAAGCGTTTGACAGAATTATGACTGATGAATGAAAATGAATAAAACTTGGGAAGTACACAGCAGGGACCATGCAAATATATATATATATATATATATATATATATATATATATATATATATATATATATGTAGGTCTTGGTGTATTGGTCTTGTCCCGTGTAAGATTGAGAATACCTTGGCAACGTTCGACGAAATCTCATCCGTCATCTTCAGGCTGGTGTCTTCAGCTTGTTCTCCTGGGAGAAGTGTGTGATTGTGGCTGTTTTTCCCCTTTTAAACTCTAGAGTTGGCTGTGTTGTTACTTCTTGATTGGTTTGTGGAGTTGATGTATGCAGATTGGATGGCTTTTTCCTGAGACCCTGTGTGGCTGAGGTGCTGGCTGTGTGTCTCTCAGCCTTTTGTGTTGTAACGACCTGGGTAATGGGCTGTGTGATGACCTTCTGAGTTCTATTGTTGTGACGTCCTGGGTGTGGTGCTGTAATCTCCTGGGTCGTTGTCTGTGCTGCAACCTCCTGATATTTTGTGTTGTGATCTCCTGAGTTCTGTGATGTAGTATCCTGGGTGGAAGGCTGTGATGTGGCATTCTGGGTCTTGGTTTGGCTCCGAGTTTGAGGTCTGGCTATGTGTTTATAGCGTGTGTCAGTTTGCTTAGTTTGGGGTTGGAGGGGGTGTAGCAGCTGGTGTTGCAGCCATGGTCTGGTTTCTGGATGGTGGTTGCCTTTGCCTCTGTGGCGTGGGCTTGGGTTTGAGTCTGGTGAAGGAGATTGGTGGAGGCATCATGTGTTATTTTGGGTCCGGTGTTGGTTTTTGTGGCTGGGACTCGTTTGTTGATTAGGGCTAGTTTCCAGATGTCTGGTAGGCGGGAAGTATCATCCCGTTTATTCATGTTATGGGGGTGTTTCTCTATTTCGATGGCTTCCCTAATAATTGGCTATTGCTAAATCAAAAAAGTAAATTAAATGTGGTAGAAATAGGGTACTCAAGAAGTGTTTGTCAAAACATAAAGAGGTAGGCATTGTTACATTTCCCCTCCTCCATACACCCCAAAAAACCCCTCAGGGTTTATTGCGGTATATCAAATAGGACAGTTGGCTCTGAATAGGATATATTTTCAACCTTTAATATGAAAGCTGCATTTTGATGAAAAAAAAATACCACACAATGAAAGGAACTGAGGAGTATGCTGAATTGCATGCATTTTTAATGATATTCTATTAGCTTCAATGTTTGTTTTAATTGATGGCCTGAATTGTATTAACTGGTTATAATTGAAGCAGCCTCCCTCAAGTGCTCCTGGAGAACTCACTTCAGTGAGTTGAATTCTCCTTCTTTCCCTGTTTGATTATGCTGGACTGGAGTGTTTGCATTCAACTGGACAGGACAGTTGGGGGCAGAAAGGTTTTTCAGATGCAGGTAGCTTTGAAGATTTTTCCATTGCTTTAAAGGGATAACTCACAATAGAATTCCCTATGCCTCCAGGCTCGAAATTTTGGGCCTGGACAATCTAGAACTGTGCCGCCTGCGATCCAATCAAAGCATAGTACACAAAATTGTCTGTTACAATGTCTTACCTATCAATGACTTCTTCAGCCTCAATCACAATAATAAACGGGCAAACATCTGGTACAAACTCAAGGTAAACTGCTTCAAACTCGATTGCAGAAAATACAACTTTAACAACAGAGTGGTCAATGCCTGGAATGCCTTACCCGACTCCGTTCTTATAGCCTCAACCCCTCACAGCTTCAACCTCAAACTGTCTACCGTGGACCTCACCCCATTCCTAAGAGGTCCTTAAAGGGGGTGTGCATAAGCGCACCAATGTGCCCACCATCCAGGGGTGGGATTCAAATTTCTTAACAACTGGTTCTGTGGGCATGTGCTAATTTGTGGGTGTGGCTTGGTGGTCGTGTGACTGGGTGGTCATGGCTTGTATGTAAATATTGTAAATATTTATATAAATATTGAATTTTTCATTTAAAAAAGAGCAACTTTTATCCAAAATCAGGCAAAGCAGGCAGGCAGATTGAGTTGCTCACAGAATCACAGATTCACTCACAGATCTACCTTTCTGCAATCTGCTACCTGAGTCTGCACTGAAAAATAGAAGCTTCAGTCCTAAGGAAGGTTCAGCTATGCTCTCAGGCCACTTCTTCCCCCCCACCAACCCCCTGAATACCACCCCTGACTGGGCCTCAGGGAAGCCTCCTGGGCAAAGGCAAAGCAGTACAACAGCTATTTAGATTAGCTAAAAAGCAAGAAATCCAATGATTTCCTGCTTTCTAGCTAATCTAAATCACCCAGCATAGCTGATAGTTTGAACAGCTGATGGTCAGGGGAAAAAAAAGGAAAAATAGCAACTTACCAAAAATTAGGCGAAGGCACAACGCAGGCAAATTGGATGGCGCACATGCCAAATAAGGAGTGACTGGGCAGGGCAGGGCCAGCCAGTGGCGTGATTTGCCTGTTCTCCGAACTGTGCAGAATCATAACAACCGGTTCTATAGAACCGGTCCGACTAGGTAGAACCCCACCCATGCTACCGTCCCTGTCTTACTGTCCCCATTTATCTGTATTTACTCCCATTGCCTTGTTTATGTTCATACTTATACTTGTTATCTTGTACATGTTTGACAAACAAACAAATAAATAAAAATAAATAAATAACAGGAAATCTTGCAGCAAGAAAAGGAATGAAAAATGAAGGTGGATAATCTGATGCTGGACAAATTAGGGCATCTCTGGAGCATCAAAACAAGATCAACACCTAACCAGGTAACATCATCTGTGCTAAAAGAGATTTGGGGTTTGTTCTTTTTTTAATTGGTGGAAGTTATCTTAGTGGTTCCTTGATAAGGCTGTGATTTACTGTTAACTTGGCTGTCTGAGTTGGTAGTTCCTCCAAACAGCTGCAAGAAAACTGCCAAGCTCAGAAAGCATGAAGGATCTCACAGTTCAGCCCTGAGCTACAAATATTCTATCAATATAAGATCAACAGCTAACAAACGAATACGTGGCTTCAAAATCCACCAGGCGAAATATAAGCTTAAATTTTATGTGGATTATGTAGTATTAACCATCAGACAACCACAAAGTGCAATAAGACAGTTGATGAAAAAGCTTTGGAGAATTCTCTGGATATAAAATCAATATTCAAAAACCCAAAATAATTACAAGAGAATTAATCCAAAAAGATTTCCTACAGAAGAAATCTGGCTGCCAAATAACACATTAAGTGAATTGTCTGGGCTTGTATCTGACAGGCAACCATCAAGAAATATATCAAAATAAATATGTTATATTATGGAAGGAAATTAAAAGAAATCTTGAAAGGTTAAAAAAAACAACCTTACGGCTTTCTTGGTTAGGATAATTGCAAATTTTGTGTCTGGACCTGAGACCCCAAGTACGTGAAGGGACCTGTCTGCTGGTTTTGCTAGTAATTGTTATCTCTTTCTCTCATATATTAATTTTTGTAGTTGTAAGTTGCCGCATTTATTTTTTCTTTTACCATTGTTTGCTGCATTTGTTAAGATGATGAATATATAAATTGATTTAATAAATCAATATTAAGATGAATATATTAATCAAGATAAATTACTTGTTTCAAATATTACCAATTCCCCTTCTTTCCATACTTTTGGGGTTTTTTAAACATTTATTATTATATGATTATCTATTTTGGATGAATAACTTGGAATGCATTTTATTGCTCCATAGTTCTTCCTATTGTTGTATTGTGATTACGTCACTGAAGTTTTGCATTTATTTTATCATACTGTTTTTGTTGTTCTGTCTCCATGTTATATCTTACTAACAATTTATACAGGTAGTCCTCAACTTACGAATGTAATGGAGCCTGCCCATTTGGTTCGGAACCCAAGAATTCATGGGACTGAATCTCGTACCTTGAATGGGATCGCTCCCTCCTTTCACCTACGCTTTCGTTAATTGAATGCAAGGCTCATTAAGTGAGCATGAGATATTTCAGGGTGGGGGCTTAGTGATGGAATAGGCCACCTGCTTAAGACCACCCAAGGCCTCCCCAATCCACTGAAATACCTCATGTTCCCCACAATCGCTTCCCCCCTCAACTTGTCGCGCTGGGTCACTTATCTTGTGAAGATCTAGCAAGCAGTCTCCTCTCCAGCCTCTCAGTCATGTGCGCCCCTCTACAATTTTGTTTGGGCCTCCGTGGGCCTTCCCTGGACCATTGCAGACTGAAATGAAGCTTCTGAGGGGTGGATCTGGTCCTCCAACAGTCTGTTTGGGCCTCTGTGGGCCTCCCCTGGACCATTGCAGGCTGAAATGGAGCTTCCAAATGCTGGATCTGCCCCTCAGATGCTCCATTTCAATCTGCAATGTGCCAGGCGAGGCCTCTGGAGGCCCGAACAGAGTGTCAGAGGACCGGATCCACCCCACGGAAACTGCATTTCAGCCGGCAAATTCAGGACAATTGTTGCAGAGCCTCTGCAGCAGAGGTGGTATTCAGCAGGTTCTGACCAGTTCTGGAGAACTGGTAGCAGAAATTTTGAGTAGTTCGGAGAACCAGCAAATACCACCTCTGACTGGCCCCGCCCCCATCTATTCTCTGCCTCCTGAGTCCCAGCTGATTGGCTGGGTCTTCTTTTGTTGCCCTGCACAGGAGAACGGAGCTGGAAAGCAGGTTAGTGGGGAGGGAATGCGGATTTTGCAGTAACCATCCCCCAGGAGTGGGGAGATTTTACAGTATCCTTCCCCTGGAATGGGATGGGAATGGAGATTTTGCAGAATCCTTCCCCTGCCACGTTCACCAAGCACGTCCACCAAGCCACGCTTACAGAACTGGTAGTAAAAAAATTTGAATACCACAACTGCTCTGCAGTTGTTTGTAAGGACGAACAAGCCATGGTGCTGCAAGATTCATAGTTTTGGGACTTGTTCACAAACACTAGGGGGTGCTTATCGCGTAACTTCAAATGTCATAACCTGGTGATTACCTGTATTTGTGTCCTTATAGATTATCTTGATTCTCTATTCATATTTTAAATTCTATAATTTTTCTTAGGAGCCCTCCCTCATTTTTGAGATAAGTTTTTATTCTACCAATAATTTGTAAGTACATCAGACATTGTAGATTCCATCTTCACCAAATAATTTTTGCTTCTATGAATTTAATCTATTCATGAGTTCTGGATGGATCCCATTTATTAGAATGGGGAAAAAAGCCCTGTTAATAACTTTATATGGAATAGAAGAAAAACCAGAATAAAATTTATAATTTTAAAGGACTCAGAAGACAGAGGTAGTCTTGCTCTTCTGAACTTTAAATTATATTACTGAGCAAGTTATCTACCATGGCTAAGAGAATGGATAAAATCCACAAGCAGCAGAACATCAATATTGAAAAGAGCTGGCCTTACTAATGGGCTTCATAGATATTTATGGAACAGGGACATGAAAGCCAAAAATTCTAAAGAACATATTATAAGACAAAGTTTGATTTAAACAAAATATGGAATTTATGAGAAAAATAATAACTCCAGCATTTTTACTGCTAGCTTCTCCCTTAAAAGCTTTTTATGCTGGAGATAACTTGTAGTAAGAAAATTGCAATTACCTATGCAGAAATTGTCCTTTCAGATCCCATGAATAGACTAAATTCATGGGGAAAAAAGAATTATTTGGTGACAATGGAATGTGCCATGTTTGATGTACTTTCAGATTGTTGGAAGAATAAAAACTGACCTCAGAAATGAGGAATGACTTCTAAGAAAAATGATAGAATTTGAAATATGAATAAAGAATCAAAATTATTAGGACACAAATATAAACTATTATTTAGATATAACATGGAGACAGAACTACAAGAACAGTGATATCATAAAATAAATGTAAAACTTCAAAGAAGTAATCACAATACAACAATAGAAAGAACGTGGAAGTAAAATGCATCCCAAGTTATTCATTCAAAATAGATGACTCATATAATAATACATTTTAGAAATGCTATGATACAAAAGAAACATTTTACCACATGTGATTGACATGTTTTAAAAACCCTCAAAAAGTACTGGAAAGAAATACACAGAATTTTAGAAACCAAATTTAAATGGAAACTATAACTTTTTATTAGGCATATCTTCAGGACATATAAAAAAAACCCACAATTGATCAACGTACAACTTGATGGTATGAGAATAAACTTATGACAATATTAGAAAACTGTACTTTACCAATGATATCAAACTGGGAACTTAAACATCCTAGTTTGATAGAAGGACTAGGGGTGACATGATCGCAGTGTTTCAATATCTAAGGGGCTGCCACAAAGAAGACATTAGAAGACTATTCTCCAAAATACCTGAAGGGAAGGCAAGAAGCAATGGATGGAAACTTATCAAGGAGAAAGCTAAAGTAGAACTAAGGAGAAATTTCCTACCACTTAGAACAATTAATCAGTGGAACAACTTGCCCCAGAAGTTGTGGATGCTCCAACACTGGAGGTTTTTTAAATAAGAGGTTGAACAACCATTTGTCTGAAGTGATACAAGGTCTCCTGTCTGAGCAGGGGGTTATTTATTTATTTTATTTATTTTATTGGACTTATATGCCGCCCCATCTCTGAAGACTGCTCACAGATTAAAACATATAAATACAATAAATAATTAAAAGAAATTAAATCACTAAAGCCCAATAAACCTTAATATTTAAAACTATCCCACACCCCGGCAAGGTGATCACAGCCCGACTTGGTCAAATAGCCAGGTCTTCAAATCGTAAGGAAGGAGGGAGGTCAGGGGAGGCCAGGAGGTCCAGAGGCAGTTGATTCCATAAGTAGGGGCCACCACAGAGTAGGCGCCACTGGGACCGCCAGCCGACATTGGCTTGCCGGCGGGACGAGGAGCCCCTGCCTGTGTGCCCGTACAGAGGCGGTTGGTTCATCGGTAGGGGCTTCCTTAAATATTGTGGACCCATGTGTAGGACTTTAATGTTAAAGCCAAAACCTTGAACTCACCCAGTGCAACCGGCAACCAATGCAAGCCGCGCAGGAGGGGGTATATGGGAGAACCGGAACTCCATCACAACCCGCGCGGCAGCATTCTGCACCAGCTGCAACCTCCGGATGGTGTGCAAGGGCAGTCCTAAATAGAGGGCGTTGCAGTAGTCAAGTCGCGAGGTAACAAGGGCATGAGTGAGACTAAAAGATCTCCAAGAACCCTTACGACTCAGTTATTCTGTTATTCTATTATAAACTTGGGGAAATATGCAGCAATGGAAAAATTAACAACATATATTCACAGTAGCTGTTTCTCTAAAGAACGGTTCCCAAATATATTACATAACAGTAAGGCAAATGTAAACATTTAGTGCATATTTTAACAGGAGAGGAACTGATTAAAGAACTGAAGTTTGAAATATATATACTTTGAATCTTTATAAATATTGTATATCAGTCAGAGTACAATCAAGGAAAAGTTAGAAACTAAATATTTACTCAATCTCATTTTAACAGACTTGTTTCCCCTTTTTTTCCCTGTTAGATGATTTATCTTTAAATAATAAAACAGTGGAGATATTGGCATCTAACTAAGAGATTTTAAAAGTCCTTTAAAATTCTTTTCCTCTTTTTTTTTTAAAATTGACTCAGCGATTCTGCTTTTGTGTTTAACTTTTCTCAACGATATACTGAGCATTAACAGTACACCTTATTGAATTTCTCTGGACACTTTTTGATGTCCAACGGCCTTGACACAACCCTATTGGGGTTCCAAATATTCATTCAAAGTGTGATTGACAGGGATGAGAATTCAGCAAAAGCAATCCAAATATGCTGGATTGTCAAAAGAGATATTTGACATAAAGTCTGCTGGGAAAAGAGAGAGAGAAATTTCCCCAAATCCTTGATTTCAGAT
>CM019148.1:22734345-22797570 GCA_009733165.1 Naja naja | reverse complement strand
ATAGAAAAGTCAGAAGGATAGAACAGAAGGTAAAAGAGAGAGAGTTCAAACTGGATAGAGAGGATAGGGATAAAAGAGAGAGGAGAAGGAACAAGAAACAAGAACAAAGATAGAGAGAACAAGGAATTACATAATAAGAAAGGAATTGTTTGCATAGAGACAATGGTTAATATTTAAAAGGGGGTTCTGCATGAAGAAATGGTAATAAGAATATATTGTAATTATAAAAGTGTAAAACAATAGGGTTACTGACAATTTTACTGGTAAAAACATTTTCATTTCTTATTCACTAAATGATGATGATAGATGAATTGAATTAATTGAAATGATCTTAGAAAATGCCTAAAAATGAGATTTGTCAATAACCAAGATTAGCTATTTTTATTATTATTTTGGAACTATAAATCAATCTTAGGGGATATGTGTTGCAGAACCCGACCGATTAGAGATATATTGTAAGGGAGCTTTTCTCCTTTTCTTTTCTTTTTCTCTATCTTTCGTTTTAAAGAGAATGATTATGATTATGCTACTATATTAACCACTGAGGTGTCACTTTCAAAGTAGTAAAAGGGGGCAAGTCTAGTTTTTTTTTTCATTCTTTTAGTGTTAACATTGTGGATTTAGAATTATGGAGAGAATATGTGATGAAAGGGCAAATCTGACGGATAAAAGAATTCTGTAAATGATGAAAGAGTATTAACAATGTGAAGACAATTAAAGGATAGATATGGATGAACTTTATTTTTAATATGATGGGCAAATATATTGTTATTTGTAAGATTTATACATGAAGTTTTTAAAATATATATGTATATTTGCAATTAACTTGAAATGAACTGGGGGCTATACAGATTGAGATTAAGATTTGAGATTAGGATTAATTTCTTTCACCCTTTGTCCGCTAAAATGGAATAGAAGTGAAGTCAAATGTTTAAAATGAATATAGATCTACTGTCATATTTGCATGTAAAAGTGATGACCGGGAACATGCTGTCTACTGAAAAGAGTTGTTTTAAAAATTGTTAAAAATTGAATAAAATTTGTTTAAAAAAAAAAAAAATTAAATCACTAAAGCCCAATAAAACCCAAATTAAAATTTAAAACTATCCCACACACCCGGCAAGGTGATCACAGCCCGACTTGGTCAAATAGCCAGGTCTTCAAATCACGGCGGAAGGTGCGGAGGTCAGGGGCCAAGCGGAGGTCCAGAGGCAGTTGATTCCATAAGTCGGGGCGCCACAGAGTAGGCGCCACTGGGCGACCGCCAGCCGACATTGGCTTGCCGACGGGACCCGAGGAGCCCTGCCTGTGTGCCCATACAGGGCGGTTGGTTCTCGATATCGGTAGGAGGCTCCCTTAAATATTGTGGACCCATGTCGTAGGACTTTGAATGTTAAAGCCAAAACCTTGAACCTCACCCGAGTGCAACCGGCAACCAATGCAAGCGGCAGGAGGGGGTAATATGGGAGAACCAGGTAACTCCCATCACAACCCGCGCAGCATTCTGCACCAGCTGCAACCTCCGGATGGTGTGCAAGGGCAGTCCTAAATAGAGGGCGTTGCAGTAGTCAAGTCGAGGTAACAAGGGCATGAGTGAGACTAAAAGATCTCCAAGAACCCTTATGACTCAGTTATTCTGTTATTCTATTATAAACTTGGGGAAATATGCAGCAATGGAAAAATTAACAACATATATTCGCAGTAGCTGTTTCTCTAAAGAACGGTTCCCAAATATATTACATAACAGTAAGGCAAATGTAAACATTTAGTGCATATTTTAACAGGAGAGGAACTGATTAAAGAACTGAAGTTTGAAATATATGAAAACTTTGAATCTTTATAAATATTGTATATCAGTCAGAGTACAATCAAGGAAAAGTTAGAAACTAAATATTTACTCAATCTCATTTTAACAGACTTGTTTCCCCTTTTTTCCCTGTTAGATGATTTATCTTTAAATAATAAAACAGTGGAGATATTGGCATCTAACTAAGAGATTTTAAAAGTCCTTTAAAATTCTTTTCCTCTTTTTTTTTAAATTGACTCAACGCATTCTGCTTTTGTGTTTAACTTTTCCTCAACGATATACTGAGCATTAACAGTACACCTTATTGAATTTCTCTGGACACTTTTTGATGTCCAACGGCCTTGACACAACCCTATTGGGGTTCCAAATATTCATTCCAAGGTGTGATTGACAGGGATGAGAATTCAGCAAAAAGCAATCCAAATATGCTGGATTGTCAAAAGAGATATTTGACATAAAGTCTGCTGGGAAAAGAGAGAGGGAAATTTCCCCAAATCCTTGATTTCAGATTCCTGGGTGTTCCCCCCCTCCCCCCAAAAAACTCCTCTCCTAGAACTGAAGAAAAATTACCCATTTCTGGAAAGCAAGATTTATTTTCTCATGAGATATGTCCATGAGGGTTTCCGTCTCTTTGGGTTTCTCCTCCCCACTCCTGTTCTACCTGATTGTCCCTATTCATGTTTACTTCTGACCCCTGCTGGCATAAAACAACTAAACTAATTAAAGACAAGATCAAGGCAACCAGGCTAAAGAAAAACAAAATTAGAGAAGGACTTGTAAGAGAATAACATTGAGATGAATGTCTGCAAAAGGCCACGCTGAAGACGGCAAAGCTTGGTATGGAAAAAAAGTCCCCCACAGCTTACAAGGCTCTTTGAAACTGAATGACTTCCCAAGGGCAGATTTTCTTCATTCAAGATTGTAGGAAATTGCTGAATCAAATCAATTCTGGTGATTTACATGCCGTTCATTTAGCAAATCCTCTCATTCTGTAGTGTATAGATCATTTCCTTGGATGCCCTTTTCTCTGACTAAGACCCCAAACAAATGTGATGTAGGAGATGTATTATTGGCACCAATAATTTTAAAGAATGTAAAGCTGTCTGAGGAGAAGAGTGCCATTTCAGAAGGGTGTGCTTTGTTCTCTTTTTTTTTTCCCTGCATACTTTTCTTGATTAAAACTGCCATCCTGGAGCTGCTGAATTTGTTGGATTGAGAATAGTGTGTCATGAAATTGAAGACTTTAACAACAGTTAACCTTGCACGTGCAACCTCTTTTCCCCATACAAATGGGCGGGGATGTTGTCTGAGGTCTAGCAAGGCTTGCAGTATAGTGTACCATCTTAACTTTGAACTTTCAAACCTGTTATATCAAAAGCAGTCATGACTATGGACAGCCAGACCAGGAATCTGAACTGCTCATAGGCAGTCAGCAGCCAAGGAAGATGAAATTGGAGATTAACATTTGAAAATTATCCAATGAAAGTTATGATCAGTAGCATGGTGTCCCAAAAAGTCAGGATTGTAGATGTGACTCTGTAATCAAAGTCTGCATTCTTTTTTTGCATCAGTGGCCTAAAATGTTTTAAACCAGAATATATGTCACACTACTCGCTCAAGGACTACCTAATGTTCACAATAATGTTTGCATATTATTATTGTTCACATTATTACCTAATGTTCACAATACCTAATGTTTGCCTTGAAAATGTTGGACATATGTTCCAACTCCTATTGTGGAAACTGATTAGTTTTTTCTTCTTCTCCCTCTTCTTTAGCTTGATTTGGAATTTACACATGAACAGTCTGTGATCTGTTCCACAATGAACTTCTGGCCATATCTTTGCTGTTATAAACCAGCAGGGATGACTATACTGTTGGAAGTATGTGCCCTGGAGAAAAATGCGTGGTCACTAATATTTCACAATAATCAGTCAATCAATCAACCTTTTATACACTGCTCAAAAAAAAAATAAAGGGAACACTTAAACAACACAATGTAACTCCAAGTCAATCACACTTCTGTGAAATCAAACTGTCCACTTAGGTAGCAACACTGATTACCAATCAATTCCACATGCTGTTGTGCAAATGGAAGAGACAACAGGTGGAAATTATAGGCAATTAGCAAGACATCCCCAATAAAGGTGTGGTTCTGCAGGTGGTGACCACAGACCACTTCTCAGTTCCTATGCTTTCTGGCTGATGGTTTGGTCACTTTTAAATGCTGGCGGTGCATTCACTCTAGTGGTAGCATGAGACGGAGTCTACAACTCACACAAGTGGCTCAGGTAGTGCAGCTCATCCAGGATGGCACATCAATGTGAGATGTGGCAAGAAGGTTTGCTGTGTCTGTCAGCGTAGTGTCCAGAGCATGGAGGCACTGCCAGGAGGCAGGCCAGTACATCAGGAGACGTGGAGGAGGCCGTAGGAAGGCAACAACCCAGCAGCAGGACTGCTACCTCCACCTTTGTTCAAGGAGGAACAGGAGGAGCACTGCCAGAGCCCTGCACAGTGACCTCCAGTGGGCCACAAATGTGCATGTGTCTGCTCAAACGGTCAGAAACAGACTCCATGAGGGTGGTATGAGGGCCCAACATCCACAGGTGGGGGTTGTGCTTACAGCCCAACACTGTGCAGGACATTTGGCATTTGCCAGAGAACACCAAGATTGGCAAATTTGCCACTGGCACCCTGTGCTGTTCACAGATGAAAGCAGATTCACACTGAGCACATGTGACAGACGTGACAGGGTCTGGAGACACCGTGGAGAACATTCTGCTGCCTGCAACATCCTCCAGCATGACCGGTTTGGCAGTGGGTCAGTAATGGTGTGGGGTGGCATTTCTTTGGAGGGCCGCACAGCCCTCCATGTGCTCGCCGAAGGTAGCCTGACTGCCATTAGGTACCGAGATGAGATCCTCAGTCCCCTTGTGAGACCATATGCTGGTGCGGTTGGCCCTGGGTTCCTCCTAATGTATGACAATGCTAGACCTCATGTAGCTGGAGTGTGTCAGCAGTTCCTGCAAGATGAAGGCATTGATGCTATGGACTGCCCCGCCCATTCCCCAGACCTGAATCCAATTGAGCACATCTGGGACTTCATGTCTCGCTCCATCCACCAATGCCACATTGCACCACAGACTGTCCAGGAGTTGGGGGATGCTTTAGTCCAGGTGTGGGAGGAGATCCCTTAGGAGACCGCCACCTCATCAGGAGCATGCCCAGGCATTGTAGGGAGGTCATACAGGCATGTGGAGGCCACACACACTACTGAGCCTCATTTTGACTTGTGTTAAGGACATTACATCACAGTTGGATTAGCCTGTAGTGTTTTCTTCCACTTTAGTTTTGAGTGTACCTCCAAATCCGGATCTCCATGGGTTGATGAATTTGATTTCCATTGTTAAGTTTTGTGTGATTTTGTTGTCAGCACATTCAACTACTGTACATTGTGTTGTTTAAGTGTTCCCTTTATTTTTTTGAGCAGCTTATATTAACCCAGAGGTTCTTTTTCAAAAGGCAGCTGGCCTTCCTTTGTTTTGCTTAAAGATGTTTTAATTCTCATCCAAGAAGGTCCTTCAGTTCTGCATAGCTAAATGTCTATGCAGATTCTCATTTGTCCAGGACACGATTGTCCCAAAGCTGCTTTTTCAAGAGGAAACTGGACTTTCTTTGTTTTGCTTGAAGATGTTTTGCTTTTCATCCAAGAAGAGAACTGAAGAAGCTTCTCCATAAACATTTTAAAATGAGTTCTTTCTATGGTTAAAAATGTCTACAATACCTTGCCGGCACGCAGAAAATACATAGAAAATAATTTTTTTCTTGGGGAGAGGGCTGATTCTAACTGATCTATTTTTATTTATGTAAATAAATAAAAAGGGCCTTGGTGGTGCAGGCTGTTAATAGCCTAGCACTTAGCTCCAGCTGCCTGTAATTATTGCAGGCTCGAATCCCACCAGGCTCAAGGTTGACTCAGCCTTCCATCCTCTTGGGGTAGGTAAAGTGAGGACCCAAGATTGTTGGGGGCAATAAGCTGACTTTGTAAAAATGCCACTTAGTAATAAGCAGGCATATACAATGGAATGAAGGCTATTGCTGAGCGCATTGGGTTGTATCCCAAAAACTGTAAGCCTCCCTGAGTCTCCAGAGAAGGGCAGGATATAAATATGAATAAAAATAAAAAAATAAATAAAATAAATTCATTATCTTGCACTTGCAGTTTCACTGCATAAAAGCATAGTTTACGTAATCATGATTTATCCAGATTTGACTGCTTGTTGTGAATCCTGTCGCCTCCAAATGATTTTGCTCATCTTACTAATGTCTGAAATGACAACTCATTCTCAAGTCCAACTGTTTGGATACCACCTTTTCAGGCCCTCCTGCTTCTTCTCATATTATAAATATGTACTGGTTAGTTTTATCCAAGCTATTTGAAACAAGGGTTCTGCAGATTGCACAGCTAATTTTCTGTTGCCACTCTAACCAATTGTTATGTATTTAGACTGCCTACATTAGCAGATGAGATTAAAGTTAACACTGTTAATTGCTCGTTCCATTAAAGTGAAAGAAGTAGTCACTGGGGGGACCAAGAGGTAACAGAAGTGGTTGTCAGAACAGATAGACCAACACCGTCATCTACCCTCCCTTGCTTGGTTTCCCAAATCTTTTGCTGAGTTGTTGTTCAGCCCATTTTGGCAATAGAAAAGAAATCACTGAAATTGCTAATTTGGTATCATGTGAACTAGGATCATTTCAAGGAGAACAACCATAAAACTCCTCTTGGAGAACCAAGAAAAAGCTTTATCTTTCCAATGTTCCTAACATGGACCTGTTAAATGCAACAAGATATCCTGATAGATCAGTCATAGACATAGAACAGAGTTGGAAGGGAACTTGGAGGTCATCTAGTCCAACCCCTTGCTCAAGCAGGACAGTCGATTCCAAATATTAGCTTTGAGCTGGAAGGGACCTTGGAGGTCTTCTAATCCAACCCCTTGCTCAAGCAGGAGACCCTATATCATTTCAGACAAGTTGACTACCCAGTCGCTTCTTAAAAGCTTCTAGTGATGAAGCACCCACAACTTCTGAAGGCAAGTTGTTTCATGGTTAATTATCTTCACTGTTAGGAACTCTTTAATTCCAGGTTGTTTTTCTCCTTGATTAGTTTCAATCCATTGTTTCTTATCCTGCCCTCTGGTGCTTTGGAAAATAAGTTGACCCCCTACTCTGTGTGGCAGCCCCTCAAATACTGGAATAGTGCTATCATGTCCCACCCTAGTCCTTCTGTTTCTTTAGACTAGCCAAACACAAATCCTGCAACCGTTCTTCATATGTTTTAGTCTTCAGGCCTTTAATCATCTTAGTTGGTCTTCTTTGCACTTTTTTTTTCAGATCAAGGTCCTTGGGAAAGTTGGTAAAAAAACCAAATCCAACTGGCTAGTGACGAACCATAATAATGTCATACAATATATTACTCTTTGGCATCTTTTCTTCTGCTAAATCCGGATGATTTTTAGGTTTTGTCCCTCATCCTTGATTCCCATGTAGGAAGGAAGGAAGGAAGGAAGGAAGGAAGGAAGGAAGGAAGGAAGGAAGGAAGGAAGGAAGGAAGGAAGGAAGGAAAGAAAGAAAGAAAGTCTGCTTGTTTGATGCACAAGGAATAAATAAAGTTCACATTTTTTATTTTTTTTACCCTCTGACAGTGATCTAATCTCTGGTTAGATGTAAGACCCAAAGACATAGAATAAGGAGTATTAGCACATGAAGAACACCGACTTCACAAGTCCATGCTTCCTGAATTCAAGACAGCTGAAGTTTGATCAAGTCAGGAAATAATAATATCTGCCTGAAATGAAGTTTAATGATTTGTTTGTTCCTTGGCACTCCATGGATATGGAATATTGCCTTGTAACAGGCTATGGCTTACCTTTATTATATATCTGCTCTCAAAAATAATGGAAAAGCATGATGCCATATTTCTTTCTCGTCCCAAAGCTTCATTCATCAAACCAATGTCCAAAATGTTTCTTAGCATTTCTAGCTAAGAAAAGCAGGCAGAAGAAAAGAATACTTACAATTGAAAACCTTAGGACATCAATTGATGAAAAAGCAGCCATATAGAAGAATAGAAATTATTCATTTTTAGTATTTCTTTTTCTCCCTCCCTCCCTCTCCCCTGTGTGTGTGTGTGTGTGTGTGTGTGTGCAATTTGTTAGCAGATTTTATGGATTTTGAGCTTTTTTTTACTTTCCTCTTTGAGATTTCTCTGATCAGTCTTGATCTTTCCTGTCCAAAATAAGGTCTCTTGATGTACTATTAGTGTTTTTCACTCTAGATCAATCTGAAATAGGTTTCAATTTATAAACAATTCCCTACATTCTACTGAAGTCATTTTATTTTGCATTTTGTTTCCTTTGCTTTATAAGTTGTGTTTTTTCCTTTTGTTGGAGCCCATATTTCACAATCCTTACGTGAGATGGGCAGCCATATAAATTTGACAAATAAATAAATCAACATTTTTCTTGACTTAATCCCAGTTTAATTTGCCCATCTGGACTTTTCAAAATCCCATGGGCTAGATCAGAAGTAAGCTACCAGCCATTCATGTATTTGATTTCTATCCCATTTTTCATTAAAACAAACTCATGATGGCACATTTGTTCCTCCTATTTTCCCCACAATAGTAATCCTGTGAGACAACTTTGCATTAAGAGTCGCTTCAACAGTGAGATGGGCAGGATATTGAATCAATCAATCAATGATTCAAAGTTCTCCTTCAGTGTGCACCAAAGTTTACAGTATTCCAGTATTCAGTATTCCTATTCCAACACCTTAACTAATGTACCACACTATTACAGACTCTTAATTCCTCAGAGTTTTCTATTTCTGTTACATCCTCAATATCCAATATAAAAATTCCAAATGTGCCCAATTTCTTTTATTCAGGGACTTTTACATGACAAATAAGGTTTCCTGCCCCTTTCTTGAATCCTTGAACTTAGTCTTTCCCATTTTTCATCTCTGTTTATAGGACATTGCTCCTCATATTTCTCCTGTGGATTTTTTTTTAAATTCATATTTATATCCCGCCCTTCTCCAGAGACTCAGGGAGGCTTACAATTTTTGGAGCACAACCCAATGCGCTCAGCAATAGCCTTCCTTCCATTGTATATGCCTGCTTATTACTAAGCGGCATTTTTACAAAGTCAGCTTATTGGGTCCTCAGTTTACCTACCCCGAGAGGATGGAAGGCTGAGTCAACCTTGAGCCTGGTGGGATTTGAGCCTGCAATAATTACAGGCAGCTGGAACTAAGTGCTAGGCTATCAACAGCCTGCACCACCAAGGCCATTAGATAGGATACTATACTAAATGAAAGTTAAACTTCCTTTTTAAGTTTGGAGTAAATTGTTCTGTATCTAGAAACTTTTGTTAATTTATTTATCACATTTGTATAACCACCCATCTCAAGTAGTAACTACAAAAGCTATTTTCTAAAGCACCTGAAGGCCAGACAAGGAAAAATGGATGGAAACTGACCAAGGAGAAATTCAACTTGAAAATAAGGAGAAATTTTCTGACGGTGAGATCAATCAACCAATGGAACAGTTTGCCTTCAGAAGTTGTGGGAGTTTCATTACTGGAAGATTTCAAGAAGAGACTAAACTGCCATCTGTCAAAAATTGTATAGGCTGTGCTTGAGTGCGGGGGCTGGACTAGATGACCTACAAGGTCCTGTCACACGCTGTTAATCTGTAACTCAGGGCAATGCACATAATCAAAGAATAAAAATACATTAAAAACAATATGAAAACCAACCAATTGAAATAAAAAACCCAGATAGCTGCATTCAAATAAAAGACATGTTGGAAATTGAGATAAGAATAGAGTTACAAAAAATTTTTTTAAAAGATTGCTAAGATTATAAGCCTCAATTCTTACGTTTCATTATTACTCCTTTTACTTCTATTCCCCCAGCAATTCTTTACTAAATAATGTTTTAGTTTTTTTCTACATTAAAGTATTTGTAACAGCTGCCTCATCTGTGGTTATTATCTACAGTTCTACTTTTCCTATAATTGTTGCCCATTTAAAACCCACTTATAAAAATCTTTCCCTTTTTTCCTTCCAGAAAAAAATATGTAAAATTTGTCTTCATTTACATTTGAGTCATTCACATAGCACCTTTTCCCTTATCATGTTAAAAAGAGTCACTGTTTCTCTGCTCTGAATTGTTCATTGCTCTTTCAAATGCATATAGCAGGGGACTGGAGGCTAAAACATATGAAGAACGGTTGCAGGAACTGGGTATGTCTAGTTTAATGAAAAGAAGGACTAGAGAAGATGTGATAGCAATGTTCCAATCTCAGGGCTGCCACAAAGAAGAGGGAGTCAAGCTATTCTCCAAAGCACAATGAGGGCAGGACAAGAAGCAAGGGGTGGAAACTAATCAAGGAGAGAAGCAACCTAGAACTAAGGAGAAATTTCCTGACAGTGAGAACAACTAATCAGTGGAACAACTTGCCACCAGAAGTTGTGAATGCTCCAACACTGGAAGTTTTTAAGAAGATGTTGGATAACTATTTGTCTGAATTGGTGTAGGGTTTCCTGCCTAGGCAGGGGACTGGACTAGAAGACCTCCAAGGTCCCTTCCAACTCTGTTATTCTATTCTGTTGTATATTTTAAAGCAAATCCATGCCTATAGGTGGTGTGTGCCTTCCTCAATCTTGGATCCTTGGGAGTTTGCAGCTCTGCACAGGAAGTTAGCTCTTCCTAGAGCTTCCTGGACAGAGAGCTCTGATGTTGTTCCCGGGATCTGTTGGAGCTACTCTCCCAGCATACCTATAGGGACCGTATGGGATTTGAACCAGCATTTCCCACATCAAAGGCAGTTTTTAAACCACTAATAAATAAATCAATATTTACAGCTCAGAATGGGGTCCTTGGTGTTCTCTGAGTCTGGTGGTTTTCTTACTGACATTTTATTACCAAACTAGGTATCATCATCATATTAGCATCAGGTTTGGTAATGAAACACCTGCAAGAAACCAATCCCCTGGGTTAAGCTCGGCAACTTATGTTTTCATGGATACATCCATTCAACTCTCTTGACACTATTGTAGTGGTTGCTGCCATTGTCACTTTCCAGGATGAAATGTTAATGAAATGTTAACCAGGCCCAACTGTGCTTACCTTCCAAACCAGATCTGAATATCCAGTGCCCTCACTTGTCTCCTAAGCTTTGCATTAATTTCTTGAATTCCTGATCATGTCTGCACTGCCAGCTAGCATTCAAATCCTACAGAGAGCACTTCAATAACACACATGTTGTACAATTTACAACCATTCATTTTTTTAAAATTACATTTATGTGCCACTCTTCTCCGAAGACTCAGGGCGGCTTACAATTTTTGGGATACAACCCAATGCGCTCAGCAATAGCCTTCATTCCATTGTATATGCCTGCTTATTACTAAGCGGCATTTTTACAAAGTCAGCTTATTGCCCCCAACAATCTTGGGTCCTCAGTTTACCTACCCTGAGAGGATGGAAGGCTGAGTCAACCTTGAGCCTGGTGGGATTCGAGCCTGCAGTAATTGCAGGCAGCTGGAACTTAAGTGCTAGGCATTTAACAGCCTGCACCACCAAGGCTCTTATTGACCATTCAAAGTTACAATAGCACTGAAAATACGTGACCAGAGGTGGTGTTCAGCAGGTTCTGACTAGTTCAGGAGAACCGATAGCGGAAATTTTGAGTAGTTTGGAGAACCGCCAAATACCACCTCTGACTGGCCCTGCCCCCATCTATTCTCTGCCTCCCGAGTCCCAGCTGATCGGCTGGGTCTCCTTTTCTTGCCCTGAACTGGAGAACGGAGCTGGAATGCAGGTTAGTGGGATGGAGAGGGAATGGGGATTTTACAGTAACCTTCCTCCAGGAGTGGGGAGGGATTAGAGATTTTGCAGTATCCTTCCCCTGCCATGCCCACCAAGCCACACCCACCAAGCCACACCCACCAAGCCGCAAAAAAAATTTGAATCCCACCACTGCTTATGACCATTTCTCACACTTATGACCATTGTAGCATCCCCACAGTCAAACTTTGGATGTTTGACAAACAGCATGTATTTACGAGAGTTGCAGAATTCCGGTGTCCTAAGATTATCATTTGCAACATTCTTAGGGACCTTCTGACAGCAAAGTTAATGAGGAAATGTCAGATTCACTTAATGATCACATGATTCCCTGAACAACTGTAGCGATTCACTTAAGAACCATGGCAAAAAAAGATTGTAAAATGGGGCACAGATCACTTAACAACTGCTTTCCTTAGCAATGAAAATTTTGGGCTCAATTGTGGATGTAAGTGGAGGATTATCTGTATTTCCGCACATAATACAAAGTGATCACAATTAATCCTGTAACAAAAGTTACAGAATTGCTTTGGGTCTGGGGGCTTTCAAGGCATCTCAGATGTCAAGGTGAATTTAATATTATTCTTCCCACGTGGAAGCAAACTTTCCAAGATTGGAAATAATAGCAAGTACAAATCCACCCTGATATTGTCATTTGTTATTTACATATCTCATGTTTTACATGAGTCCCTTCTCTGAGAGAGATGGGCAGTTCAAAAAGGTGAAAATAAATAAATAAATAAATAGCAATAGCAATAGCATTTAGACATATATACCACTTCACAGTGCTTTACAGCCCTCTCTAAGCGGTTTACAGAGTCAGCATATTGCCCCAACAATTTGGGTCCTCATTTTACCCACCTCGGAAGGACGGAAGGCTGAGTCAGCCTTGAGCTTGGTGAGATTTGAACTGCCAAATTGCAGGCAGCAGGCAGGCAGCAGAAGTAGCCTGCAGTACTGCACTCAAATCACTGCACCACCGTGGCTCCAATAAATAAATACACACACACACACACACACACACACACACACACAAACACACACACACTCATACATAGCCTGTGATTTTCTTTCCAACAGGGAGGGAAGAGAAGGAATGCAGCAACATTCACAGCCAACAAGAAGATGTCAGAATGACACACAGTAGTTGGGGGAGGTTGTCAGCTGCTCAGAAAAATACTTGCAGATCAGAAGTCCTGCTGACCTTATATTTCAAAGTCACAACATGCAAAGACTACACTTTTTGCTTTAGCGGATAAATGTTCTGAGTAGTCATCTTTCAAACAGCTTTTCATCCATTTAAGAATGATTCTACAAAACACAAGTTATTTATTCAAAGTAAGTTTCTTCTCCTGTAGTTGGATTCACAGAAGACACTGAGCCTTAAACCAAGTTAATGAAACACAATTGTTGTGTTTGCATGATGCACCATTTGAGCACATCAACGTGATATTTAGTCACCCAACATGCCAAGAGTTTCCCATGCTACATTAAACCAAACTACCCACATGTTCCTACAGTGCTGTGCAAACCCAATATAGGAAGGAAATCAAACCCTCCACCTTTCAACCTTTCCCCCATTTCTCTTTCTCTGACCTTTTGGCCAAATTCCAGGCAAAAGGTTAGAGATTACATTTAAACATATTCAACTTCAAGGTTAAAATTAGCAAAAGGCATTGGTCTTTTTCAAGGAAAGGAAATCTCTTCAGGGTATCACAGTTTTCCCCTTTCCACCAGAGATTTCCTCATTAACAAATAAAAGGTTCTTCGTTCCACACATTATCACCCTGATTCAGTGTTTCTCAACTGTGGCAACTTTAAGATGTGTGGACTTCAACTCCCAGAATTCCCCAGCCAGGCTTGTCATTGTTGTTGTTACAATTGTTGGGTGAAAAATAAAGGACTTAATTTCATGCAACTGCCTATTTTTGGAGCCCAGCTTAGAAACAAACTTGATGAGGAATAAATATTCCAACAATCTAATCATTTCGGGCTGAAAAGTGGACATTTTCCTACAGTGTTTCTGACCGCTTGGTGCGACCCCAGTATTAAGTTTTCACAAACTTTGAGTTGCACTGTGGCTACAATTCAGAGGGAGTAACAAATCACATACACTTCTCCTCTTCTTTGGCAGATAATTCATTGCAAACACCCTCACCAGTCCTGGCCCCTTAATCAAACACTTTAATTTCAACCAGAAACCACCTGTTAATTCCTGCTCATTAATTATCTCCTAAGAATGACAAATGAGGGTACAACATCCCACATTCTATTTCTTTCCACATTGTACATCATTTCACTCTCTGCTTAGTTCGGACTTCCCCAATCTGGTATGCTCTTGATATGCCAGACTTCATCCCATAATCCCTTTGCATGCCTAAACTTCTTTGGGAGGGGCGCATACTGTTAAGTTTGCATAGAGAGGCAGACACGGAGTGCTTCAGCTCTTAAGTTTATTGTGACTTCAACTCAGAACGGACCCGACTGGCTTTGCTGCGGCTGCTACTTATAGCCGGCAGCCGCAGCTGACAGCCAATCAGAGTGCAGGGTTTTCCCGCACTTTTTAAACCAATCATCTCCAACACTTTACAAGAACAATTCAAATAAACCAATGATTTCAAACACTGCATACATAACACATACAAACTTGTAATGCCAGGGAAAGTGGGATGCATTGGTTGGCTGGCTGGCTGGCAGAGACCTACTCAAGAGGATGAAATAGTTTTCAGGGTTTCCAGCAGGAATTTTTCCAGCCCATCTGAAATATGGCTGTTTCCCATATTTGGAAACACAATGGATATTTCAGTTCTGTATTATGCTGCACTCGTGCTTGACTTGTCATTCTCCAATGTGGATGTTAGTCTGAAACTTGGGGGTGAGTGGGAGGAGTTGTCTTTACCTCCCCAGCCCTTATTTTGAAAAGATATGGAAGCTAGGATTTATCCAATTTGGGGAGCAATTCTCACATCCTCTAACTTTAACATGCCCCAATTATAATTGTTATATGACACGATATTGCCTTGTAGCTTTTATTTATTACATGTTAGTGTTGCCTGACTCCATAAGAACTCTAGCTTGGCTTTAAAAAGAGCTTGGAGTTTTCTTTTGTTGTTCCAGTTCTAAAATAGCATGTTTCCTCATAGAAAGCCACAGAGATGGCATTGAGGGAAATATTCAGAAACCATTACAAAAACAAAGAGAGGATAAGCCTTCCTTGACCCCTAGCAAAAGACGTCATATTATAGGAAGAGACTCAGACTGGTTCTTCCATGATTCACTGGAGTATAAGAGGAAGCAGAGGAGAAGCAAAATAACAGACTTGCAAGATTCCATCAATAAAGCCTATCTCAATAAAGCTAGTTTCTTGTGGAGTCTACTTCCTGGTGTGAACAACAGCTTTCACACCTATCTATTGCCTTGTACCTTTTATTTATTACATGTTAAGGTTGCCTGACTCCATAAGAACTCTAGCTTGGCTTTAAAAAGAGCTTGAAGTTTTCTTTTGTTTCTGCTCTGGAAATTATCTAACACGGGTTGCATGATGGTTGGTTGGTTGGTTGGTTGGTTGGTTGGTTGGTTGGTTGGTTGTTAAATGCTATACCACCCATCTCATCTAAATGACTCTGTGCAGTTTACAACATCAGTTCATCAACTATGCCAATGATCACATGATCAGGCACCAGGATCTTCCCTGCAGCGATTGGCCATTCAAGGCTGCTAATGTCAATTCATAAAATATTTATATGGTCTTTTTAGAGTGGCCAACTCTAAAAAGGGAGGGGAAAGGGGGGGGGGTTTGAAAGAGCAGTGTGGCAGCTTGGAAACAGAAAGAGCATTCCATAAATGTTTTTTCAAAGATAGTAACTAGGTGACTGAGGATTCTGCCATACAAAATTCTAACTGGAGAATATGAATGATGATACACCCAGGGGGTGGGGGGAAACCAGGGTGAAAGGTGACAGTGAATTATGTATCTCAGAGTCGGCTACACCCAGGCAGTGCCAGACATATTCACTCCCAATAAATCCTTTTGAAGTTTTGGAGGTTTGATTCAAGACTCATGATTTAATTGGGATAACTGCCAGAATCCTGACAGCTATAAGCACACCGTTCTCTCTGGTCATTGAGTATGGCCTTCCAGGCTCATTTCACCTTGAGCTGCAGGACAGGCAAGATGTCTGACTTCCACAAAGGCATTTGCCTGTGTAATGCTTGACTGCTTTCTAAAGTGGACATTATGTCAATATGGACTCCTTACATTAGGCAGATTTCGAACATATAAAAAACAGGACTAGCTACACTGTCTAGTTCTGTGTTGCATTGAAAGATCAGTTTAAACCTGCCAAAAGAGTTCAGTTTTTTTTTTTAATTACATTTATATGCCGCCCTTCTCCGAAGACTCAGGGCGGCTTACAATTTCTGGGATACAACCCAGTGTGCTCAGCAATAGCCTTCATTCCATTGTATATGCCTGCTTATTACTAAGCGGCATTTTTACAAGGTCAGCTAATTGCCCCCAACAATCTTGGGTCCTCAATTTACCTACCCTGAGAGGATGGAAGGCTGAGTCAACCTTGAGCCTGGTGGGATTCGAGCCTACAATAATTGTAGGCAGCTGGATCTTAAGAGCAGGCATTTAACAGCCTGAGCTACCAAGGCTTTGAGGGCAGCCATCTGTTGCTGGTTCTGTAACTAATGAGCACGTCATAATATTCACTCCTTCTCTTGGCAAGGAGTTTTATGGAACTATTCTTTTTATTTTGGTAATCTGAAAGGAGCAATGAAATAGGAATACTCTCCAACGTTCCTTACAACCCCAATGTTCCTTCCAACACTTTCTCTGAGCCTATGATGGCCTGTAAGACAGGTTATTTTTGAACAAAGATCTAGCACTTGTTAGAAAGGGCAATTAACCTGTGTCAAACACTGCCAAAGAGGTCACAGATACAGAAGAGTGGTAGGCACTTGTGATCTCTTATACAACTTAATGGGTTGCATTTGAATAAGCCCACCATTCAAAACATCTCCATACACTTATCCCATAAACCCCAATACTATTTAAAGATAATGTCTGGAAGTTGCTTTTCCTGCCAATTGGTAACAGTCAGGAGGAAGGAAAATGAAGCAATCTACCAATGGCTTTCCTTGACTTAACCAGCATTATAGTTATCAAAATGTCACTCATTGGTCACTTTCCTGAGAAAGAATACTGTAGGACAGTATTTCTCAACCTCAGCAATTTTAAGACGTGTGAATTTCAACTCAGCCATGCTGGCTGGCTGGGGATTTCTGGAAGCTGAAGTTCACACATTTTAAAAATGCTAAGGTTGAGCAACATTGCTATAGGGCTTAGTCATTGAAGCAATTTTTTTCCCAGCATGCTCTTCTGCCAGATCAACAACTGGTAGATCGCACTTGAATGTTTCTTCAATGACATTTATTACCAGAGAAACCAAGTAAGTGATAATGTCAGGGTTCCAAGTAATAACTCCATAGAAAGAAGAGGTCCGAGGCAAGCAATTTCCTCAAAGAACAATTTTATTGGAGATATTATATTGGCACAAACTGGTGAAAACTGACTCTGAAAGTTCCCACAGTTTTCACCTGATTAAAAAGTGAAAGTTCCCTCTTTCCCCAAACAATCAGTCACATTGTCCAATCGAGGTGCTGGCTTAGTCGCTTGGTAACTGGACTCCTCCTCTCCCCAGCCACCTGTTGGAATGTCCTTGGTTCCCACAGAAAACTGTATTTTTTTTTGCTACAAACCCTCATCTAACTCTGTCCCCCTTCCCTATCTCTTCTTTTTATTTATTTATTTTTATTTATTTATTTATTTTGATTATAAGATAACAGGTATAAGTATAACATAGTTATGACTACATGAAATGGATACATATAAGAAAAAAAATAAAATTGAACTGTGGCAATCCTGAGGCCTCCAAAATGGCCCCAGTCAGGTTCGCTTCAGAGTTTGATAGATAATACTTGGGCATCAAGATGTGCTTTCTTTTCTTCCAGTTGCATAATGGGGGAACTGGAAACAGGACCCTCTATATCAGTGGTGGGATTCAAAAATTTTTACTGCCGGTTCTGTGGGCATGGCTTGGTGGGCATGGCAAGGGAAGGATACTGTAAAATCTCCATTCCCTCCTCACCCCACTAACCTGCTTTCCAGCTCCATTCTCCTGTGCAGGGCAACAAAAGAAGACCCAGCCGATCAGCTGGGACTCAGGAGGCAGAGAATAGATGGGGCCAGGGCCAGTCAGAGGTGGTATTTGCCAGTTCTCTGAACTACTCAAAATTTCCACTACTGGTTCTCCAGAACTGGTCAGAACCTGCTGAATACCACCTCTGCTCTATATATCTGTTACCCGCTGTTTGTTTCCAGAAGTGGCAGCTCCAGCTATAAAAACACTTGTGCATCATAGATCGTGTTATGCTGTCCTCGTCAATGCCCTTACACATACAATATCAATGCCAGCATTTGACTAAGTAAAATATCAGCTTCAGACATGACAGTCCCATTAATGATAATGCCTAATTAATTAGCAGCGCTTTTTAGCCATCTGTCATTTTCGTTTAGCCTAAAAATCTCAGAGCAGTCAATTGGAATTCCCTTCCCTGTGTAACATCAGATGAGGATGGATAGCTGATGAGTTTGAATAATCAGTTTAATGTTTGTGCTAAATTTCTTTCTCTTCTGCCAGCATCTCTTTTGTGCTTCAGAGCAATATTCCTTGACCTTTTCTAACCCTTGTCTCTTTTTTGATCAACTTAGAAAGTTTCCCAGACCCTTTTAAACCTGCCTCTTTCAATTGTTTTACTTCAAATTTCAAAGCAAATGAAATATTGAATCTGAAACCAAATCAAGGCAGTTCTAATATTTAGAAAAAAAAATATTTATTTAGGGTTGGTTTTACTTTGAACAAAAATTACTTGGTTCGTATAGAGAACAATCGTAGCATTTTAGGCAGCTTGCTTGGCACGAGCTTTGAATTTTCAATATAGGACATGTTTAACATTAAGCTGCTGCCCTGCTTGGTTTATGTAGCCATAAATGCAACAAATGGTCAAAATTGGGAGCGTCCTATCAAATTCTGTACCTGGCAACATTGGTGTCCCCCAAGGCAGTGTTCTAGGACCAACTCTCCATACTCTACATAATTGACCTCTGTGATCATATTAAGAGCAACTGCGTTCGCTGATGATGTAAAGCTATTCAACACCACAGACAATACTGCTACCCTTCAAAAAGACCTCGACTATGTATCAGAATGGTCAAACAAATGGCAACTTCAAATCTCAACAAATAAATGCTCTGTCTTACATATTGGCAAAAAAACATCAGAAAATAAAATACAAGTTGAATAGTCAAGACCTTGTTGATGATCCAAACTCTGTCAAGGACCTTGGAGTACTCATCTCTAATGATCTAAGTGCTAGAGCCCACTGTAACTACATAGCCAAAAAGGCATTAAGAGTTGTTAACCTAATCCTGCATAGCTTTTTCTCTGGTAATATCACACTACTAATCAGAGCATACAAAACATTTGCTAGACCAATACTTGAATACAGCCCATCAGTCTGGAACCTGCATTACGTATCTGATATTAATACAATTGAGAAAGTCCAGAAATATTTCACAAGAAGAGTTCTCCACTCCTCTACTCGTTGCAGAATACCTTATGCCACCAGACTTGAGGTTCTAGACCTAGAAAACCTAGAACTACGCCGCCTTCAGTCTGATCTAAGTATAGTACATAAAATTATATATTGCAATGTCCTATCTGTCTATGAATACTTCACCTTCAACCATAACAATACAAGAGCACACAATAGATAGAAACTCAAGGTTAACCGCACCAAACTTGATTGCAGGAAATACGACTTCAGCAACAGAGTGGTCAATGTCTGGAATACTCTACCTGACTCTGTGGTTTCTTCCCCAAAACCCAAAAACTTTAAGCTTAGACTGTCTACTATTGACCTCACCCCTTTCCTAAGAGGTCTGTAGGGGGCGTGCATAAGCACCAACGTGCCTACCGTCCCTGTCCTATTGTTTCTTTTTATTTTTCTTATATGTATCCATTTCATGTATTCATAACTATGTTTATACTTATACCTATTATCTTATAATCGCTTGACAAAATAAATAAACAAACAAATAAAATAAAAGTGCCATAATACAACTTACCACATCAAAACAGCTTTAAAATAATAAGAGAGTGAAAAATAGAATGAAGATATGCAAAGTCTGCTCACTTCGGGTAAACAAGTTGATATTTAGTTAAAATTATTCAAAAATTCTTTTTTCAGAACATTATCCTTGGTAATTGAAACAAACTTGAGTTCTAAAAGCTTCACTAGGAGAATCTTTGCAAAGAGATAGCATCAGAGATAAAAGCACTCTTTGCCAGCTTCCAAGAAAGAATTTCATCATGTCATGTGAGAAATGTCACCCACATTCATTCTAGAACAATGTAGAACATAGAATAACAGAGTTGGAAGGGACTTGGAGGTCTTCTAATCCAATCCTCTGCTCCAGCAGGAGACCCTATAACAGTGATGGCTAACCTTTTCCATGTTGTGTGCCAATAGTGTGCGTGCGTGCGTGCACCCATGCGTGTGCTCATGTGCCTGCACCCATGATGCAATATGTGTGTGACTCCCCCCACCCCCTGCGCATGCATGCATGAGTCCCTGCATGTGCACTGTGCACCTCTGCGCATCCACGTGCGACCCCCCACACTGCATGCCTCTGCGCATGCCCATGCAACCCCCCCTGCATGCCACATGCCTCTATGCATGCGTGCATGTCTGCCACTTGCATGTCTCCCCCCACGCATGCACAGCAGATACCTGACAATCAGCTGGCTGGTGGGGGGACGCATGCACCATGGGGCTCTTCCGAGCAACCTTTCACGTGCCGGTTGAAGTGGCTCTGTGTGCCACTTCCAGCATGTGTGCCATAGGTCCACCATCATGGCCCTATAACATTTCAGACAAATGATTGTTCAGCCTCTTTTTGAAAGCCTCCAGTGGTGAAATTCTGAAGGCAAAGGGATTAGATTAGATTAGATTAGATTAGATTAGATTAGATCAAAAGGATTAGATTAGATTAGATTCCCTCCCTCTTTTTATAGATCATTTTTAAAGAACCACATCTTTATCAAGTTGAGAAAATGGGGAGACGTGGAATAACTTGTTACATCCATAGCTGGAGTTTAGCAGTAAATGCCTGAATTATCTTATAATGCAAATTCCATCTGAAAATTATCCTTTTTAAAGGCACTTTTCTGTAGAAAAAATGCAATGTTTTCTTTACTTTTCTAAATGTATTAAATCGTTGTGTGGAACAGAAGAATTTTGAGGTTGCCATCTGGATCTTCACAAACCAAGGCAAGTCACTAACTATGATACACTCACTATCTTGATAGCAAGGTCTTCTTATTAGTTTTTTTTTCAAAGCCTCTATTTAGTATATATGACGTAGTATAGGGATGTCAAACTCACGGCCCATCGGGTGGATGTGTCATGCACTGGCCATGCCCACCCCCATTTTAGCGAAGGGGGAAAAAGTCATGATACGTCTCACAATAAAGGCTTCTTTATTGGCTAGATAATGTTTTCAACCTTGGCAGGTTGAATATGAGTGGACTTCAACTCCCAGAATTCCCTACATGGCTGAATCCACTCATATCCAAACCTCCAGGGTTAAGAAACACTTGGGTAGTGAGCTGGAAGAGATCTAAACCAACAGTACATGCCAGAAGGCTTGAAAAGACATACAGAATTAACACTAACTTTAAAGTTTAAAAAAACCTGCAACTATTAAAAGAAATGAACCAAACTTATAAATGCAAAAAAATAAGATACAGCTAAAATGTAATTGCCAGCTGTGCAAAAATTAGAAACTGAGAGAAACTCAAACTGACAGACTAGCCCATCCCTTGGTGAATCTATCAAATTTCAGAATATCAGCCAGTGTTCTGGGACCATTTAGGAAATAACAGATGGGTTTACACAAAATGATAACTTTACACCTGAGTTAACGAAATGCAATTATAACTTTCATACAACATGCCAAGGTATTGACTTCATTCCTTCTTTTTGAAAGCCTACATTTGGTGTAGATGACACAGTACATCCCCAAATATAAACTATACCCCGACAGTTTAGTATAGCATGTATTGCAAGCATCATGCAAATCCAGTCAAGATGTTGCCAAAATGTATGATTTCCCAAGGAAGATTTTTTTTTCTGTGTGTGAAAGGATTAGAAACACATCAACTTTATTGAAATATGGATGGTTATGAACAAACAGCAGGCTTAAATATCCATCCCTCAGCCACTGAGCCTGGTGCAATCTGAACCCTTTCCAAATGTTGAAGTCAAGGAGAATGTGTCCAGATGCTTTGCTGCAAAGATCAGTGTCTACTGATTAGGTATCAATTTGAGGATCTGGTTGGGTAGGGAGCAGGCCTTGGGAGTGGCAACATCTGCAAGATGGCAGCCTCAGGGTTACAACTCAAAATCTCTGTGCATACCAAAAGGCTGAGCATTCAATTATGATGCTACACCTGCTACCTTGCAGGTTTTGATACCCTCCTGCAGGTGCTTCTAGCAGCAATTTTAAATCTTGGTCTTGACCTTTCCAGCAGTATGATTGCATAGGTAGTCTTCAACATACAACCATAACTGAGCCTGTAAAGTAGTGACAGATGACAAGCAGCCAGCCACAAATGCCACCAGAAAGATTGCTCTTTGAGCAGGCAAAAGAGGTAGGGCAAAACAGTGGACACAGTTGCCATCACTTTCTGAAGTTGAGTTGGGGAGGGGAGGTACCTCACCACCCCCTCCTAATGCAAGAAATCAATGGGCTACAAAGACAGTAGAGCAAAGGTGTTCTGTGAGACTGCTTGTGCAGAAGGAGGCTCACTCTGCTAACTGAGCTACACTGGGGCTGCTTCTATTAAAATGGAGCAGCAAGACAAGCTCTCTGTGTTGAAAAGAACTGCCCATTTATTTCCACTCCGTGTGCTTTGACACAATCCTGACTTTGAACTTGCACCAGCTGATGAATCTGCTAGAAGCTCTGACACTCAGGCTCTCTGCCTGAATAGTCTCATGCATGTTTGCAAGAGCACTCAGACTTATATACTGCTTTACAGTGCTTTTACTGCCCTCTCTAAGCGGTTTATAGAGTCAGCATATTGGCCTCAACAATCTGGCTCCTCATTTTACTGACCTTGGAAGGCTGAATCAATCTTGAGCTGGTGTTCTGACCCAAACCCTTTTCCAATAAAACAAACATGAACCAAAGGGAACAAATACCTTTTAATGATTCTTATGAATCCCCGGTTAAAAGGCTGCTGCAAACTAATTAACTTTGATAAGCACGAACCTTGCCAAAACTATGCGAGGCTGCCAAGAATAACTGAAAAGGTTACCTAGAAATATTTTACAACACAAGAGTCTTCAAATACCAACTAAGATACTGCAATGTCCATGAGGCTCGAGTTTCAAAATGTCTTTGCTTCCTGCAAAGAACGTCCGATTCACAGCTGGCTTTTATCTTCTTGAAGGAGGGGCCATTACCTTGCAGCCTTCCTCCCGAGTCACCCATGCTGCTGCAGCTGCTCTTTCCTGCAAGCAGCCCTGTGTGCACGCACACTTGGCACAGGCTTCTCGGGAACCTCCTCATCGCTGCTGCCAGCCCCTGCAATCTCTGAAGGCAGCAGTCCACTCCCTAATGGTCCTGACTCCTCATCTGAGTCCTCGCTCTCCTCAGCCGTCCACACCTGCTGCTGGCTAACACAACAGCTGGTCAGGATTGAAGTCCTGGCTGTGGGCAGAGTTAGCCTGCAGTACAGGTTGTCCTCAGCTTATGACCAGAATTGAGCTCAAAATTTCTGCTAAGTGAGACATTTGTTAAGTGAGTTTTGTCCCATGTTACAACCATTCTTGCCACAGTTGTTACGTGAATCACAGCAGTTGATAAGTTAGGAACAGGGATGTTAAGTGAATCTGCTTTCCCACTGCCTTTGTTTGTCAGAAGGTCACAAAAGGTGATCCTATGAACTTGGGACATAGCAACAGTCGTAAGTATGAACCAATTGCCAAGCATCTGAATTTTGACCACATGATTATGGGGTTTCTGCAAAGGTCATAAGGGTGAAAAATGGTTATAAGTCACTTTTTTCAGTGCCTTTGCAACTTTGATTTACTTTGTCACTATCATGAACTGCTGTAATCTGAGGACTAACCTGTACTGTAATCTCTTACCATTACACCATCACAGCTCTTCCTCAATGTTACTTTGATTTGGAAAACTTGTAAGCCACAGTGGCTGAATTTTGGAGGGAACTTGCCTGCATATTGCAAGGGCATCCTTCTGCAAGCCTTGTTTAGTGCAAAACTGTGTGTTTGTGTGTGCTTGGCTTGACTTAAGTCTGATATATTGTGGTTTGCTGTATGGTGGGAACCTAGCCATTGTATTAGTATATCATAATAACTAAATCATCGCATTACATAATTTGTTTGGATCAGTAGTGGGATTAAAAAATTTTTTTACTACCGACTCTGTAGGCATAGCTTGGTGGGCGTGGTATGGCTTGGTGGGCCTGGCTTGGTGGGCGTGGCAGGGGAAGGATACTGCAAAATCTCCATTCCCTCCCCACCCCACTAACCTGCTTTCCAGCTCCGTTCTCCTGTGCAGGGCAACCAAAGAAGACCCACCTCATCAGCTGGGACTCGGGAGGCAGAGAATAGATGGGGGCAGGGCCAGTCAGAGGTGACATTTGCTGGTTCACCAAACTACTCAGAATTTCCGCTACTGGTTCTCCAGAACTGGTCAGAACCTGCTGAATACCATGTCTGGTTTGGATGTAGCAGCAAGTTATCTGAACACAAAAATTGTCGCTATCCTGGGTTTTACCTATTGTGTGAACCCAGCTAAAATATATGTTCATGCCTAATATATGATTTGAAATGAGGTCTTCTCTGGTCCAGACTTACTCTGTAACTCAGTCTTTCATATTCTAGCAACTTTATGCACTGGGATTCCAATTTCCACAGTCCCACCCAATATAGCTATTGATCTTTGGTGTGAATTCCGGTCCTACAGTCCCAATGTATGTGGTGGATGCTAAGTTGAGGGAGGCTGCCCAGTTTCTTGCATCTGACCGCTCTGCTACATTGTTTTCTTTCTATTCACAGAGATGAACCGGCTCACTGCGGTGGCTGTTTTTGTCTAATGGAAAGCTATAGAGAATAAGATGACCTTGATGGAGATCTGCAAATTCTGTCACCAAAATAACAAGGGCTAAAACAGGCATATCTCAAGTCCACATGATTAGACTGATAGTGTTCACAAGTAGCTCAGGCAGACACCTTCCGAATCCATTGAAGTTTAAGCGGGAGGAGGTATAATGTAGCATAATCACACTTGCAAGATTCTGTTATTATAGACAACCTCCCAAAAGAATAGCTTTAGCCTTCCTGTGGAGTTGATTTCCTGGTTTCACCTACCTCATGGACTGAGAATAACAGAGAAAGCTTAATAATAATAACTACAAGTTAGAGTGGCTATAAATTCCTTCTATTCTAAATTCCATTTCTTTCTCAACTATCACTAGACTTACAGATGGCAATTGTGGCAAAGAAAGATTTAAAGATTTAAATCATATGTTATGTCTTACCAGTTAATGAATATTTCAGCTTTAACCACAACAACACAAGAGCACACAACAGATATAAACTTAATGTAAACCACTCCAAACTTGATTGCAGGAAGTACAATTTCAGAAACAGCGTGGTCAATGTCTGGAACTCACTACCTGATTCTGTTGTCACATCCTCTAACCCCCACTCCTTTAACCTTAAACTATCCACTATTGACCTCACCCCATTCCCAAGAGGTCTGCAAATTTCTTATATTTAAACTTATGTTTATTCTTATTTCTATTGTATTGTAAGCTTTTGACTAAATAAATAAATAAATAAATAAATAAATAAATAAATAAATAAATAAATAAAGTGGCAGCCATTGTCCTTCCTGAGTCCTGCAACATGCTTCCTCGGAGCTAACCTTGAAGAATATCTGGAAATTGAAAGTAGTACAGGTAGTCCTCAAATTACAACCACAGTTCAGCCCAACATTTCTGTTGCTAAGCGAGACATTTAAGTTAATTTTGTCCCCTCTTATGACCTTTCTTTCCATAGTTGTTAAGTGAATCACTGAAGTTGTTAAGTCAGTTGTTCAGTGAATCTGGCTTCCCCGTTGCCTTTGCTTGTCAGAAGGTCGCAAAAGGTGATCTCACTACCTCCCCGGGACATTGCAACCATCATAAATACGAGTCACTTGCCAAGCATCTGAATTTTGATCATGTGACCATGGGAAAATGCTGCAATGGTCTTAAGTGCAAACAATGGTCATGAATCACTTTTTTCAGTGCTACTGTAACTTTGAACTGTCTCTAAATGAACTATTGTAAGTTGAGGACTACCTGTACAAGAGGGCAGAAATTAGCTTTATTTAGACTTCCTTACTTGTTTAGTGAAAAAAAACAACTTACCATCCATCTTTGCATTTAGGATCATAACAGCATCCCCATCGTCATGTGATTAAAACCTGAGTGTTTGGCAACTGGCTTGTATTTCCAATAGTGGCAGGATTCTGAGGTCACATGGTTGACATTTGGGACTTTTGCATTGGGTTTCTGGTGGTCTACAAGGCCTATAAGTACGACCAAGCTTGCTCAGAAGGTTTCATCTTCAAGAACCATCAATGCATTCCGGCTGGATTAGAGAGCTACTATTCTGAACTTTCCCAGCCAGCTTCCAACAAGCAAAGTCAATGGAGGAAGCTGGATTTACCTAATGACTGTGTGTGATTCTCTTGACCCTTAAGGTTTCCTTAAGGTTTGTAAAATCGGGAGCGGCTCATTTAATAGTTGCCCTTGAGGGAAGGCCCCCCTCTCCTAGAAGAATGAAATATTTTGAGAAATATTAAAAAGGCACAAAATTATATTTCCCTAAAAGGAGGAATGGAGAAACATGCTCTTGGAGACAGAAAGAGGCAGCCCCCACTTTTCTTAATACCCCCCAGCAGATATTTTTTGCCCATTAAGAAAAAATGCGTCATCCTATCTACAAAACAAAAGATCTTCAGCTCAGTGGTGGGATTCAAAAAAATTTGCTACCTGTTCTGTGGGCATGGCTTGGTGGGCGTGGCAGGGGAAGGATACTGTAAAATCTCCATTCCCACCCTACGACAGGGGAAGGTTACTGCAAAATCCCATTCCCTCCCCCACCTCACTAACCTGCTTTCCAGCTCTGTTCTCCTGTGCAAGGCAACAAAAGAAGAACCAGCCAATCAGCTGGGACTCGGGAGGCAGAGAATAGATGGAGCAGGGCCAGTCAGAGGTGGTATTTGCCACTTCCCTGAACTACTCAAAATTTCCGCTATCGGTTCTCCAGAACTGGCTGGAACCTGCTGAATAGCACCTCTGCTTCAGGTCCAGGATGATGGGATTAAGACATGACCCTCCAGGACATAATAGGATTAACCCACTAGCAGCAGCGCTCACTACATTCAACAATCTCCTAAGGACATTGCATCAGAGTCCAAACTTCAACCAAACCTGAGAGCTCAGACAACTGACAAAGCTAGCTATGACCCCTACAACAGCCAATAGAATACATGTTCTTGCACAGGAATAGGAAGTTAATAATAATAATAATTTAATTGACTTGTATGCCGCCCTTCTCCCTAAGGACTCAGGCTAACAATAAAACAGCAAATATTTACACAGAATTTACCTAAAAACAAATTGAATCTAAACAAGTCGAAATAAGCAATAAAACATTAAAACCTTAAAATTAAAACAATTAAAAACCCCCACCCGGGTCATTCCAGGCCAGACTGTTGAAACAACCAAGTCTTCAGGTCCCGGCGGAAGGAGCGGAGATCAGGGGCCAAACGGAGATCCACGGGGAGCTGGTTCCAAAGGGTGGGCGCTCCCACGGAGAAGGCCCTAGCCCTGGGAACCGCCAGCTGGCAATGCCTAACCGATGGTACCCCAAGGAGGCCCCTCCTGTGGGAGCGAACAGGGCGATCGGAATGTGATGCTGGCAGGAGGCGTTCCCGCAAGTACCCTGGACCCAAGCCATTTAGGGCTTTATAAGTTGTTACTAGCACCTTGAAACTAACCCGGAAGGCAACCGGCAACCAATGCAGGTCACGCAAGAGGGGTGTAACATGGGAGTATCGGGATACTCCCATCACAGCCCACGCGGCTGCATTCTGCACCAGTTGTAACCTCCGGGTAGTTCGCAAGGGCAGCCCCATGTAGAGAGCATTACAGTAGTCGATTCTAGAAGTGACGAGCGCATGAGTGACTGTTCGAGTTCAAGTATAAAGCCCAAGAGAGGATATAAATACCCCTCACTCTCAATTCCATGTGGTCAGTTGCCCAGGACCTCACACCCATGTGGTTCTGCTTCACCATTAAGGCATCTTTCCAATCAGCCTCCATGTTTCCTGTGTCTTTCTCCTGGCATGGAACTGAAGCTGATGGATATTTCTCCCAACACCCTGCATAGCAATGGAAATTCTAGTCTCAATTGTGATTGTAAGTCAAGGAGTCCCTGTTAAGTTTGCATGAAGAGGCAGACACGGAGTGCTTCAGCTCTTAAGTTTATTGTGACTTTCAGCTCAGAACGGACCCGCTTTGGCTGGGCTGTGGCTGCTACTTATAGCCAGCAGCCGCAGTTGACAGCCAATCAGAGTGCAGGGTTTTCCCGCACTTTTTAAACCAATCATTTCTAACATTTTACAAGAACAGTTCAAACTAAAACAATGACTTCAAACATGCATACATAACACCCCTCCCCACTAGGTTCAGTCCATACTCAAACCCCATCTATCTAATGTATTCTTTTAAATAGGTGGGGCTCTTGCATGTACGTTGAGACCTACGTGGTTCAGATGTTTTAAGGTTCTCACCTTGTGAGGGAGGAAATGTGTCTGTTGACATTTCCTTACTTGGACTTCTAGTAATGGTAGAACCTGTTTGGTTACTACAACCTGGTCTCTCCTCCCAATCCATCTCCAACCCCTTGAGCTATTAATTTATCTAATTGTGCATCAGTTTTTTCCTTTAAGGCAAATGGAACCCTTCTGGGCTTTAAACGGATTGGTGGCACCTTGGGATCTAGATTGAAAGTGATAGGGGTCCCCAAGTACTTGCCTAATCCATCGCTGAAGACCTCTGGAAACTCAGACTTCAAGGCCTCCTCCCATTCAGTGTTGCTCACGTGATTGATGCCAGTCACCTCGATGCCCAGTGGGTTGAACCATTCAAGTCCCAGCAAACTTGGGCTATCCTTGTCCATGATGGTCAGGGGCAGGCGTTTGGTGTGGCCTTTGAACTTCACATTCAATTCTCTTGTTCCAACTACTGGAATCTTGTTCCCTTGGTAGTCTTTAAGAGTCAGTGCTTGCTTCTTGAAATGATTCTTCTGAATGTTTGGGAGTAGTCTGTGAATAGTGTCCCATGACACCATAGACAGATATGAGCCTGAGTCCACTTCCATTTGGCAAGGCCTTCCTTCAATAAGTACCTTGACATGCACTTTTCTGTTATTGATAGAAGAAGAATGACCAATAGTTACTGTCTGATGAGTTTCATTCTTCCCCTTTGCTTCTGTGCTGCGCCTCATTTTCTCACTGAGATTGTTGGGCTTGAATTCTTTGTCTTTGTTTGCAAGAAATTTCCTTCTGTTGGGTGGAGTTCTGGATGATTTGCAGACTCTTGCTAGGTGTCCTCTTTTTTCACAACGGAGGCAAATGGTGTCTAAAAACTTGCATTCAGTGTGGGGGTGGCTTCCCCCACAACCTCTGCAGTAGAAATCTTGCCTTTTCCTATCCAGGTCTTTCTTTTTCCACTCCATTCTGAGTCTGTAAATTCCCTCTTCCACCTCACTGCAATCTGATTCAGAATCTAGGTCATCACAATGGTTTGTGGTAGACTTTTCCCCATCAGAATGGTTTGTGGCCCTGTTCATCTTCCTCATGGCTGCTGCTGAGGACTTGGTAGCTTCTGCTGAAGAGGCTTCTTCTATGGCTTCTTTTAGTGTGATCTTAGGTTTCATTAATAACTTGCTCTGTAATACCTTGTCTTTAAGGCCCAGAACAAATTGATCCCACATGGCCTCTTCTAAACTGTTAAATTCACATGCACCCCCAATGTCTCTTAAACTTGCCATGAAGTCGTTTACGTTTTCGTTTTCCCCTGATCATGACGGTAAAACTCGTGTCTCTTAATGAGGCACGATACTTGTGGCGCGTAATGGGCTCTTAACAGCTTTTCTAAGTCAGGCCAGTCCATTACCTTCATGTCTGCAGCTCCCGCCAATGCCTTCGCCATCTTGAAAACTGCCGGACCGCAGTACGTAAGAAAGACCGCCCTCTTCCGCTTCTCGGAAATGTCGGCTAGATCGTTTCCTTCCAGATACATTTGGAAACGATCTGCATACGACTCCCAGTCTTCTGCCGTTGGATCAAACGGGACTGGGGGGGTGTTCAGCGCAGCCATCTCGCTCTTCTTCTGTTCCGCGTTGTCTTCTCTTCAGGGAAAATCCCACCTTCATCGCCAGTGTTAAGTTTGCATGAAGAGGCAGACACGGAGTGCTTCAGCTCTTAAGTTGATTGTGACTTTCAGCTCAGAATGGACCCGCTTTGGCTGGGCTGCGGCTGCTACTTATAGCCAGCAGCCGCAGTTGACAGCCAATCAGAGTACAGGGTTTTCCCACACTTTTTAAACCAATCATTTCTAACATTTTACAAGAACAGTTCAAACTAAACCAATGACTTCAAACCTGCATACATAACGGTCCCCATACTGTGATTCTTCTACTGCCCTATCCTACAGTTCTGCATGGTGCATCGTAAGACAATGCTAACTGGCACAATATAAGATACCAAAATCAAGCATTAAAGTGGACCTGATTATCTAATGGGCTGCTTCTCCCTTTACTAATCTGTCTGGCTTTTAAGGCATGCAGAAGAGTCCCAAAGGTGCTTTTTTTTCAAGAGGCAACTGGACTTTCTTGCTTTTCTTTGAAGACGTTTCGCTTCTCATCCAAGAAGCTTCTTCAGCTTGAAAAAAAGCACCTTTGGGACAACCATAACCTTGGATGACTGAGAATTTCCATAGACATTTGCAGAAGAGGCCCTTCCAAAGAGGCTGTTTGCAGAGAAAGGGGTTTGCAGACACAGTGCCTCTTCCTCAGCTTTTACAAAATCCATAAGAACACATCTCTTTCACCAGGCTTTTAACAGTTGTGGGGTGTGAGTGCTGGCCTTACTGTTTAAAAAACACATAAAAACAACAGATTACATTCTTTGCATTCCAGCCTTTTCTGAAATGCTGTTACCTGCTTTTCTGTACCTCCAATAATTATTGAAAGAAGACAATGAGCAAAACCTCAAAGAAAAAGGAAAAGGGGGAGTGAGTGTTTGGGTTTCAACAATCAGAGTCAGAGGACCAAAAGCAGAAGAACAAGAAAGGGAAGCAAAGCCCTTCTAGATGGTTTTTGAATAATCAGAAATTTCCCTTGCATTGTGGGGGCTCCCAGACACACAGACCAGACCAGAGGATCCATTTTCCCCACAGGTGCTTGTCCAGATTTACTCTGTCCTTTTGCCTTCCAGCCTCTTGAACAAAGCATCACATGGCTCATCTGTCTTGCTTTGTTTGGGCTTCTCTTCAATTAATCAGAATAGAGCTGGACCTTGGAGGGCTTCTAGTTCAACCCCTTGCTCAGGCAGGAGACCCTATACCATTTCAGACAAGTGGCTGTCCAGTTTCTTCTTCCTGCAAGATGCCGACTGGAAGGTCGGCAGTTCGAAACCCAAGAACTGCACGATGGGGCGAGCTCCCATTACGTGCCTCAGTTCCCGCCTACCTAGCAGTTTGAAAGTATGCAAATTGTTCAGAGTTTTGCAGTGCAAATTCAGTGCCAGAAAAATAAACACAGAGGGCTGATGCTTCATTTAACATCTTTATAAACATATTAAGTAAATTTTACAATACCAGTTGTAGATTTCTCCAACATGGAGCAAACTCAAACAGAAGTAGACAAGTGCAGAGCAGAGCTGCAACTCAAGTTCAGCAGACAAGTAAGTTAGTTAGTTTCTGTTTCAATAGACAGACTCAGAGCTTAACATAGCTTCAGAGCTGCGGAGCTTAATATAGAGCCATGCCTAGGCTACTTCTACTTTCAGTTTCCAAAACAGTCCTCATTGGCTGATTTCATTGCTATGCCTATTCATTGGCTGACCTTGTTACCATGCTTTATTCCAGTTCATGAATATACTCTGACACAAATGTGAGTAGATAAATAGGTATCATTTCAGTGGGAAGGTAACAGTTATCTGTGCGCCATGAAGAATAGTCATGCTGTCCACATGACCATGGAAACATCGCTGGCTCCCTTGGCTAGGAAATGGAGATGAGCACCACCTCCTAGAATTGGATACAACTGGACAGAGAAAACCTTTATCTTTATTACTTTTTAATCCTGAACACAATAATCTCAACAGAGAAGGGAGTTGAAAAAAAAACAATCTCAAGCAGCCATATTTTTTATTTCACTTGCAAAGCATGCAAAGAACATTTTCCTTCCCTGGATTCAAGTAAAGTTTTGTAATAAAAACACTGTTTGCCAAATCTGATTTTTTTACAAAAAAAACCCCACACAGACACAGAATGGTATATTGGCTTATTACATTTCAGCTTGTTGTGTTTTGCTAACTCAACCCACTTTAAGTTATGCTCCACTGGTTGTGTTCACAAACAGATTTTACCAATTTTCTGACTTTACATAGCACAGTTCAAGCTCTGTACTCCATTCACTTGGGAGATTTGCAGGTCACATTGACTCATAAATGAACAAAATGACCAAACTTCATATCACATATTAAATCACAAGCACAAATGTAACACTGATCAAGCATCATATATTATACAAATGTTGCTGCTAAGGAGGTACAACCATTACTACTGAATTCTAAGCTAATCACCGATGGTGAATTAGTGCAACTTATAAGGTGGGCATGTGGCCTGCAAACTTGTGGTTCATTACAACTACTCTTTCAAAACCCTAACCGTTGCTATTAGAGTAGTTGGCCTCTGCTTCTCCAATAATAAGCACCTTTGGATTCCCAAAGGTGCTTTTTCAAAAGGCAACTGGACTTCGTTTTTTCGTTGATGATGTTTCACTTCTTAACCAAGAAGTTTCTTCAAATTCAGTTGCCTTTTGAAAAAGAATCTTTGGGATAACCATGACCTGGATGACTGAGAATCTCCATAGACTTTATTTATTTATTTATTTATTTATTTATTTATTTATTCGACTTATATGCCGCCCCCTCTCCAAAAGGACTCGGAGCGGCTTACAACTAAAATACAACAATAAATAAATTAATTTAAAAATATTACAAGTTACTACAAGAGATAGCTCCTAAGAAGATTAGATTAACAGAGTTGGAAGGGACCTTGTAAGACATCTAGTCGAACCCCCCGCCCAAGCAGGAGACCCTACACCATTTCTGACAAATGGCAGTCTAATCTCATCTTGGAGGTCTCAAGTGATGGCGCTCCCACAACTTCTGAGGGCAAGCTGTTCCATTGGTTGATTGTTCTCACTGTCAGAAAGTTTCTCCTTATTTCCAGGTTGAATCTCTCATTGTTCAGTTTCCATCCATTATTCCTTGTCTGGCCTACAGATGCTTTAGAAAATAGCTTGTCCCCTTCCTCCCTGTGGCAGCCCCTCAAATATTGGAACACTGCTATCATGTCTCCCCGGTCCTTCTCTTCACCAGACTAGCCATGCCCAGTTACTGTAACCATTCTTCATATGTTTTAGTCTTCAGTCCCCTAATCATCCTGGTTGCTGTTCTCTGTACTTTTTCTAGAGTATCAACATCTTCATTTCTTGCCTAAGTGTAGGACTTTACTTTTCTCTACATTGAATTAGTGTGAAGAACACACTTGGGTTCTGCTTTGTTTTAGAAAAGAACAGGGGTGTCAAACTCACAGGCGGCGGGTCGGATGCATCACACACTGGTCACGCCCACCCCCATTTTAGCAAAGATGAAAAAAGTCTCAATACATCACAACAACATGTTGACAACAACATGACACCACCTACCAAGCCACGCCCACAGCACCAGTAGTAAAAAAAATTTGAATCCCACCACTGATGTTATGGCTAATCCTTGCCGTGTCCCAAACATTTTGTAATGATGTTTCTTTTCTATTTTCTTTAAAGAAAACCCTGATTTTACAACCATTTTATGGCAATCATTAATCAAATCACACAGTCATTAATCAAATCACAAGGTTGCTAAGCAAATCCAACTTCCCCATAGGTGGGGGTTTTTTTTGCCAGAAATTGGGGGAAAAGTAGCAAATCACAATCATGTGACCACAGGATGCTGCCACTGGTTGTAAATGTAAACCAGTTGCCAAGTACTCAAAATGTGATCATGTGAGCATGAGGGTGATGCAACAGTTAAAAGTGTGATTACAGATCAGAAGTTATTTTTTCTGGAGCTAACTTTGAATCATCTTTAAACCTAAGTTGAGGACTACTTCAATTATTTTGTGCTATCCATAAGTTAACCCACTGTGCTTGTTTCTCTCTAGGATCTTTGTAATCCGGAGAGGGTATTGTAACAGGCAGTAGGAATTACCTTGAGGAATAAAAGAAAGAACTGCAACCAAGGCAATAGTTAGATAAAAGAAATCTGAGGCCAGGGAAGAAATGTAATTTGAGCAAGCATCTCAGGCATGTTTGTCCCTAGTTTTTCAGAAGATAAAGAGTGGGAGGGAGAAGTACAATCAGATATGCAAGATTCTGTTACTGTAACCTTATAATAAGCTAGCATTAGCATTTATAATTCTGGCATTCTAGTCTGGTCAACCTTAAAAGGCTGGCAGTAAGAGTGGGCTTTGAACCCTTCCCTCCTCTCAGTTGGTAGGAAAGGGAAAAGAGATTTTGTGTGTGTGTCAGTTGTACTGTTCTGTGTGTTGACCTCAGAAATCTGGCACAGCGATCAATTGCATATACCCAGGCAGCAAAGCCAATACTTCCTGGCATACCCATAAGGCAACCTAAAATTAAGGAGGAATTTCCTAACCATGAGAACAATCAGTGGAACAGTTTGCCTTCAGAAGTTGTGGTTGTTTCATCACTGGAGGCTTTTAAGAAGAGACTGGACAGTCACTTGTCTGGAATGGTAGAGGGTTTCCTGCTTGGGTGTGGGGTTGGATTAAAAGACCTACAAGGTCTTTGTCTACTATCAAAATGAAGATAAAAAGAAAATACTCCAGGAATTTTATGGAAAACTTTACAGTCAAGAAAAAGTTCCAGAAGACATAAAAATACAATATTTAGAAAAAGGCCACATTATCCAAAATACCAGAGACAATGAAAACGATGCTCATAAATTGAGGACTACCAGTATTGTAGCTATGGCGTTACTTTGGAAGACCAGAACTGAGTATTTTCATCAAAGTTAGCTTTCATTCATTCATCCTGGACCCTGATTTGACTTGTATAATTACACTGAGTTTCTATTCATTTGTGTCTTTCAGTGACTCTTTAAAGCTGCTACTTCTTCTGAGATCACTGCATCATTCTGAAAAAAAAAGAATAGGCCTGCTTCAAAGAATCACAGACAGTTGCTATGTTCTTGCCTCTCTCCATTCAGAGCATCTTTTTGTAATCAAACCTAAAGTATTGCAGAGCCCTAAAAATAACAGTGAATTCTAGTAAAAGAATGATTAATATGTTAACTGCATACCCTTCTTTATAAAAACTTCCAGCAGCCTCATGCTTACATCTTGGACTGGCTCCTTATGTAGTTGATGATGAAATGCCGGGGGAGGGGGAGACTCAAAATCTGACAAGAAAGTTGCATGAAGACAGAACAGAGCACATCACAAAATAGTTCAGGCAGTCTTGCCTTCAGCTTCAGTAATGCACATCTCCATCTGATAAAGTATTCATGGGAAATAAAATGAAAGACAAGATCTGCTTTGAAGAAACCCTGTCCTATTCGGCACTCATAACTACATCTATTTCTTTTCCTGCATGCTAAACATGGCAACATTACATCCTGAGGCAGTTTCTAAACTTTTTCACCTGCTGTTGTCAGCACAATATTACTCGTTCCAACCACATCAAAGGCTTGATCAACTCATAACCTCTTAGAGCAGAAGGGAGAAAATGTGCAGACCACCTTTGGATATTCTCCTGAAGCTGTTGGAGTACAGGGGAACACCTGTCCTGAAGTCACTCAAATATATAAATGTTCTGTAGCTTGTTAAAAGTGTTTTTATGCATCACTTACAGGCAAGGTCTGATCCACAGTCCAGGGACAGAATATGCAGTCCCTGAACTGCGATGGCGCAGTGGTTAGAGTGCAGTACTGCAGGCTACTCCTGCTGACTGTGGGATGCCTGCAGTTTGGAAGTTCGAATCCCACCAGGCTCAAGGTTGACTCGGCCTTCCATCTTTTCAAGGTGGGTAAAATGAGGACCCAGATTGTTGGGGGCAATAGGCTGACTCTGTAAACTGCTTAGAGAGGACTGTAAAGCACTGTGAAGTGGTATATGAGTCTAAGTGCTATTGCTATTGCTAACCTAGAGAGCTGGCTGATGATTGTAAAGTTGTGCCAAAAGCAAAGCTCCAAAGATTAGGCAAACAAAGACAGCTCAAAATTTCTTAGACCTAAATACACAATCATATGCATTGTTTCCAACAGCTGGACTTTTTCTTGGAAGAAGCTTTTATACAGGGAGCAGTTGAACCTCCGCTATTTCTTCCTTAGCTGTCTAGGAGATGTCACTACCCCTTGAGGAGAATGTTACTCGCAAGAAGCCAACCACGGAGCCTGTTACTCTAAAGTGTTCTGTTTAAATGTTCAAGGAAGCAATGAAAGTAGAGCTAATAGACACCCACTGCAAAAAGTCCTGGCAGCAAAGTAATGCAGAGAATATCTTGTGGTCATCTGGATTTTGGCAGACCAGATCTGATATCTTTAGCAATAGTACTTTTGTGGACTTGGAGACTGGTTGGCTTGTTTCAAAATTGGGGCTACAGGACTGTAAAATATTATGGTTCCATGGATGAGAAGAAGGTCACAACCTTCCTAGGTTGAAGAGGGGGTCAACCTATTCTCCAAAGCACCTGAAGGCAGGAGAAGAAGTACTGGATAGAAACTTATCAAGGAGAGATCCAACCAAGAACTAAGGAGAAATTTCCTGACAGTGAGAACAATTACTCAGGAGGACAACTTGCCTCCAGAAGTTGTAGGTCAGGGATGTGAAACTCACATTGTCACAGCATCGTCAAGTGATGTATCAGGACTTTTTTCCCCTTTGCTAAACTGGGCATGAGCATGACCAGCATGTGATACATCTGGCCCACGGGCTGGGAGTTGGACAGCCCTGTTATAGGTGCTCCATCACTGGAAGATTTTAAGAAGAGATTGGGCAGCCATTTGTCTGAAATGGTAGAGTCCCTTGCTTGAGCAAGAGGTTGGACTTCCCCTAGAAAATTTCTAAGGTCCCTCCCAACACTGTTATTCTCTTATTTATCTAAATTATCCTCCTCTTCCAGGAAGCATTTATTCAGTGGGCCCATGATGCTACCACCAATTTTCTCCCAATCACTACGCTGCATAGAGGAAAACTGTGATGGGATTCAAAAAAATTTACCACCAGTTCTGTGGGTGTGGCTTGGTGGGTGTGACAGGGAAGGATACTGCAAAATCTCCATTCCCTCCCCACTCCTGGGGGAAGGTTACTGCAAAATCCCATTCTCTTCCCACCCCACTAACCTGTTTTCCAGCTCGGTTCTCTTGTGCAGGGAAACAAAAGAAGACCCAGCCGATCAGCTGGGACTCAGGAGACAGAGAATAGATGGGGGTGTGGTCAGTCAGAGGTGGGATTTGCCGGTTCTCTGAACTACTCAAAATTTCCACTACCAGTTCTCCAGAACTGGTCAGAACCTACTGAATACCACCTCTGGAGGGAAAATGTACTTTTTCAACATAACTATTAACAACCTGAGGACAGTAATCCCAACCTTATTTGAAAGCCAACATTTATTTATTTATTTATTTGACTTGCATGCCACCCCCTCTCCAAAAAGGACTCGGGGCAGCTCACAACTAAAACCATACAATAAATTAATTAACTAAAACCATATTAAATAGACCAAGCCAAATTCATACTAAAACCCCAACAATTTAAAACAAAGCCACCCCACCCCCACCCCACCCCCACTCTCACAATCATACTCACAAATTAACCAAATGTTGATAACAGCGGAAAAGTGGCCTTCTAGATCAGGACTTCCTATGTGGGTCAATCACAGCCACCCAACCATAATAGCGTGAAACAAGAGATTCACACAACATAAACAGCAGGATGCAAGGTTGCTTTCCCTCCCTCTGCAGTGCCTCTGTAGAAAGGCAGAGTAGCACAGTACTATATTGCCCCCAACATTACCCTGTGGTCCTCAGGATGTGTTACAGAACAGAAAGGCAAATTTCAGTTGAACATTAGAAAAAAAAACATTTTAGCTGTAAGAGTAGCATAACAATGGAACTGGTTAACAAGTGGTTGGTGCCTTTCCTCTGGATGTAGTCAGGCAAAAATTGGACAGCCATATCCTTATAGAATGAAGGGCCTACGCTTGAGGGCCTGAACAGTCTCATCTAATTCTGTGAGCCAAAGTTTCCATGCGTCAAAATTCTTGGGGGGAGGGAATTCAATGGCCAATATGAAACCAATCTGGTTGGCTTTCATATTAGAAAGCAGAGGAGATGCATTGATTTGCTTTCTCTACCCCAATACAGACTCAGCAGGAATCACACCTCCAGACTAAACTTTACTTTCTTCAGTGGTGCAGCATCCACAAGTGGGGGGTTCAATACAGGTGAGATGGGGGTTGTGGCATTATGACCAAAGTCTCGCTCCTTTTGTAGTAGTGAGGTTGTCAAACCTGAATTCAGTTAGGTGGTGGATTCATATGAATTTAGTTTGACATACTTGACACTGGAAGTGGGGAGAGCTGAGGTGGATGGAGTTCCAGCCAAAACAACATAACCCAGTGGTGGCTAACCATTTTGGGCGCCTGTGCTGAAAATTGTGCACATGTGCCAACACCCAGAAGGCAATGCACATGGCCCCTCCATGCCCCCTGTGCATGCACATGCCTACCAGTTGATTTTTTTGCCTGTTTGAGGCCCCCCACGCTGCCCCCTTACCATGTGTGTGCCTCCCAGCTGATTTTTTTGGCCTGTTTGAGGCCTTTTTCGACCTCCCAGAGGCTTGAGGGAAGCCTTTGCAGCCTTTGGAGGCCGAAAAATGGGCCCGTTCTGTCACTTCCACTATTTCTGAAAATACAGGAAGTGATGAAATGGGCCTGTTTGACTGGGACTCGCGTGCCCACACAAATGGCTCTGCATGCCACCTGTGGAACATATGCCATAGGTTCGCCATCACAGATATAGCTGGACAATGAGTTAGCCATGTTCCAATGGCTGCTCGGATGGAGGAAGGAGGAGTGAAGTTGCCAGGAGACCATTTCACCACCGGGTTGGACAATGTGACATATTACTTTGGAAAATTGAGTTATAGTGACGTGAAAACCCAGGAAACTTTCAGTACTGGTTTTCCACCAGTTAGTGCCAAGATGGTGTAATTAAAAAAAAAGTTCTTTGAGGAATTGAAATGCCTTTGAGTTCGTTTTATGATGATTGCATTACTTGGAACCTGACAGAGGTTGGATGCCGCAACCCCTCCCTGCCAGTGCAGATGATAAGCAGCCCAGGCAAGAGACCTGCAAATAGATATTTGAATGCTTCTCTATAACTTTCTCCTATCCATGGGGCGTAATGATCTAGAAACCAGTCTTTTGAACAACAAGAACGGAATGCTCTGTTGCTTCTTTCTCTTACAAGAGGCTGGTATGGTAGCATACTGAATATTCATAACCACTTGAGACCTGGCTTTCACCATTATTCCTGAATCAATATCATTGCGGAATTGAATATGACTGCAAAGAAGGCAAATTCAATTAGGCTGCAGCCAACAGAAGTGTAATTTTCAATCAGAGAAGTACTTGTTTTGCTTAATTCTACACTCATCACCCCCCTCCCCTCCTGAGCATTATATCTTATTCTGAGGGCATACTTTCAGTAGGATTCAAATTCTTTGGAGCACATTGGGAAAAGGATAACGATGATCAGGTGACTGAAAACTAAGTCTTCTGAAAAGAGTGAAGGAACCAGATAGGCTTAGCTTTGAGAAAAAAAAGATTCAAAAAAAGAGCCATGGAGTACCAATAGCAATAGCACTTATATACCGTTTCACAGTGCTTTACAGCCCTCTCTAAGCAGTTTACAGAGTCATCATATTGCCCCCAACAATCTGGGTCCTTGTTTTACTGACCTCGGAAGGATGGAAGGCTGAGTCAACCTTTATTTATTTATTTATTTATTTATTTATTTATTTATTTATTTATTTGACTTGTATGCTGCCCCTCTCCCGAACGGACTCGGGGCGGCTCACAATTAAAACCAACACAATAAATAATTGCCTAAAATAGAATTAAACCCAACAAGCCAAATTACTAAAACAAATTATAAAACAACCCCCCAAGAGGAGTCAGCACAGAGCAGCCTGCTCAAAAAGCCAAGTTTTCAGGTCGTGGCGGAAGGTGCGAAGGTCAGGGGCCAGGCGGAGTCCCAGAGGTAGCTGATTCCATAGGGTGGGAGCCACCATAGAGTAGGCCCTCCCCCGCGTCACCGCCAAGCGACATTGAGTCGCAGACGGCATGCCGAGGAATCCCTGCCTGTGCACTTGTACAGGGCGGCTGGTATTCGATGCCGGCAGTAGACGCTCCCATAGATAGCCCCATGTCTCATAGGACTTTGAATGTCAATACCAAAACCTTGAATCCCATTTGGAGGGCAACCAGCAACCAATGCAAACCACACAGGAGGGGCGTAACATGGGAGAACCGGGAAGCTCCCATCACAACCCGCGCGGCAGCATTTTGCACCAGCTGAAGCCTCTGGATAGTATGCAAGGGCAGTCCTAGATAGAGAGCGTTGCAGTAGTCGAGCCGCGAGGTGACAAGTGCCTGAGTGACCGTGCGCAGGGCATCTCGGTCCAGATATGGGCGTAATTGGCGAACCAGCCGGACCTGGGCAAAGGCACCCCTGGCCATGGCTCCCACCTGCTCCTCCAGCCTGAGCTGTGAGTCCAGGAGGACCCCCAGGTTCCGTGCCCTATCCATGGGGGGCAAAACCTTTCCCCCCATGACCAAAGATGGAATCTCCTGACTGGGTCAAGATGTCTGTATGCACAACCACTCTGTCTTAGCTGGATTGAGCCGCAGCATGTTACTGTCCATCCAGATCCATACCGCATCCAAACAACGGGACATCACAGAGAGGGTATCACTGATGTGGCCTGGGGTGGAGATGTATAACTGTGTATCATCAGCATACTGATGATACTTCACCCTAAAGCAGCGGATGATCTCACCCAGCGGTTTCATATAAATGTTGAACAGAAGGGGCGAGAGGACAGACCCCTGAGGGACCCCACAAGTGAGAGCCCTTGGAGTGACCTCTGCCCCCCTGCCAACACTGATTGCGGCGTCCCGAGAGGAAGGAGGCTGAACCACTGCAACACAGTGCCTCCCACTCCCAACCCCGAGACACGCAATAAGATACCATGGCCGATGGTATCGAAAGCCACTGAGAGATCTAACAGGACCAGGACAGAGGAAAAACCCCTGTCCTGAGCCCTCAGGAGATCATCCATCAGTGCGACCAATGCCGTCTCCATGCTATACCCGGGTCGAAAGCCTGATTGGTACGGATCCAGGTAGTCCGTTTCATCCAGGAAAAGCGGCAATTGCTGAGCCACCACACTCTCAACAACCTTCGCTAGAAAGAAGGTTGGAGACCGACGAAAGTTGTTCAATTCGGCTGGGTCCAGGGCAGGCTTCTTCAGGAGAGGCCTCACCACCACCTCCTTCAAGGCAGCGGGAAAGGTACCCTCCCCCAGAGAAGCATTGACCACTGCCCAGAGCCAGCCGCATGTCACCTCCTTGGAGGCATAGACCAACCAGGAAGGGCATGGGTCCAACAAACATGTGGTGGAACTCAGTCATCGCATAATCCTGTCCACTTCATCCTCAGAAACAGGATCGAACTCAGTCCAGATTACATTAGCTAGACCACTTATTTATTTATTTATTTATTTAGATTTGTATGCCGCCCTACTCCTGAAGGACTCAGGGCGGCGAACATACAAAAGATATACAACAATACAAATAAAAACAAGTCCAAATTACCAAAAGTTAAAACAATAAAATCACTAAAACAACAAATTAAAACTACCCACCCCCAGGTCAATCCAGGCCGGCCTGCTGAAACAGCCAGGTCTTCAAGTCTCGGCGAAAGGAGTGGAGATCAGGGGCCAAGCAGATCCGCAGGAAGCTGATTCCACAGGCCTCCCACAGAAAAGGCCCTAGCTCTGGGAGCCGCCAGCCGACAATGCCTGACCGACGGTATTCCCAGAAGGCCCCTCCTATGGGAGCGCGGGGCGATTGGACTGTGATGCAGGCAGGAGGCGATCCCGCAAGTACCCTGCACCCATGCCATTAAGGGCTTTGTAGGTTGTTACTAACACCTTGAAGGAAACCGGAAGGCAACCGGTAGCCAATGCAGGTCGGCGCGGAGGGGTGTAACATGGGAGTCGGGATACCCCATCACAGCCAGCACAGCCGCATTCTGCACCAGCTGCAACCTCCGGGTAATCCGCAAGAAGCCCCATGTAGAGAGCATTGCAGTAGTCGATCCTGGGCGTGTGGCGCATGAGTGACCGTTGAAGAGCATCTCGGTCCAGGTAGGGGAAGCTGGCGAACCAGCCGAACCTGGGCAGCCCCCTGGCCACAGCTCCCACCTGCTCCTCCAAACTGAGCTGTGCATCCAGGAGGACGCCCAGATTCCTCGCCCTATCCACGGGGGTAACACCTCCCCCCATGACCAAAGATGGCACATCAACTGAAACCGAGATGCTGGTAAGAACAGCCACTCAGTCTTGGCGGGTTGAGTCTGAGCCTGTTACACCCCATCCAAGCCTGCACCGCCTCCAGGCACGGGACATCACCGAGAGAGCATCACTGATCTGGTCTGGGGTGGAGATATACAACTGGGTATCATCTGCATATTGATGATACCTCACCCCAAAACCACGGATGATCTCGCCCAGCGGTTTCATGTAGATATTAAACAGGAGAGGTGAGAGAACCGACCCTGAGGCACTCCACAACTAAGAGGCCTCGGGAGGACCTCTGCTCTCCCGTCAACACCGACTGCGACGGTCCGAAAGGTAAGAGGAGAACCACAACACAGGTGCCCCCCAACCCCGGGCTGCCGCAGAAGGATACCATGGTCGATGGTATCGAAAGCCGCTGAGAGATCTAAAGGACCAGAACAGAGGAAAAACCCTGTCCCGAGCCCTCCAGAGATCATCCACCAATGCGACCAATGCTGTCTCGGTGCTGTGCCCGGGCCTGAAACCCGATTGGTACAGGTCAAGGTAATCAGTTTCCTCCAGGAACAGCGGAAGCTGCTGAGCCACCACGCTCTCAACAACCTTGCTAAAAAGCAAGGTTGGAGACTGGACGATAGTTATTCAAAGCGGTTGGGTCCAGAGCAGGCTTCTTAAGGAGGGTCTCACCACCGCCTCTTTAAGGGCGGCAGGAAAAACCCCTTCACTCAAGAAGCGTTGATAACTGCCTGGAGCCAACGCCCTCCTGGAGGCATAAACCAACCAGGAAGGACACGGATCCAATAAACACGTGGTGGAAGACAGCCTCCGCATGATCCTGTCCACTTCATCCAGGGAGACAGAGTCAAACTCAACCCAAACCAGATCCACAAGACTGGTAGCCACGCCATCGTCAACATCCTGCCAGTCAGAGTCCAAGCCAGCCGAATCTGGCGACCTTATCCGCCAGATGTAGACTAAAATCCTCTGCTCTCCCCAAGAGTCCCCTCCCTCAATTGCAGGAGGGAGGCAGTGACCCCAAACAGGGCGCAGGGCGATCATCTGCAGGCGATCAGGCGGAGAAAGTACATCTGCAGCTCTGATGGCTTCCAGGTAAGTCCTGATATAGGCTCTTAACTGGAGGCGGTCAGACTCAGGCGACTAGTCCTCCACCTACTCTCTAGGTGTCTCCTCTGCGCTTCATTCCCAGCTCCTCTGAGAACCAAGGAGCTAAGCGAGGTCTCCGGCAAGGGAGAGCCGCAGGGACAACCGGTCGGCGCTGCCGAGGCCGCCTCTTCCAGGCGGCCACCAAAGTCTCGGCGGGCTGTGGACAAGGGAGGTGGGCAAAAACCCCAGGGCCGTCTGGAACCTCTCTGGGTCCATTAGAGCCTGAGGCCGGAACAGCGTGTCGGCTCCTCATCCCAGCAGCGAGGAGCAGCATATTGGAAGACCAGCCTCAGGAGATAATGATCTGTCCATGATAGGGGTAGAATAACTGGAGATCCAACCCCCAGATCACTATACCACTGCCCCGAGATAAAAACTTGCACCCTCAGCATCAGACCACAGCAAATTGGAGTTCAGCCCCCCCCGAATCCGAGCGATCTTATCCTGCAGGAACTGGCCAAATTCCTCAGCTCGACCCTGCAGGGGATCTGCGCAGCGGATGGAGAAGGGAGGGCGACCCCAAACAGGGCAGCTGTTTTCCCTGCGGATGCTATGAGGCGGAGAAATAAACCCTTCTCGCACGCTCTCACAGCTACCAGATAGGTCCTGATATAGGCTCTCCACTGGGCTCGGTCAGATTCGGCGGGTCGACCTCCACCTGCTATCTAGACCCCTTCTCCGTCGCTTCATCTCCCGGAGCTCCCGGTATACCAGGGAGCCACACGGCATCTGGATGGGTAAGGGGACGATGGGGACAACTCTGTCAAGAGCCCCCATGGCCTTGCCAGGCCGTCAGGTCTCGCAGAGCTGTGGACCAGGGATGTAGGAAAAAACCCCAGCTCTGCCTGGAACCTTTCTGGGTCCATCAGGTGCCTGGGGCGGAACTACCTAAGGGGCTCCTCATCCCAGCAGTGTGGGGCAGCTTGTCGAAAAGCCAACCATAGGAGATAATGATCTGACCATGGAACGGGGTGGATAATAAGATCACCACTCCCCAGATCATTACGCCACTGCTCCGAGACAAAAACCAAGTCAAGCATATTGCCCCCCTCGTGAGTCGGGCCATCAATCACTTGAGTCAGATCCATGGCCACCATGGAGGCCATGAATTCCTGGGCCAAGGCCAACGCCACCCCAAGAGAGGGCAAGTTGAAGTCACCCAGGACGATAAGTCCTGGGAACTCCACCGCCAAACCCAAGATGGCGTCAAGCAGCCCAAGCAGGGCAGCTGCCACACAGCTGGGGGAAATGTATGTGAGCAGCAAGCCCATCCGACTCTCAGACCCGCATCTCAAAAAGAGGGCTTCACACCCGCCTATCTCCGGAACAGAGACCTCCCTTGGAATCAGGGCTTCTCGAATAACAACAGCTACCCCCCACCCCTTCCCTGGGCCCATGGCCGGTGCAACACCCAAACACCTGGGGGGCATAGATCAACTAGAGGGACTCCCCCCTCTGGGCCCACCCAGGTCTCAGTGATACAGGCCAGATCCGTGGCCTCCTCCTCGATTACCTCACGGAGGAGGGTTGCTTTATTAGCCATGGACCTGGCATTAAAGTACACCAGCTGGAGTCCAGGGGCCCTAGATCCCGGGTCCCCAGGACATTGGGAAGAGGCATCGGGGGAGCACGCCACGCCATAAAGACATCGGGGCATGCTCCTTAACTTGATCTGGCCCCGTGCCTCGTCGTCATCTGCCAAACCCAACCACCCTGGAAATCGTCGCTCCCACCCTGTCCTCCGGGGCCACACCAGCACCCCGGCACCCCCTCACCATGACCCCGATCTGGGCTGCACAGTCCCCTCCTTACCCACCCCCTCCTAACCCCTTAAGAAATGGTCTAAAAACCGAATCAACAAAGCCCCACTAGCCCTCTTATTGCCCCTCCCAAGACCCCAACCCTTCCCTGCACTGTGCCATTTCTCAGGGTTCCATAACCTGTCCTCAAGATAGACCATCGAGAGTCCAAAGGGCCAAACCCAGGAGAGAGGGCGCTCCCTTAAGGCCTGCAGCTCTGTCGAAGAATAGGTCCGGATCTTGTAGTGATGGAGTATCTGGGGGAATAGTTCGTGGTTGGAAGAAAAATCCGGCCATTACAGGTGTTAAAGATGTTAAAAATGGTAATAGCAGCACCCAATGGAGTCCAATTAACTGGCTACTGGGAGGACCAAAGACATATATCAGGACTGCCCTCTCACCAAGGTCCTGTGGGTCGATGGTACAATCCCATGCTTGGGCCTGCAGCCACCGCGCTCTCACCGCAGGGCTCTCCGGAAAGTCGATCAGGACAGATGACACAAGCCAGGCGTATAGCGGGGAAAAGGCGTCCCCACCATGCTGCCCTCTCACCACAGCAAATCGGCAGGGAATACCCAGAAACCCCAGGCCAGCAACCATCAGGTGAAGAGGGGGAAGGGGATTCACACTTCATAGTCCGTGGCCAGGCAAAGATATAACAGGCCAAAGAAGACAAGGCAGAAAGAATAAGGGAGCGGGGGGGGGAGGGCAGACAAAGCCTCCGGCCCGTTCCCAAAAATGCCAGGAAGGACTGCTCACATACCAGGTGGTGGCATAGCTGGTAAAATTGATGGTACAAGGGGACCAAGACCGGCTGCAACCACGGGCCAACACCACCTTCACCTCTAGGCCCAGTGAGGCCATTTGCCGATCCGCTGCCCCCATCCTCACCATCTTGGTCAATGGTGCCGTTGTCATCCACGCCCAGATCGGCCAGTTCTTAACAGCGCTCTCCAAGCCACAGACAGGTCGCCGCTGCCACTGGCGACCCTGCTGTTGCTGCTGCTGTTGCTCCCCCGCCATCACTGCTGCCACCAGCAACCTCGCAGGCCCACAAAATTAGTGGGACCGCTGCGGGAAATGAGCGCTAGGGCGAGAACTGAGTCATGGGTGCTGGCGCTGATGTCCTCCTCTGTGCCTGTGCCGCCCTCTTCCTGGCAACGCTCCCAGCGCCAAAGTCCTGTTGCCACTGCCACTGGCGACCTCAACACTGCTCCCCCACTATCCCCTGCCGTCGCCGCTGCCGCTGGCATCCGTGGGTTTCTCAAGGCAAATGGAACAGCGGCGAAAATCAGGTGCTGGGGTGAAGGCAACGCCCCCAGTGCCAAAACCCTGTCACCGCTGCCACTGGTGACCTCACTGCTGCTCCTCCGCTGTCCCCCGTCATCACCACCACCACCGGTGACCGCGGGTTCCCCAAGACAAGCCGAACTGCAGCGAAAGTCAGGCGCTGGGGCGAGGGCCAAAACACCACCGCTCGCCTCGTTCGCCACCTCCTCCTTCACCGCCTCCTCTTTCTCCGGCCGCCAGCTGTCCTGCCTGCCAGCTAATCGGCTTTGCGGCCAGAGCCTGCCGCTCAGAGGCAGGCAGGCTGGACCACACTAGTACCCACCGATCCACCAGGTCTTCAAATATCCGAACCTGGGGGTTGGGGGGAACAGAAACGCCTCCACACCTCTTCACGGACCTCTTCAAACCACGCCACCCCCGGGATGCTACGAACGAGCGGCCATCTTTAGGGGCATGCGCAGTTGCTCCTTGAATGAATGAGACTCGAATTGCTGGCAGCTGGCAGTCAGCAGAATTAGCCTGCAATATTGCATTCTAACCACTGTGGCACCACTGCTCTTAGCCTCCTTCTAGAGTTAAGGCCAGCACCAAAGAATGTGTGGACTCCCTTTCATTGCTGTGTTCCAATGAGAGTTGGGTGGTGACCTGTCTGGAATGCTTGAATTTGGATTTTGGCACTGAACAGCTTCAACAAAATGATAAAAACAGTTTTGGGGCATAACATTGCAAGTCCTTCCCTTTTTGAGGCAGATGAGCAGTGTCACAAACCACCTAGAAAGGAGACTTAGATCAGAATGCCACAAAATTGCTTTCATTGGTTTGCTTTCCCCCACCTCCCCACCCCCAACCTCCCTGTGGACACCAATAATGTTGAAATAGGGTTTGGTCTACATGACCAGCTTCCAAGGCTATAATTCTCTGGCTTTGCAGTATGCCAATTTATTCTTTGACGTCACTTATCTATTTTTCCCCCTAAACACTCTCCCCAGCCAAATTGTTCCAGTGAAGTAGCACTAATCCACATGCAAGGCATTTTGCAAAGAAACAAATAAACAACACCAGTAGCCTCTGTTTCCACAGAATTTACAGAGTTTAAATTAACTTGTGCAAACAGCTTCATAAAAGTTTCAGTTTCATTTGTGGACAGAACCATTGTATGAAGGAAGAGGCAAAGGAAATAGCTATTTCAATTACTTTCTTCAGCTGAAAGAGTCATGAAAATGCAGGAAGCCTAAACTTATTCTATAACTTCTATTCTATCAGGAATTGAACTCAAGAACCATTGTACTTTGAAATCATAAAATAAGATCAGGCTATGAATCCCATTAAAGATTAAAATGGTTGTATACTGTCACCTGATGCTCCTTGCAACTGCAAAAATCACATGGGATCTACACTGTAAAAATCCAGGGAAATTCATCAACAATTTTTAGGAGCAGTGGGGATCACTATTAAGATATCTGGCTATTCTCCCACACTCCCTAAATTTTATTTGTCCCTTGGTTGTTGCTACTACTGAAGATAACTTCAATTTTGCAGCATCCTGGTGCTTTGGAAACTAGTCACAAAGCAGACAGAAAAAGGAGAGAGTTAAGTCTCCAAAGTGTAGTATGTGGGGGAATATCTATGATTTAAAAAAAAATCCTGATGATACTACCTAGTTAGTAAAGAAATGCCTTCAAGAAAACACCCAAGCTCAGAGAGCACCAAGAACCCCACATTAAAAATATTGTTTTCTCAAACAAAGGCTGCCTCAGAAACTTTAGCTCATCTTCTTAATTTAGAGAGCATAGACAATCAAAGTACGCAAAAGGATCAGGTAATCAGTCACAGGCTGTTATATTACAACTGGTGATACATCAAGGAAAATTATGGATGAGAGTAGGTTAAGGATATGTTGAAAGTCAAGAGAAAGTCAACCTCCAAATAAAACTATTGATGAAAAAGCAAGGCAGGAATTGGCAACTTTGAGTCAGAATCATGAGATATGAGTGCTTTGAATCAAAAAACACAGCTGTGTTTTCATCAAGGCTGTTGTATAGTATCAGAACTGATTCAGGCCAGCAAAACATGCTAGTGGAAGCTAAAGTAAGATTATGTTGTTTCTAGAGCTATGCAAGGTTTAAATCAGGAGTTATAAGTTGAATCTCTAGAAGTAGATCTGCAAGGCAGGTTTTATTTAATAGATCAGAGTAGCTATGCCACTTCTCTGGTTTTGCATTGGTCACCAGGGGAGGTTCTACCTGCATCAAAGCAAAATGACCAATGAAGACAAATCAACCTTGGTTTTGACATGTCCCAAGTATCACCTCCAATGCTCAAAACAAAATACTGAACTGTAGTATCAGGAGCAGGGAATCATGTCAAAAAAGTCAGGATGGCAGCCTTAATTGCAAAACCAAAGCCACGTCCCTTTTTTAATATGCATCTCATGTGCAAGGACATGCCTGTGATTCGGATGGTTCAGCCTGTTGTAGAACCCCATACATGTTGTATGAACTGAACCATGATGTTAAATCATAATATGTTTTATTGGGACACAGATGACAACAATTATGGTTTGTTAACTCGGATTTAAGTTGCAGCATGTTATGTGAGCACAACCAGAGCATTCAACAACATCTCTCATGATAGCTTCATTCATGAAATGATAAAATATGCATTGGGTGATATAACAATTATATGGATTTATGCAATGATGGGATGCTGCCAGTTTGCACCGGTGAACAGTTGGCCCTGCCCAGTCAAACACACCCTTTCCTGTCCTGTATTTCCTTGTTTTTTAGCTCAGCTGATTCACATGGCAGAGCAGATTGCCGCACTTCAGCTGGTTTACTCACCAGTGCTGAATAGAAGGTAAGTTTTGAAGCTTAAAATCGGTGGTTTTCTACCACTGCATGCACAGGAAGTACGCTCTCATAGAACTGGTAGTAAAAAAAGATTGAATCCCACCACTGGATTTATAGTTGGCTTAAGGACTCCAACCAGATAGAGCTTTTAATGGCTCTGTATCAGGCTGGAGAGTAGTACTGAAAAGGACTGGTCTGTTCTATCTTTTGAATTGATGACCTGGGAGGGTGAAATCTGAGGTGGTATTCAGCAGGTTGTGACCAGCTCTGGGGAACCGGTAGTGAAAATTTTGAGTAGTTCTCAGAACCGGCAAATACCACCTCTGACTGGCCCCATCCCCAGCTATCCTCTGCCTCCTGAGTCCCAGATGATCGGCTGGGTCTCCTTTTGTTGCCCTGCACAGGAGAACAGAGCTGGAAAGCAGGTTAGTGGGGTTGGGAGGGAATGGGATTTTGCAGTAACCTTCCCCAGGAGTGGGGAAGGAATGGAGATTTTGCAGTATTCTTCCCCTGCCATGCCCACCAAGCCACACCCACCAAGCCATGCCCACAGAACTGGTAGCAAAAAAATTTGAATCACACTACTGGGTGAAATATAAAATCCTGAATTTGGACTGAAGAAACAAAAGGCCCAGGTACAAGTAGTCCTTGACTTACAGCCATTCATTTAATGACTGTTTTAAATTGCAACAGTGTTTTTAAAAAGCTGGTACTTCTGCTTATGATCATTATAACATCACCATGGCCATGTGATCAAAATTCAGGGACTTGGCAACTGGCATGTATTTACAACTGTTGCTCTCAGCCGTTCATCCAGTGTTTGGAGCAGGAGAAACAAAGTCACTCACTAAAGCCACGAAAGTAAGATTTATTGTTCTTCTACATCTCCAAGTTGGGTAACAATGAGTAAATTACATTTAAAGTCAGCTCTGGCGCTTACCGCAGCCAGAGCTGTATTTATTCAATATGTCAAATATTAATTGGGCTAACAACCATCCGGTAGCCGCTTTCTCTCAATATCCGGTAATTATATGGAAAACTCAAACTTAGCTTATACTTCTTCCGCCCACAACTCTCACACCCGTGGAACAATATTGATCACCTCCATCTTTTGCACACCCATTCCCCCCTGCCCCCTCGCTCATCAACAATAACATTTCCATTCCACATCGTCCACCCACCACTCTGTGCTGCAGGCATCGTTCAACAGTCTGGCGTCTGACGTCATCATCACGTGCGTATTGTCCGTCAGCCACCAAATACAGCTTCGGATGTTAGCACAACAGGGAGTAACAGTAAGGCTTCTTATGTTGGTGTTGCGGCTCTATGCATGACATGTGGTGTCGTGACAGGCGGCCCCCTCTACCAGGCATCTGCCTGGAAGACAAAAATAATAATATCAGTAATCATTTTCCTCAACAACCATTACAATCACAGAGTGGGCCCAGGTTTGTCAGGATACATGGTATGGAAACGGCGCACCAAGCGGGCTGCACATACATCTGTCTCATTTACCCATGACGCTTCTGACTCGGGATACCCTTTCTATCGTACCAAATATTGAATAGTGTTTCTTCTTATGCGAGAATCAAGGATGTTATCTATTTCAACCTGGTCATTGTTTGTTTGCTGTAGTGTATTCATACCATGTGAACCATTTGTGAATTCAACAGGTTTCAATAAACTTGTATGGAAAATCGGGTGAATACGACCCAACAATGGTGGTAGTTTTAATTTAACAGGGTTGATAACTTTTATTATTGAAAATGGTCCCAAATATTTGGGGCCCAATTTTCTACTATTCAATCACAATTTGATGTATTTTGTGGACAGGTAAATCCTGTCCCCCACCTGGAAAGGTATATGATCCCGCCTTTTTCTATTTGCATGGGTTTTATAATCCCATTCTGTTTTTTCCAGAGTTTTTCATACATCTTGCCAACAGGCCTGTACCTTTTGCGCCCAGACCTGGACACTAACTGGAATATCTGATTTACACGGGAGGTCCGGTAATGGACCAAACTCTAGGCCGTTAACCATGTAGAATGGGCTGTATCCTGTACTGCTATGTACAGCATTGTTATATGCAATTTCCACAAACGGTAATAACTCCATCCAGTCTCTTTGTTGGTAGGTCACATATGATCTTAAGTACCTTTCTACCATCGCATTCACTCTTTCGACTGTGCCATTAGTGCTTGGATGGTATGCTGAACTCAGTCCCCGTGATGATCCTAACAGATTAAGAAATGTCTTCCAAAAGAGATCAGTGAATTGTACTCCCCTATCAGAAATCACTCTTCGAGGTGTTCCATATAGTCGATAGACATGCTGTATAAACATGTTTGCCAATTTCCTCACTGAGGGGAGACCTTTACAAGGAACAAAATGTGCCTGTTTCAAAAACAAATCTATGATGGTCCATATCATTGTATAACCATTACAGTTAGGCAGTTCCACAATAAAATTCATAGCAATATCTTGCCATGGATGTTGTGACTCAGATACAGATTGTAATAATCCTAATGGCTTACCGACCCTTGGCTTCAAAATTGCGCAAACATGACATCGTTTTACATACTGTTCAATCTCAGACCTCATTTTTGGCCACCAAAATTGACATCTTGCTAAATGTAGGGTTTTCACAAATCCAAAATGTCCAGCCTGTTTTACGTCGTGACATTTTTTTTTCCAAGACAATTTCTTTTATTTAGGAAAGCATCAAATTGGCAAAGTCTGTGGTAATTCCAGATCTGACACAACCCAGAATTACCCCACAATATTAGAAGTTAGAAACAACCCCCAAAAGTCACATTCTTCAATAGGTAATTCAACGTTGCTTGATGTCGTGACAGTTGCAGTATCTCAGGCCATGTGATCCCCATTTGTGTTCTTCCCAGCTGGCTTCCAACAAGTGAAGCTTCCACATAATGAGTGCACGATTCACTTTAAACAGTAGCAATTTGCTTAACCATCAGGGCAAAAAAAGCTCATAAGATTGGACATGACTCACTTAACAACCACCTTGTATAGCGATGGAAATTCTGGTCCCAATCGTGGTCATAAGTCAAGAACTATCTGGGTAAAATGGAAGAAGCCCAGCTTAGCAGTCAATTCACATGAAAAGGACCTGAGTGTTCTAGTGCAGGATACTAGTACAGAGTGCGTTCCACAGAATTCTAGAGTTTAGGAAGAACTTGATGGAGTTCTATGAGAGGCTATCAGTATAAAACAAAAGTTCGGTCAAATGGAAATGAAGAAGTTTGTTCTTCTTCAAAAACAAAACCCAATATCACCACTTTGTGGATCAGGGGTTCTAGAAATACTTTAGGAATAATGGGATGCAATAATTATATAAAAGACATCATATTATTTTGGAATATGTTTGGGATCTGCAGCATGACATTCAAATCACAGGAAATAATTATCCCATTCTCATCTGCCTTAGGCAAGTCCCACTTGAATTACTACGGTCAGTTTTTCCACCACAGTCTAAACAGGATATTGAAAAACTGGAACGACATTAGAGGATGACTATCAAGATGGTGAGGGAAATGGGTTGGTTTAGCCGTGGAGGAGAAAACTGAAGAAGTTATAATTCTTCAGATATCTAAAGGTTTATCATGTGGAGGAGACAGCAGATTTATCCTTAGTTGCCTCTGAGGGTATGATTTGATCCAAAGGGTAAAACTGAAGGGAAGTAGATTTGGGGTCAATATTGGGAGGAATTTGTGATAATAAGTATGTCAACTGATAGATTAAGTTGACACCCTCATGAAGTGATCTGTTCTGCTTTCTTGGAGATCTTCAAGCAGAGTCTGTCATTTGTCCAAAACTTTTAGCAGCTCATGCATCAGGTAGGACCTCTGAAGTCCCTTCCAAACCTAGGAGTCTATGAGAGTATTCTCAAATATTGGGCAAGTAAAGAGCAACTGTTCGGAATGAGATAAGAGAAAAAACAGAAGAGGAGAAGATGAGACTCTCAAGAGAATAATGTTTTCATTTGCCTCTGCTTAATTCTAGGTAATTAGTGCTCACTCGAGGGAAAATAGTTAGACAACAAATTATAAAATGAAATATATACCCCTATGATTCGGGGGAACTACTAATCATGTGGATAATGTAATGGCTAAGAAACTCCACAGTACATTGCTCCTAAAAACTCACCTCAGCCATTAACTGAAATAAGTATGCATAGGTAGATCTAAGTCAAAACACAAGATAGTTCTCTTAATCTGTATTGTAAATCAAAGCATTCAGGTAAAGGTAGCATGGTTTTTTTAAAATGCATCTACTAGGTCTTTACTCAACCCTAGCTCAGTCTATATTCACAGCCTCAGGGTGAATTGACATCTTGCAGTCCCATCAGAGATAAACTTCCAGAGCTACCTGTCAATAGCCGAGTAGGATCAAATCCCAAGCATAGTTGGGAGCTTTATTTAATTTTATTTATATGAAATTGAGACTGGGAAATTTACTGCTCCATTGTTATTTAATAACTGTATATATGTATACCCTAGACCAAAAAAGATGACCATGAAAAAGACATGTAAAAGGATGCAATATATGTTGTTCAGTTCTTAAGTCTTCTCCTTTGGCCTTCAATCTTTCCCAATATCAGGGACTTTTCCAATGAAGTCCCTTCTTCTCATTTGGTGGCCAAAGTATCTGAGCTTTCACTTCAGAATCTGCCCTGAACAGTTAGGGTTGATTTCCTTTAGGATTGACTGATTTGATCTCCTTGTAGTCCAAGGGACTCTAAATCAGGTTGGAGACCCCTGCTTTAAATGGTCTTCTCCAACACAATTTGAAAGCATGTGTGTGTGTGCACGCGTGCATGTTTACACACATATCTGTACACACATATCTGTACATACGCATGTATATAGGTATATGTATCCACACACATGTGTCTGTAGGTATGTATACACACATATACAGATGCATATACACATGTATGTACGCATGTATGTGTGATGACCCGGGGCATGGCACAAAGGCTACACAGCCAGAGAATAAGTATGAGTCCCTTTATTAACTCCACCTTTGCCCTCAATGTCCTGATTACTCTCCAGTCTGGAGAAAATCTCTTCCATGAACCTGCAACAGCCTTTGGCTGCAGATATTCCAGTCCAAACATTGAAAACAGAAAACTTTAAACCATAAATCCAACAAGGCAAGATAATGTAATAAATCCAGCAGGGTAAGATAAGGAGTTCCAGAAGTAAAGTAACACAGCAGTAAATCAAACCAGTTGGAAGGATTCCAGGAACTCAGATAACAGCAGCCAACACTAGATAAACTCAGCATTGTTCCCGACAATTGCCCCTCCCATTTGCCTCTCCTTTAAACTCCACCACCAGGTGTGCCTTGTGAAGGGAATCAGGGCCCATTCCTCCCTCGTAAGCCATGCAACCCACGTTGCTCTCTTTGCTGTTCTTCCCTGCATGCCCTAGGATGAAGAGGGGGTGGGCCTTGGTCTTCATCTGAACCCCCTCTCTCTTGTTCTACCATTCCCCCTGCTCTGCCCAGCCTGACTTTGCCCTTCCCCAGTTTCCTCCACAGCCAACAGAGTCACTCTCCCCCTCCCTGTCACCTGTTCGTCTTCCTCCTTAGAGTCAGACTCTGATGGGGGCATGACAGTGTGTATATTGCCTCAATGAAGCGTGTTTCACTACAGTTTGCCCATCCATCACTATGCCAACTCATTTCTGATTTCCTCCACAGTGGTGGCCATCTAGTGCAATCACAGCAGCTTTGTTGGTGCTAAAATCTGAAGGTGTTTTGTAGCATCTTTTCTCACCGGCAAATTTTACCCCATGGTATAAGCTTTCTCCTGATTTTGTGCTACTATAGATTAACACAGCTCTTCCCTGTAATGCCTAAACATTGTCTAAAATCAGAAGCAACTTGTTAATGCTAAACCTTCTCACATGTCAAAATGCATTTGAATGCTTTAGTTGTTTTTAAAAGCACTGTCATTACATTATAATTTGTATCTTCTGCCATTTAAATAGCATTTAACAAGGTAGGAGAATCAAGAAACCAATTCATTCCTTACCCATTGTATCTCTGATATCTTAATATCATGTTTGGAAATTTTTTTAGGAATAGACCAATAGATAGAGAAGAGGGCTGCACGGTGCTTGCATTTGAAGGCAAAAAGATGCTCAGGGATCTTCCCATTGTACCTGCCTCAACTCCTTAAAGCAGCTGCATCATTTCCCAGAGTTTTGCAAAGCTGAAATGCAACAAGTTTGTACTTATTTATTTTGTGGATGTTTTTAGTTTTAATGTTTTTAATTGTTATATAATTTTAGAATTGTAAGCCAGCCAGAGTCACTTTGTTGAGTTGGGTGGCTATAGAAGAGAAAGGAAAGTTGAAGGAAGGGAGAGAGGGAGCGAGGAGGAAGGAAGGAAGGAAGGAAGGAAGGAAGGGAGGGAGGGAGGGAGGGAGGCAGGGAGGAAGAAAGGACTGACTGACTACTGGTAGTCCTCGACTAACATTTAGTAATGATTCAAAGTTACAGTGGCACTGAAAAAAGTGATTTAATGAAGTAGAGTAGAGTAGTAGAGTAGAGTAGAGTAGAGTAGAGACAGTAGAGACCTTCAAATTTCTAGGTTCTACTATATTACATGACCTAAAATGGACACCTAACATCAAAAATGTCATCAATAAAGCACAACAAAGAATGTTCTTTCTGCACCAACTCAGAAAACTACTTAAGAAACTTCTGATACAGTTCTACAGAAGAATTATTGAGTCTGTCATCTGCACCTCTATAACTGTCTGGTTTGGTTCTGCAACCCAACAGGACAGACACAGACTTCAGAGGTTAATTAGGACTGTAGAAAAAACTACCGTGTTTCCCCAAAAATAAGACCTACCCCGAAAGTAAGACCTAGCACTATTTTCTAAACCTGCCCTAATATAAGACCTACCCCAAAAATAAGACCTAGTGTAAATCTCCAGTTCCAGGAAGACTTTTCAGGGAGCAACCGTGCACCCGCAAACACCCCCTACACACTCACACCCACTATTTGGCACCATAAATATATAAGACCTACCCCAAAAATAAGACCTAGTGTGTTTTTGGGAGCCAAAAAAATATAAGACAGTGTCTTATTTTTGGGGAAACAAGGTATTACTTCCAACCTGCCTTCAATCGAGGACCTGTATACTGCACAAGTCAAAAAGAGGGCTGTGAAAATATTTACAGACCCCTCACATCCTGGACATAAACTGTTTGAACTCCTTCCCTCCAAATGACGCTATAGAGCACTGCACACCAGAACAACTAGACACAAGAACAATTTTTTTCTGAAAGCCATCACTCTGCTAAACAAATAATTCCCTCAACATTGTTCAAATATTACAAAGTCTGCACTACTATTACTGTTAATCTTCTCATCACTCCTTATCATCCATTCCCTCCCACTTGTAACTGTATGACTGCAACTTTGCCGCTTGTATCCTTATGATTTATATTGACTGTTTCCTAGTATAATTTGATTGCTTATTGTACCCTATGACTATCACTAAGTGTCGTACCTTATGATTCTCGACTCTTGATGAATGTATCCTTTCTTTTATGTATACTGAGAGTATTGACATCAAGACAAATTCCTTGTGTGTCCAATCACACTTGGCCAATAAAGTATTCTATTCTATTCTATTCTTATGGCCATCTTGCATACTTATGACCATTGTAGCACCCTCGTAGTCAGGTGATCAAAATTCAGAAACTTGGCCGCTGACTCATATTTATGATGGTTGCAGTGTCATGGGGTCATGTGATTACTTTTTGCAATCTTCTGATAAGCAAAGTCAATGGGGAACCAGATTCATTTAACAACCATCTTATAAACTGCAGTGATTCACTTAACAACTATGGCAAGAAAGATGATAAAAGAGGCAATGTTCACTTAACAACTATCTCCCTTAGCAACAGAAATTTTGGTCATAAATCAAGGACCACCTGTACATACACAAAAGATACATACATACATTCAGGTGGGATTCAAAAAAAAATGCCACCGTTCTGTGGGTGTGGCTTGGTGGGTGTGGCATGGCTTGGTGGGCATGGCAGGGGAAGGATACTGTAAAATCTCCATTCCCTCCCTATTCCTGGGGGAAGATTACTGTAAAATCTCCATTCCCTTCCCACCCCACTAACCTGCTTTCCAGTTCCGTTCTCCTGTGCAGGGCAACAAAAGAAGATCCAGCTGATCAGCTGGGACTCGGGAGGCAGAGAATAGATGGGGGTGGGGCCAGTCAGAGGTGGGATTTGCCGGTTCTCCAAACTACTCAAAATGTCCGCTACCGGTTCTCCAGAACTGGTCAGAACCTGCTGAATACCACCTCTGCATACATTGCATACATACATACATACATACATACATACATACATACATACCAAGAAAAGATTCATCTGATGTAAGGAGTTACAGGCAGGTCTTCCTGAGTACCTCTGCATGTTCTAAAGCACCCTTTTCTTTTCAAGAGGAAAGCATTGCACAGCCCTGCTAATGAAAATTATTTCAGATGGATCTCCATTTTGACTAATAAATTGATAGTTTGCACAGGGTCACGATGGCTCAAGCACTAAGCATATGTTTGGGTTTCTTTTTTTCCTGTTATTGGTACAGAGCCTGTCAGGCAATCCCCTGTAGGTGAGACCTACAGCTTCATCCTTGGCATGATGTTAGCCTACTAGCAGGAGTGCCATTAATCAAAACAAACAAACAACCACACAGAAGCAACCCCCAATAAGTTGGCACTGGAAGAATCTGTCAATGGGAGGGAGATCAATCAACCTTTCTTGGTCATTGTTCTGACTCTGAGGAGACTCATTAGCTAGCCAGATGCCACTGCTCTTTGATGGTCATTTATTGTCTTAAGGGAAGCATTGTTTTCTGTCCAGCTAACGCTGGAAAGGTGCCTGTTTCAGAAAATGGCACCATCTGCCTAACAAATGGACATAGAATAGTTGCTAGCTTCTCCTAAATGTGCACGACTTCTCAAAGTCCCCTAGCAGACATCAACAAAGAGGGTGAGTTGTTTTTATCATCCTCAGAGCCAAGAACAGGCAACCTTTGGTCATGGAGTCTCTGCATAGCCCTGACCCCTTTTATTTGGAGCCTCTTAGCTCTCTCAAGGTTCAGCAGCATAATTAGTACAAATCAATTGCCTGATATCCAGTGTTTGGAGATGAGAAACACAGGCATGTTACCGGAGTCTGCAAGAAAGGGCAAGTGAGTCTTTTGTTTCATGATGTCATCATGGAAATGATGCCAATGACAACTATGACATCATGAAGCAACTAATACAAATAATGTACTTCAAGTAATTTGCACAGTGATCTTGTTAAGTTTGCATGAAGAGACAGACACGGAGTGCTTCAAACTCTTTAGTTTATTAGCTCAGAACGGACCCGACTGGCTTTGCTGTGGCTGCTACTTATAGCCGGCAGCCGCAGCTGACAGCCAATCAGAGTGCAGGGTTTTCCCGCACTTTTTAAACCAATCAATTCCAACACTTTACAAGAACAATTCAAACTAAACCAATGATTTCAAACCTGCATACATAACAGATCTCATGATACGTATGGAATCAGTGTCAGATATACCTGATGCCTCTGTTGCAACAATTGAATCACAGAATAATAGAGTTGGAAGAGACTTTGGATGTCTCCTAGTTCAATCCCCTGCTCAGGCAGAAAACCCTCTACAATTTCAGACAAATGGATATCTAATCTCTTCTTAAAAGCCTCCAGTGTTGGAGCATTCACAACTTCTGGAGGCAAGTTGTTCCACTAATTAATTGTTCTACCTGTCAGGAAATTTCTCCTTCATTCTTGGTTGCTTCTCTCCTTGATTAGTTTCCATCCATTGCTTCTTGTCCTGCCTTCAGGTGCTTTGGAGAATAGCTTGACTCCCTCTTTGTGACAGCCCCTTAGATATTGGAACACCGCTATCATGTCTCCCCTAGTCCCTCTTTTCATTAAACTAGGCATACCCAATTTCTGCAACTGTTCTTCATATGTTTCAGCCTCTTAGAGTAGACTACACAGAGATTGATTCAAACAAACACACTTAACTTGATTAGTACGTAGCCATTCTTAGGTTTTTTTGAAAATTCATTGAGTCATTAATTAACCAAGCATGCTATGTTAGGACCACACATTGATCCTTAAGAAATCTAACAGTGGTTAAATTAACCATGCTTAGCAAGTTGTACAAATCCAGCTGCTTGTTCCTTCCCCAACCTAGTGAAATATGTATGAATCTGGCCTTATTTTATATGCATTGTATGGAATACATTTTGTAGTCATTTTTCTAAGCGCATTCTTATATGACTGTGGGGATGAGAAGTACATTATAAAATTCAGAAAATTATAAAAACCGAGGGACAGCTGTGCACCTAGTCTATGCAATGAGAAATCAGTGGATTTGCTTAAAAATACAAAATAAATGCTCCCTCATTCTTTCTCATAGAAAAGAGTCTCTAAGGCAAGAAAGAACAGCAACTGAACAATGCAAGGGAGTCTCCAGAAACTGTAGGCATCCTGGCAGAAAGCCTAAGGCTCAAAAAAGGCAAGCTGCAGGCAAGGCTTGCGAAAGATAAATTACAGATTTGAGCATCTGTATGCTGCTTAGAAATAGTTTTAATGGAACAGCTTATATGCCTGCAATTAAAGACATTTTATTTATTTATCAAATTTTAAAACTGCCCATCTTTCCCCAGAGGGACTCCAGGCTGTATGCTCATAAAATATTAAAACATAGAAACTGTATATAAAATTGAAAAGATGCCAATGATGTTTAAAATTAATTAAAAGGCATGAGGTGGGCTTTCAGGGAGCTAAACAGCCCCATGACTGCGCTCCTTTGTTCACCCAAAGCAAGGCCACAGGTCCATATTTTCACACCTTTCCAGAAGGCCAGGAAAGTCAGGTCCTGCCTCATCTTTGTTGAAGGAGAGAATATTCCACAAGGTAAGGACAATGGTGGAGACAATTGTCTTCCTGGAGTCCACCAATTTGTAATTCTTTGGCTGATGGAGTCCACAACATGCTTTCTCTACCTCACTGGTGGGACAGACTGATATAATAGTACAAAGATTGTTCTATAGGTAACCTGGTCCATGTCATGAAGGGCTTTAAAGCAGGGGTGGGATTCTACCAGTTCGCACCTATTCTCTAGAACCGGTTGTTAACATTCTAAGCAGTTCGGAGAACAAGTTGTTAGAAGAAATTATTTATTTATTTATTTATTCGACTTGTATGCCGCCTATTCCCTAAGGACTCAGGGCGCGAACATTAAAACAGAGAAAAATTTACAATAAAACAGAATTAAACAACTAAACAAGCCAAATAAAGTAAAATAAAACCCACCCACCCCCGGTCATTCGAGGCCGGCCTGTTGAAACAACCAAGTCTTCAGGTCCCGCGAAGGAGCGGAGGTCAGGAGCCAAACGGAGATCCACGGGAGCTGATTCCAAAGGGCAGGTGCTCCCACAGAGAGGCCCTAGCCTGGGGACCCCAGCCTACAATGTCTGACTGACGGCACCCCAAGGAGGCCCCTCCTATGAGAGCGAACAGGGCGACGGAGAGTGATGCTGGGGAGGCGTTCCTCCAAGTACCCTGGACCCAAACCATTAAGGGCTTTATAAGTTGTAACTAATACCTTGAAGGCGACCCGGGAGGCAACCGGCAACCAATGCAAGCCATGCAGGAGGGGTGTAACATGGGAGTATCGGGATACCCCCATCACAGCCCGCGCGGCTGCATTCTGCACCAGCTGAAGCCTCCGGACCGTCCGCTAGGGAAGCCCCATGTAGAGAGCATTGCAGTAGTCAATCCTAGAGGTGACAAGCGCATGAGTAACCGTTCGAAGGGCATCTCAGTCCAAATAAGGGCGAAGCTGGCGAACCAGCTGAACCTGGGCAAAAGCCCCCCTGGCCACAGCTCCCACATGCTCCTCCAAACCGAGCCGTGAGTCCAGGAGAACACCCAGGTTCCTCGCCCTATCCACGGGGCAACACCTCTCCCCCATGACCAAGATGGTACATCCAATAAGACCGAGATGCCAGTAAACAGCCACTCCGTCTTGGTGGGGTTGAGCTGAAGCCTGTTACTACCCATCCAGACCCGCACCGCCTCCAGGCACCAGGACATCACGGAGAGAGCATCACTGATCTGGTCTGGAGTGGAGATGTAAAGCTGGGTATCATCAGCATACTGATGTTACCTCACCCCAAACCTCGATGATCTCACCCAGCGGTTTCATGTAGATATTAAACAGGAGAGGCGAGAGGACAGACCCTGAGGCACCCCACAAGTGAGGGGTCTCAGGGCCGACCTCTGCCACCCTGCAACACCGACTCATGGCGGCCCCGAGAGGAAGGAGGAGAACCAACGCAAACGGTTTCCCCCCACCCCAATCCTCTAAGCCGCTGCAGAAGGATACCATGGTCGATGTTCCGAAGCCGCTGAGAGATCTAAAGGACTAGGACAGAGGAAAAACCCCTGTCCCGAGCCCTCCAGAGATCATCCATCAGTGCGACCAATGCTGTCTCCGTGCTGTGTCCGCCCTGAAGCCCGACTGATCACGGATCTAATACTCAGTTTCCTCCAGAAACAAGGGAAGCTGCTGAACCACCACGATCTCAACAACCTTCCTAAAAAGCGATTGGAGACAGGACGATAGTTGTTCAAAACGGCCGGTTCCAAGGCAGGCTTCTTGAGGAGGGGCCTCACCCCGCCTCTTTCAAGGTGGCAGGAAAGACTCCCTCACTCAAAGAAGCGTTAACAAACTGCCTGGAGCCAGCCGCGACGTAACCTCCTGGAGGCATACACCAACCAGGAAGGGCACGGGTCCAATAAACACGTGGTGGAAGACAGCCTCTGCATGATCCTGTCCACCTCATCGAGGGAGACCAGGTCAAACTCAACCCAGATAGGTTCCACCAGACTCACCGCCACCCCATCATCAGACCACTGCCAATCAGAGTCCAAGCCAGCACGAATTCGAGCAACCTTATCCGCCAGATGTAAGCTAAATTCCTCTGCTCTGCCTCAATGGCAATCATCCCCCCCCTCAATTGAAGAGGGAGTGGGTCACCCGAAACAGGGCAGCAGGGCGATCATCGGCAGACACATCAGAGCGGAAGTAAGCACCCTCGCCGCCCTGATTGCTTTCCAGATAGGTCCTGATATAGGATGCGCAACTGGACATGG
>CM019148.1:22714284-22733345 GCA_009733165.1 Naja naja | reverse complement strand
ATATCACCACTTTGTGGATCAGGGGTTCTAGAAATACTTTAGGAATAATGGGATGCAATAATTATATAAAGAGACATCATATTATTTTGGAATATGTTTGGGATCTGCAGCATGACATTCAAATCACAGGAAATAATTATCCCATTCTCATCTGCCTTAGGCAAGTCCCACTTGAATTACTACGGTCAGTTTTTCCACCACAGTCTAAACAGGATATTGAAAAACTGGAACGACATTAGAGGATGACTATCAAGATGGTGAGGGAAATGGGTTGGTTTAGCCGTGGAGGAGAAAACTGAAGAAGTTATAATTCTTCAGATATCTAAAGGTTTATCATGTGGAGGAGACAGCAGATTTATCCTTAGTTGCCTCTGAGGGTATGATTTGATCCAAAGGGTAAAACTGAAGGGAAGTAGATTTGGGGTCAATATTGGGAGGAATTTGTGATAATAAGTATGTCAACTGATAGATTAAGTTGACACCCCTCATGAAGTGATCTGTTCTGCTTTCTTGGAGATCTTCAAGCAGAGTCTGTCATTTGTCCAAAACTTTTAGCAGCTCATGCATCAGGTAGGACCTCTGAAGTCCCTTCCAAACCTAGGAGTCTATGAGAGTATTCTCAAATATTGGGCAAGTAAAGAGCAACTGTTCGAATGAGATAAGAGAAAAACAGAAGAGGAGAAGATGAGACTCTCAAGAGAATAATGTTTTCATTTGCCTCTGCTTAATTCTAGGTAATTAGTGCTCACTCGAGGGAAAATAGTTAGACAACAAATTATAAAATGAAATATATACCCTATGATTAGGAGACTACTAATCATGTGGATAATGTAATGGCTAAGAAACTCCACAGTACATTGCTCCTAAAAACTCACCTCAGCCATTAACTGAAATAAGTATGCATAGGTAGATCTAAGTCAAAACACAAGATAGTTCTCTTAATCTGTATTGTAAATCAAAGCATTCAGGTAAAGGTAGCATGGTTTTTAAAATGCATCTACTAGGTCTTTACTCAACCCTAGCTCAGTCTATATTCACAGCCTCAGGGTGAATTGACATCTTGCAGTCCCATCAGAGATAAACTTCCAGAGCTACCTGTCAAGCCTAGAGTAGGATCAAATCCCAAGCATAGTTGGGAGCTTTATTTAATTTTATTTATGAAATTGAGACTGGGAAATTTACTGCTCCATTGTTATTTAATAACTGTATATATGTATACCCTAGACCAAAAGATGACCATGAAAAGACATGTAAAAGGATGCAATATATGTTGTTCAGTTCTTAAGTCTTCTCCTTTGGCCTTCAATCTTTTCCAATATCAGGGACTTTTCCAATGAAGTCCCTTCTTCTCATTGGTGGCCAAAGTATCTGAGCTTTCACTTCAGAATCTGCCCTGAACAGTTAGGGTTGATTTCCTTTAGGATTGACTGATTTGATCTCCTTGTAGTCCAAGGGACTCTAAATCAGGTTGAGACCCCTGCTTTAAATGGTCTTCTCCAACACAATTTGAAAGCATGTGTGTGTGCAGCGTGCATGTTTACACACATATCTGTACACACATATCTGTACATACGCATGTATATAGGTATATGTATCCACACACTATGTCTGTAGGTATGTATACACACATATACAGATGCATATACACATGTATGTATGCATGTATGTGTGATGACCCGGGGCATGGCACAAGGCTACACAGCCAGAGAATAAGTATGAGTCCCTTTAGCTTTCCACCTTTGCCCTCAATGTCCTGATTACTCTCAGTCTGGAGAAAATCTCTTCCATGAACCTGCAACAGCCTTTGGCTGCAGATATTCCAGTCCAAACATTGAAAACAGAAAACTTTAAACCATAAATCCAACAAGGCAAGATAATGTAATAAATCCAGCAGGGTAAGATAAGGAGTTCCAGAGTAGTAAAGTAACACAGCAGTAAATCAAACCAGTTGGAAGGATTCCAGGAACTCAGATAACAGCAGCCAACACTAGATAAACTCAGCATTGTTCCCGACAATTGCCCCTCCCATTTGCCTCTCTTTAAACTCCACCACCAGGTGTGCCTTGTGAAGGGAATCAGGGCCCATTCTCTCCTGTCCAGCCATGCAACCACGTTTTCTCTTTGCTGTTCTTCCCTGCATGCCCTAGGATGAAGAGGGGTGGGCCTTGGTCTTCATCTGAACCCCCTCTCTTGTTCTACCATTCCCCTGCTCTGCCCAGCCTGACTTTGCCCTTCCCCAGTTTCCTCCACAGCCAACAGAGTCACTCTCCCTCCCTGTCACCTGTTCGTCTTCCTCCTTAGAGTCAGACTCTGATGGGGCATGACAGTGTGTATATTGCCTCAATGAAGCGTGTTTCACTACAGTTTGCCCATCCATCACTATGCCAACTCATTTCTGATTTCCTCCACAGTGGTGGCCATCTAGTGCAATCACAGCAGCTTTGTTGGTGCTAAAAATCTGAAGGTGTTTTGTAGCATCTTTTCTCACCGGCAAATTTTACCCCATGGTATAAGCTTTCTCCTGATTTTGTGCTACTATAGATTAACACAGCTCTTCCCTGTAATGCCTAAACATTGTCTAAAATCAGAAGCAACTTGTTAATGCTAAACCTTCTCACATGTCAAAATGCATTTGAATGCTTTAGTTGTTTTTTAAAAGCACTGTCATTACATTATAATTTGTATCTTCTGCCATTTAAATAGCATTTAACAAGGTAGGAGAATCAAGAAACCAATTCATTCCTTACCCATTGTATCTCTGATATCTTAATATCATGTTTGGAAATTTTTTTAGGAATAGACCAATAGATAGAGAAGAGGGCTGCACGGTGCTTGCATTTGAAGGCAAAAAGATGCTCAGGGATCTTCCCATTGTACCTGCCTCAACTCCTTAAAGCAGCTGCATCATTTCCCAGAGTTTTGCAAAGCTGAAATGCAACAAGTTTGTACTTATTTATTTTGTGGATGTTTTTAGTTTTAATGTTTTTAATTGTTATATAATTTTAGAATTGTAAGCCAGCCAGAGTCACTTTGTTGAGTTGGGTGGCTATAGAAGAGAAAGGAAAGTTGAAGGAAGGGAGAGAGGGAGCGAGGGAGGGAAGGAAGGAAGGAAGGAAGGAAGGAAGGGAGGGAGGGAGGGAGGGAGGCAGGGAGGAAGAAAGGACTGACTGACTACTGGTAGTCCTCGACTAACATTTAGTAATGATTCAAAGTTACAGTGGCACTGAAAAAAGTGATTTAATGAAGTAGAGTAGAGTAGAGTAGAGTAGAGTAGAGTAGAGTAGAGACAGTAGAGACCTTCAAATTTCTAGGTTCTACTATATTACATGACCTAAAATGGACACCTAACATCAAAAATGTCATCAATAAAGCACAACAAAGAATGTTCTTTCTGCACCAACTCAGAAAACTACTTAAGAAACTTCTGATACAGTTCTACAGAAGAATTATTGAGTCTGTCATCTGCACCTCTATAACTGTCTGGTTTGGTTCTGCAACCCAACAGGACAGACACAGACTTCAGAGGTTAATTAGGACTGTAGAAAAAACTACCGTGTTTCCCCAAAAATAAGACCTACCCCGAAAGTAAGACCTAGCACTATTTTCTAAACCTGCCCTAATATAAGACCTACCCCAAAAATAAGACCTAGTGTAAATCTCCAGTTCCAGGAAGACTTTTCAGGGAGCAACCGTGCACCCAAACACACTACCTCACACACCCACTATTTGGCACCATAAATATATAAGACCTACCCCAAAAATAAGACCTAGTGTGTTTTGGGAGCCAAAAAAATATAAGACAGTGTCTTATTTTGGGGAAACAAGGTATTACTTCCAACCTGCCTTCAATCGAGGACCTGTATACTGCACAAGTCAAAAAGAGGGCTGTGAAAATATTTACAGACCCCTCACATCCTGGACATAAACTGTTTGAACTCCTTCCCTCCAAATGCGCTATAGAGCACTGCACACCAGAACAACTAGACACAAGAACAATTTTTTTCTGAAAGCCATCACTCTGCTAAACAAATAATTCCCTCAACATTGTTCAAATATTACAAAGTCTGCACTACTATTACTGTTAATCTTCATCACTCCTTATCATCCATTCCCTCCCACTTGTAACTGTATGACTGCAACTTTGCCGCTTGTATCCTTATGATTTATATTGACTGTTTCCTAGTATAATTTGATTGCTTATTGTACCCTATGACTATCACTAAGTGTCGTACCTTATGATTCTCGACTCTTGATGAATGTATCCTTTCTTTTATGTATACTGAGAGTATTGACATCAAGACAAATTCCTTGTGTGTCCAATCACACTTGGCCAATAAAGTATTCTATTCTATTCTATTCTTATGGCCATCTTGCATACTTATGACCATTGTAGCACCCTCGTAGTCAGGTGATCAAAATTCAGAAACTTGCGCTGACTCATATTTATGATGGTTGCAGTGTCATGGGGTCATGTGATTACTTTTGCAATCTTCTGATAAGCAAAGTCAATGGGGAACCAGATTCATTTAACAACCATCTTATAAACTGCAGTGATTCACTTAACAACTATGGCAAGAAAGATGATAAAAGAGGCAATGTTCACTTAACAACTATCTCCCTTAGCAACAGAAATTTTGGTCATAAATCAAGGACCACCTGTACATACACAAAAGATACGTACATACATTCAGTGGTGGGATTCAAAAAAAAATGCCACCGGTTCTGTGGGTGTGGCTTGGTGGGTGTGGCATGGCTTGGTGGGCATGGCAGGGGAAGGATACTGTAAAATCTCCATTCCCTCCCTATTCCTGGGGGAAGATTACTGTAAAATCTCCATTCCCTTCCCACCCCACTAACCTGCTTTCCAGTTCCGTTCTCCTGTGCAGGGCAACAAAAGAAGATCCAGCTGATCAGCTGGGACTCGGGAGGCAGAGAATAGATGGGGTGGGGCCAGTCAGAGGTGGGATTTGCGGTTCTCCAAACTACTCAAAATGTCCGCTACCGGTTCTCCAGAACTGGTCAGAACCTGCTGAATACCACCTCTGCATACATTGCATACATACATACATACATACATACATACATACATACCAAGAAAAGATTCATCTGATGTAAGGAGTTACAGGCAGGTCTTCCTGAGTACCTCTGCATGTTCTAAAGCACCCTTTTCTTTTCAAGAGGAAAGCATTGCACAGCCCTGCTAATGAAAATTATTTCAGATGGATCTCCATTTTGACTAATAAATTGATAGTTTGCACAGGGTCACGATGGCTCAAGCACTAAGCATATGTTTGGGTTTCTTTTTTCCTGTTATTGGTACAGAGCCTGTCAGGCAATCCCCTGTAGGTGAGACCTACAGCTTCATCCTTGGCATGATGTTAGCCTACTAGCAGGAGTGCCATTAATCAAAACAAACAAACAACCACACAGAAGCAACCCCCAATAAGTTGGCACTGGAAGAATCTGTCAATGGGAGGGAGATCAATCAACCTTTCTTGGTCATTGTTCTGACTCTGAGGAGACTCATTAGCTAGCCAGATGCCACTGCTCTTTGATGGTCATTTATTGTCTTAAGGGAAGCATTGTTTTCTGTCCAGCTAACGCTGGAAAGGTGCCTGTTTCAGAAAATGGCACCATCTGCCTAACAAATGGACATAGAATAGTTGCTAGCTTCTCCTAAATGTGCACGACTTCTCAAAGTCCCCTAGCAGACATCAACAAAGAGGGTGAGTTGTTTTATCATCCTCAGAGCCAAGAACAGGCAACCTTTGGTCATGGAGTCTCTGCATAGCCCTGACCCCTTTTATTTGGAGCCTCTTAGCTCTCTCCAGGTTCAGCAGCATAATTAGTACAAATCAATTGCCTGATATCCAGTGTTTGGAGATGAGAAACACAGGCATGTTACCGAGTCTGCAAGAAAGGGCAAGTGAGTCTTTTGTTTCATGATGTCATCATGGAAATGATGCCAATGACAACTATGACATCATGAAGCAACTAATACAAATAATGTACTTCAAGTAATTTGCACAGTGATCTTGTTAAGTTTGCATGAAGAGACAGACACGAGTGCTTCAAACTCTTTAGTTTATTAGCTCAGAACGGACCCGACTGGCTTTGCTGTGGCTGCTACTTATAGCCGGCAGCCGCAGCTGACAGCCAATCAGAGTGCAGGGTTTTCCCGCACTTTTTAAACCAATCAATTCCAACACTTTACAAGAACAATTCAAACTAAACCAATGATTTCAAACCTGCATACATAACAGATCTCATGATACGTATGGAATCAGTGTCAGATATACCTGATGCCTCTGTTGCAACAATTGAATCACAGAATAATAGAGTTGGAAGAGACTTTGGATGTCTCCTAGTTCAATCCCCTGCTCAGGCAGAAAACCCTCTACAATTTCAGACAAATGGATATCTAATCTCTTCTTAAAAGCCTCCAGTGTTGGAGCATTCACAACTTCTGGAGGCAAGTTGTTCCACTAATTAATTGTTCTACCTGTCAGGAAATTTCTCCTTCATTCTTGGTTGCTTCTCTCCTTGATTAGTTTCCATCCATTGCTTCTTGTCCTGCCTTCAGGTGCTTTGGAGAATAGCTTGACTCCCTCTTTGTGACAGCCCCTTAGATATTGGAACACCGCTATCATGTCTCCCCTAGTCCCTCTTTTCATTAAACTAGGCATACCCAATTTCTGCAACTGTTCTTCATATGTTTCAGCCTCTTAGAGTAGACTACACAGAGATTGATTCAAACAAACACACTTAACTTGATTAGTACGTAGCCATTCTTAGGTTTTTGAAAATTCATTGAGTCATTAATTAACCAAGCATGCTATGTTAGGACCACACATTGATCCTTAAGAAATCTAACAGTGGTTAAATTAACCATGCTTAGCAAGTTGTACAAATCCAGCTGCTTGTTCCTTCCCCAACCTAGTGAAATATGTATGAATCTGGCCTTATTTTATATGCATTGTATGGAATACACATTTTGTAGTCATTTTTCTAAGCGCGCATTCTTATATGACTGTGGGGATGAGAAGTACATTATAAAATTCAGAAAATTATAAAAACCGAGGGACAGCTGTGCACCTAGTCTATGCAATGAGAAATCAGTGGATTTGCTTAAAAATACAAAATAAATGCTCCCTCATTCTTTCTCATAGAAAAGAGTCTCTAAGGCAAGAAAGAACAGCAACTGAACAATGCAAGGGAGTCTCCAGAAACTGTAGGCATCCTGGCAGAAAGCCTAAGGCTCAAAAAAGGCAAGCTGCAGGCAAGGCTTGCGAAAGATAAATTACAGATTTGAGCATCTGTATGCTGCTTAGAAATAGTTTTAATGGAACAGCTTATATGCCTGCAATTAAAGACATTTTATTTATTTATCAAATTTTAAAACTGCCCATCTTTCCCCCAGAGGGACTCCAGGCGGTATGCTCATAAAATATTAAAAACATAGAAACTGTATATAAAATTGAAAAGATGCCAATGATGTTTAAAATTAATTAAAAGGCATGAGGTGGGCTTTCAGGGAGCTAAACAGCCCCATGACTGCGTGCTCCTTTGTTCACCCAAAGCAAGGCCACAGGTCCATATTTTCACACCTTTCCAGAAGGCCAGGAAAGTCAGGTCCTGCCTCATCTTTGTTGAAGGAGAGAATATTCCACAAGGTAAGGACAATGGTGGAGACAATTGTCTTCCTGGAGTCCACCAATTTGTAATTCTTTGGCTGATGGAGTCCACAACATGCTTTCTCTACCTCACTGGTGGGACAGACTGATATAATAGTACAAAGATTGTTCTATAGGTAACCTGGTCCATGTCATGAAGGGCTTTAAAGCAGGGGTGGGATTCTACCAGTTCGCACCTATTCTCTAGAACCGGTTGTTAACATTCTAAGCAGTTCGGAGAACAAGTTGTTAGAAGAAATTATTTATTTATTTATTTATTCGACTTGTATGCCGCCCTATTCCCTAAGGACTCAGGGCGGCGAACATTAAAACAGAGAAAAATTTACAATAAAACAGAATTAAACAACTAAACAAGCCAAATAAAGTAAAATAAAACCCACCCACCCCCGGGTCATTCGAGGCCGGCCCGTTGAAACAACCAAGTCTTCAGGTCCCGGCGGAAGGAGCGGAGGTCAGGAGCCAAACGGAGATCCACGGGGAGCTGATTCCAAAGGGCAGGTGCTCCCACAGAGAAGGCCCTAGCCCTGGGGACCGCCAGCCTACAATGTCTGACTGACGGCACCCCAAGGAGGCCCCTCCTATGAGAGCGAACAGGGCGATCGGAGAGTGATGCTGGCAGGAGGCGTTCAAGTACCCTGGACCCAAACCATTAAGGGCTTTATAAGTTGTAACTAATACCTTGAAGGCGACCCGGAGGCAACCGCAACCAATGCAAGCCATGCAGGAGGGGTGTAACATGGGAGTATCGGGATACCCCCATCACAGCCCTGCATTCTGCACCAGCTGAAGCCTCCGGACCGTCCGCTAGGGAAGCCCCATGTAGAGAGCATTGCAGTAGTCAATCCTAGAGGTGACAAGCGCATGAGTAACCGTTCAAGGGCATCTCAGTCCAAATAAGGAAGCTGGCGAACCAGCTGAACCTGGGCAAAAGCCCCCCTGGCCACAGCTCCCACATGCTCCTCCAAACCAAGCCGTGAGTCCAGGAGAACACCCAGGTTCCTCGCCCTATCCACGGGGGGCAACACCTCTCCCCCCATGACCAAAGATGGTACATCCAATAAAGACCGAGATGCCAGTAAGAACAGCCACTCCGTCTTGGTGGGGTTGAGCTGAAGCCTGTTACTACCCATCCAGACCCGCACCGCCTCCAGGCACCAGGACATCACGGAGAGAGCATCACTGATCTGGTCTGGAGTGGAGATGTAAAGCTGGGTATCATCAGCATACTGATGTTACCTCACCCCAAAACCTCGGATGATCTCACCCAGCGGTTTCATGTAGATATTAAACAGGAGAGGCGAGAGGACAGACCCCTGAGGCACCCCACAAGTGAGGGGTCTCAGGGCCGACCTCTGCCACCCTGCCAACACGACTGCGGCGGCCGAGAGGAAGGAGGAGAACCAAGCAAAACGGTTCCCCCACCCCCAATCCTCTAAGCCGCTGCAGAAGGATACCATGGTCGATGGTATCGAAAGCCGCTGAGAGATCTAAAGGACTAGGACAGAGGAAAAACCCTGTCCCGAGCCCTCCAGAGATCATCCATCAGTGCGACCAATGCTGTCTCCGTGCTGTGTCCGGCCCTGAAGCCCGACTGACGGATCTAAATACTCAGTTTCCTCCAGGAACAAGGGAAGCTGCTGAACCACCACGATCTCAACAACCTTCGCTAAAAGCGAAGGTTGGAGACAGGACGATAGTTGTTCAAAACGGCCGGGTCCAAGGCAGGCTTCTTGAGGAGGGGCCTCACCACCGCCTCTTTCAAGGTGGCAGGAAAGACTCCCTCACTCAAAGCGTTAACAACTGCCTGGAGCCAGCCGCACGTAACCTCCCTGGAGGCATACACCAACCAGGAAGGGCACGGGTCCAATAAACACGTGGTGGAAGACAGCCTCCATGATCCTGTCCACCTCATCGAGGGAGACCAGGTCAAACTCAACCCAGATAGGTTCCACCAGACTCACGCCACCCCATCATCAGACCACTGCCAATCAGAGTCCAAGCCAGCATGAATTTGAGAGACCTTATCTGCCAGATGTAAGCTAAATTCCTCTGCTCTGCCCTGCAATGGGTCATCCCCCCCCTCAATTGAAGGAGGGAGCGGGTCACCCGAAACAGGGCAGCAGGGTGATCATCGGCAGACACAATCAGAGCGGAGAAATAAGCGCCTCCGCCCTGATTGCTTCCAGATAGGTCCTGATATAGGCTGCAACTGGACACGGTCAATTCGAGTGGCTGGCCCTCCATCTGCTCTCCAGGCGTCTTCTCCGCCGTTTCTTTAAAAAGAAGTATAGGCTGTCGTTCTTCTCTTCACTGCCATAAGAGAAAGAAATAATGCCAGGACAGAAGTAAAAGGGAAAAGATGTGCCCTTTCTTCTTTTTGCACTGTCTCCACCCCATTACCATCATGGGTGTATTAGTCTCCATTTTAACCTGCTACAGGTCTGGCATCTTTCATCTCCATTTGCAGCTTTGAAAATGTCAAGAAAATAATGGAAGTAGTATCTTAACATTTCACACAATAGCAAGCTTCATTTATGACTTCATTTGATCACAAGAGGGCTTATTTTGCATCAAACCTGGAACTGCTGTTCATGTTATAGTTGCAGTATTAACCAGCAAGTTAATTCTGACTCTGGAGGATGACCAGGACAAACTCCTGCAATTTTCTGCTCAGCATAAGTGAGAAGTGGCTTGCCATCAGATTCCTCTGAGGGCTGACAGAGACTAGCCCAAGTCACCCAGCTATGTCCCATGTCTAAGGGAGGCAGAATTCAGTTTCCCAGCTTCTTAATTGCTAGGTTTTGTAAAGAGACTAAAATGATAAAGAAATGTAAAGACAAAGCAATGCAAGAAAGGAAAAGGATGAAAAACAGAAAGAAAGATGGAGAAGAATTTCAGCCACATTTTATCCACTGCTCACTATTAATTTGAAATTTGTATGGTATCACAAACATGAACAGTTATTTATCATAAAGTCTAGAAACACATAAATGAAAGCCAGCTGGGTAACCTTAGGCTATTCACTCTCTCCTAGGCTAACTCACCTTGTTGTTATGGGGAAATTAGGAGGAGGAAAGATATGTTTCCCACCTTGAGTTATTTCAAAAATAATAATAAGGACAGGATACAAATAAATAAAAAAAGAAAAAGGAGGAAAGAAAGAAAAAAGGAAAGAAAGAAGGAAGGAAAGAAAGAAAGAAAGAAAGAAAGAAAGAAAGAAAGAAAGAAAGAAAGAAAGAAAGAAAGAAAGAATAAAACCTAACCTTTTAAGCAGCAGACTCCTGGACATTTCCTTGGAATATGTCCATTGAAAATAGCATAACTTACTTCCAAGAAAGCCACCCATCATCATCGGGTTTTGTTTAATGTATTGATCTAAAATGAATCAATGGGTTTATCTGCTTTGTTCACATCTCAACTCTTGTTCCCTTGAGAATCAGAACAAGGAACCATTTTCTAGGAATGCATATGCCATCTACTTATTATGGAGTCATTATTTGGCTTTATTTTTCTTTCCTCTCCAGTGGTAATTGCAGTGATACTTAATTTCAAAATGCAAAATAGATTAATGTGCTGTATTTTAATAGCAATAAACATATATATTCAAACTGTGAGGATTTATTCAGCTGCTCTGCTGCTCACTTTAAAAAATTCAGTAATTCTGCACACAATCAATTTCCCTCTCCTTGAGTTACTTCTTCAAAGAAGCATCTTTATTACTTGGGGCATTTTAACAAAACTTCTCAAAATGAATTTCCTTGCCTCATTTATATACTTACTTGTCTTTATATGATCAATGGTTTGGGTTCCCCCACCCCCAAACATTAAGACTTAATATAATAATTCCTTATGTTCCTGTAGAAATTGCAGTATGACAGTAAAAGAGTAAACAGTTTCAATATCCTTTGAAGTACAAGGACAAATTCATTCCAATAAGGAGATCTTAGAGTATTTGTTCAGTAAGAGGGTAGCTGGTAACACACTATGGCAGTATGGCTTACTGGCTGGGGAATTCTGGGAGTTGAAGTCCACCCATCTTAAAGATATCAAGGGTGAGAAACAATGCACTATGGGCATGCCTGAAAAGATCCTTCCACAACTGGGGGAAGACAAGAAATATTAGATTTTTGGCCACCACCACTTGAAACTCAGTGTCTGCTATTATGTATCCTTCTGTTAATCCCTAATTCAGGGGTGTCAAATTGGATTTCTTTGAGGTCCGGATCAGCATTGTAGTTCTCCTCTGTGGACCAGTGGGGGGCAGGGAGGGAGAGACTGGACGGACACCTGCAGCACACTGCCAGCCAAAACTGGGCACAGAGGATCTATGTGTAGCCCTCCTGCATCCTGTTTTTGGCCTGGATAGCCTTTTGCAGCACTTTACCGGACAAAAGCGTGGCACGGGGGAGGGTGTGCAGCCCTCTGCACCCCATTTTGGCTGCCAGAAGCACCATAATCCAGTCCTTTGCTATTTTCAGGCCAGCCATGTGGGCCTTCAGTTTGATATCCCTACCCTAGTTGGTGAGCCATGTCATCTATTACAATTTGATGAAGTGTGGATTTGATCTTTTTGTAGCCCAGAATAAGAAGGGACCACACTGAAAGACCATTAGATGTTATAGACATAGAATAACAGAGTTGGAAGGGACCTTGGAGATCATCTAGTCCAACCCTCTGCTCGTGCAGGAGAGTTTATTCCAAATACTAGCCTCCACCTAGGATCGAACTCACAGCCTCCTGATTGTGAGGTGAGAGCTCCACCTCTTATCTTAGAATCCTTGCCTCTTCAAATAGGAACTTTGCCATTTATTCCATTTCAAATGATATACTGATTAACTTATGGTAGAGGTAGTCCTACGTAATTGTTAAGTGAGTCACATGTCATTTTACAACACTTTTTGCCATGGCTGTTAAGTGAATCACACAATTGTTAAGGAAATCTAGCTTCCTCCATTGAGTCTGCTTGTCAGAAGCTGGCTAGGAAGGTCACAGATGGTGATTACTAGGTGTCATGCCCCTGTTAGAATCTGACTCCAAGGGAGAGGAGGAACAGCTGACAGGGAGTGGGAGTGTGGCTCTGGACATTGTGGAGGAAACTGGGGAAGGGCACAGGCTGGCTGGGCATTCAGAGGAAGACCCAGGCCCATCCCCTCTTCATCCTAGGGCATGCAGGGAGGAGCGGATAAGGGAGAAATGTGAATGGTGTGGTCTACAGGGGGAAGAAAGGGCCTTGATCCCCTTTATGGGCTGCAGCTGTGAGGACTGTTTAAAAGGACAATCTGCGCATGGGCCAGTGCTGGAAGCAAAGCGTGAAAATATTTCTAGTCTGTTTGTTCTTATCTGAGTTCTGGCGTCCTTCCTAGTGTGTGTATTTTGATATCTGTGGACATCTTCAAGCCCTTATCCTGCCTTGTCTCATTAATTCTTCAGTGTGATTTGTGTTGTTTTTTTTTCTATTTATATGTATTTTGAGTTTGAACAGAAGTTCTTCCTTTTCACAACTGTTTGTGGGGGAATTTTTTCTCCAGTCAATGATAATTGGACCTTTAAAGCCAAGTTGAAGGAATTGAAGTTGAGGGACTTCACCTGTTTTTGTGACTTTGTTGTTTTTGTATCCCACCCTGGGTCATCACATGAGGATCTGAAATGGTGTAAATACATGTTGATTGCCAAGTGCTCGAATTTTGATCACATGACTGCAGCAATGCAAGCATGAGGTAATGATCACAAGTCACATCTTTCAGTGCCATTATTTCGAACAGTTATTAAACAAATTGTTGTAAGTTGAGGAATAACTGTAGAGGGGCTCCTTCTGAAAGATTTCCAAGGAACAACTTTTGTGCACACATCAATAGAAATACGCAACAGTCAGATTGCTGGTTGCTGATTTAGTCCCAGCATATCCATGGATAGTGGAACTGCTTTTACCTGCTCTACATTTTTATGGACATTCACTACAGGGATTTAATATTTTATCAATTTTTTTAAAAGTTTATTTTTCTTAATCTTTCTTTTAATTTTGGACCAAAATGTTCAGAAAATATCTTTCCTACTCCTTTTTTTCTTTTCTGTCTTTTTTTCTTATTCTGCTTCGAAGAGCTCTCTTATCTACTACATATCAGATTACAGACAAGGGAAGGAGGGTGATGCTCAAAAAAAGACTGTTTTGGAACATTGAATTCTTAGCTAAAAGATATTTTAAATAGTTTGATGAACCCATAAGGCTGTGGAAAATATTCAGAGGCAAGTAAATTAAACTAACAAAAGGAATGTAATTTCAAAGCAGTAGATGCACTGGGAAGAAATATGGACCCAGACTTAGAAATAACAGAGTCAATTCCATATGCTTCCCTGAAATTCGAACCTGCATTCTTATACAACAGCAGAAAACTGTCTGAATGGATAAGTGGATAAATGATAAATTTTCTTTTTAAATGGATTGAAGAAGATCTGGGAATGGATTTAATATATTTAACTAGGAAACAATTTCATCTGGACTTTTTTGGGACGATAGACTTTGGATATGTATCTAATCAGACAAAAATTGATAAGAGATAGTATTAAGAAACAAACATGGATATTTTATTCAGGACCAATCAGTCCCAATTCTTGGGACAATTTGGGATTGCTAAGAAGCTATAATAAATTTTCTGCTGTTGATTACAATAACAATTTGTTAACAGAATGTTTTAGAATATTAATCTTGTCTTTTATTATTGTTGTTCTGAAAATTATTTTGTTATTAACATAGTATATAGATGACAGATTAAAAACTTGCAAATAGAATTAGTAGCTTAGTAGTTTAAAATTCTTTGGCCTCTCAAGGGATGGGAAACTAATGTTGTAATATAATAATCAGTATTCAATTAGGGGGACAATAGAATAGAATATAATTATTTATTGGCCAAGTGTGATTGGACACATAAGGAATTTGTTTTACTCTCAGTATACATTAAAAAGATACATTCGTCAAGAATCAAGAATCATAAGGTACAACACTTGTAATAGTTATAGAGTACAATAAGCAATCAAATCATACTAGGAAACAGTCAATATAAATCATAAGGATACAAGCAACAAAGTTACAGTCATACAGTCATACAGTCACAAGTGGGAGGGGATGGAGGATCAGGAGTGGTGAGAAGATAAATAGTAATATTTGTAAATAGTTGGACAGTGTTGAGGGAATTATTTGTTTAGCAGAGTGATGGCGTTTGAGAAAAAACTGTTCTTGTGCCTAGTTGTGTGCAGTGCTCTATAGTGTCATTTTGAGGGAAGGAGTTGAAACAGTTTATGTCCGGGATGTGAGGGGTCTGTAAATATTTTCACAGCCTTCTTTTTGACTCGTGCAGTATACAGGTCCTCGATTGAAGGCAGGTTGATAGTAATTGTTTTCTCTGCAGTCCTAATTACTCTCTAAAATCTGTGCCTGTCTTGTTGGGTTGCAGAACCAAACCAGACAGTTATAGAAGTGCAGATGACAGACTCAATAATTGCTCTGTAGAACTGTATCAGCAGCTCCTTGGGCAGTTTGAGCTTTCTGAGTTGATGCAGAAAGAACATTCTTTGTTGTGCTTTTTGTATGTACAGTATGTATTAGTCCTTTTTAATGCACCCTTTCCTTTTTTAATGTCTTTTTTTACTTTGTTTAAAAAAAATGTGTTTTGTAAGTTAACTTTTTTTGAATAAAATAAAAATAGCTTCAAAAATCAGCACTTGTTGCATATGTGATTAACTTCCAGTGACCAGAACATGTATTAAAAAACATTCATATTTACAAATTAATACCATCCCACAATCAGATACTACAATTGTATATTAATTTGCAACGGATCTCTAGATTAGAGGCCCTGGTTTACAGTTTTGGTTACATTTGTGATATAATGGCCAAAATATTCCAAAAATGTCTTACAGTTTTACCAATAACAAAGAATGGTGCATATGATATCAGTAAACTTAGACTAGTAGCACACACTGAATGCTTTCCATGTTATCAACAAATGCTAGCTGAAAGACTCAATTGCCCAAACATACAAAAATACAAAGTTAGTATTTATGGACCACCTGCAGATTATCATGATTCTTGTGAATGTAGCCATATAGAATAGAATAGAATAGAATTCCTTATTGGCCAAGTGTGAGTGGACACACAAGGAATTTGTCTTGGTGCAAATGCTCTCAGTGTACATAAAAGAAAAGATACATTTGTCAAGAGTCAAGAATCATCAGGTACAATACTTAATAATAGTCATAGGGTACAATAAGCAATCAAATCATTCTAGAAAACAGTCAATATAGATCATAAGGATACAAGTGACAAAGTTACAGTCATACAGTATACAGGCATACAGTCATATGCGACAATGCAGGCTTATATACACACACAATACATATCTCCACATAGTTAACATCCCTTTGAATATGTGGATCAAGGTTGGGCTAATGCAGGATTATCCATCTCCCAGCAGCTTCTGATGTAATAGGCTGTCCTAGGAAACAGAAGGAATGCCATGTAAATGAGGCAGAGAAAATAAGTAAAATGTCTAGCCAGGAATTTGCAGCGAGTTTTTTGTTTCTGTTTTCTGTGTTGAGGTAAAGTTTCATGATTTTTGTGTCTTTGTCTTTTGAAACCTGAGACATATATCAAGTTATGGGCATGACGCTTTAGGTTTCACTATAAATCTTGTCACCTCTACTTTCTTTCAATATTATTTATATTTATTAGCATTATTTATATTATAATATTTCAATATTCAAAACATTGGCAACAAAAATCAGAACAGTAAATACAAACTGGGAGGATGCAACCTTGTAGACGATCCTCACTCTGTCAAAGACCTAAGAGTACTTATTTCAAAAGATCTAAGCCCCAGAGCTCACTGTAACAGCATTGCCAAAAGGCATTAAGAGTTGTTAACCTAATTTTGCTTCTTTGTTTGAACTGCAAACCAGGGCATACAAAACCTTCGCCAGACCAATTCTTAAATACAGCTCATCTGCATGGAATCCACACTGTATAACAGACATTAATACAATTGAATGAGTTCAGAGGTATTTCACAAGAAGAGTGCTCTACTCCTCAGTTCGTGATAGAATACCTTATGCCACCAGATTTGAAATTTTGGACCTAGACAACTTAGAACTATGCCACCTACATCTGACCTAAGCTTAGTGCACAAAATTGTCTGCTACAACGTCCTGTCAATGACTACTTCAGCTTCAACCACAATAACACTCAGGTAAATGATACAAACTCAAAGTAAACCGCTCCAAACTTGATTGCAGAAAATATGACTTCATCAACAGAGTGGTCAATGCCTGGAACTCACTACCTGACTCTGTTGTTACATCCTCAAATCCCCAAAACTTTAACCTTAAACTGTCTACCGTGGACCTCACTCGATTCCTAAGAGGTCTGTAAGGGGGCATGCATAAGCGCACTAGCATGCCTACCATCCCTTGTCCTACTGTTCCCATTTATTCATACTCATTTATTATGTATATACTTATACCTGTTTATATTTATATGTTTATATGTTATGTTCATACTTATACTAATTTTCTCATGCATGCTTGACAAACTAAACTAAAATAATAAACAAATATCATACTGAAGGTTCTGGGAGAAAAAAACTTTATTTCTAGCAGACCAACACCACCGTGTGGTTTTCCCAAGTATTTTCTTTTCTTTTGGAATTTTCTTTTTAATAGTTTTACCAATTGTGTTCCTTGTTCAGGGAAATTTGCATTTTTTGTCTTCTTCTTTTGCATTTTAAAATTTAAAATGAAAAAATTAGGTCTTTTATATTTTCCATCTTTTTTTCTTTCTCTCCCTTTCTCTTTTAAGTTGAATTATATTTGTCTCACATGAAGTTGACTTATCTTCCAAAAGAGAAGAAAGAGGGCTGAATCCTCTAACCACATCTCTATGATACATGTCCAGGAGATGACAGTATCAATATTATTTCAATTTTTGAATTTTTAGCAAAAATCACTGGAAGTGAAGCATAGAATGCAAGCATTTTATTTGTCACACACACTTGGATGAGAGAAAGTTGCTAGGTATTCAGGTCCTAGAAGATAAGGTTGGCAGCAAGAATGAAGATCCAGCTTTCTGAAAAAGGGTCTAATTCTGGAAAAGGTGGAAGGAAAGATAAGAAGATGACCAGTTATAGTGGCAGCCATTGAAAAACTGAGAGACCAGGTTAAGGGCAGATCATCATAGAAGAAATGTATCTGTGTGTTCAATAAGAGTTGATAGCAACTTGATGACACATAGTCAGTAAAAATGGATGTAAGCTAGATATATTTTTATTTCCTTTCCCTATCTAATACTTTTAATTTGTTTACCTTACTAATTATCCCCTCTCATTATAATTGATATTACATTTTTATTTACAATATGATTTGTAACACAACCCCCCTTGTGTAATGTAGACATTGTATTCAAATAATGACCCATTTAAATCATTACAATGCAAACTGTCATTCTTTGCATGTTTATCAGAATGCAGAAATCCAAATATGGATCAGTAGGTTTTATCTAGCATGCTCAAGAGAAAATGTGCTTAAAACAAAGATTGTTTAGATGATGGTCCACAAAGCTTTGAGTGTGTTGCATTAGTATACTTTAAAAAAAGGTTGAGAAATGCTGAGCTAAAGTTTTTTTTCCAGCATATGTATTCCATTTGTGATATTTGCATGCAGTGAACCAAATCATGTGCTATTGTTACAAATAATGAATAATATTGGTTTAATGGCTTCACTTTATATTATAATTGATTCTAGTCCACTCACTTGATGATTTCTTTCATTGTAGTTATTAAGTATACGAATCATTTTCTACCCCATTACAAAAACACCCACTTCTTACATTACAAGTCTGCTCTGGAAAGTGGGGAGTGGAGGGTGGGAAAGACCTATAGTCTAGAAGGCCAAATGATAGAAATCTTTATATAGATCCATTTTTTAAAACCACTTTTCTGATTTGGCAGGCTGCCTCTCCTGCTGCACTAAAGGATAGGAATAAACCCATTGAGCTCAAGAGCGGTATTTCGGCAGAATGAGAAAAAGGTACAGCAGCTAGATTGTAAAGGAAACAAAAATACCAGATGGTTTTAAAATTTATTAATAATATAAGATACAAAAATGCAAAAGAAGATAATAGGAAAGATAGGAGAGGGAAAAGGGAAAGGAAATATGTAGGAAAAGGGCGGGGGAAGAAGTGTTGACTTCCAGCTCCCTTTGGTGCAGTAGAATAAGATAATGACATCAAACCTCAACTTTTACTTTTATATTACAAACAAGTCATTTTCTGTAACAACTAATCTATCTAATTGGTGAAACCCAAAGTCAAAGTTTCATTTT
>CM019148.1:22508917-22713284 GCA_009733165.1 Naja naja | reverse complement strand
GCCCAGCCTGACTTTGCCCTTCCCCAGTTTCCTCCACAGCCAACAGAGTCACTCTCCCCCTCCCTGTCACCTGTTCGTCTTCCTCCTTAGAGTCAGACTCTGATGGGGGCATGACAGTGTGTATATTGCCTCAATGAAGCGTGTTTCACTACAGTTTGCCCATCCATCACTATGCCAACTCATTTCTGATTTCCTCCACAGTGGTGGCCATCTAGTGCAATCACAGCAGCTTTGTTGGTGCTAAAAATCTGAAGGTGTTTTGTAGCATCTTTTCTCACGGCAAATTTTACCCCATGGTATAAGCTTTCTCTGATTTTGTGCTACTATAGATTAACACAGCTCTTCCCTGTAATGCCTAAACATTGTCTAAAATCAGAAGCAACTTGTGCTAAACCTTCTCACATGTCAAAATGCATTTGAATGCTTTAGTTGTTTTTAAAAGCACTGTCATTACATTATAATTTGTATCTTCTGCCATTTAAATAGCATTTAACAAGGTAGGAGAATCAAGAAACCAATTCATTCCTTACCCATTGTATCTCTGATATCTTAATATCATGTTTGGAAATTTTTTAGGAATAGACCAATAGATAGAGAAGAGGGCTGCACGGTGCTTGCATTTGAAGGCAAAAAGATGCTCAGGGATCTTCCCATTGTACCTGCCTCAACTCCTTAAAGCAGCTGCATCATTTCCCAGAGTTTTGCAAAGCTGAAATGCAACAAGTTTGTACTTATTTATTTTGTGGATGTTTTTAGTTTTAATGTTTTTAATTGTTATATAATTTTAGAATTGTAAGCCAGCCAGAGTCACTTTGTTGAGTTGGGTGTATAGAAAGGAAAGTTGAAGGAAGGGAGAGAGGGCGAGGGAGGGAAGGAAGGAAGGAAGGAAGGAAGGAAGGGAGGAGGGAGGGAGGGAGGCAGGGAGGAAGAAAGGACTGACTGACTACTGGTATCCTCGACTAACATTTAGTAATGATTCAAAGTTACAGTGGCACTGAAAAAAAGTGATTTAATGAAGTAGAGTAGAGTAGAGTAGAGTAAGTAGAGTAGAGTAGAGACAGTAGAGACCTTCAAATTTCTAGGTTCTACTATATTACATGACCTAAAATGGACACCTAACATCAAAATGTCATCAATAAAGCACAACAAAGAATGTTCTTTCTGCACCAACTCAGAAAACTACTTAAGAAACTTCTGATACAGTTCTACAGAAGAATTATTGAGTCTGTCATCTGCACCTCTATACTGTCTGGTTTGGTTCTGCAACCCAACAGGACAGACACAGACTTCAGAGGTTAATTAGGACTGTAGAAAAACGTGTTTCCCCAAAAATAAGACCTACAAAGTAAGACCTAGCACTATTTTCTAAACCTGCCCTAATATAAGACCTACCCCAAAATAAGACCTAGTGTAAATCCCAGTTCCAGGAAGACTTTTCAGGAACAACCGTGCACCATGAAACACCCCCTACACTCACACCCACTATTTGGCACCATAAATATAGACCTACCCCAAAAATAAGACCTAGTGTGTTTTGGGAGCCAAAAAAATATAAGACAGTGTCTTATTTTTGGGGAAACAAGGTATTACTTCCAACCTGCCTTCAATCGAGGACCTGTATACTGCACAAGTCAAAAAGAGGGCTGTGAAAATATTTACAGACCCCTCATCCTGGACATAAACTGTTTGAACTCCTTCCTCCAAATGGCTATAGAGCACTGCACACCAGAACAACTAGACACAAGAACAATTTTTTTCTGAAAGCCATCACTCTGCTAAACAAATAATTCCCTCAACATTGTTCAAATATTACAAAGTCTGCACTACTATTACTGTTAATCTTCTCATCACTCCTTATCATCCATTCCCTCCCACTTGTAACTGTATGACTGCAACTTTGCCTTGTATCCTTATGATTTATATTGACTGTTTCCTAGTATAATTTGATTGCTTATTGTACCCTATGACTATCACTAAGTGTCGTACCTTATGATTCTCGACTCTTGATGAATGTATCCTTTCTTTTATGTATACTGAGAGTATTGACATCAAGACAAATTCCTTGTGTGTCCAATCACACTTGGCCAATAAAGTATTCTATTCTATTCTATTCTTATGGCCATCTTGCATACTTATGACCATTGTAGCACCCTCGTAGTCAGGTGATCAAAATTCAGAAACTTGGCGCTGACTCATATTTATGATGGTTGCAGTGTCATGGGGTCATGTGATTACTTTTGCAATCTTCTGATAAGCAAAGTCAATGGGGAACCAGATTCATTTAACAACCATCTTATAAACTGCAGTGATTCACTTAACAACTATGGCAAGAAAGATGATAAAAGAGGCAATGTTCACTTAACAACTATCTCCCTTAGCAACAGAAATTTTGGTCATAAATCAGGACCACCTGTACATACACAAAGATCGTACATACATTCAGTGGTGGGATTCAAAAAAATGCCACGGTTCTGTGGGTGTGGCTTGGTGGGTGTGGCATGGCTTGGTGGGCATGGCAGGGAAGGATACTGTAAAATCTCCATTCCCTCCCTATTCCTGGGGAAGATTACTGTAAAATCTCCATTCCCTTCCCACCCCACTAACCTGCTTTCCAGTTCCGTTCTCCTGTGCAGGGCAACAAAGAAGATCCAGCTGATCAGCTGGGACTCGGAGGCAGAGAGAGAATAGATGGGGTGGGGCCAGTCAGAGGTGGGATTTGCGGTTCTCCAAACTACTCAAAATGTCCATACGGTTCTCCAGAACTGGTCAGAACCTGCTGAATACCACCTCTGCATACACATACATACATACATACAACATACATACATACATACCAAGAAAAGATTCATCTGATGTAAGGAGTCAGGCAGGTCTTCCTGAGTACCTCTGCATGTTCTAAAGCACCCTTTTCTTTTCAAGAGGAAAGCATTGCACAGCCCTGCTAATGAAAATTATTTCAGATGGATCTCCATTTTGACTAATAAATTGATAGTTTGCACAGGGTCACGATGGCTCAAGCACTAAGCATATGTTTGGGTTTCTTTTTTTCCTGTTATTGGTACAGAGCCTGTCAGGCAATCCCCTGTAGGTGAGACCTACAGCTTCATCCTTGGCATGATGTTAGCCTACTAGCAGGAGTGCCATTAATCAAAACAAACAAACAACCACACAGAAGCAACCCCCCAATAAGTTGGCACTGGAAGAATCTGTCAATGGGAGGGGAGATCAATCAACCTTTCTTGGTCATTGTTCTGACTCTGAGGAGACTCATTAGCTAGCCAGATGCCACTGCTCTTTGATGGTCATTTATTGTCTTAAGGGAAGCATTGTTTTCTGTCCAGCTAACGCTGGAAAGGTGCCTGTTTCAGAAAATGGCACCATCTGCCTAACAAATGGACATAGAATAGTTGCTAGCTTCTCCTAAATGTGCACGACTTCTCAAAGTCCCCTAGCAGACATCAACAAAGAGGGTGAGTTGTTTTATCATCCTCAGAGCCAAGAACAGGCAACCTTTGGTCATGGAGTCTCTGCATAGCCCTGACCCCTTTTATTTGGAGCCTCTTAGCTCTCTCCAAGGTTCAGCAGCATAATTAGTACAAATCAATTGCCTGATATCCAGTGTTTGGAGATGAGAAACACAGGCATGTTACCGGAGTCTGCAAGAAAGGGCAAGTGAGTCTTTTGTTTCATGATGTCATCATGGAAATGATGCCAATGACAACTATGACATCATGAAGCAACTAATACAAATAATGTACTTCAAGTAATTTGCACAGTGATCTTGTTAAGTTTGCATGAAGAGACAGACACGGAGTGCTTCAAACTCTTTAGTTTATTAGCTCAGAACGGACCCGACTGGCTTTGCTGTGGCTGCTACTTATAGCCGGCAGCCGCAGCTGACGCCAATCAGAGTGCAGGGTTTTCCCGCACTTTTAAAACCAATCAATTCCAACACTTTACAAGAACAATTCAAACTAAACCAATGATTTCAAACCTGCATACATAACAGATCTCATGATACGTATGGAATCAGTGTCAGATATACCTGATGCCTCTGTTGCAACAATTGAATCACAGAATAATAGAGTTGGAAGAGACTTTGGATGTCTCCTAGTTCAATCCCCTGCTCAGGCAGAAACCTCTACAATTTCAGACAAATGGATATCTAATCTCTTCTTAAAAGCCTCCAGTGTTGGAGCATTCACAACTTCTGGAGGCAAGTTGTTCCACTAATTAATTGTTCTACCTGTCAGGAAATTTCTCCTTCATTCTTGGTTGCTTCTCTCCTTGATTAGTTTCCATCCATTGCTTCTTGTCCTGCCTTCAGGTGCTTTGGAGAATAGCTTGACTCCCTCTTTGTGACAGCCCTTAGATATTGGAACACCGCTATCATGTCTCCCCTAGTCCCTCTTTTCATTAAACTAGGCATACCCAATTTCTGCAACTGTTCTTCATATGTTTCAGCCTCTTAGAGTAGACTACACAGAGATTGATTCAAACAAACACACTTAACTTGATTAGTACGTAGCCATTCTTAGGTTTTTGAAAATTCATTGAGTCATTAATTAACCAAGCATGCTATGTTAGGACCACACATTGATCCTTAAGAAATCTAACAGTGGTTAAATTAACCATGCTTAGCAAGTTGTACAAATCCAGCTGCTTGTTCCTTCCCCAACCTAGTGAAATATGTATGAATCTGGCCTTATTTTATATGCATTGTATGGAATACACATTTTGTAGTCATTTTTCTAAGCGCAAGATTTTATATGACTGTGGGGATGAGAAGTACATTATAAAATTCAGAAAATTATAAAACCGAGGGACAGCTGTGCACCTAGTCTATGCAATGAGAAATCAGTGGATTTGCTTAAAAATACAAAATAAATGCTCCCTCATTCTTTCTCATAGAAAAGAGTCTCTAAGGCAAGAAAGAACAGCAACTGAACAATGCAAGGGAGTCTCCAGAAACTGTAGGCATCCTGGCAGAAAGCCTAAGGCTCAAAAAGGCAAGCTGCAGGCAAGGCTTCTGAAAGATAAATTACAGATTTGAGCATCTGTATGCTGCTTAGAAATAGTTTTAATGGAACAGCTTATATGCCTGCAATTAAAGACATTTTATTTATTTATCAAATTTTAAAACTGCCCATCTTTCCCCCAGAGGGACTCCAGGCGGTATGCTCATAAAATATTAAAAACATAGAAACTGTATATAAAATTGAAAAGATGCCAATGATGTTTAAAATTAATTAAAAGGCATGAGGTGGGCTTTCAGGGAGCTAAACAGCCCCATGACTGCGTGCTCCTTTGTTCACCCAAAGCAAGGCCACAGGTCCATATTTTCACACCTTTCCAGAAGGCCAGGAAAGTCAGGTCCTGCCTCATCTTTGTTGAAGGAGAGAATATTCCACAAGGTAAGGACAATGGTGGAGACAATTGTCTTCCTGAGTCCACCAATTTGTAATTTTTGGCTGATGGAGTCCACAACATGCTTTCTACCTCACTGGTGGGACAGACTGATATAATAGTACAAAGATTGTTCTATAGGTAACCTGGTCCATGTCATGAAGGGCTTTAAAGCAGGGGTGGGATTCTACCAGTTCGCACCTATTCTCTAGAACCGTTGTTAACATTCTAAGCAGTTCGAGAACAAGTTGTTAGAAGAAATTATTTATTTATTTATTTATTCGATATGTAGCCTATTCCCTAAGGACTCAGGGCGCTAACATTAAAACAGAGAAAATTTACAATAAAACAGAATTAAACAACTAAACAAGCCAAATAAAGTAAAATAAAACCCACCACCCCGGGTCATTCGAGGCCGGCCCGTTGAAACAACCAAGTCTTCAGGTCCCGCGGAAGGAGCGGAGGTCAGGGGCCAAACGGAGATCCACGGGGAGCTGATTCCAAGGGCAGGTGCTCCCACAGAGAAGGCCCTAGCCCTGGGGACCGCCAGCCTACAATGTCTGACTGACGGCACCCCAAGGAGGCCCCTCCTATGAGAGCCAACAGGGCGATCGGAGAGTGATGCTGGCAGGAGGCCTCGCAAGTACCCTGGACCCAAGCCATTAAGGGCTTTATAAGTTGTAACTAATACCTTGAAGGCGACCCGGAGGCAACCGCAACCAATGCAAGCCATGCAGGAGGGTGTAACATGGGAGTATCGGGATACCCCCATCACAGCCGCGGCTGCATTCTGCACCAGCTGAAGCCTCCGGACCGTCCGCTAGGGAAGCCCCATGTAGAGAGCATTGCAGTAGTCAATCCTAGAGGTGACAAGCGCATGAGTAACCGTTCAAGGGCATCTCAGTCCAAATAAGGCTGCTGGCGAACCAGCTGAACCTGGGCAAAAGCCCCTGGCCACAGCTCCCACATGCTCCTCCAAACCAAGCGTGAGTCCAGGAGAACACCCAGGTTCTCGCCCTATCCACGGGGCAACACCTCTCCCCCATGACCAAAGATGGTACATCCAATAAAGACCGAGATGCCAGTAAGAACAGCCACTCCGCCTTGGTGGGGTTGAGCTGAAGCCTGTTACTACCCATCCAGACCGCACAGCCTCCAGGCACCAGGACATCACGGAGAGAGCATCACTGATCTGGTCTGGGGTGGAGATGTAAGCTGGGTATCATCAGCATACTGATGTTACCTCACCCCAAAACCTCGGATGATCTCACCCAGCGGTTTCATGTAGATATTAAACAGGAGAGGCGAGAGGACAGACCCCTGAGGCACCCCACAAGTGAGGGGTCTCAGGGCCGACCTCTGCCACCCTGCCAACACCGACTGCAGCTGCCCGAGAGGAAGGAGGAGAACCACGCAAAACGGTTCCCCCACCCCCAATCCTCTAAGCCGCTGCAGAAGGATACCATGGTCGATGGTATCGAAGCCGCTGAGAGATCTAAAGGACTAGGACAGAGGAAAAACCCTGTCCCGAGCCCTCCAGAGATCATCCATCAGTGCGACCAATGCTGTCTCCGTGCTGTGTCCGCCCTGAAGCCCGACTGATACGGATCTAAATACTCAGTTTCCTCCAGAAACAAGGGAAGCTGCTGAACCACCACGATCTCAACAACCTTCCTAAAAGCGAAGGTTGGAGACAGGACGATAGTTGTTCAAAACGGCCGGTCCAAGGCAGGCTTCTTGAGGAGGGGCCTCACCACCGCCTCTTTCAAGGTGGCAGGAAAGACTCCCTCACTCAAAGAAGCGTTAACAACTGCCTGGAGCCAGCCGACGTAACCTCCCTGGAGGCATACACCAACCAGGAAGGGCACGGGTCCAATAAACACGTGGTGGAAGACAGCCTCTGCATGATCCTGTCCACCTCATCGAGGGAGACCAGGTCAAACTCAACCCAGATAGGTTCCACCAGACTCACCGCCACCCCATCATCAGACCACTGCCAATCAGAGTCCAAGCCAGCACGAATTCGAGCAACCTTATCCGCCAGATGTAAGCTAAATTCCTCTGCTCTGCCCTGCAATGGGTCATCCCCCCCCCTCAATTGAAGGAGGGAGTGGGTCACCCGAAACAGGGCAGCAGGGCGATCATCGGCAGACGCAATCAGAGCGAGAAGCAACGCCCGCCTGATTGCTTCCAGATAGGTCCTGATATAGGATCGCAACTGGACATGGTCGAATTCAGAGTGGCTGGCCCTCCATCTGCTCTCTAGGCGTCTTCTCCGCCGTTTCATCCCCAGAGCTCCTCGAAACCAGGGGCCCATTGGGGTCTATGGCGGGGAAGAGGCCGCAAGGGGACAACCCGGTTGAGCGCCTCCGACGCTGCCCATTGCCAGGCGGCCGTCAGCATCTCGGCCGAGCTGTGGTCGAGGGAGGCGGGCAAGAACCCCAGCGCCGCCTGAAACCTTTCCGGGTCCATTAGGCGCCTGGGGCGGAACCATCGATAGGCTCCTCATCCCAGCAGCGAGGGACAGCCAATTGAAAGACCAGCCACAGGAGATAGTGATCTGTCCACGATAAAGGGAGGGTAGATGGAGAACCATCCCCCAGATCACTACACCACTGCCCCGAGATAAAAACCAGGTCAAGTGTGTTTCCCCCCTCGTGGGTGGGTCCATGGATCACCTGGGTCAGGTTCATGGCTGCCATGGATGCCATGAACTCCTGAGCTAAACCCGACGCCCCCCCCAGCGACAGCAGGTTAAAGTCCCCCAGAACTATAAGCCTAGGGAACTCCACCGCCACCTCCGAGAGGGCGTCGAGCAGCCCAGGCAGGGCCGCCACCATGCAGCTGGGGGATAGGTACGTTAGCAGCAAACCCAACCGACCACCTGGGCCCAATCTCACAAGGAGGGTCTCACACCCGCCCATCTGCGGGACAGTGACCTCTCTTGGAAACAAGGTCTCTCTAACAATTATGGCTACCCTCTGCCCCGCCCCTGGGCCCGAGACCGTACAGCACACGGAAGCCTGGGGGGCACAAATCACACAGAGGGACACCCCCCTCCGGGCCCACCCAGGTCTCCGTAATGCATGCCAGGTCCGCAGCCTCCTCCTCTATGAGCTCACGGAGGAGGGATGACTTATTGGCTATGGACCTGGCATTCAGATACACCAGTCTGAGCCCAGAGACCATGTCTCCCAAGACCCCAGGGGAGCGGGAAGCAACCTGGGGTCGGAGCGCCACCGCACGTAAACATCGGGGCGGCTCCCGCACATAATTTGGCCCCTGTCCCCCTCCCATAACCAATCACCCTGTCGATGGACAACCCCGCCCTCTCCCCGTCAGACCCCGAGGCCCCCTCCCCCCCCCACGAGACCAGAAACCGCCCGAAGAACTGTGTGGACCCGCAATTCAACCCACCCCTTCCCTAACCCCTTAAAACAACGAATTAAAAAATTTAAAAGCTTCCCCTTTATCCCAAATTTAAAATTTAGCCCTCTGGTTGCGCCATGCCACCAAATTACTGGCCTAATCCTGTGAGGAAAGCAGGAAGGAAACATTCTGGTGTTGCTTACAGAAACTGCCTCTCCGTTAACCCTTATTACATCCTTGGCAGGACTAGACTTCCTGTCTCAGGAACTTCTCTGGAGTTTTTTTCCCCTCCTTTGCTGGTACTTTGCTTGTGTGGAGTGACCATTCAAAGTTACAATGGAACTGAAAAAGTGACTTATGACCATTTTTCACACTTACGACTGTTGCAGCATCCCCACAGTCATGAGAGGCCAGGCAAGGAGATGTGTGCCTCAATGTGAGTGATATTGAGTTGGACACACCCAGCCAATAACATGACCACCAAGCCATGTCCACCCAGTCACATGACCACCAAGCCACACCCACCACCGGAGCCACACCCACAGAACCGGTTGTTAAAAATTTTGAATCCCACCTCTGCTTTAAAGGTTATAGCTAACACCTTGAATTGAGCCACATTGCAATAATCCAAAAAGGAGATGAACCAGGGCCAAATGACCAGATTTACATGGTTTAAATAGACACATCTGCAACAAAAATACAGCCAATTTGTTAGAAACAAAAGGAAAACCAAAAAGAAAGCAGAAGTTCTAAACTCTTCTTTCTTTCTGTCTTTCTTTCTTTCTTTCTTTTTTGCATTGACCTTTTATCAGTAGGGAAATTGATTCTTGGTTGCTCATTGTTATGCTCCTGGAGGAAGGAGGGAGACACAGTTTAGGATAGACAAGGGAAGGGTAAGAGAGAATGTAGCTGTAACCAATTCAGGTCTTGAAGGCAGGATAGAAGATATCCTAGGATGCTAAAGGAACTAGTAGAGGTGATTGCAGAATGACTTTTAGAAATTTTTGAGAACTTTTGCAGGATTGATGAGGTCCTAGGAGATTGGAGGAAAACAAATGTCATCCCCATCTACAAAAATGGAAGGGATGAGGCTGAGAAATCATATATTACAGTGTGATGTTTGTGCCAGTTGGGTGTCTTTGAACAGATTATCAAATAACATGTTTGTCAGATCTTGGTGTGTTTTTTTCCCCTTCTCTTCAATCCTGTCCAATTCTCGGAGACTGCCTGGATAAGTCTCTGAAGTTTTATTGGCAAGATTTTTCAGAAGTAGTTTGCCATTTCCTCTTTCCTAGGGCTTAGAGAAAGTGACTGGCCCAAGGTCATGAACTTCTAATCTAATGCCTCAAGCTTTTGAATACCACCAAGAGGTGGTATTCAACAGGTTCTGACCAGTTCTGGAGAACCGGTAGCAGAAATTTTAAGTAGTTTGGAGAACCAGCAAATACCACCTCTGACTGGCCTGGCCTCATCTATTCTCTGCCTCCAGAGTCCCAGCTGATTGGCTGGGTCCAGAGGTGGTATTCAGCAGGTTCTGACCAGTTCTGGAGAACCAATAGTGGAAAATTTGAGTAGTTCGGAGAACCGGCAAATACCACTCCTGACTGGCCCTGCCCCCATCTATTCTCTGCCTCCCGAGTCCCAGCTGATTGGCTCGGTCTTCTTTGGTTGCCCTGTACAAGAGAATGGAGCTGGAAAGCAGGTTAGTGGGGTGTGGAGGGAATGGAGATTTTACAATATCCTTCACCTGGAGTGGGGTGGGAATGGAGATTTTGCAGTATCCTTCCCCTGCCATGCCCACCAAGCCACACCATGCTCACCAAGCCACGCCCACAGAACCTGTACTAAAATTTTTTGAATACCACCACTGATAAATATGTACAATTAACATATGCTTCTGTGGGTTTGTTGTTCACCAGACATGTATTTTACTTGAACTTTAGCAAAGCCTTTGATAGTGTCATAATATTATACATCATGTGCTAGTAAAATATGGAGTAGAAACACTGTTGGTAGATGGACACACAGTTGGCTGAATGACTGTATCAAAAGAGTGCTCATTAATGGCTCCACTTCAGTTTCAAGGGAAGTATTGAATAGCTGCTGATGACACAAAAATGTTAGTCATGGCTCATGTTTTAGAGAGATGGGAGATTCAAAAATAACTAAGCAAACTGGAACAGTGGGCTGACATTAATAACATGGAATTTAATAGGGAGAAATGAAAGCTTTTCATCTCAGTAGGAAAAATGTAAGTCATAAATACAGGGTGGGGGTGCCTGACTTGGCAGTTGTGCATGTTGAAGGGATCTGTGTAATCTTGTCGACCAACATTAAATATGAGCCAGCAGTGTGATACAACTATCGTGGGGTGCATTAATAGGAGCATAAAGCCCAGATCATAGGAACTAATTGTCCCATTCTACTCTGCCTTGATCAGTGCATTTGGATACTGGGTCCAATATTGGACACCATAGTTCAAACAGACAATGAAAAATGGGTCATAGAAGTCCACTCTCTAGTTGATGAAACATCTAATCATCAAGCTCTAACAGGAATAGATAAAGAATTTGCTGGGTGTATTTGATCTACAGAAGAAGCAATTGAGAGGCACTGTAGCAGACTTCAAATACCTGAAAGGCTATCATACAGAAGAGAGAATGGATTTATTCTCTATTTTCCCAGAGAACAGGACCACAACGGGTGGGTTAAAACTGAAAGAAAGGAGGTATGGGTTAGATATCAAGGCTGACTATATGAGTTGCCAGCCATTGGAACAGGCTGATATCTTTAAGCAGAGATAGGACGGTCATCTTGTAGAGATGCTGTACTGGATCCTGCATGAGCAGGGGACTGAATTACATTCAGTGGTGGGATTCAGCCAGTTTGCACCGGTTCAAGTGAACTGGTTGTTAAATTAACCCCATCCCCCGCTATCAAAGTGGATCCTGGGCACTACGCTGCAATAGAGAAACAGGCAATGGAGCGGCTGTGAGGGAAGGAGAAGGCCGCTTTCACTCTTTCTTCATCCTGCTCCTCCTCCTTCCCTTGTGCCGGCCATTCCATTGTCCATTTCTCCATTGCAGCACAGTGCCCAGGAGCCACTTCGATAGTGATGTGTGTGTGTGTCTGTGTGTGTGTCTGTGTAATAATTTGCCTGGCCAAACTAACCCTGCAGTCTCCCCTACGTTGGGCCCAGCTTCGACCATGCTGTAACTTAATTCCTTGCCCCTCTCACTTTTGCCCACAAACTAGCCAACACCCCCTGCACACAGCTCCACGGGAGCGGGGAAATCACTCCCTCCACTTCCTCCCAATTCTTCACTTCCTGCATGAGCTCTTGGGAGCATCAACTCTTTGTCTCTATGGTAACCCCCCCCCTCATTCCTCAAAAATCTCTTCTCTTAAAGAAGCCATGCACTGAAGGTTGAAACAGCCGCGAGACCAATGTGCAGACAAGCACCCTCGGAAACAGCCTTTTAGCAAAGGGTGGAAATTTAACAATCATTTCGCCCAGGGTCAGGTTGGCCATTGCAGGACGGGAGGCTTGTCCTGCATGTGCAGTGGAGCTAAAGGATGGGGGTGGGCCACACCTCCCACAACAGCCAAACTGACCCTAGGTGAACCAGTTGTTAAATTATTTGAATCCCACCACTTACTAGATTACTTGTATGGTCACTGCCAACGTTATGATTTTAACATTTTGGAAATCATTTTTGGTAGGAACAAAAGGTCCTACATCCAGTGTGAATTTGCAAAACAGTTACAATCCTATTCTCCATGTGGGGGAAGATGAGATTTTCTGGTTCTAATGCTCGCTTCGGCAGCACATATGCTAAAATTGGAACGATACAGAGATTTTCTGGTTCTTTTTTCCCCCAGTTTTGGAGGTGAGGAATATAATATAGAAGTTGGGCTGATTTCATTGTTTTAAAATTGTAGCTGTGTTCATCCAGCATGCTTAGCCAGCTAGGTCAGCTAAATTGTAGTAACTTTTTTTGGGATGTAACAGTGTGCATTTGACTAGTTTATGGTTCATGTAAAGGTTTCATTCATAATGAGGTTAACCATGAGCAAATGCAACCTATATTTCGGTATCAGGAAAATGGCAAACAAACATGAGTGGATGTTTTATATCATTTCCTTTCTTAATTGCAGATCACTCTGAGAACAGTATGAAATGGAATGGTGGCTGAATACATGCAAACAGAGTAGAAAAGGTCAATCCTATGAAGAGCCCTATTGGATCAAACAATCCTCTAGCTAAAGGTTTTTTGTGCAGCGGTGGTTGCAAAGGTCATAAAACAACAGCAATGTAACTACATGTTTTGTTTGGTATAGAGAACCATGGAGATCTTGTAGAAACCACCCAGAACCCTTACAACTACAACAACAGGTGCTAACAACAGGTGCAGAATAATGCCTTGAGCCAAGGGAAGACAAAAGGAATTAGAAAGAAATTCAGACTGATACCCCATGACTCCGTGGGATTTTAGAAGGATGGAAGGAAAAACATAGGCAGATTTGCAAGGTTTTATTACTTGTATCCTCTCTGTAAAGTATGGTTCTAGTCTTCCTGTAGGGTCCATTTCCTGATCTGGTACACCTCATAGGGCTGACATTCACACAAATTGATGGCTAAACAATAAAAATGGACCCCCCAAAATAAATTGTACCCTACTTATCACTGAGACTTATCCAAATTTGGAAAAAATAAATTTATGACCCCAGTTATTCCGTGAGTTGAAAACCTGGTGTTACTTGCAATTTATGAATGAGCTACTTGCAAACATAGATCATGTACAGATGATTATAATGAAATAATGCATACTGAAATAATTGTGTAAAATATATGTGAATGTACAAGGATCCCTTACATAGTGGTACCTTAGACTTCATTGGTAATTCATTCCAGAAGATGTGCTGAATATTAAAACTGATGGGTACCAAGAAAACCACATGACTTACCATGTGACCCACTATTTCAGGTGAAAGAAATAGCAAGTCATGAGGCAGCTGACATTGGCAAGTTGCTCCTTGCATGTCAACTACCGGAAGAAAGATGAGCTCCAGGAGAAAATTTCTGCTTCAAAATGCATTGAATACTGAATTCGACAAATTTTGAAGCAGCTGAGTGCCAAGGTATGTCTCGGTCTATCTGTCTCTGTCTCTGTCTCTGTCTGTCTCTGTCTCTCTCTGTCTCTGTCTCTCTGTCTCTGTCTCTCTCTCTCTCTCTCTCTCTGTGTCTCTGTCTTCTGTCTCTGTCTCTCTCCCCCTCCTTTCTCTCTGATAGTTCTTGACTTACAATGACAATTAGGATCAGAATTTCTATTATAAATTGTTGCAGCCATAAGAGCTCACAGCCATGGTTCCAAGTAATAAACTCCAGGAAATCAGGACTCTGACATATAGTTCAGGGTTCAAGAAACCCTTTAATGAGTACATCATATTGGCACTTAGAAAGGTGAAACTAGCTATAAATTATTCCCGCACATAGGGATAGTTAAAAGAATAGGATTCCCCCACCTCACCCCTGGGTCTCTCAGGTCATATAGGCCAATCAGCCCAGCTGTAGGTTCCCACCAGGCTTCAACAGGTGCCCGTTGACAGGACCTTGGTTCGCACACCAGCTGGTGGATGTTGTGACTAGACATCTGAGGCACCACATTCCTAAGTTCCCCTCCCCGCTTGCATGGCAACCAACAAACAAAGTAGAAGTAAGCATGGCTTCAGTTGAAGTTGATTTGCAGGTTGACACTCAGATCCAGTTATATGACAATTTTTACAGTGGTTGTTAAGTGAATCAAACAGTCATTAAGCAAATTGGACTTCCCCAATGGGCTTTTTTTTGGCCAGAAATAGGCAAAAAAAATTCACGAAAGATGATTAGGACACTGCAACCAATTGTAAATACAAGTCAGTCCCAAGCACCCAATTGTGATCACATGACTGGGGAGGTGGTATGACAGACTTAAGTAGGTATATGGCTTGTAAGTCACTTTTTTTGAGGCCACTGTAACTTTGAACTATCATTAAACACACAGTTGTAAGTTGAGGACTAGCTATGTGCATGAAAGAGCCATGGTGGCACAGTGGTTATAATGCAGTATTGCAGGCTAATTCTGCCGACTGCCAGCAGTTCAGTGCTCACTGGCTCAAGGTTGACTCAGCCTTCCATCCTTCCGAGGTCAGCAAAATGAGGGCCCAGATTGTTGGGGACAATATGCTGACTTTGTAAACCGTTTAGAGCAGGGGTGTCAAACTCACATCTTCACAGCGACATCACATGACATATTGTGACTTTTTCCCCCTTCACTAAACCAGGTGCGGGCGTGGCCAGCGCGTGACACATCCGCAAGTTTGACAGCCCTGGTTTAGAGAGTGCTGTAAAGCACTGTGAAGTGGCATATATGACTAAGTGCTATCGCTAAGTGTTACTGCTATAAATAAAAGCAAACAAATAATAATGATGACAACAACTTTGATTTTTATTTTTCTACACCAGGTGCCAAAAGGTCATTTTCATTTTGTACACAGTAATATCTTATCTACCAAAAAGTTGTGTACGCATAGAGTGATTGGGGACCATCATCCTGCCTACTGCAAATCCAGCCCTTGCTTTTTCCCCAATCCTAACATACTGTGATTCTATGCATCATTAACTCTCAAATAAACTCAGCTGAATCCCAAAGGTCTTAGGCCCTTTAAAAATCCAGAGGTGGCTTGAAAGCAGCCAAGGCTTTCTTTGCTTGAATGCTTCCCCCTCTACTTTTCTCCATCAAGCACCATTAGCAATCTGATTATTTGCTGTCTTTCTTTTTTTCCATTTCTAAACAAGGTGGGGTAGACAGAGGCCACCTGGTGAGACAATTTTATGCAAAATTATGTCTTGGTTTCTGGACTGACGGGCAGCTCTCAGATTGAACCAGATGTTCCTCAAAATCCATTTACTGCTCATCTAAAGGAATGAATACTCTGAAAGGATTTGATTGATGCTTTCCAAGTTTTGAATGAAACGTTATGATTTAAGGAGAAATATAAAATGTGAACTGGGGGAGTGGATAGTGGGGACTGCCGAAGACAGAAGCTTTTAATATTATTCTGAAAGATCTTCAGTGCTGATGAAAAAAGTTTCATTTTTCAAACAATTATTCAGTACCCCAAGTAAAAGAATGTTCAACCACTCTTTAAAATCCCCTCCTTTTGCCCCAGACAGTAAGGTGTGATTGGCTATGTCTTATCTTAGTATCATCTTTCAGCAACATTTTTCATCCATATAATGAATATGGGAAGAAGAACAATGGAATGAAAAAGTAATTTAAAGGCCTCATTTAAAGAGTTTTGAGACATCAGAGAGACAGACAGACAGACAGACAGACAGACAGACAGACAGACAGAGGGAAAGGGAAAGAACAATATTCACATAATATAAATACAGGTGATCCTTGACTTACAGCCACTTGTTTAGCGACCGAAGTTACAATGGTTCTAAAAAAAGTGACTTACAACTAATCCTCACACTTACGAGTGTTACAGCATTTCACAGTCACATCATCAAAATTCATGCATGTAGTACATGAATGTGTTTACAACGATTTCAGCAACCTGGGGTCACAGGATCACCATTTGCTACCTTCCCAGTCTGCTTCTGATGAGCAAACTCAATGGTGGAAATCATATTCGCTTAATGACCACATGGTTAGTTTAACAACTGCAGCGATCCCCTTAAAAACCATGGGAAAAAGTGTTGTAAAATTGGGTGTGACGCAACTGTCTTTCTTAGCAAGAGAAATTCTGGCCGTGGCCCAGTGTGGTTGTAAGTTGATGATTACCTGTATCCAGGGGTGGGCTTCAAAAATTTTAGCAACCGGTTCTCTGCCCAGTTGCTGGGTAGGCGTGGCCATGGTGGATGTGACCTAGTTGGCCTCCTGCACCACAGCAGGGGGGATGTTTTTGCCCTCCCTGGGGCTTTCCTTGAGCCTCCAGGAAGGCAAAAATGGTCTCCCAGGGCTCCAAGGGGTCTCTGGAAGCCGGAAATGGGACTGTTTCCAGGCTTTCCGAACTTCCGGAAGGCCCGTTTTTCACCTTCCCTGAGCCTCCGTGCGCGCCCTGCACTTACCTGCATCCAAAACAGACCGCATGGGGACTTCTGGGAGGGGAGGGGCAGGGTGGGTGGGGTGGGGTCAGCCAGGAGTGGGATTTGGGGGCTCTCTGAACTGTGCAGAATCTTAGCCAGAGGATCTCCCGATCCCCTGCGAATCCCCAGCAGCCCACCCCTGCCTGTATCCCACATGGATCAGAGAATATGGCAGTTGTAATCTGATGCATCTGAATGTTTTCAGTTTGCAGAAGGTTTCCATTAATATTTTTCTAGTGCTTCTCTTCTGAATCTGAAGCTTATCCACCCCTATCCTTTTAGGACAACATATATCTCCTCCTTGCCCTGTCCTATAATCCTTCAGGTAAGTGAAGAGTTTTCTTGCTGTTCTTTCTTTGTGTATGCATGTATGCACAAACTGTTTGTGCATGTCAGTGCACAAGACAGGTCTGTGTCTGCACATCAAGCTATAAACATATCCATTATTCTAATAACATGGAAATTGCCTGCTTGCCCTTCTACTTCTGATGCTGAACTCAGTAAAGACTTTTGTCTTTCCAAACATCACCTTCTCATAATCCTTACCATTTTTGGTCTTTCCTCCCATTCTCCTTTGTATTCAGAATCAATATCTGAAGTCTCCCCCTGTGATTTAAACAAAAGAAAAGAGCAGACCAAAAGAGGATACTGACTTCTGAGAGTACTTTCTTGAAAGATAAACAGGTTCACTTCTGGCTCATTGTGAGTCCAGTAACTTAGAGCAAAGAGCAGTGTAAAATTAACTTAGCCAAGAACTCTTTCTCTGGGTCTCTCACTCCAGGGCCAACCACAAGACACAACTACAATTTGCACCTCAAGCTGGGGGTGCATTTGCACAAATATGCTAAAGTTGGTTAATAGGTTCCCATTGTATTTTCTTTGAGCTGGGGTGAAGGGGAAAGTCCTGGGTGAAAGGATTAAGAATATCCCCCATCCCGATTTGCCCTTTACTTTTGCACATGCCAAAAAAGGACGTGTGAAATGAATGAACATGGGAATAGAATAGAACAGGCTTCCTGTTATGCCCTTCCTTTTAGGCCCTTCTCAGTTAACAACTTGGTCAATTTGAGTCACCTAAAAGCAAGATGAGTGGCAAACAGATCTAAAAAAAATAAGCAAATTATCTTACTTTACCCCACTTAAATTCTGAATTTCTGTACTCTTCGCATATTCAAAAGCAGGGCATTGTACCACTCTCAAAGTAGGTTATAGATATGTGCCCAGAGCTGAAGCATTTAATGAAAAGAAGGTCTAGGGGGAGACATGGCAGCAATGTTCCAATATTTGAGGGGCTCCTACAAAGACGAGGGGAGTCAAACTATTTTCCAAAGCACCAAAAGGCAAAACAAGAAACAATAGATGGAAATTAACCAAGGAGAGAATCAACCTGGAACTAAGAAGAAATCTCCTAATGGTGAGAACAATCAACCAATGGAACAGCTTGCCTTCAGAAGTTGTGGATGCTCCATCATTAGAGGCTTTCAGAAAGAGACTGGACAACCATTTGTCTGAAATGGTATAGATCTCCTGCTTGAGCAAGGGGTTGGACTAGAAGACCTCCAAGGTCCCTTCCAATTCTATTATTCTATGTTGTATGTCAGAGGAGTCTTTCATTCATAATTTTGCATGGCCTGGGGTCAGCAAATCCACTGCTACCAAAGTCTCATAAGACTACATGTGGGCAGCCACTTCAAATATGAACTGATAATAGATACATGGTTACTTTCAAAGACATTATGTAAGAAATGCTTTATTGTTAGTGTGGGAGAAAATTAGACAACAGCATTATTTGAAGATACAGTTTGACTTTCGACAATGGAAACACTTATTCATCCAACTATTATTAATATGGGAAATATTGTTAGATACAAAGACATTTTGAATGAAAAGGGTGAGCTTAAAACTAAACAAGAATTGAACAAACAAGGGATTGATATGGTTTGGTATACTCAACTGCAAATCCATCCTAGATATGAAAAAAGATGCTAAAGCATATGGTTTTTACATGGAATTAACAGAACTGGATAAGATAGTAACAGGAACAGAAGAGAGGTTGATAAAAAAACTGTATAGCTACTTATTGGGTATCAAATTAGAAGAAGAAGAAGTGAAGGCTATATAATAGAATTAGAAAAATGACAGCAACTGTGGGATAGAAATTATAAACTAACAATGTTAACTGCATATAAAGAAAACTTACATAAGATGTTTTAGAGATGGCATTTTGCACCGGCAAGATTGGCAAGGATGTTTAAAGACAAATCAGTTAAATGTTGGAAATGCTACCAGATACCTGGGTCATATTACCATATGTGATGGACATGTGTAGAAGCCAAAAAATATTAGACAAAAATACATACATGGTTGGAGAAGATGATACAACAGCACATTGATTTAAAACCCGAAATATTTTTGCTGGGGATTTTACCAGAAACTTATAGTAAAGAAAATGGATATTTGATTATTCATGTATTAACTGCAGCTAGACTACAGTGTCCTCCATTGGACATTGTACAGAAGGATAGGCAACCTTTGGGGATCTAGGAAGAATTGGAATCCAATCACTGTCAGTTTCCACATATGTTCATTCATAACTCTTTACCATTCCATTGACGTGTTAACCTACATTAAAAAAAAGAAAGAAAGAAATGGTGACATACATGTTGAAAGCAGTTCTTTGCCACACATATATTATTTTAAAGCATTATTTTAGGGTGATTTTGGGAAGCCAAGAAATGTACTGGGGCAGCGCAAAATCCTGAAGATATCAGAATAATGTAAGTGTCTGTAGATGAGCTCAGTTCAAGTTGTAGAATTAATCAAATCTTCCTGCATAATCTTTCTGATCTCCTCAAAATCCAAGTTATCTTCTCCCTCCACCCACCCACCTCTGCAATTTTAATGTAATATACAATGGTATACTTTGGTTTAATTTATCATGTGCTTTTTCCTACACAAACAAAAACAGTCCTCAACAGTCAGGCTGTACCTCATTTCAGATTTGATTCAATCAGAAGAAGAAAGATAAATTCCTATTCTGACAAATGCAGCAACCTTTCTTCCCTGCTCATAAGAGAAGGCTCACTCTAACAGATTGAAAAAAGCCTGTGAAATCAAAATAGAAAGTATTTCTTTTTTGGTTCCGACCACAGTTCTTTGCAGGATTCACTCAATAAATTCAGATTAAGAAGAGTAGCTGCTATGTTCACACATGTTCTACATCCAAATCAGAAATATGTATTATGCTATTGTCTTTGATTTTTTATTTTATTTTATTTATTTATATTTATTTGTCAAGCATGTATTAGATAACAGATATAATTAGAACATGATTATGATTACATGAAATGGGTATGAATAAAAGGGAACATTAGGACAGGGACGGTAGGCACGTTGGTACACTTATGCATGCCCCTTACAGACCTCTTAGGAATGGAATGAGGTCAACAGTAGACAGTCTAAGGTTAAAGTTTTCGGGGTTTAGGGAAGAAACTACAGAGTCAGGTAGTGCATTCCAGGCACTGACAACTCTGTTGCTGAAGTCGTATTTTCTGCAATCAAGTTTGGAACGGTTTACCTTGAGTTATCTATTGTGTGCTAGTGTATTGTTGTGGTTGAAGCTGAAGTAGTCATTGACAGGTAGACATCGTAGCAGATAATTTTATGTACTATGCTTAGGTCAGACCAAAGGCGACGCAGTATTGATCTGCAGAGAGGTCAAAAATGTCAAAATAATAGTCACCAAAAACACAATTAAAGTCATTTTACGTACATCACATACACAATTGTGCAGCTATGGTAGTCATATTGACTTTTTTATAAATCCCGCCCCATAGAAGTACCTGGTAGTCTTTCTAAATCTACAGTATATTAAAATTATATTAAGCCTTAACATAATACCAAAGGCCACATAGCATATTAAGACATAGTTACTTGCATTTAACATGCTTAATCTGGTGACAGAATAAATTTTATAATATGCATTTATCATAAATTCATTTACAATACGCTGAAACATAAACTGACTGGATTGCATTTGCATAATATGGTAAGACCCAAATAGCTAACCAAGATCATCATTATCCAGACTTCCTAATGCTGTGGGTTGTTTTTTGTTTTGTTTTGTTTTTTTACAAACACAACCAACAGCTGCATTACCACAACATTCTTGTTCTGGGAAACCCTGCAGATCCCTCAGCCTTTCAGTTGTGATGCCAATTTATAACAAAGATGGGGGAAATGATCTGGCAAATTTTTCCCCAATTAGTCTGTTCAGCAGAATTAATGTTATACCAGATACTGCTTCTGGGAGTTAGTGGATGTGACGACCCAGGATAAGTTAAGAAGGCCACACACAGCCAGCTGAGAGTTCAAACTCCCCTTTAATGCTCCAACTTTCCCCCAAACGCTCCCACATTATGCAAGTCCCAGAGCAAAGAGTTCACACACACACAGCAGCCCCTGGCTGTGAGAAGTCCAGCAAAACACTGTTAGCACAACAGCTTCAAAGCAAGAAGTCCAGCAAGGCAAAGGAACAAGACAATGAGTCTATAAAGCAAGGAAAAAGTAATGAAGTCCTGCAAATGCCAGATGTCGGCAATGGCACACAAAACTCCACAAATTCAACATTTGTTCCCGACAAACACCGCTCCCCACAGCATCTTCTTAAGTCTCAGTCCTCAGGTGTACCTTGTGAAGAGGGGCAGGGCTCTCTCCTCCCGAGTCATTGGGTCGGCCTACACTGTTCCCACCTCCTCTCCACTCTCCATGCCCAAGGATCAGGAGGGGGCAGTCCTTGCTCATTGCCTGAGCTCCATTGCTCCTCATTTCCATTGCCTGCCCTCTTTCAGTCATCCTGCCCCTGTTCCTCCCTGCTGGCAAGCCATCCCAAGTCAGAGGGGCCTGGGGCTGTCTCATCCTGCTCCTCACCCCATTCCTCCAATGAGGCTGCCCCCTAGACCTCCATCATCCCCAACTCCTGCTCATCCTCCTCTGTGGATTCATGCCCCAATGGGGGCATGACAGTGAATTGTATCTGTATGATAATAGATTGGATGGGGAACAAGAGCAGTTTAAGCAGGAAGATCCTGTTCAATACATTCTGTTTCTGTCAGGATTCCAGCAGTTACTCCAATTACATCATGAGATACTCCAATTAATTCATTAACTCATAAAACATTTTGTATACACGTTTTATAGTTGACATTTGCACTGTGGAGTAGAAAAGTAGCCTAATTGTTCTTTTTGCTCTTCCCCCCCCCTGCCCAAAAGCAGTTTTCTGTTCCCTTCCTAGACTTAGACCTTGGACGAAATGAGCCTGGAGGGCCTGTGATGGAGCAGTGGTTAGAATGCAGTATTGCAGACAAACTCTGCCCACTGCCAGGAGTTTGATCCTGACTGGCTCAAGATTGGCTCAGCTTTCCATCCTTCTGAAGTCAGTTAAATGTTGAGCCAGATTGTTGGGGGCAATATACTGACTCTGTAAACTGCTCAAGAGTGCTATAAAACATTGTGGAGTGGTACATAAGTCTAAGTTCTATTGCTAATGCTCCTTTTGATTCTCCGTTCTCATGAAAACGTTTTTACTCTAGTCAGATATGACAGTTTGGGATGTCCCTGAGCCCAATTTCTATACAGAAAGTGGATTAAGCAAGGTTAAATTTTAATACTCACTTTTTAAAAAATATATAGATTTTAACCAGTGATGATGAACCTATGATGAGGTGTCAAAGATGACATGCCATGACATTTGGGGTGACATAGCTCACCAACATCAATTATTCTTGAAAGTATGGAATTTTTGGAGGCTGCAGACCTCCAAAATGCATGGCCTTTGGAGCCTCTGAAAATGAGCTTGTTTTACTCATATTTTATTTCAGTAATTATTTGACATATTTTATATAATATACAGCAACACACGTGATTGGACTGTTTTTTTTAACAAATGAATATGGTAAAGAATTGTTTCTCTCTTTTTTTGAGGAGGGGGTGGTGAAATACCAGCAGAGTCAAGTTAGCCATTTTCCAAATATTTGACATGCTGATCTCCAAATGTTCACCATCTTTGCCTTAGATCAGTCCTGACCAAAACAGAAAACTGTCCTCCAACATTGGTTTATTTTGTTGTCTATGCCACCAAGAAAACAAATCTATTCATAATGTAAGGATGTCATCCTTAGTCACAGTCTATGGAGACTCTCAGTCATCCAGGTCATGATTGTTCCATAGATGCTTTTTCAAGAGGCAACTGGACATTCTTTGTTTTTCCTTGAAGACATCACCTATCTCCTATTTATAACACAGTCCTTTCAGTAGTTCCAAAATGGTTCCACACCCCTCTGCATTATTCATGTGGCCTTGAGGGCATAGATAAACCTCCAAGTGGCCTCAATGATTCACAGAAAGCATGTTAACAACCCAAAGGAATATAAATCCTACCATTCCCCACCATTCAGTCAGGACTGAAGAAACTTGTTGGATGAGAAGCAAAACATCTTCATGGAAAAACAAAGAAAGTCCAATTGACTCTTTAAACAGTACCTTTGGAAGATCCTTAGCGGTTCTGGAGTGAAGCCTCCGGGCCTTTGCTTTTTATTGGAAAAAAGAAAAACTGGGTCTTAATTTTTCTAAAACAAAAGTAGTGGGATTTTTCTTTTTTAGAAAGTCACCATAATTACTAGAAGATAAATGGCATCTATCCTGAGCAAATTGGGATATTTAAATAATTGGGAGTCATTTCCCAATCTTCTGCCACGTGGAAAGACAAAATAAAGCTGTTACTGAAAGGGCCCATCAGGTTTGCCCAAACCATCTTACATTCTGTCAACAGCAGAAACTGTAATTGCATTCCTACCACTATAAACAACTTTAAAGATAAGGTGAGCCACTTGCAATGTGGCTCACAGATTGGTAAGCCTAGGTGGCTGTTTTCATTCAAAGTGATTTTGTTTCACTATTAGTTCCTTGCAAGTGACACCAACAGATTGTGGCATAAGGTATGCAGAGTTTGAAATGATTGGTTGTTGTTGTAAAGTGTTTGAAATCATTGTGTTATGTATGCAGGTTTGAATGTCATTGGTTAAGTTTGAACTGTTCTTGTAAAATGTCAGAAATGATTGGTTTAAAAAGTGCGGGAAAACCCTGCACTCTGATTGGCTGGCAACTGCGGCTGCTGGCTATAAGTAGCAGCCGCAGCCCAGCCAAATGGGGTCTGTTATGAGCTGTAGTCACTAATAAACTCTTCACTGAAGCTCTCGCTCTGACTCTTCATGCAAACTTAACACTGGCAACGGTGGGATTCTTCCTGAAGAGAAGACAACGCGAGAACAAGCAGAGAGATGGCTGCTGAACACCCCCAGCCCCGCTCGATCCGGCGGCAGAAGACTGGGAATCGATGCAGATCGCTTCCAAATGTATTTGAAGGAAACGATCCACCGACATTTCCGAGAAGCGAAGAGGGCGGTCTTTCACCCACTGCGGTCCAGCTTCAAGATGGTAAGGCATTGGCGGGAGCTGCAGACGTGAAGGTAATGGAATGGCCTGATTTAGAAAAGCTTTTAAGAGCCCATTACGCCACAAGTATCGTGCCTCATTAAGAGACACGTTTTACCATGGGATCAAGGGGAAAGCAAACGTTAATGACTTCGGCAAGTTTAAGGACATTGGGGTGCATGAGTTTATCAACTTAGAAGAGGCCATGCGATCGATTTGTTCTAGGCCTAAAGACAAGGTTTTGCAGAGCAAATTATTAATGAAACCTAAGATCACGCTAGGAGGCCATAGAAGAAGCTTCTTCAGGAAGCTCAAGTCCTCAGCAGCAGCCATGAAGAAAATTAACAAGGCCTCAAGCCATCCTGATGTAAAAGTCCACAACAACCCATTGCGAGCAAATAGATTCTGATTCAGACTGTAGTGAGGTGGAGGAAGGAATTTATAGACTCAGAATGGAGAAGAAAAGGAAAGACCTGGAAGAAAGAGGCAAGACTTTATTGCAGAGGTTGTGGGGGCCACCCCACTGAATGCAAGTTTTTGATACCATCTGCCTTTGTTGTGAAAAAAGAGGTCACCTAGCAAGAGTCTGCAAATCATCCAGAACTCACCCACACAGAAGAAGTTTCCTGACAAAGATTTCAAGCCCAACAACTTCAGTGAGAAAATGGGGCAACTCAGAAGCAAATGGGAAGAATGAAACTCATCAAACAGTCACCATTGGTCATTCTTCACCCTTGAGAAGCAGAAAAGTACATGTGAAGGTACTCATTGAAGGAAGGCCTTGCCAAATGGAAGTGGACTCAGGCTCCTATTTATCTATGGTGTCATGGGACACTATTCACAGGCTACTTCCCAACATTCAGAAGAAACATTTCCAGCAAGCACTGACTCTTAAAGACTACCAAGGGAACAAGATTCCAGTAGTTGGAACAAGAGAATTCAACGTGAAGTTTAAAGGCCACACCAAACGTTGCCCCTGACCATCGTGGACAAGGATCGCCCAAGCTTGCTGGGACTTGAGTGGTTCAATCCACTAGGCATCGAGACTGGCATCAATCAATGGAGCAACTCTGAATGGGAGGAGGCCTTGAAGTCTGAGTTTCCAGAGGTCTTCAGCGAAGGATTGGGCAAGTATAGACCCCTATCACTTTCAACCTAGATCCCAAGGCCCCCACTCAAGTTTAAAGCCCAGAAGGGTCCCATTTAAAGGAAAAAATTGATGCACAATTAGATAAATTAATAGCTCAAGGGGTTTTAGAGCCCACTGACCACTCCAGATGGGAGACACCCATAGTCACACCAGTCAAGACTGATGGGTCAGTAAGAATCTGTGGAGACTATAAGGGGACATTGAACCATGCTGCAGCAGAGCGATACCAGTTCCAGTGGTGCATCATCTGTTACATTCACTTGGCAGGGGTACAGTCTTTGCCAAATTGGATCTGGCCCAGGCATATCAACAACTAACAGTTGATGATGCCACTGCAGAGGCCCAAACCATTGTGACTCATAGAGGTGCCTTCAAATGTAAAAGGTTACATTTGTAAGCTGGCACCAGGCATCTTTCAAAGCCTTATGGAAAGGATGCTCCAAGGACTGCCAGGGTAGTGCCTTACTTTGATGATGTGTTAATCTCTGCTGAAAATGACACTCAGTTACAAGAAAGACTCAGAGAAGTCCTTACCAGATTCAGGAAAGCGGGGTTAAAAGTCAAGGAAGAAAATGCACTCTTAAAACTGACAAGGTTGAGTTCCTGGGCTACATGATTGACAAGCATGGCATCCACCCTACAGATGCCAAGGTTCAAGCAATCAAAGAAGCCCCTAGACCTAAATGCAAAACAGATTTGCAAGCCTTCCTTGGACTCATTAACTTTTATCACATGTTCCTACCTCAGAAGGCAACCATTGCAGAACCATTGCACAGATTACTTGACAAAAGTCTGTTTGGGTCTGGGGGAGGAAGGAACAATCAGCATTTAACAGTATTAAAAGACTAATCACGTCTGATGCTGTACTGATACAGTTCTCTGAGAATTTGCCTGTTGTACTGACTTGTGATGCATCCCCTTTGGAGTGGGGGTGGTTGAGCCACAGGCTTCCCAGTGGAGAGAAGCCCCTATTGCATTTTACTCTCGCACTTTGACCAAAGCAGAGGAAGGAATTACAGCCAATTGGACAAGGAAGCATTGGCAATTGTTGCAGCTGTCAAGAAATTTCATGAATATCTGTATGGGAGAACATTTACCATTGTTACAGATCACAAACCTTTGTTAGGCATTGTGGCAGGAGAAACCTACACCTACTATCCTGTCACCAAGAATGCTGAGGTGGACTGAATTTCTTGCTGCTTATTCATACAAACTTATCCACAAGCCTGGCAAGGACATTGGACATGCTGATGCACTGAGTCGTTGCCCACTTCCTTGCCACAAGGAGGACTTTGAACCTGAAACACACACCTTTTTCCTAGAAACTGTTGCCAAGCTTCCAGTGCATGCTGCTGAAATTGCCAGAGAGACTGCCAAAGACACTTTATTGGCTCCTGTTATAGGCTGGATTAAGAAAGGTTGGCCTTTCAAGATCTACCTCACCTTGCCCAACCTTTTAAGTCCAGGCAAACTGAATTATCTGTATTAAGAGGATGTATTTTGTGGGGTAACAGGGTGGTTATTCCTGCAAAACTGCAAAGAGAGGTTTTGGAAATGTTACATGAGGGTCATCCTGGTATTGTAAGGATGAAGGGATTGGCCAGGAGTTATGTATGGTGGCCAGGTATTGACAAAATGGTTGAAAACTGGGTTGCATCTTGTCCCAACTGTCAGGTAGTCAGGCCTGCCCCACCTCACCCCCACACAGGAATGGGAATGTCCTAGGGGCCCACTAGGATTCACATTGATTTTGCTGGCCCTACCAGAGGGCACACCTTTCTTATTATAGTAGATGCATATTCCAAATGGCTAGAGGTAATCCCTATGGCATCCACCACAACTGATGCTGTCATCAAGCAGCTCAAAACTTTTTGTAACCCACGGGTTACCTGATGTTCTTGTCTCTGACAATGGCCCTCAATTTACATCCAACCTTTTTGAATCCTATTTAGCACAACAGGGTATCAGACATGCCCTTACTGCCCCTGGGCACCCTTCTAACGGCCGGGCTGAACGATGGTACGCTTTACCAAGGAGAAGCTTCAGCAACTGGGTCCTGGGGACATCACTGAGAAAGTTGAAAACTTAGTGTTCAGCACATCACTCCTAACCCATCTAATAACTTATCCCCAGCAGAGTTGTTGATGGGTAGGAAACTTAGGTCTTCCCTTGACCGCCTTCATCCCACTTACGCACCCAACGCACCACTAGATTCCACTTCCAAAGTTCACATTCAGTGTGGGTGATTCTGTTTATGCTAAGAACCTTATGGGTGAACCTTGTGGATTCCTGCTGAGATAACTCAAATCACAGGCCCTCGTTCTTACAGGGTACAAACAGAGGATGGACTCTGGAGCAGGCACATTGATCAACTTAGATCCAGGTTCCTCAGGAACATCGCACTTGTTCCTCTCTAGTTCCTCACCTGATGTCAATTCTAGGGGAAGGGAGGAACAGGAGGATAATCAGCAAGCAAGAATCAACCCCATGTGTAACGAGCCATTATGACAGGAACCATTCAAAACCTGTCACAATGCCAAAATCCATCCTTAGAAGTGGAAGATTGTACATCACTACCTGACTTGGGTGCTGACATTGGGCTGGAGATGGGTTGGGAGGAGAGACCAGATTCTAACAATCAAACAGGGTCTTTTCACAGGAAGTCCCAGTGGGGAAATGTCAGCAGACACATTTCCTCTCTCACTGGGTGAGAATGTTAAAAACTGAACCACGAAGGTCTCAACGCATTACGCAAGAGCCCCACCTATTTAAAAGAATACATTAGATAGGTTGGGGTTTGGTATGGACTGAACCTAGTGGGAGGTGTTATGTATGTAGGTTTGAATGTCATTGGTTTAGTTTGAATTGTTCTTGTAAAATGTCAAATAGGATTGGTTTAAAAAGTGCGGGAAAACCCTGCACTCTGATTGGCTGGCAACTACGGCTGCTGGCTATAAGTAGCAGCCGTGAGCCAGAAGTGGGTCCATTCGAGCTGTAGTCACTAAATAAACTCTTCACTGAAGCTCTTCGCGTCTGACTCTTCATGCAAACTTAACAGATTGGATACACCTAGATTAGAAGAATGAACTGAGCATAACTCAATGAATGACATTTAACAAATCCAAAGTTCACCTAGAAAATAAAAATCAGGTGCAGAGTATGGATGTTATCTGGAATCTAATTCTGAACAGCCCACTTTAAGAAGATTTCAGAGAAACATGAACAAGCACAGAGAATGACAATGACAATAATCAAAGAACTTCACATTAAGGCTTATCAAGAGAGAATGAGAGACTGAGGCTCTTTAGCCTTGGGCAAATACAATTAGATAGGGAATATGACAGAGCCCTCTTCAAATATACAAGATTTTTTTCCTATTTTTCTAGAGCAGGTGTGTCAAACTCAAGGCTGGATTCAGTCCGCAGGGTGCTTAGATATGGCATGTGGTGCCGGCCTGGAAACAGCAAAGGACCAGCCTGTGGTGCCTCTGCTAGTGAAAATGGAGCCCAGGGGGCATGTACAGCCCCCTTTTCACTGGCAGAGGGCTAGCAAAACAAACTAAAAACAAAAGGAGAATAAGAAAGCTCTTTTACTTCAGCATGCAAGAAGGGACAGGAAAGGAGAAAGGAGAAGTGAAAAGACAAAGAAAATGAAGGAAAGATGGGAAGAGAGCAAGAAAGGAAAAATAAAGAAAGAAGAAGAATGAAGAGGGAAGGAAGGAAGGAAGGAAGGAAGGAAGGAAGGAAGGAAGGAAGGAAGGAAGGAAGGAAGGAAGGAAGGAAGGAAGGAAGATTATAATGAAAGTGAGGGAGAGTCTCAGGGAAGTCCTGCCTTAGCATTTGGCCACTACAGGTGCCCTGACATGAGTCCTATGTCACGCCCACCACGGCCACGCCCTGGGCACACCCCATGTCTCCCCCCAGCCCTCCGAAGTCAAACACAACCTCATGTAGCCCAATGAAATTGTCTGCACTTGTTCTTAGAGGGTAGGACACCACAGAGTAAGTTTAAATTACAGGCAGGCAGATTCTAACTGAATGCTAGAAAAATACTTTTCACAAGTTAAGAACCGACTGACAGTAGAACCAATTATGGAAAGAGGTGACGGTCTCCATATGTTCAAGGGATAGTTAGCCATCCTTTTTTATTATTATTATTCCTGAACTCAGTAAAGGGTTGGACAATGTCTGAAACAAGCCTACAGTTCTATGAATCGTCTCTGGGGAGAAATGCACAGTTGCTTTTTGGCATTCTCGGTTTTTCAAATCCTGCTATAGTCCCTTCGCTCGAGAGGCCTCTCTTTCCCTTTATGTCACTATGGCAACATCGGACCACATGGCACTGCCAGCAAGCTTTGCATTAATATGCAGCCATTTGCTTTTATTGTTGACTTTATTGTTTGTTTTAATGATTGTGTTTATTTTATTGCGTATGTTCATAAGTATTTAAATGTTTACATTGTGATTCTTACCTTTTATAATCTGCCATAGGGAAACTTGCTGTTGATGAGCGTCCAGCAAATAAAGTAGAAGAATGAATGTTGCCTGTTTAAATCTTCCATTTTTTTAGGAGTTGGATCATAAGCTCTGATGAAGATGAGTAGCAGGTCATGGTTAGGTAATGTGCCATAGCAGAGAATCTACATAGCTCAGGGTAGGATTTTGGTGTGGCCCAAGCTTTTTTTTTTTTCCAGAGGATTCATTTCAAGCTTCGTAACATCACCAGTGCATGAAAGATTGAACTTTGCTGGCTGTTTATATACTGTATATTAGCTTGTCCTGCTGGTGGGACACTTACGGTTTATGAATTGGGGAGATGTTTCTCAAACTTGCAATTTTAAGATGTGCAGTGAGGGAAGACCCCCCCCTCCTAGAAGAATGAAATATTTTGAGAAATATTAAAAAGGCAGAATATTATATTTCCCTGGATGAGAAATGGAGAAACATGCTCCTGAAAAGCAGCTCCACCTTTTTTCTTTTTCTTTTCTTTCTTTTCTTTTCTTTCTTTCTTTTCTTCTTTTTTGAGAAAGTTTTATTTTAAGACAGACATACAAACAAAAACATAAAACATAAAACCATCTTCCATATATACATTATCGGTGTTTGTAAGGTTACAGATCTTTGTGTTATCCTTCATAGTCGTCACTCACAATTTATAAAGATTCTCATATTATCAATATAAAACATTCTTATATATTTATCAATTATTTATACACGCCTAAACTATTTTATTCTTATCATTTATATCGAGATATTCTAATTTTATTACAAAGTTTTATATTATACTCTTCCAATGGTTTATATGTTCATATTATATTTTGAGACCAATCTATTGGGTTCTCATTACAAAATTATATAATCTATTACATTACCAGGTCTTTTTATCCAACCATTGATAAAACAAATCCCATATCTTGTAAAATTGTTTTATCTCTTGATCTCTAATTTCAAATGTCAATTTGCTCATTTCAGTATCAATCCATAATTTTCTTAATCACTTCCTTATTAAGGTATTTTATCATTCTTCCAGTTTTAGCAAATACAATTCTAGCTGCTGTTAAACATTTTACAATCAAGTATTTCAACTCTTATTGTAGGTATTCTGGTATAATTCCCAATAAAAAAACATATGTTTTATATCAATCTATTATATTTTCTATTAAAAATTATATAATCTATTAATACCAGGTCTTTTATCCAACCATTATATTTCAAACAAATCCCATATCTTTGTATTTTTATCTTCTTGTTCTCTGATTTCAAATGTCAATTTATTATCATTTCAGCACAGTCCATAATTTTCTTAATCTTCCTCCTGCATAGGTATTTTATCATTCTTCCAGTTTTAGCAAATACAATTTAGCTGCTGTTAAAACATTTACAATCAAATATTTCAACTCTTATTGTAGGTATCTGGTATAATTCCCAATAAAAATATTTCTGGTTTCAAGTCTATGTGTTGTTGTATCATTTTTCCAACCACGTGTGGATTTTAGTCCAATATCTTTTTGCATCTGAACATGTCTACCACATATGGTAATACGATCCAGGTATCTGGTGACATTTCCAACATTTATCAGATTTATTCTTGAACATTCTTGCAATTTCAAGTCAGGGGTAAGTGCCACCTGTAAAACATCTTATACAAATTTTCTTTTTTATAAGCAGTTGACATTGTCATTTTATAATTATGGGACCATAATTTTTCCCATTTCTCTAGATCAATCCCATATCCAAAAATTTTCCCCCAAGCAATCATTATTTCTTTAACTTGTTCCTCTTCCATTTTAAATTCTAAAAAATATCCATAAACTTTTTAAAACACCTTTTCATCAGTACCCATCAATATTTTATCTAACCCAGTCAACTTGTTATAAATACCTTCTATTTTAATATCTTTATCAAATCTAGATTGTATTTGCAAATATGAAAATCAATTCATTTTTATACCTTGTTCTTCCAACACTTGCATAGATTTAAGTTCACCCTTTTCATTCAATATCTCACCATATCTAACTGTTCGTTCCTTTTTATATATTACTGGATATGAAAAAGCTTCAATGGTAGAAATCCATGTTGGAATTTTCAAGTAATGTTGTTTTTTAATCTTCTCCCAGTTTAAAACAAAGCTTCTCGATGAATGTCTCTAAATACCCTTGTGCTTTAGTTCCCTTATACCAACGGAATGCATGCCACCCCAATAGCAAGTCATGTCCTTCTAGAGTCATTAGTCTAGTGTTCCTTAGTGTTATCCAATCTTTTAGCCACATCAGATTTGCCACCTGGTAGTATAGTTCCCAATTAGGCAGAGCAAACCCTCCTCTTAGTCTTGCATCCTGCAACAACTTAAGTTTTATTCTTGCTTTTTTACCTTGCCATATGTATTTCAGCATCATTTTATTTCAATCTTCAAAAAACTCTTTCCCTAGTCTAATTGGAATTGTCTGGAATAAATATAGAATTCTGGGCAATACATTCATCTTAATTGTTGATATTCTCCCAATCAATGATAATTGTAAGTTTTTCCAATTTCCCAAGTCTGTCGCTATCTGCTGCTTAAGTTTAATGTAATCATCCTCCTTCAGTGTACTACATCTTGCTGTAATATATATCCCTAAATACTTAACCTTGCTTATGCCTGTATTTCTAAAGCTTCTTCCAACTCTTTCTTCCGTCATTAACATATTCTTCGTTAGTATCTTTGTTTTGTCTTTATTAATTTTCAAGCCTGCTACTTTTCCATACTCTTCTATTCTTCTATTAATTTAGGTGCTGATTCCAATGGATCCTCTAGTATAAATACCAGGTCATCTGCAAAGCTTGTAACTTATACTTTCTTTTAAATTTTCATTCCTTTTATTTTTGTCTTCTAATACACCTATTCAACACTTCTAATGTTAATAACAGCAGAGGCGATAGTGGCAACCTTGCCTGGGGTCCCTTTTCTTATATCTATAGATTCTGGGTCAATGAAGATTAGAGAGTGAAGATAGATTAGATAGATAGGGATATGACACCCACTGATAGAGTTCACCACATGGCACAATCTCCTAAGAACATTGTATCAGAGTCCAAACTTCAACCAAACATGAGAGCTCAGACAACCTACACAGCTAGCTATGTCCCCTACAACAGCCAATCGAATACATGTTCTTGCACAGGAACAGGAAATTCAAGTACAAAGCCCAAGAGAAGGTATAAATACCCCCCACTCTCAACTCCATGTGGTCAGCTGCCCAGAACCATGTGCTTGGTGGTTGTGCTTCACCACTAAACCATCTTTCCAATCAGCCTCCATGTTTTCGGTGTCTTTCTCCCAGCTTGGAACTGAACCAAATGGATATTTCTTCCAACAGTAGATTTCAACTCCTGGAATTCCTCAGGCAGCATGTAGCAGTGTAGTGGTCCAGGCATCAGGCTAGAAACTGGGCGTCAAGTTCAGCCCTTGGTGAATTCATGGATACATCCAAGGAATTCTCTTGGCAACAATGTAGTCTAAGTTATCCTCGTTTCCCATTTAAGTACTTACCACTTCTTATTCTCTTTACTTCTAAAAAAAAATCAAAGGCTAAGGTTAGGTGCTGCCACCTAGCAGAAGTGTATATTCAAGTAGCTTATTAATCAGAATGTCATAGGAATCTTGATCAGACACTTTGCTGATATCAAGATACATGACATCTACAGCATTCTTGCAATGGGTCAAGGAAATTACTTGATCAACACGAAATAAGCTTAGTTTGACAAAGTTCATTCTTGACAAATCTAGGCTGACTTCTAGCCATTATCATTTGGATTGTGAGGTATTTACAGACTGAGCTCTTACTGATCCCCCAGATATCAATGTCAAGTGAACTATGTTCAGTAGACTCTCTTTTCCCCCCCTGCTTTTTAAAAAAATAGGGACAACATTAAATAGGATCCTCCAGTATCAGTCAATTTATCCATTTTCCAGGATTTCTCAAGGATAACACCTAACTGTGCAGCCTATCCATTAGCAAGTTTCTACAGTACCTTGCAATTTAAATTTGCATTCAACTGCATGATGTGCTTTATCTGGCCCTGGATACTTAAATTCATTTAAAGAAAATGGGCATTTGGTTACCATGCTTCTCTCGGTGTCAAGCTTCAGTTTGAGCTGTTCTTCCTGTTCTTCACAATTTTATAAAACAACAAAATAGCAATCTTATGGCTTCTTTTGCTAACTATTCACATTTTGCTTCTCCACTGAACAGATAGTAAACTATTTCCTTTCCCTTTTAATAGCAGTAGCAATAGCACTTAGACTTATACTGCTTCACAGTACTTTACATGACTCTCTAAGGTTTACAAATGTCAACATATTTCCCCCCAACTATCTGGGTCCTCATTTGATCAACCTTGGAAGGATGGAAGGCTGAGTTAACCTTGAGCCAGTCAGGATCAAACTCCAGGCAGTGGGCAGAATTTGCCTGCTATACTGTATTCTAACCACTGTGCCAGCATGGTTCTTAATCATATCTGAACTTTCCCTTTTTATACTTTTTTAAAAGATTATAATTACAGTAGTAAAAAATACTAATACAAATTAACAGAAAGTTGGAAGAATTAAAATAAAGAATACAAGGTGTAGGAAACAAGGACAAGAGAAAGGGAAAAGTAAGAATATAGTAAAGAAAATGAAATATAAAACAGGTGACTTCTGATCTTCATCACAAATACAAACGATTCTTAGTAACATCTCTTCTTAAAATACCATTAATAACCTCCTCTTCTCATATCTGATATCCCATCTCTTATCTATAAACAAATTCACAAAGCATCATCATTTCAGTCCTGATGTCAGCAAAAGTCCATTAAGGGTTATTAGAAATAACAACAAATCTATTTTAATCTTGATCAAATAAATCAACTTTAGATTCCTTCCCTTTAACAATCTTAATCTTTAGTCTATTCAATTAATGTTGCAGAGCTTGGTTTCTTTTCATTTTTTTTCTTTATTCATTCTCACAAGATTCTTCAAAACTTTTACAAGCCTTTTATAAATCCAATATGGGAAAATTATCATGATCACTCTGGATAATTATACAAAATATTATTTGCATATCCCTTTTAATTGTTAAAACATTAGCTGATTTCTTGTGTATGTCCAGTGCAACATTTTTTTCTATGCATTCTTGTAGCTCAGGGGTGTCAAACTCGTGGCATCACATTGTTGTCATATGACGTATTGCAACTTTTTTCCCCTTCGCTAAACCGGGGGTGGGCATGGCCAGAGTGTGATGCATCTGGCCCACAGATTGCAAATTTAACACCCGTGCTGTAGCTCATCGAGCAGCATTGTGGCCTAGAAGTGAAGACTCTCACTTCCCACTCAGAAGGTTGAAAGTTCAATCCTAGATAGCAACAGTTCTGTCTCTCAGGATGCAAAGAGAAAATATCTGCTGTGAACTCCACATAGACATCAGGAAGGGCATCCGGCCAGTAAACTCTCAGCTCCATTCAGTCACCTGACTCTACCCTGAATAAGGAATTTCATCATCATAAAAAGAAAAAAAATATTGTAGACCATCATTTGTTTGTTCAACTTAGTCTCAATCTTGTCAGGTAAATCTCTAAGCTTGATGATTTTGTTACAGATGGTTTTGTTGCAGCTTAATCTCCGAGCTTGGTTTTCTTGCAGATGCTTCATTACCAAGCTAGTAACCTCATCAGTGCAGTATGATGTCACCTAATGAAACATCTGCAACAAAACCATGGTCAGAGAGCACCAAGGACCCTGCAGTTGGCAAGTAATTTCCAAAAGTGATTAGAAAAAGAAATAAGCAAACTTAGTGTCCTTTCAAAGGTGCCGACTGTGATTTGATCAAGATGGTTATTCACTTGTCTCATATACCTTTTAAGCCCTCTTGAGACCACTATCTCGCAGTGTCCTTGCACTGAGCAGCTGTCTGGAACATTTGTGGCTTCTCAAATCCTCTCCTTGCCTGAAGAGGTTTTGAAAAGCTGGTCTCTTCTTGGCTCTTTATTCCCCCACAGTTGTCATTCCTGGTTTTCATGAATCATTTACAGTCCACCATTTCTTCTGGAAGTCCCTGAAGCCCTTTCTTTTTTTCTTTCTTTTTTCTTTCTTTCTTTCTTTCTTTCTTTCTTTCTTTCTTTCTTTCTTTCTCTTTCTTTCTTTCTTTCTTTCTTTCTTTCTTTCTTTCTTTCTTTCTTCTTTCTAATGTCCTGCATCATTTCATTGTAATCCTTAGCTTTCCTGATACTGTCTTTTTAATTCTGGGCTACCTATTGCTGTTCTTTCCCAGTGGCCTGTTTTCTTTCCACCTCATAAACATGGCATTCTCCATTTTCAGTTCTTCGGGTCTACATAGCTTCTTATGTTGACTTCTTCTAAAGTCCTCTATTGTCCCCTCATTTAGAATGATTTGCAATTGTGTTTTTAGTATCCCCTTATTCAGGAAACCTTCATCCTGAGCTTCTTTTTCTATTAATTCTATTAATTTTTCTCCTGCCATAGAATCCTACTACTTTACTACTCATTAAAAAAACTCATTTTCAGAACACTTAAAAAACAAGGATTACACATCCAGAATATGTACTCTACACATGCTGCATCGCATCACACATGAGGTACAAGATTTATACAATACCACTGATGAGCAGCCTTAAATCTTAAAATATCTCCTCCTTTACCTTGAAAAGTATGAGGCACAAAGTATTAAAGTCCTTTACATTTTTCAGTTGCTTGTGAAGTATCATTTGCAGGTAGATTAGGTGACAGATTCTTCAAGTCTACCCCAATGCTCTCCAAAGAACGGTATGCTCCTTTTTAACGTTCAGTTCTGGTGTTTTAGACTAATCTTACTAAATCCTGCTACCAGAGAACAATTTAATGGCATCTAACTTGAAAGAAAATAGAGCCTAGCAGAATATTCCTCCAGTTATAGTTGGAGGGGGAGGCCCTGACTTCAAAAAAAGGGGAAAGACTTCAATATATTCTGAAGAAGGGAGTTTCTTGTGCCTTCTCCAGCAGTAAAATAAGGCTACTCACAGCTGTATAATCCCTTCACACAATAATTTAATATGGGTGTTGGAAGCTTTCCACAAATTAACCGTGATGGAGATTTTTACAGCTCCCTAAACACGTCTTCCTTTTCTTGACTTTTTTTTTTGTCAAATTCAGAGAAAAATATGATGGATTAGTTTGTAGATGGTGATCACTTGCAATGCAGGCTCAAAGTGGATTAAATCTGTCTCTGTGAGTTGGGTTTATTTTGCTTTCACTCACACGAACAAGCAGGTATCTATTCGGGTTGCAGCAGCAAAGAAGTATCCAGGAACATTAGTAGTGGCAGTCCAAAATGGGTGAGAGAGGGCAGATGATAAAGAAAACTAGATGCTTTGCATACTTCGCTTGTGAAGTTTGCAAAAGCATCTGGAGAACCACTGAGAGAATAGGACATCCAAGTGGATGCAGCTTTTGAAATGATACGAGGCTTTTTCTCACAACTTGAATGCTGGCACCTTGAATTCTATTCAAGCTTAATCCATAAAGCAAGAAAAAAAAGCCCTTTTGCAAACAGAAGGAAGAAGCCAATGTAGATTATGAAGACTGGTGGGTGAAAGCTGATGTTTTACAATGAGATGGAGGCTGCTTTGAAAATGAGCATTTCTTTGGCTAGACTAGCCTGTTACTAGCTGAACTTTCTTCTTTCTCAGTTCTTCAACGGGAAGCAAATGTATAGCAGTCATTTCTTCAGCTCCTACCAAATCTGCCTATAAAGAGGGCATTATCATTCATGGAAAGGCTTGACTTGCCCATGAATTAATCATGGGTTCTTCACTATTGACAAAAAAAAAATAACCCACCCTAGACTTGGGGGAGTGGTAAGAGGAAATTTGCAATCAGAATAGAATAAAATAACAGAGTTGGAAGGGTCCTTGGAGGTCTTCTAGTCCAACCCCCTGCCAAGGCAGAAAACCCTACACCACTTCAGACAAATGGTTATCCAACAACTTTTTAAAAACTTCCAGTGTTGGAGCATTCACGACTTCTGGAGGCAAGTTGTTCCACTGATTAATTGTTCTAACTGTCAGGAAATTTCTCCTTAGTTCTAAGTTCCTTTTCTTCCTGATTAGTTTCCACCCATTGCTTCTTGTCCTGCCCTCAGGGGCTTTGGAGAATAGCTTGACTCCCTCTTCTTTGTGGTAGCCACTGAAATATTGGAACATTGCTATCATGTCTCCCCTAGTCCTTCTTTTCATCAAACTAGACATACCCAGTTCCTGCAACCGTTCTTCATATGTTTTAGCCTCCAGTCATCTTTATTGTTCTTCCCTGCACTCTTTCTAGTCTCAACATCTTTTTTTACATCATGGAGGCCAAAACTGAATGCAATATTCCAAGTGTGGCCTTACCAAGGCATTATAAAGTGGTATTAACACTTCACGTATTTTTGATTCTATCCCTCTGTTTATGCAATCTAGGAATGTGTTGGCTTTTTTGGCAGCTGCTGCACACTGCTGGCTCATATTTAAATTGTTGTCCACTAGGACTCCGAGATCCCTCTCACAGTTACAAATCAAATCCTGTTAGTGAAGGTTTAGCACTTTCTGCTGGTTCATATATCACGACAAACTAAAATGTAATTTATTTGCTTTGGGCTGATTGCTTTGTGTGGACCAACCCAGTCTGACCTACAAACTATGGTTTCTGACTTGGTGTGTAATATACACCCACCAAATGTCTATGGAGATTCTCAGTGATCCAGGTCATGGTTGTCCCAAAGGTGCTTTTTTTCAAGAGGCAAATGGACTTTCTGGTTTTTCTTTGAAGATATTTCACTTATCATCCAAGAAGCTTCTTCAGCTCTGACTGGATGGTCCTTCCATTCCCCCACCATCCAATCAGAGCTGAAGAAGCTTCTTGGATAAGAAATAAAATGTCTTCATAGAAAAACCAGAAAGTCCACTTGCCTCTTGAAAAAAAGAACCTTTGGGATAGATACCCACCAGTTTAGTCAATAAGCCATGGTTAAATCAACAGGCAAACCTAGCCATTGGGATGATGCCCAGGAGCCTTTGACAAGCTGCTAGTTTGTTCACCTTTGTGATGTATTTAGAGGTTCCAGAGTTTGTTCCTTCAGTATGAGGTCTCCTGATAGCTTGAATTACAACTCCCAGAATTATCAGCCAACAGGACCATTGATCAAGCTGTAATAATCTTATGAGAAGGCTTTCTATATGGTAATGTACATTATTTCTCTTCTTCACAATGCAGAGTACTAATTTATTATGTGTCTCCTGCTTGGCTTACTCATGAATGAAGGACAAGAGTTAGAAAGATAGACAGGCAGATAGATAGATGGCATAGCATAATAACTAAAGGCCATAAATTGGGCAGTTCCAGGTTTAGCTCACAGATCTAAAATGTGCGTGATATTGTACAATATTTAATACCAATCATAGTCTCCCCAGATGCTCACAATTTTTAAAAAGACAGATCAGAGAAGTAGCGAAATCAAAATTCACTGAAGAGGAAGTTAATACTGAGATAAAAAAGAGAGAGAAGAGAGTTTATTTCTCTGATAGCTCAGCTGAATTCTTCTGTTGTGGTGATGGGCTTCTCCCTGGATCTTTCATGACCATTAATTTCAGTGCTATGGGGTAAAAAGTGTTGAAACACTGAATTCTTAGAATGAAAGCAAAGCATCTCTATTTTGGAATCCTGCTGGTTTGTTGGTGGGGCCTTCTATGGAATTCCAAACCCTATTAAAGAGATTTTCCAGGATCTGGATCAAACATGGTCATGATGTCCTTTTGCCTTGTGCTCTGCCTGTGGATGGGTGTTCAAACTTCACCTGGAGGAAGAGTGCCAATAGCAGAGGTGGTATTCAGCAGGTTCTAACCAGTTCTGGAGAACCAGTAGCAGAAATTTTGAGTAGTTTGGAATACCACCTCTGACTGGCCCCGCCCCCATCTATTCTCTGCCTCCCAAGCTCCAGCTAATTGGCTGGGTCTTCTTTTGTTGCCTTGTACAGAAGAACAGAGCTGGAAAGCAGGTTAGTGGGGTGGGGAGGGAATGGAGATTGTGCAGTAACCTTCCCTGCCACACCACACCCACCAAGCCATGCCACAGAACTGGTAGTAAAAAGTTTTGAATCCCACCACTGGCTAATAAGCATTTTGAATCCCACCACTGGCTAATAAGCCCTGCCCCATGCTCCGTTTTTTTGCCTCCTGGGCCTCAGGGAAGCCTCCTGTGTGAAGCAGTAAGATCCTGGCACAGCTGATTGTCAGAGCAGCTGATCGTCGGGAGGAGGGAAAAAAAGAAAGAAATACCAGTTTGGCTGAACGGTAACATTTTTTACTACCAGTTTGCCCGAATCAGGCCGAACTGGTAGAATACCACCATTGGTGATAAGGCAGTCCAGACATCATCTGACTCTGGAGACTTTCAACACCTGAAGTTGGCACTGCATCAGAAGTGTCAGCATTCATTTGACTTTCAACACCTGAAGTTGGCACTGCATCAGAAGTGTCAGCATTCATTTGGATTATAAGACTTCTGAGATAACAGATTGGCTCCCCCTCTCTCTTTACTGAAAGAAGCAGTAATAATTTGAGGCAATAATAACTTTTGCTGTAATAATCCTCATAGTGGTGTGACTGATTTTACTTTGACTCTATTTCTTGGTCTTATTCTTGGCTCCATATGGTGGGTTCCTTAGTCTTGCAACAGGTCTGCCTTACTTCCTGCAATAGGGATGAAGCTCAGTCTTCCTTATAGCACAAGCTTGATAAGCAGGATGAGAGATAGGCATGCAAAATAGTAGAAAATAAGATTATGTTGAAGCAGGTAGAACTTATCTCTGGTTTGCAGGCCAAACATTCTTGTTTGAGTGGTCAAAGCAGCATACTTTTTATACAATGAGCAGCATCTTTATACAATGACCCTCAGGATACAATCTGATCAAGCAAACAAGGCAGTTTTGAACACAGGATTGGCACTTCCCCAAAACAGAGTCAAGCTCATGTTCAAAAACAGCTGATATGGTGAGGTGTGCCAGTATTCTCCCTCCCAAAAAATCATTGTCCATGTCCAACTGTTATCAATTGTTATTTGGGTTCCCTTTGGACACCCGTGCAAACACTTGCACTTTAACTCAGTTTTGAGACAAGATACTATCTCACACATATTCTCAAATGTCCTTTTGACCTTTATTCTATTGCAAGGAAATTAACATCTAGACAATGACATTGGCGTCTCAGCTACTTATGTATATTTAAAAGCCATATTCTTCAGCATAGGAAGGACAAATATAATTACTCAATGGCCTACTACAGATTTAATGTTATTATCAACACATGAACAAAATACTTAGATATAAATGAGGCCAATTCATGAGGATGATTTTTATGAAATATGGTTACTATTCAGGGAAATGCCTCTGTAGAATTTTTGTGTGTGTGTACGTATCTATGAATATATGCCCAACCTGTTTGTGTTTCTCCCTTTTTTAATTTTATTTTATGTTATTTATAATTTTGTTTATTCTTTAGTTTTGGTTGATCCATTTCTGATCAACCAATGAATAAAAGAAAAAAAATCTTCATACACAGAAGTGGGGTAGGTTTTGGCACTAGGCTAAAGTCCTCAGTTCAATGTTCATTCAAAACTCAACCTCCTCCCTGCCAGCATGAGCCCTATTAAGAAGGATGGTTGCTAGATATTCTCCTACTGGCTTGTAATATTTAACGGAAAGGGAAAGAAACAATCAAGGGAATCCAATATTCCCTGTTCCTTGTATACCAGAGGTTCCCAACCTCTAGGCAGTGGACTGGTTCTGGTCCATGATCCATTGGGAACTGGGCTGTGCAAGCACGCAAAGCTTCATTTGCACATGCACAGGAACTAGGTTGCACATGCAAACCCTTCCCCTCTGCCCGCCACTGCTGCCAGTCCATGGATCAGAAACGTTGGGGACTGCTGCTGTGTACAATAAATAAGGACGACTGAATTTAGCTAGGATCCTATCTGCAGCCAAACAGATCACCAATGAAACCAGAACATTTTATGCAAGTATAGTTAATTGCCACCTCCAAGATGAGTAAAAACTCATCTAAGTACTTCACAAAATCTGTTCATAATTTTTGAGCTGTACACAATTGTGCCTCAATATATACACCCTATACCAAAAGTCAGGCACAATAGAGAATTATACAAATGACAATAAATATTTGAATTGATTGCCGTTCTATACATATCCTTGTTCATTTGACATAAGACCATTGAACTTTCATAAGTACAGTGACATTCTCTCTTCAAAAACATATTACTTCATAAAACATTTTGTGATTGGCCTATGAGGCTGGCTTTTGGTACACAATATACACTCTTAAGAATGTAGTCCAAACCAGCAAGATTCATTTTGGATATAAGCATATGGTGAACGGTTGCAGGAACTGAGTATGTCTAGACCAGGGCTGTCAAACTCGTGGCCTACAGGCCACATGCATCAAACGCTGCCCACGCCCATGCTTGGTTTAGTGAAGGGGGAAAAAGTCATGATACATCATGTGTTGACACCATGACAATGGGAGCTTCACATCCCTGGTCTAGACTAATGAAAAGAAATACTAGAGGTGACCAAAATGTGCTTCCAAAAAAGCAACTGGGCTTTCTTGATTTTTCTTGATGATGTTCTACTTCTCATCCAAGAAGCTTCTTCAGTTCTAACTAACTAACCAGTTATTCTTTTACTGATAGTGTAGATTTGTATCTCATTCTACAGATAAACAAACAGTAATATATACATGTATATGACAGTGTGTATTTTTCTTCTGCTATATCCTTGCTGCTGGAATTACATCTAGACTTCTACAGCCAAATCAGTGCATTGCTAAATGTCTGATTATCACATTTCCACCATGCACTATCCTTCCACCATACTAAAAAAATCATATTTCTCCCCCCTCTTTCTACTGCTGATAAATATTGTGGATTTGGAACTGGGTGGCTGAAAATTCAGCTGAGGCAGTAGCATTTTCCTTTTCATTATAGGCCAGTTTCTTTTGCTTGTCCACAAGTGTTTCCAGAATACCAATAACTTCTCCTATTTTCTGCAATTCCTTCAAGCCTGCCAGATTCTTCACTATTTTTCCGGATGTCCTCTCTTACTAAGTGCAGAAGGTCACAAGCAGAATTGCTTGGCTCATAGCCATAATATTCTCCTCTTTTTTTGTTACTTGAGGTTTGGGGACAGAAGCATCTTTAAGAGGCACAGCAAATGCCAGAACAGAAAGAAAGCTGGTATCAATCTTGCTGGATTAAGAAGATCCAAGCCATCTTTTGGCTATTTTTTTTAAAGATCTCACATTGCCTTCCTTTCCCCTTGCCCCAATATACACACATGCCAGGTAGCAAATAGGGGACTGTATTTCAAACACATCTAATTTGAAGCCCAGAGTTGTCAGGGTCACAGGATAAAAGGTAGGCATTAATCTAATGTCTTCCTGCAGATCTCCCATAAATTTTTCCCCTTCAGTTGCTTTGTTCACAGACATATGAATAGAGGTGGTGTTTTTTTCTCCCTGTAAAACAACAACTAGGAGATGGAGGTATAAAGATGAGACATTTACGTGAATATAAACACCAAATCCTAATTATATATCCTACCAGGTGGATTTCAATTAATCACCCACAAGACACAACCTCCTCTCCATTTCTCCAGGTGGAGCATCAAATATCTATCATTCTCCCATAAATCATGGCTGAATACATAGGTAAACAAGATGTGGCTGAAATGCCCTTAATCCACATTGCCCCTTGGATCTCAGACCTTCAGATTAACCAATCTGGTTTCCCCATAAGGAGCTAATCCAGTGGTGGGATTCAAATAATTTAACAACCAGTTCTCCCAGGGTCAGGTGGGCTGTCATGGGAGGTGTGGCCCATCTCTGTCCTCCATCTCTGCTCAGATGAGCCTCCCATGACAGCAATTTTTTCCTGGGCAAATCGGTTGTTAAATTCTCCCCCAGCCCCAGGCTATCAAAGTGGATTCTGGGCACTGCGTGCGTTGCAATGGAGAAACAGGAAATGGAGTGGCTGGCACAAGGGAAGGAGGAGGATCAGAGAGAAGAAAGAGGGAAAGCGGCCTTCTCCTTCCCTTGAAACAGCCGCTCCGTTGCCCATTTCTCCATTGCAGTGCAACATCGTGCCCAGGATCCACTTTGATAGCAGGGGTGGGTAATTTAACAACCGGTTCACTATAACCAGTGCAAACCGGCTGAATTGCACCACAGAGCTAATCCATGCAAGAATCCTACCTTTTTCCATCTTGAGACATAACTTTGGTTCCAATAGCCTTGCACCGTACTTCTTGTTCATTCAGTCAGCATTGTTTTGGGGCGAATTGAGGAAACTCAGCCCCAGCACAGCAACCTTGATGCCGTATCTCTATTTACTTGATTCTCACAAGTAGTCCTAGATTTATAACCATTCATTTAGCAACTGTTCAAAGTTACACTAGCCCTGAAAAAAGCAACTTATGACAGGGCCTTTCATTTACAACTGTCGCAGCATCTCCATGGTCACATGATCAAAATTTGGATGCTTGGCAACTGGCATGTATTTATAATGGTTGCAGCATCCTGAGAGTCACCTGGTTACCTTTTTTGACCTTCCCAGCCAGTTTTTGACACAAAGCAAAGTCAATGAGGGAAGCTGTATTTTTTTTTTCGCATTTATATGCCACCCTTCTCTGGAGACTCAGGGCAGCTTACAATTTTTTTTTTGGAGCACAACCCAATGCACTCAGCAATAGCCTTCATTCCATTGTATATGCCTGCTTATTACTAGGGCTTTTGGCCCCCAAGCGCATTTTACAAAGTCAGCTTATTGCCCCCAACAATCTTGGGTCCTCAATTTACCTACCCCGAGAGGATGGAAGGCTGAGTCCACCTTGAGCCTGGTGGGATTTGAGCCTGCACTAATTGCAGGCAGCTGGAACTAAGTGCTAGGCCTTTAACAGCCTGTACCACCAAGGCTTATATTTTGCTTAACAACCACATGATTCATTTAACAGCTGCAATGATTCACTTAAAAACCATGGCAAAAAATGTTGTAAAATTGGGTTTGACTCCCTTAACCTCACTTAGCAACAGAAATTCTGATCCGAATTGTGGTCACAAATTGAGGATTATTAGCAAAAAGGGAAACATAGAGATTTAGATTCTCTTTGTTGGTTCCAGCATGGGGAAAAAGTTGAACCTGCTCTACATGCTGGGGGAGTGACCCAGAAGAGAAGAATTTTGAACTTACCAGACAGAGCTGAAAAGGAGTATACCTTCCAGTTTATTTATGGAGTATATATTTAAGGGTATCATGTGACATTGGCCAGTAGCAATACTGAGTTTTTTGCCCTGGTTTCAGCACCTTGCCAATGTAGCAAAAACCAGCTACCAAAACATCAGCTGGACAGACATATGTCATCATTTTTTGGCATGGTGGCGAAATGGTTGCTTGGCTTATAGTTAGGTAAGTAGTCCTTACTTAACAATCATCCATTTAGCAATTGTTCCAAGTTATGATGGCACTGGAAAAAAAAAGAGTTACGACTGTCAGTGTCCCCGCCGTCACATAATCATGATTCCAGTACTTGGCAACAATTGCTCCTCACTCCATTTTGTACATACCCATAAGATGGAATGATGGAAAGCTACAAGGGAGTTTGCAAACAGAATAATTGCGTGACCCTGCAGACACTGAAAAGTTCATCCCAGATATTTGCACAATGTCAGAGGCTCACCTGTAATAGTGTTCAAAAATCTCATGACAGACTCCTCCATGAAAGATGTCTGAGGTAGCTTACTTAAATATCTCTTCAAACATTTTTGAGCCGAGATCCCCATTTCCTGTTTTCTGAGGGTCCAGCCACAGCATTAGAAGTTAATGCCACTTTAATTATAAGGACATAGTCCTCCAGTGTGTACCTCCATTTATTTTTCTGTTCACAAGCTTAATGGTGTGTTTCATTTTGGTATTGCTTTCTCCCTCTCTTTTGTCTTAATTTTATACAGCATGTTTCATTAAATTTGAATTATGGCAACTCAGAAGGAGAAATTAGCCCATTAAATCCACAATGACAATATTTTAGAAAAATGTTGCTCCTCCTTTTCTGGCTGAAGAAGGACACAAAGAAGACACCCAAGGCTGCCAACATGGAGTCATCATAAAGTCAGATAAACTAAGAAAATTCTAGAGAGATGGGTGATAATAGAGTAAAACTGCCGTAAACAAAAATATTAGAGTAATGCCCATCAACAGAGAAATGACACATTTTTCTCAGTTCTGTTTGCACTTTGTCTATTTTTCAAAGTTAGACCACATCGTCAGTCAGAAACGTTTTTATGATGCCTCAGAACACACTGTCTCCCCTCCATCTCTTTCACTGCTGGTTTTGCGTAATATTCAGCATGAGAAAAAGTCTTATAAAGCTTGCAAACTATTTTTTAACATTCTGCCTTGTCAAAAGTTCTGGCTATTACTACCTATGGGATCCAATATCTCTGATTAGGGCTCTTTCTCTCCCTTACCAGCTGTCTCTCTCTTTCCTGTGCTCTTTGGATTTTAGGATATAGTTTTTATGGCACAAAACTCTTCGTTTCTCAAATTGTAGCTCCTATTCTAATTGCGTAAATAGGAAGATTTTTTTTTATTTTCCAAGTAAACACACCACAGCATATAACAGTGATGACTAACCTTTTCAGCACCAAGTGCCCAAAGCACATGTGTATGCGCATCCCCAAAATGCAATGCACACATGCACGTCCCATACATGTGCCCCTTGCACATGCATGCGCAACCCCCCATGGCCCCTGCACATACATGCACAACCCCCCTGAGTCCCCCCATGCATGTGTGCATGACCCCTGCATGTGAGCCCACCCCCGCACATGCACGGCAGAGAGCCAAAGACCAACTGGCCAGCGGGAGGCATGTGCACACATGCATGGTGGAGCTGAGCTGAGGCAACAGCTCGTGTGCTTTGCGTGCCACCTCTGGCATGTGTGCCATAGGTTCACCATCACGGGCATAGAAGATAAGTGCCCCAAATACTTCATTGAAGCACACACCTATCCAAACAATAAGCTATCGTCCCTGGTTAACTCCACCCTTTTAGTTTCTCCAACTGGATGTAGCCATGCATGCATTAAGCATTTAGTGGTTAGTCCTTATAACAAACAAAAATCTCACCATTTGTAAAGTGGCATATAACCTTTACTTCGGTGGTGGGATTCCAATTTTTTTTACTACCAGTTCTGTGGATGTGGCTTGGTGGGCATGGCAGGGGAAGGATACTGTAAAATCTCTAGTCAGAGGTGGTATTTGCCGGTTCTCCGAACTACTCAAAATGTCTGCTACCGGTTCTCCAGAACTGGTCAGAACCTGCTGAATCCCACCTCTGCTTTGCTTCCTTCCAAAAGTTCTTGCACTTGCTGGGATGAGGTGCTGCCTCAGCATGGGTGCTCTTCTTCTGGAACTATAGAGTTCCAGGCCAATCTCTAAGTCAGGCTGGATCCAGGCAGGAATCACACCACAATAGGCTGCTTACCATTGTTTGTGGCCTTGGCAGTTGACTCAACTGTTTGTGATCTTCTTCTTCTTCTTCTCTCTCTTACACACCCACACTTTTATAAGCTAAAGGCCTGTGTGATGAGGCTGCTTATGGAGGTCAGCATGTTCCTATAATAACACCAAGATGTGACTCAGTATCTAGACAACCAGAACACTGGTGTAGATCAGTGGTGCTATTCTACCGGTTCGGCCTAGTTCTGTCGTACCGGTAGCATCGAAAATCAGCTGAGACTGAACCAGTTCTCTCTGATGATATAACAGATAACAGATAATCAGAGTTGGAAGGGACCTTGTAGGTCATCTAGTCCAACCCCCCGCCCAAGCGGGAGACCCTACACCATTTCTGACAAATGGCAGTCCAATCTCTTCTTGAAAGTCTCAAGTGATGGCGCTCCCACAACTTCTGAGGGCAACTTCTGTTCCATTGGTTGATTGTTCTCACTGTCAGAAAGTTTCTCCTTATTTCCAGGTTAAATCTCTCCTTGTTCAGTTTCCATCCATTATTCCTTGTCTGGCCTACAGGTGCTTTAGAAAATAGCTTGACCCCTTTCTCCCTGTGGCAGCCCCTCAAATATTGGAAGACCACTATCATGTCTCCCTGGGTCCTTCTCTTTACTAGACTAGCCAAGCCCAGTTCCTGCAACCATTCATTGTATGTTTTAGCCTCCAGTCCCCTAATCATCCTGGTTGCTCTTCTCTGTACTTTTCTAGAGTCTCAACATCTTTTTATAATGTGGTGAACAAAACTGGATGCAGTACTCTAGGTGTGGTCTTACTAAGGCTTTATAGAGTGGTATTAGTACTTCCCTTGATCTTGATTGTATCCCTCTATTAATACAACTTAGGATTGCATTAGCTTTTTTGGCTGCTGCTGCACACTGCTGGCTCATATTTAGCTGGTTGTCCACTAAGACTCCAAGATGATGATCTGCTGTTGGATCCACCTGCCTGCCTTGGCTCCCATACTGACCTTATTCCTGCTTTTTGCTTGCCGGCACAGCAGATTGCCGTGCATCAGCTGTTGAAGCTACAGAGATTGCAGGAGATGAGTAGGAAAGCCCCTGCGCATGCACAAAGTGCGCATTTGGCGCACACGTGCACAAAGTGTGTGTGCGCACACAAAGCATGCACACCAAGCCACGCCCACCAAAGCAGTGGTAAACCTCTTTACAACCCACCACTGATGTAGATGCTTATGAGTAAACTTGCTTTATGAGTGAGTGAGGGATGGATGCATGGATGCATGGATTGACCCATCTTCTCTCATATTCCTGTAGTTTTGGGAGGAGGGATGAGTTGCGCTTTAGTGAAGTAGGGTGGGAAACATTTTTTTAAATTTACATTTATATGCCGCCCTTCTCCGGAGACTCAGGGCGGCTTACAATCTTTAGAGCACAATCCAATGTGCTCAGCAATAGCCTTCATTCCATTGTATATGCCTGCTTATTACTAGGGCTTTTTGGCCCGCCCAAGCGGCATTTTTACAAAGTCAGCTTATTGCCCCCAACAATCTTGGGTCCTCAATTTACCTACCCCGAGAGGAGGGAAGGCTGAGTCAACCTTGAGCCTGGTGGGATTAGAGCCTGCACTAATTGCAGGCAGCTGGAACTAAGTGCTAGGTGTTTAACAGCCTGCACCACCAAGGCTCTTATTTTTGCTTGGCTGCAGCTACTTTTCCAAAATAACCCCAGCTTCATTCCCTCACAACAAGCATACTCCCTCTGTTCAGGAGGAGGATTGTATACAGTTCTATTTAACAATGATTGATTAAGTGAGTGAGTGATTGATTGATTGATTTGGGTCAACCTCACAAATTCTCAATAAGCCATGCTCAGTCTGCTTGCCTTCCAAATATGTGGACCTGAACTCCCAGAATTCCTCTGACACTGGATATTGCTGGTAATTATGGGAGTTGAAGTTCACATATAGGGAGGGTGTCATGTTGGAAATCATGTTCTAAATCTCAAGTGCATATGGATTTATCTCACCCCCTCATCACCATATCTGAATATTTGGAACTGAATGGAACCATGTTGCTAACAAAAGGCAGGGCAATCATTTACCCACTGTCTAAAATAATGTCATAAGAGAAGCCAGCATATAAAATAGAAATATAATACATGCCATTGTTGTGATAAATAAGAGGATTGGGTTTGTTATGTACTTATTCAGTTTGCTTGATGATTGTTGATGGTCATCTTCAAGATCTTGAAGATGCTCACTCTTCTTATAGCTGTTTATCTTTAAATTGGTTATGGGTAGAAAGGAGCCTTGAAAGAGGCTTATTATCCCTCTCTTGAAATAGAAGACAGTCCTGCATACCAGCTGATTTTAAAACAGTTTGGAATAGGACAATAAGCTTTAAAGGAAATAGATGTTGGACATTTCCTGCTTACTTTTGCGAACAGCTGATGCTTCTTAAGATAAACATTGTGTTTGTACAGCTATGGGATTCTTCCTGCCCCCAACTGTATATATTGTAAGAGAGAGGCAGGGAAACCATAGAACATGAGACAGATTAATAGGTTGAAAGATACCTTGAGATCTTCTAGCCCAATGTTCTGCTCAAATGGGAGAACTTATACATTCTAGACAAATGGCTGTCCAATCTCTTCTTGAAAATGTCCAGTGATGGAGTACTCACTGTTACGTATGCAGGTTTAAAGTCATTGGTTTAAAAAGTGCGGGAAAACCTGCACTCTGATTGGCTGGCAACTGCGGCTGCTGGCTATAAGTAGCAGCACAGCCCAGCCAAAGTGGGTTCATTCTGAGCTGTAGTCACTAATAAACAAAGAGCTTGAAGCACTCCACGTCTGTCTCTTCATGCAAACTTAACACTGGCGACGAAGGTGGGATCTCCCTGAAGAAGAAGGCAACACAGAACAGAAGAAGAGAGAGATGGCTGCGCTGAACACTCCCCCCAGCCCCAGAAGACTGGGAGACGTATGCAGATCGTTTCCAAATGTATCTGGAAGGAAACAATCTTGCCGACATTTCGAAGCGAAGAAGGCGGTCTTTCTCACGCACTGCAGTCCGGCAGTTTTCAAGATGGCGAAGGCATTGGTGGGAGCTGCAGACGTGAAGGTAATGGAATGGCCTGACTTAGAAAAGTTGGTAAGAGCCCATTACGCCCCACAAGTATCGTGCCTCATTAAGAGACAAGAGTTTTACCATCAGGATCAAGGGGAACGCGAAAATGTAAACGACTTTGTGGCAAGTTTAAGAGACATTGGGGGCGCATGTGAATTTAACAATTTAGAAGAGGCCATGCGCGATCGATTTGTTCTGGGCCTTAAAGACAAGGTGCTTCAGAGCAAGTTATTAATGAGACCTAAGATCACGCTGAAGGAAGCAATAGAAGAGGCCTCTTCAGCAGAAGCTACCAAGTCCTCAGCAGCAGCCATGAAGAAAATTAACAAGGCCACAAGCCATCCTGATGTGGAAAAGTTCTCAACAACTCATTGTGAGCAAATAGATTCTGAGTCAGACTGTAGTGAAGTGGAGGAAGGAATTTATAGACTCAGAATGGAGCAGAAAAGAAAGACCTGGGAAGAAAGAGGCAAGATTTCTACTGAGAGGTTGTGGGGAAGCCACCCCCACACTGAATGCAAGTTCCTAGATACCATCTGCCTCCGTTGTGAAAAAAGAGGACACCTAGCAAGAGTCTGCAAATCATCCAGAACTCCACCCAACAAAAGGAAGTTTCCTGACAAAGAATTCAAGCCCAACAACCTCAGTGAGAAAATGGGGCACAGCACAGAAGCAAAGGGGAAGAATGAAACTCATCAGACAATAACTATTTGTCATTCTTCTTCTATCAATAACAGAAAAGTGCATGTCAAGGTACTAATTGAAGAAAGGCCTTGCCAAATGGAAGTGGACTCAGGCTCATATTGATCTATGGTATCATGGGACACTATTCACAGACTACTCCCAAACATTCAGAAGAAGCATTTCAAGAAGCAAGCACTGACTCTTAAAGACTACCAAGGGAACAAGATTCCAGTAGTTGGAACAAGAGAATTCAACGTGAAGTTCAAAGGCCACACCAAACACTTGCCCTGACCATCATGGACAAGGATCGCCCAAGCTTGCTGGGACTTGAGTGGTTCAATCCACTAGGCATCGAGGTGACTGGCATCAATCACGTGAGCAACACTGAATGGGAGGAGGCCTTGAAGTCTGAGTTTCCAGAGGTCTTCAGCAATGGATTGGGCAAGTATATGGTGACCCCTATCACTTTCAATCTGGATCCCAAGGTGCCACCAATTCGCTTAAAGCCCAGAAGGGTCCCATTTGCCTTAAAGGAAAAAATTGATGCACAATTAGATAAACTAATGCCTCAAGGAGTTTTAGAGCCCACTGACCACTCCAGGTGGGAAACACCCATAGTCACACAGTCAAGACTGATGGGTCAGTAGTGAGAATCCCAGGAGACTACCAGGGGGAGAACCAGAGCAATATCCTCTTCAACAGTGGTGCATCATTTATTACATTCACTTGGCAGGGTACAGTCTTTGCCAGGTAAGTCTTTGCCAAATGGATCTGGCCCAGGCATATCAACAATTAACAGTTGATGATGCCACTGCAGAGGCCCAAACCATTGTGACTCATAGAGGTGCTTTCAAATGTAAAGGTTACAATTTGGAGTAAGCGTGGCACCAGGCATCTTCCAAAGCCTTATGGAAAGGATGCTCCAAGGACTGCCAGGGTAGTACCTTACTTTGATGATGTGTTAATCTCTGCTGAAAATGACACTCAGTTACAAGAGAGACTCAGAGAAGTCCTTACCAGATTCAAAAAGCGGGGTTAAAAGTCAAGGAAGAAAAATGCACTCTTAGAACTGACAAGGTTGAGTTCTTGGGCTATATGATTGACAAGCATGGTATCCACCCCACAGATGCCAAGGTTCAGGCAATCAAAGAAGCCCCTAGACCAAAATGTAAAACAGATTTGCAAGCCTTCCTTGGACTCATTAACTTTTATCACATGTTCCTACCTCAGAAGGCAACCATTGCAGAACCACTGCACAGATTATTAGACAAAAAGTCTGTGTGGGTCTGGGGCAGAAAAGAACAATCTGCATTTAACAATATTAAAAGACTAATCACGTCTGATGCTGTACTGATACAGTTCTCTGAGAATTTGCCTGTTGTACTGACTTGTGATGCATCCCTTTTGGAGGGGGGGGGTTTGAGCCACAGGCTTCCCAGTGGGAGAAGCTCCTATTTTACTCTGCACTTTGACCAAAGCAGAGAGGATTACAGCCAACTGGACAAGGAAGCCTTGGCAATTGTTGCAGCTGTCAAGAAATTCCATGAGTATTTATATGGGAGAACATTTACCATTGTCACAGATCACAAACCTCTGTTAGGCATTGTGGCAGGAGACAAACCTACACCCACTATCCTGTCACCAAGAATGCTGAGGTGGACTGAATTTCTTGCTGCTTATTCATACAAACTCATCCACAGGCCTGGCAAAGACATTGGGCATGCAGATGCTTTGAGTCGCTGCCCACTTCCTTCTCACACTGAGGACTTTGCTCCTGAGACTTACACCTTTTTCCTAGAAACTGTTGCCAAGCTTCCAGTACACGCTGCTGAAATTGCCAGAGACTGCCAAAGACACTTTATTGGCTCCTGTTATAGGCTGGATTAAGAAAGGTTGGCCTCTTCAAGATCTACCTCAACTTGCAACCAACCTTTAAATCCAGGCAAACTGAATTATCTGTATTAAGAGGATGTATTTTGTGGGGTAACAGGGTGGTTATTCCTGCAAAACTGCAAAAGAGGTTTTGGAAATGTTACATGAGGGTCATCCAGGTATTGTCAGAATGAAGGGATTGGCCAGGAGTTATGTATGGTGGCCAGGTATTGACAAAATGGTTGAAAACTGGGTTGCATCTTGTCCCAACTGTCAGGTAGTCAGGCCTGCCCCACCTCTCGCCCCACACAGGAATGGGAATGTCCTAGGGCCCATGGTCCAGGATTCACATTGATTTTGCTGGCCCTACCAGAGGGCACACTTTCCTTATTATAGTAGATGCATATTCCAAATGGCTAGAGGTCATCCCTATGGCATCCACCACAACTGATGCTGTCATCAAACAGCTTAAAAGCTTTTGTAACTCACGGGTTACCTGATGTACTGTTTCTGACAATGGTCCTCAATTTACATCCAACCTTTTTGAATCATATCTAGCACAGCAGGGTATCAGACAGACCCTTTGCATCCTTCGGCTAATGGCCGGGCTGAACGTATGGTACGATTTACCAAGGAAAAACTTCAGCAATTGGGTCCAGGGGATATCACGGAGAGAGCTGAAAAACTTCTCAGTGTCCAGCATATCACTCCTAACCCATCAACTAACTTATCCCCAGCAGAGTTGTTGATGGGTAGGAAACTCAGGTCTCCCCTTGACCATCTTCATCCCACTTACACACCCAACACACCACTAGATTCCACTAGCAAAGTTCACGTTCACTGTGGGTGATTCTGTTTATGCTAAGAACCTTATGGGTGAACCTTTATGGATTCCTGCTGAGATAACCCAAATCACAGGCCCTCGATCTTACAGGGTACACACAGAGGATGGTGTCCTCTGGAGCAGGCACATTGATCAGCTTAGATCCAGATTACCTCAGGAACATGCAATTGTTCCTCTCTAGTTCCCATACCTAATACCTCTTCTAGGGGATGGGAGGATCATGAGTGTAATGAACAAGCAAGAATCAACCCCATGTGTAACAAGCTAACACGACAGGAACCATCCCAAAACCTGTCACAATACCAACAACCATTTTCACAAATGGAAGATTGCACATCATTACCTGATTTAGGTGCTGACATTGGGTTGGAGATGGATTGGGAGGAGAGACCAGGTTGTAGTAATCAAACAGGTTCTACCATTACTACAAGTCCTAGTAAGGAAATGTCAGCAGACACATTTCCTCCCTCACAAGGTGAGAACCTTAAAACATCTGAACCACGTAGGTCTCAACATACACGTAAGAGCCCCACCTATTTAAAAGAATACATTAGATAGGCTGGGGTTTGAGTATGGACTGAACCTAGTGGGGAGGGGTGTTATGTATGCAGGTTTAAAGTCATTGGTTTAAAAATTGTGGGAAAACCCTGCACTCTGATTGGCTGGCAACTGCGGCTGCTGGCTATAAGTAGCAGCCGCAGCCCAGCCAAAGTGGGTTCGTTCTGAGCTGTAATAAACAAAGAGCTTGAAGCACTCCGTGTCTGTCTCTTCATGCAAACTTAACACTCACCACTGCTGGAGATATGTTATATGTGTGTCTGAAATTCTATTCAGGAAAATAGAAAGACAAATGTAAACCTTCTAGTAGATCAACCAATTCCAACAAAGTAACTGGGCTTTTCCACATTGCATCAAATCAAAATGTGTATCATGGGCTTTGGTTTAGGATATTGTAGGAATCCATCCATGGGTTTTTAAACTGGGGTTCACAGCCTAACTTAATGAGTAAAACCAACCAGCGTGTAGTTTAGTCCTAAGACACATGCTATAAAAAGGGGGAAAGTCAGAGGAAGAAATGGAGAAGCAGTTGAATTTATTTACTTTTTAACCTAGATATTAATTAAAACATTTATTATGGCCTAATTTTACTCTTAAAAATCGCGAGGGCTTGCAAGAAGATCAAAATGAAATTCGCAAATAACAGGCAGTGGAAACACACATTTTCCCTCCAGTTTATTTGCTAGAGGTTGCTAATCCAGCATTTTGCATCTTCCTCATTTTCTGTTAAAATTCATTCAAAATGTATTTTAGTGGCATTTGGGAGTTAGGATCAAAAATATCTTTAGTTGTCTTTCATCTTGTGGAAAAAAATATAGGTTTTGCTAGAATGGAAAGATTTGGGCTGCTGTATGTCAATTAATTCAATACAAAAGAAACTAATAATGATAAATCCATTTCATTTTTTTTAAGCAGAGGTGATAAAAACAACCCAGGTGAATAAATATGAAAGAAGGTGGCAAAAAGAGAGGTAGAACTGAGAGAAAGGATAAAAGAAGAGTGACAGAAAAGAATAGGATAAAAGAGGTGGAGAGGGAAGACAATACAATATTCATTTATAAAAAAAAGGCAAAAGGAAATGAAAAGGAGATTAGAATAAAGGACAATACCAAAGGATGCTAGAAGGGAAATTCGGAGACAGGGACAATGAGATTATTCAGAAGGAGGGCAGATGAAGGAGAGGAGACGTTCTGATTTTGAATTGCATAGATGGCACAGGATGTAGTTTGATTTAGAACTGTTTCAAGACAATGGGAGCTGCAAGATAACAAAATCTTGGGAGAATTGTTGCAATTATGTCCCCCAAAGTGAAAATTCAATGTGCATAGCTTTTTCCGTTGCTGTTTTTCAGAGTGGGAACATTAAACCAATTGTTAGAAGCTGATAAGGAAAAGTTGATAAGGATGGTCCCACCAGATATTTTTTTCATTGTCTTTTATACTGGAAGCTAAAACCTTGCTTTTCGATGTTGAGCTATCAGAAAAGATGCTCCAAGACAAGATGATGATGATAGAACAGGGTGAGGGTGCATGCAAATGCTGAACTGAGAGAGAGAGAGAGAGAGAGAGAGAGAGAGAGAGAGTCAATAGAACTTCTGGTCACAAATGCTTCTGACCACGACCAAATCAGGTTCTGACCACAAAATTCACAAAATTTTTTAATCTGGTCACGAACACATACTCAGGTGGTGATCAAACACGATCCCTGACCCAGAAATTCCTGAAGACGAAACATTAGAACATGAAGAAATTGCCAAGTTATGGAACAAATTATGGTTGTGTGACCAGAGGTTCTACTGGACTTGGATTGTTCTAAGATTTGTAAAGATCAGACTGGTAAGAGGTATCCATTGCCACATCTGAGGATTTATAGGACTGCTAGCACTCTTGATAACAGATCAATCTGTTACCAAAACAAGAAACAAATACAAGCTTTCATCCCCCAAACGAATTGGCATATTTGCATAATGAAAGTAGCATTAGCAGATATGAGAATGTGAACATTGATCCTTCTATAAATATAGCTTGCATTTGCTACCCAGCAGTCATGAGAATTCTTTCATAATAGTTTCTTAGCTCTTCTAAAATAAACTTATTTAACTGAGCTTCCATGTCTTTGGAAATCTATTTTTGCAGTGCCTGGCACACATATAAATGGGAATGCATTTTTGTACATACATATTTTATACAGGCAGTAAATTTTATTGGGATTTTATGCACTTGTAGGAGTAGCCATCAAACAGACACATTTTAACCGGTTGCATCTGAAATCTATTAAGCCAAAGTTCAGTAAATTGAGGGATTTAATGTGTTAATCTACCAAGTCCTTCAAACCTTGGGAACCACAGGATCTGAAGGAAGGATCTCTTCCCAAACATTTCTATTACAAATTCTCAATTTACAATAAGGTGTTTAGCAACCATTCAAAGTGACAGTGGTCCCTAAAAAGCTATTTATGACCTGGATTTGAAAGTTCTGATATCTACACACACACACACACACACACACACACAGAGAGAGACAGACAGAGAGAGAGAGAATGCCCCATAGTAAACAATCAGTTCATTTAACAACTGCCACATTCAGCTAATGACTGCTGCATTCAGTTTGTGACCTCCGCATTTGCTGCTGAATGATCATAAAAGCATCGTGAGCTGCTTTATGACCATCCCATCTTACGACCAAAAGTGTAGGCTCAATAATGGTTGTAAGTCGACAAATACCTGTATTACTAAGTCTTGTAGTTGGTCTGCAGTGCTAAGAGATGATACATGGCTACTTAAGAGCAGTTTTCCCAGTGGTGTCTCCCTTGACCCTGTCATTTTATTTTATCTCTTTATTCTTCCAGACTTTTAAATTTAATTTCTGACACACAGAGAACTCCAACTGTATTTCTGCTGTTTAGTTTTTACCTTCCACCAGCTGTTTTAACATATTGATTAATTGACTACTAGCATATTCAATGTGGTTTTAGGATGCACTTTCTTAATTTCCACTTTTCCATTAGTATTTATGAGATGTGGGAGGGGAATAAGACAGCAGCTTTAAAGAATTTTTGTTCTGAAAGGCAACATACAATTTTTAACAAAATTAAGAAACCTAGAAGACCTGACAAGAACAGACACTTAACCAGAATGAGAGGGTTCCCTCCACTAATTCCCCATTTGCTCTCTTTTCTTTTCCTTTTGCACTCTTAGGTCTAAAGGAGCAAATTGCTGTTTTCCTCTTATTTGTGTGGAAAGAAATATCCATGTGGTTCAGTTCCAAGCTTGGAGAAAGACACTGGAGACCTGGAGGTTGATTGGAAAGAAAGGTTCCATTTATTGATGAAGCCAAACTATCAACCAGCATCGAGTTCCAATCGCCCAGTGTGCTCCCACCGGCAGGGCCTCCTTGGAGTGCCGTCGACCAGACAATGTTGGTTGGTGGTCCCCCAGGGGAGGCTTCTCTGTGGGAGAACCCACCCTGTGGAACCAGCTGCCCCTGGGGCTGCAGTTGGCTCCCGACCTGCGTTCTTTCTGCCGCGATCTAAAGACCTGGCTGTTTTTACAGGCCGGCCTGGATTGAGGGAGATTGGGGCTTTTAATTGGGCATTTTAGCATGAAATTTTATTGGTTATTTGGATTGGATTAATATTTTTAACTATTGTATGTATGTTATATTCTTGTGTGAGCTGCTCCGAGTCCCCCCGGAGATGGGGCGGCATATAAATCCAAATAAATCAAATCAAATCAATCAACCAAATGTGACAGCTGACAAAATGGAGTTGAGAGTGTGGGGGAGGGTCATACCTTTGGCCTTTGCACTTGAACTTCCTGTTCCTGTGCAAGAACATGTATTCCATTGGCTGTTGTCAGATTCCTATGGGGTCATGTAGGGTTATGTAGGGGTCCTATCTCTATAGGCAAAAGGGGAAATGCAAATCCTAGATTTTTGTCTGAGCTAAGTTTGGTTGAAGTTTGGACTGCTCTGAAAGGGTGTTGGGCAATTCCTATTGTGGCTTAATGGCTTTCATCTTGTGTTGGATCTTGAGTGAGGGCTAATCTTACCATTCAGCTTTTATTCAGACTTTGCTGCAGGGAGTTTCACCATATCCTGTCTTGAATGGATTACCAAATCTGCATTTCTAAAAGCTGCCTCCTCAGTATCTGCTGGGGCTATTAAGAAAGACTGAGTCTGTTTCCTGCCTCTAAAAAAACCATGTTTCTCCATTTTTCATTTAGAGAAATATTGTATAATATTCTGCCTTTTTAAAAATATTCTTCAAAATATTTCATTCTTCTAGGAGGGTGGTAGGTGCTAACTTTCTACACTTACAAGTGAACTGAAGACTTCTTCCTTCATCTCAGCAAGCCTTTTAATGTTCTCATTTCCTAATATTTCTTATATGGCCCTAGGACCAGCTTCACCACAGGTGATCATAGGATCAAAGGCTTTCATAACAATCACCAAGGTACAATTGGCTGCTTCCATTCCTTTCATGCATGTAGGAGACATTATAATGTACAGTGAAAAGGGGTGGAGTCTGCATCTCCAATTCTCTTTTGCAATGAACCATAAGCTAAACTACACACCATCCAAAATCAAAAGACCCAAATGAAGTCTGATCCAATAGCCACTATGTTCAGAATGCAGAAAAATTATATGGTATTTATGGAAGCAAGTATTTTTTTAAAAAAATGTTCAGCAAAGCGGTTCAAATCACAAAAATTATTCATGTATCATAAAATGAATAAACCATTAAACACATGCATAAATAAATATTTCCCCTGTTCTCACATGGGACTTCAATTTAGCTAAAAAAGCAAGTCCCCACATTTTTGTTTGTGCCCTCATTATTCATATGATTACTAATATCTCTTTTTTTAAATATACCATTCTTAGCATGGCAATCTCAATGAGATCTTTTTCTGAATAAAATAAGCCATAACATTTTGTTTCTATTTCTGAGTGGTCTCCGTTTAATGTGGAGTTCTTGGTGCTTTGTGAGGTTGCTTATTTCCTTGCAGATGTTTCCTTACCCAACTAGATAATGTCATCATTCTTACCTACTTGATGTGATGATGTTCATAACTGGGTAAGGAAATGTCTGCAAGTAAACAGCCAAGTTCCGAGAGCCCCAAGAAGCCCCAAGAAGTCCACAGTTCAACTATAAGCTGCAGTTATTGTCTTTTATTGGATTTATTTACTGTATTTATCTTTATACTGGTGGTCCTTGACTTACAATCACAACTGAGCCCAAAATTTCCATTGCTAAGAAAGAGAATTGTTAAGTGAGTTTTGCCCCATTTTACGACCTTTCTTGCTAGAGTTGTTAAGTGAATCCCTGCAATTGTTAAATTAGTAACATGGTTATTAAGTGACTCTGGTTTCCCCATAGATTAACTTTAACTTGCTTGTCAGAAGATCACAAAAGGCGATCACATGGCTCCAGGACATGGCAACCTTCATAAATATGAACCAGGTGCTAAGCATCTGAATTTTGATCACATTACCATGGGAATGCTGCAATGGTCATATGTGTGAAAAAGCTGTTTTTTTCACTGCTGTTGTAACTTCAAACAGGCACTAAATGAATAGTTGTCAGTGGAGGACTAACTGTATTCCTGTTCTGCCTAACGACAACTCTATGAGGTAGGTTAAGCTAGAAAATACTGTCTGAAACTCAACCAAAGCCTTCCTATGAACTTCAAGGTCAAATAGATAGTCTACAACAACTTGCCACAGCCAACTCACCATGGCCAATTCACGCAGATTACTTCCCATGGGACAATTCACCATGGCCAACACACCATGGGTCAACTTGCTGCTGTCAGGATTCTGGCAGTTACCCCAATTAAATCATGAGACTTGAGCCAAACTTCCAAAACTAAACACAATTTATTGGGAGTTAACATGTCGGCACTACCTGGGTGTAGCCGACTCTGAGACACTGTCACTCTTGACCCTGGTTTTCCCCCACCCCTCTGGGTGTATCATAATTCATATTCTCCAATGACACACATCCATAGCCAAGAGTCATCAATCATGTTCTGCAATTAGATTTTTGCACGGCAGAAACTTCAGTCATCTAGTTACAATCTCTGAAAAACTACGTATGGAATGCACTTTTGATTTCCAAGCCGCCATGCTGCTCTTTCAAACCCCTTTCCCCCCTCCCACTCTGTTGACAACTATAAAACAGCCATATAAATGTTTCATGAGTTGACACTGCAGGACAAGAGTTACACTAATATGGAAGAAATAGAATAACTGAAGATAGGATGTCAAAGGAGGAACAAAATGAAATGTGAATGAAAAAATTTAAATAATTTTAAATTGAATTGTTGAATTGTCCTGCAGCGTGTTAGCCATGGCAAATTGGTCGTGGTGAGTTGACCATAGCAAGTTGACCCTGGCGAGTTGGCTGTGGTGAGTTCTCCTATTCCAAAATAGAGATACAAGTTTTATTTAACAAATGAATTGTTAGTGCTTGGAAAATAATGGCCTTCAAGGAACCAACAGCCATGTTCTTTCCTGCCTGAAACATACATTGGGCCAGCTGTGTGCAACCTTAGAAACTTCAAGGCCTGCCTGACTCAGGAATTCTGGGAATTGAAGTCCACAAGTCTTAAAGTTGTCAAGATTGGACACCCCTGCTCTGGATCTAATCAGGCCTTGGAACCGAATAGGAAAGGAGGAAAGGAGATGTTGTATGCTTTCCAGCCATACAAAATAAAATAGATACATGACACAAATTTAGAACTTGGAAGAGACAGGAGATTCTACAAGTCCTTTTTATTTAGGAACCATTTACAATTTGTTTTAGTTGTTATCTTGTTAGTTGTTATCACAGGTATGGTAAAAAAAATCAAGATAGTGGTCAGCATGATGTGATCAAACTGCCTGTGCACATAAAAAAACAGGAAGAGTTTAATCACCCCCTTACGGCCCCTGTTGGGACTTTATTGACCATACTTTGTGGCTATCCTTACGGTCTTGTTTTCCCAGGGGTTCTGTTGTAAAACCATTCTACACATAGTCCTCACTATAAAAAAAGATGTTGAGACTCTAGAAAAAGTACAGAGAAGAGCAACCAGGATGATTAGGGGACTGGAGACTAAAACATATGAAGAACAGTTACAGGAACTGGGCATGGCTAGTCTAGTGAAGAGAAGGACCAGAGGAGACATGATAGCAGTGTTCCAATATTTGAGGGGCTGCCACAGAGAGGAAGGGTTCAAGCTGTTTTCCAAGGCACCTGAAAGCTAGACAAGGAATAATGGATGGAAACTGAACAAGAAGAGATGGAAATAAGGAGAAACTTTCTGACAGTGAGAACAATCAACCAATGGAATAGAAGTTGCCCTTGGAAGTTGTGGGAGCATCATCACTTGAGACTTTCAAGAAGAGATTGGACTCCCATCTGTTAGAAATGGTGTAGGGTCTTCTGCTTAGGTGTGGAGGTTGAATAGATGACCTACAAGGTCCCTTCCAACTCTGATTATCTGTTATCTGTTTATCCTCAACTTATGGCTGGTTGCTTTGTGACTGGGTCAAAGTTACAATGGCCAACCCCCATAGTCTTCTGACTGCATTTTAGGCACTCAGAAACCAGCCTGCATTTACAGCTGTGGGCATCTGCCCAAGGTCACGTGATGACATTTACTTCCGGTTTTCAACAAAACCAGCTCATCGCAAACACTTGGTTTAACAACCACAGCGTTCATTTTATGATCCTGGCAGTTGCTTTATGGCTGTGGCAGTCATTTTATGATTGCCACTAAAAAGGTCATAAAATCAGGTTGGTCACATGGGCGACCCGTTTTACAACTGTCACAACTTACAACCTTAGTGGGCAGTCTCCATTATAGTCATAACTTGAGGACTGGCTGTATTCTGTTTTCACTTCAATCTATGTATCATTTCAATTTAAAAATACTTAAATATGCATTTTGGATGTTGCATCTCCTAGAATACACTTTCCTAGGTATGTTTTAGCTTACAGTGTGATTTTTAAAGCACTTTCATTTCTTCTTTCAGCCTAGCATGTGAACCACAATACTGAGAGGTGTCGATCCTGCTAGATAGCTATGTCTCATTTCTCACCTGAGGCCAGGAGCTCTGGGTCATGTCACTTCTTACCAGAATACACAAATATCAACCTCATCTTTTCTCCTGAATGACAGAGGTCAAATCATTTCAACATGGAACCTCTTGAGAATGGACTGAGATTATTTGCTCCAACAGATCTACAGCTGTATGAACACTTCCAGGAACCAATTCTATTAGTGTTTATCATTTTCCAGCAAAAAAAATCTCACTTTATTTTTAAAAAGCTATTTTGAACACTTGGCTTTTCTCCCTCTCCCCTTTGACATCATCTGCTCATAACTGAACTGGGCAGCACTTCTGAAATGATCATTGGTTCCTAAAAGTGTTCATTCAGCTGTAGATCTGTTGGAGCAAATAATCTAAGTCCATTCTCAGGAGATCCCATGTTGAAATCATTTGACCTCTGTCATTCAGGAGAAAGATAATATTTAAAATATGAAAAATATGTTAACATATCTGTTTTTACTGAAACTGTTGATATTATTATGGCAGAGGCAACATGGGCCAGTCCTTCACTGTTCCCAGGAAGCCCCATGGGCCAGATCTAAGGATCCCACCCATGGGCCTTGAGTTTGACATTCCTGCTGTAAAGCATCATCAGCCTTCGCAGGAAGCTCCATACTCCTATGAGCATGCAAGGCAGTTTTGTACATATGTACTCCTTTAAAAAGATCAGCACATTTTATGTCCAGATATTTTATTAAAAATCCTGACATAAATCTGCTAGAGCAAGAAATCTATCCTGCAAAACAAGCAGTAAACAAATCAGATTTACACTAATCCATACAACCCTATCACAGATAGGACCCTGTCAAGCTTCCCATACAATCAAGAGAAAACCAAGAGCCATAAATAACAAATGTGGTGTTATTTATGAAAAACTGATAATCAGGTGACAGCAGGTCTACTTTGGAGGCCCTTCTCAGCAATCTAGCTTATGGTTTCAAAGTGTTAAGTTTTGCCATGTTTGAGGTTCATGACAGTAGCTGTCTGTCAAACTAATAATTAGTAGAAAATGAAATGGATCAACTGCTTATACAAGCCTGCATAATTCCCAGTATAATTTATTGTGAGATTTTACTTTGCCTCATGGGTCTGAGAAATTAACTTATTGGTTAATGTATAATAGACCCTTGCCTTGAGTAAAACAGAAAGAAAGGCTATGTCAGGCGAAACTAAGATAGAAAGGAAGGAGAAAAACATGCTTTTACCAAGTATGTTTTTCCAAATGTCTATGGAGATTCTCAGTCATCCAGGTCATGGTTATCCTGAAGGTGCTTTTTCAAGAGGCAACTGGACTTTCTTGTTTTTCTCTGAAGATGTTTCACTTCTCATCCAAGAAGCTTCTTCTGCTCTGACAGGATGGTGGGGAATGGAAGGATTTATACTCCATGCAGACAGCTGGTCATTTGCATCCTTTTAGAGAATCATTGAGGCCATTTGGAGGTTTGTTTGTGTCCTCAGGGTCACCTGAGTAAGTGCAAATAGGTGTGGAGCCTTCTTGAAAGGACAGTGTTATAGACTGGAGATAGATGACATAGTATCCCTCTGCCTCTGCTGAGAGAGGGCTCTTCAGTTTTGACATAAATGGCCTCGTTGACCCCTCTTTCAAACCAGCAGTCCTCTCTGTCCAAAATGTGGGCTTTTCTGTCTTCAAAAGAGTGCCCTTTGTCTTTTAAATGCTGATGGACTTCTGAATCTTGTCCTGATGGGTCAGTTCTCCTATGTTGTGCCATATGTTTATGATGTGGTAGTTTTGTTTCCCCAATATACAATGATCAGCCATCTGCAAGGAGTATAAATCCTTCCATTTTCCACCATCCAGTCAGAGCTGAAGAAGTTTCTTCGATGAGAAACAAAACCTCTTCAAAGACAAACAAGGAAGTCCACTTGCCTCTTGAAAAAACACTTTTTAAAAAAATTACATTTATATGCCGCCCTTCTCCGAAGACTCAGGGCGGCTTACAATTTTTGGAGCGTCGAAACGTTGCCAAGGTATTCTCAATCTTACACGGGACAAGACCCGAATACACCAAGACCTACATACCTTTACCCGTGAAAATCTACGAAAACAAATATGGGGGCAATAGAAAACCAAGGAGTTTACAAAATACCATGCAAAATTTGCCCAGCCACATACATTGGACAAACCAACAGGAGAATAAATGCCGCATCGCAGAAACACAAAACGCAGTCAGAAAAGAAGAAAAAACTTCCTCCCTTTTCCAGCACCTTAAAGCCACCTTAAAGCCACAGGATGAATGTGTCTTTTCTTCTATGTACACTGTGTTATTTTGGGTCCACATGATGCCACCACCAATCTCCTTCACCAGACTCAAAACCCAAGCCCATACAGATGAAAGGCAACCACCATCCAGAAACCAGACCATGGCTGCAACACCAGCTGCTACACCCCCCTCCAACCCCCAAACTAAGCAAACTGACACACGCTATAAACACATAGCCAGACCTCAAACTCGGAGCCAAACCAAGGCCCAGAATGCCATCACAGCCTTCCACCCAGGATACTACATCACAGAACTCAGGAGATCTAACACAAAACATCAGGAGGTTGGCACAGACAACGACCCAGGAGATTACAGCACCACACCCAGGACGTCACAACAATAGAACTCAGAAGGTCATCACACAGCCCATTAGTGGTTACAACACAAAAGCTGAGACACACACCAGCACCTCAGCCACACAGGGTCTCAGGAAAAAGCCATCCAATCTGCATACATCAACTCCACAAACCAATCAAGAAGTAACAACACAGCCAACTCTAGAGTTTAAAAGGGAAAACAGCCACAATCACACTTCTCCCAGGAGAGCGAGCTGAAGACACCAGCCTGAAGATGACGGATGAGATTTCGTCCAGCGTTGCCAAGGTATTCTCAACCTTACGGGACAAGACCGAATACACCAAGACCTACATATATATATATATATATATATATATATATAAATATATATATTTGTTTTAAGTAATTTTCAGGTAAAGGTATGTATCTTAATTGTATTGGTCTTGTCCCGTGGGTTACCGCAGGACAAGGTCCCGAGCTTCTATATATATAATATATATATATATATATATGTAATCTGATTATATATATATATGTGTGTGTGTGTGTGTGTGTGTGTGTGTGCGCATGTATTTATGTATGTATAATATATATATATGATAAGAGCTGATGTTTTGAAGATCCGTTCAAGAATATTGTCTTGATGGCTCATTGTCTTTCTTCCTATTCAATGCCACTTTTTAAGGATCGCTTCATATTCTTAATTTCTTTAAATGCTTTTTCATCAAAAAGAGATTACAGATAGCAGGGCAGATATTAACCAGGGAAAGCAACATTTGATATCCCCCCCCCGAGCTTGCTTTTGAGGCAACTGGAGGCTACAATGGGAAATAGTAATGTAATGAACCTGCAAAATGGAAAAGGCCCATATGTATCTAGAATTTTTATTTTATTGATTTGATTTTGATTTTGACACCACCCGACTCCAGGGTGTTTCTGAGCAGCTCACAGTGTAAATCAAACTACAGATGCAATAACATAAGTAAAATGTATTTATATACAATAACAGAAATAACAATGGCAATCCAAATAGTAACATCAACACCAAAACAACAATTGTCTAAGAAGGAGGTTACATCCAGCTTACCCCAAAGCCTGGGAGAACAGCCAGGTCTCTAAAGCAGGAGTCTTCAAACTTGGCAGCTTTAAGACTTGTGGACTTCAACTCCCAGAATTCCTCCTCCAACCATGTTAACTCAGGATTTCTGGGAGTTGAAGTCCACAAGTCTTAAACTTGCCAAGTTTGAAGACCCTTGCTCTAAAGCTTTCCTGAAAACCACCAGGGTGGGAGATGTCCAGATCTTAGGGAGACCTCATTCCAAAGGGCAGTTGTTGAAACAAAGAAGGAGCACCTACTGGGTTCTTCAAAAGGGTACTGTTTGATCAAGGGGACCTGAAGTGCACCCATTCTGCTGATTCTTACAACTGGGCAGAAGTCTGGAACAGGGGGTCCAACCGTGGCAAGTTTAGGATTGTGCTTTTCAACTCCCAGAATTGCCCAGCCAGCTGAAATCCACAAGTCTTAAAATTGCCATGTTTGGCACCCCTGCTCAAGAAATAGATGGGCCTTCAAATAACTGGACCCTGGGCCATGAAGGGCTTTATAGGAGATAACCAACACCTTGAATTTCACTGAGAAGCATAATGGCAACCAGTGCAACTTAGAAAGCACGGGTGTCACTATATGCAATGCTTGCATCACTATATAATTCCCTCAACACTGTCAAACTATTTACAAAGTCTGATATTCTCATCACTCTTTATCAGCCATCCCCTCCCACTTGTGACTATATGACTGTAACTTTGTTGCTTGTGTCCTTAGGATCTACACTGATTGTTTCCTAGTATGATTTGATTACTTATTGTACCCTATGACTATTATTAAGTGTTTTACTTTATGATTCTTTTTTTTTTAATTACATTTATATGCCGCCCTTCTCCGAAGACTCAGGGCTTACAATTTTGGATACAACCCAATGTGCTCAGCAATAGCCTTCATTCCATTGTATATGCCTGCTTATTACTAAGCGGCATTTTTACAAGGTCAGCTAATTGCCCCCAACAATCTTGGGTCCTCAATTTACCTACCCCGAGAGGATGGAAGGCTGAGTCAACCTTGAGCCTGGTGGGATTCGAGCCTACAGCAGTTGTAGGCAGCTGGAACTAAAGTGCAGGCAATTAACAGCCTGAGCCACCCAAGGCCCTTCTTGACTCTTGATGAATGTGTCTTTTCTTCTATGTACACTGAGAGCACATGCACCAGGACAAATTCCTTGTGTGTCTGTTGTGGTTAGCTGGCAGCAGGTGCAGACGGCTGAGGAGAGCGAGGACTCAGATGAGGGGCCGGGACCATTAGGAAGTGGACTGCTGCCTTCAGAGATTGTGGGGGCTGGCACCATTGATGAGGAGGTTCCCAAGGAGCCTGTGCTAAGTGTGCGTGTGTGCAGGATTGCTCGGAGGAAAGAGCAGTTACAACAGCACAGGCGACTTGGGAGTAAGGCTGCAAGGTAATGGCCCCTCCTTCAGGAAGATAAAAGCCAGCTGTGAAATGAACGTACTTTGCAGAAGGCAAAGACGTTTTGAAACTCCAGCCTCGTGAACATTCCAGTATCCTGAGTTTGTATTTGAAGATTCTTATTTTGCAAATTATTTCTTGTCTATTATCTTTTGGCAAGTCTTGAACAGTTTGGCAAGACTTATGCTTATCACAGCTAATTATTTTGTAAAAACATTACAAGTTTTTGTTCCTTTTGGATTGTGTTTGATTTGTTAGAAAAGGGCGTGGGTCAGAACAGTGTCCAATCACACTTGGCCAATAAAGAAATCTATCTATCTAGATCAACTGTAGCTTCAGAATGGCCTTTAAAGGCCGTCCCACACTGAGTGTACTTACAGTAGTCAAGCTATGAGGTGCCAAGGTTAAGTGACTATCTGCAGGGCCGTCTGATTTCAGATTTTTTCCTCTTTTTTATGAACATTATCTTTTTTCCAGAAAGCTTTTCAATCTGCTTATTAGAACTGTTTTAAAGTAATAATTAATTGCTTAATTTATTTTTTCTTACTTTCAGCATTATGTAATTACTGATGTCAGTGCCTACTTAACCCTGGTTGAGCTTGAAAAGGCTACGTTGGGTCAAAGCTGGTTAGTAATTAGTAAAAGGTTTTAGTGTTAACATTCAAAGTCCTACATGGCATGGGTCCAGGATATTTACAAGAACGACTCCTCCCAGTTTCAAGTACCAACCGCCGGTATGAAGCATAGACAGGGCCTCCTCAGGGTGCCGTCCGCGACTCAATGTCACTTGGCGGGGACTCGGGGGAGAGCCTATTCTGTGGCGGCCCCCACTTTATGGAATCTCCTTCCACTGGAGCTCGGCTTGCTCCTGATCTCCGTACCTTCCGCCCGAGTTAAAAACCTGGCTGTTTTACAATCTGGGCTATGCTGACTCCTTGGGCTTTCTTGATTTTAATTTTGGGGGTTTTAATGTTAATTAGGCTTAGTTTGTTTAATATGGTTTTTAGGTAATTTATTGTTGTATTTCTTTTAATCTGTGAGCCACCCCGAGTCCTTTGGGAGAGGGGGCGGCATATAAGTTGAATTAATAAATAAATAATAAATAAATAATTGAAGTAGAGACTGTTAAAAAAAATCCAAAACTGTGAATTACACTGGAAAGTTAAAAAAAAAAATCCATGTGGAATGTGTTCATGTAGACTAAGGTGACCAGACGTCCCGCTTTTGGCGGGACAGTCCTGAGTTTTCACAATTTTTCCTGCGTCCCGCGGAGTTTTTAAAAAGTCCCGAGTTTTCAGAAAGAATGCACGAAGAGCAGAGGCTGAGGTTTAACGGCTTGAAACGATAGATTAGTGAATTGCTAGATAGAATGTAGAAAGAGCCGAGGATGTAGAGAGAGCCGAGTAGGTGAAGGGCAGAGGAACTTCCTCTTCTGGCTCATCACCCACGGGAGGATGATTGAGTCGGCAGAGCCTCCTGTGCTGTTTGGAGGGTCAAAGCGGCTCCTGGGAGGTGAGTGGAGGACAGATCGGAGGAGAAGCTGGGAGCAAGTCGGGCCCTTTGGGTTCCTCCACGGCGGGGAAGCAGAAGAGGAAGCAGCGTGGCTGAAACGTATTGGCTGCTGCTGCATATTCTTCCCTCCCAATTATATTCCTCTGGGGCTGCACGACTTAAAAGAATTCTGCCTGTGATTTTCTGCTGGGAGATTTTAAAAATTCATATTTCTTAAACCCGCATTTTAAACACCAACTTCCACGTCCCTGTTGATTCCTTGTGACTTGGTTGACCTGGGGTTTTCCTAGCAAGCGAGGGTCTTCGTGAAAACGGATACTTTGCTTTTAGCACTAGAAAGGAGGCACAAGGTGGGAGAAAGCTAGCATAAAACATTTATGTTACAGCAATTGTAGAAAAAAAAATTGCTAACAATAATATGTGTGTCCTTTCATTAAGTTACTTGCCAATAAACGAAGTATTTGATATTACACTAAAGCTTATTCAGCACCTGTTTGCTTCATATAAACTAACATCCAACACTTTTGATTATCTTAATCTTCACTTCAGGTAGTTAAGTTATGATGAACATGATACAAAACATAGATCCATTTAGGTTTTTATTAAATAGTAAAGCAGAAGTCTGCCATACAGAGCTAAAAGTCAACTGTGTGGTGGAAATATACCTCAGACTTAGGACCCTAAACATCCCCCTAAGGCCATGTGGCTATTTCGCCAGCATATGAGTTTTATATTATTTTTGTTAATTTTATAATTAATGCAAATTAATGCAAATTTTTACATGCAAATTTTAAATCAAGAACACCCCGTCAATGGTGTCCCGCTTTACCAATGTTAAAATCTGGTCACCTTAATGTAGACTGAAAAGGAACTTTAAAGTTTTGTATATGCAATATTGTTGCATTATCCAAAGAATATTCAGAGTGCAAAAATAGGATACAAAATTAAACAAAAACATGATAATTAATAAGGCCAATCCAATGGTTTACATGCTGCTTTGTTAAGCAAAGTAGAACTAAAGAGAAATTTCCTGACAGTTAGAACAACTAATCAGTGGAACAGCTTGCCTCCAGAAGTTGTGAATGCTTCATCACTGGAAGTTTTTAAGAAGAGATTGGATAACCATTTGTCTGAAATGGTATAAGATTTCCTACCTGAACAGGGAGTTAGACTAGAAGACCACCAAGGGCCCTTCCAATTCTGTTATTATGTTAAGTTGCCTATCAGAAATGACAGCTGAGCTGTTTGACATAATTTTGAATTAGATTTGTACCCTTATCAGCAGCTCTAAGAGCTACAAAATAGACTTTGGTAATCTGTGGGTTGCCCAATTGTAATTTTACAATTGACTCAGCTGCAATCAGCTAGCAGTCAACTTACAATCATTTGTTTAGCAACTGTTTGAAGTTACCACAGCACTGAAAAAAAGTGACTTACAACCACTCCTTCCACTTATGACTGTCGCAGCATCCCCATGGTCACGTGACGAAATTCAGGCGCTTGGCAACCAGCATGGATTTGCAGTGTCCCAGAGTCATGTGATCACTATTTGTGACCCTCCCAGACGAACTCTGACTAGCAGTCAATGGAGAAAGCTGGATTTATTTAATGACCATGCGATTCACTTAACTGCAGAGATTTGCAGAGCAACTGTAGCAGAAAAGATGATAAAATCAGGCGAGATTCCGGTCCCCATTGTAATCACAACTTGAGGACTACCCATAATTAGTACAGTTGTTTGGGACTTTCACCTACCACTGACATGCTGTTCCTGGCAAAGAAGCACTTTCCCTCAGAAAAATCTACATCAACTGGGCCATTCTTTATGCATCCTGGTTTTTAGAAAGACTTGTGGCACCCAGCCTGTCACCAATCCAGGAAGGAAAGAGTCAAAATTATTTTTTAAAATGAAGCAAACTGTGAGAAGTGGGCTGCACTGAGGGACATCAATGAAGTGTTTTCAATATCAGATTTGGAAGATTGGAGAACCCTGATTCTGATAGTAATAAAAGTTATTTTGGTGATACAAAATGAGGAATGCTGAGCTAAGTATCTGCAGATGTTGCTGGACTCACATCATCTTGCAGAGGTGGGCTGCACTTATGTTAACAACTGGTTCTCTGGTTGTGAGCGTGTGTGCTTTGGGGCTGAAACACAGCTTCAAACATGCAGCTAATCTACTCAGGCAGCTCCGGTAAGTGCAGCAGGCATGGCGTGGAATTCAGCTGGGCAGCGTGAACGAGCCAGAAATGTAGTTATATATGAATAGAATAGAATAGAATAGAATAGAATAGAATAGAATGGAATGGAATGGAATAGAATGAAATAGAATAGAATTCTTTATTGGCCAAGTGTGATTGGACACACAAGGAATTTGTCTTGGTGCAAATGCTCTCAGTGTGCATAAAAGAAAAGATACATTCATCAAAAGTCAAGAATCATCAGGTACAACACTTAATAATAGTCATAGGGTACAATAAGCAATCAAATCATACTAGGAAACAGTCAATATAAATCGTAAGGATACAAGCGACAAAGTTACAGTCATACAGTTACAAGTGGGAGTGGGTGGGTGATAAGGAGTGATGAGAAGATTAATAGTAATAGTAGTGCAGACTTTGTAAATAGTTGAACAGTGTTGAGGTAATTATTTGTTTAGCAAAGTGATGGCTTTCAGGGAAAAAACTGTTCTTGTGTCTAGTTGTTCTGGTGTGCAGTGCTCTATAGCGTCATTTTGAGGGAAGGGGTTAAAATAGTTTATGTCCGGGATGTGAGGGGTCTGTAGATATTTTCACAGCCCTCTTTTTGACTTGTGCAGTATACAGGTCCTCAATGGAAGGCAGGTGGGTAGTAATTTTTTTTCCTGCAGTCCTAATTATCCTCTGAAGTCTGTGTCTGTCCTGTTGGGTTGCAGAACCAAACCAGACAGTTATAGAGGTGCAGATGACAGACTCAATAATTACTCTATGGAAAGGATAGTGCAGGGGCAGGGGGCAGGTCCAGCCAGTGGTCATAGAACATAGAATAACAGAGTTGTAAGGGACCTTGGAGGTCATCTAGTCCAACCCCCTGCTTGAGCAGTAGAGTCTATTCCAAATAATACCTAGTATCGAACACACAGCCTCCTGACTGTGAGGTGAGAGATCCACCTCTGGCCACTGCACTGGACACGACTACCGGTTCGCTCGAACTGGGTCCGACCAGACAGCAGCCCACCACTGATCATCTGACTGCAACCAAACTAACTGAAATGAAACTTTGTTCATTTTTGGAAGGTCACAGCTATGTACAAAGTCCGTGCAAAACAAACTAAGTTAAGTTATAGCAAGCCAAAATAAGTTGTGGCTGCTGTAAACTCAATCTCGTCTTTCCCCCTTTTCACACCTGAATGCCACCATTCTCTACTCTTCACTAATACTTCTCATCACCATTCCTTCTACACTGCAAGCTAAATTGATTTCTTGCTCATATTCCAATAGCTTTTCTAAGTAATGAGATTGAGATATGAAAATGGCAGGTAATGAACAAAGTAATACAGTGCAAATCACATTTTTTTAAAAATGAGAAAACAATCTAAACCAGTCTGGCTGGATTAATCTGTCATTGATAGTCAGTTGGTTTAATATATACAGGTATGTGCCTCCTCTTCAAATCCCTTTGAAAGCCCCCCCATTTTTGCCACTTTAGTATGACAGAAGAAAGAGATTATTAAAACAATGGTAATTTGTTTTATTTCAAATATCCTTTAGGGGTACGATGCTTGAGTTGCAAAGATATGGAGAAACTCTTACATTGCTTCTACCATTTCATGCAATGCTTTTCAAAATGCCAACTTCATGCTGGCTAGGGAATTCTGGGATTTGAAGTCCACACATCTGTCATGCCCCTGTCGGAATCTGATTCCAAGGGGGAGGCTGAGCAGCTGACAGGGAGTGGGGAAGGGCAAAGTCCAGCTGGGCAGAGGTAGAGCAAGGCAGAGGGAATTCAGAGGTCCAGGTCCACCCCCTCTTCATCCTAGGGCATGCAGGGAAGGGAGCAATGTGAGTTGCGTGGCTTATGGGGGAGGAAAGGGCCCCGATTCCCTTCATTACCTGCAGCTGGGAACACAGTGTTTAAAAAGGGAGGTTGCAAACAGCAACTTGTTGGAAGCAAATTGTGAGTTATCTGTTATTGTCTTGGCTTATCTGGATTCCTGGCATCTTCCCAACTGTGTGCGTTTTGCTGGCTTTTCAAGTCTGGAATTCCTTATCCTGCCTTATCAAGTTAATTACTGCAGCCTGGTTTGTGTGGATTTTTATTTACAGTTTGTGTTATGTATGCAGTTTTAAAGTCATTGGTTTAGTTTGAACTGTTCTTGTAAAATGTAAGAAATGATTGGTTTAAAAAGTGCGGGAAAACCCTGCACTCTGATTGGCTGGCAACTGTGGCTGCTGGCTATAAGTAGCAGCCGCAGCCCAGCCAAAGTGGGTTCGTTCTGGAGCTGTAGTCACTAATAAACAAGAGCTTGAAGCACTCCGCGTCTGTCTCTTCATGCAAACTTAACAGTTTGTATGTACTTTATTTTCGGAGTGAATTTCCTCCACTTAAAGACTGTTCTTGGGAGGGTTTTTTTCTCCAGCCGAAGGAACCTGGACATTGGAGGCAAAGTTGGAGGTATTAAAGGGACTCTCTTACTTATGTGACTGTGTTGCCTTTGTGCCATGCCCTGAGTCATCACAACATCTTAAAGTTGCCAAGTTTGAAAAAAAAAACCTGTTTTAGTAGTCATCTGGAATATTACAGTCAAAATCTGGCCTTCCAAAGAAAGCAAGCTGATGAAGTTGACTTTAATATTGTTCTTCTTCCTAAAATGCTTCTTACCACCACCTTTCCAAATATTTTTGTCTCTTTTTCTGGACAGGATAATATACTTATGAACAAAGTGCTAGGTTTTGTAAGAGAGCCAGTTTGATGGGGTGCAGGGGAATCAAGCTGGTGGCCTGCGGACCAGATGTGTCATGCGCAGGCCACGCCCACCCAGCTCCACGAATGGGGAAAATGTCACAAAATATCATGCAATGTCATGATGTCACAAGTTTGACACTTGTGGTCTGGTGGTGAAAACACCAGGTTAGAAACCAGGAGATGTGAGTTCTAATCCCACCTTAGGCACGAAAGCTGGTTGGGTGACTTTGGGTGAATCGCTCTCTCTCAGCCCAACTCACCTCACAGTGTTGTTGTTGTGGGTAAAATAGGAAAAGTGAGGAGAACAGGTAGTTCTCAACTTATGGCCATAATTAAGCCCAGAATTTTATGTTGCTAAGTGAAAAATTTGTTAAGCGAGTTTTACCCCATTTTACAACCACATTTGCCACATTTGTCAAGTGAATCACTGCAGTTGTTAAGTTTGTAATATGTTGTTAAGTGAATCTGGTTTCCCCATTGACTTTGCTTGTCAGACATTTGCAAAAGGGGATCACATGATCCCAGGACATTGCAATTGTCATGAGTCAGTTGCCAGGCCTCCAAATTTAAATCATTTGAACATGGGGCAATGGTCATAATGTGAAAAATGGTCATAAGTCACTTTTTTCAATTCCGTTGTAACTTCGGTCACTAAATGAATTGTTGTAAGTCAAGGACTACCTATATTAGAATGTTCAATACTTTGAGTTATATATGAAAACAGAAGGTAGGATAAAAATCCAGAAAATAAAGAATATCTTACGTAGGGCCCAGGAGCATTCCGGAGAAACAATGTGATTTGATTTAAATTGGAAAGTTGATATCGGAAAGAGGCCTGGTTTTGTTCAAAGCGTGCTTCAAGATTCAAAGGCAAACAGCCAACTTTCAGCCAGATTTCTTCAAGAGTTCCACTGTACTCAATTTTGGAAATATTTCTTTGCATCTCTTTTAAGCCAGAGATAGCAGGGTTAAAGAAACTGCAGCAAAATTGCTTTCAAACTCCAAGCATCGAGTCAATAGGAATGTTATGCTAAACTGATGCAGGAAACTTCTAATTTCAACTTTAAAAAAATGTTTAGACCAGTGGTGGATTTGAAAAACTTTACTATCGGTTCTGTGGGCATGGCTTGGTGGGCATGGTATGGCTTGGTGGGAGTGGCATGGTAGGCCTGGCGGGGGAAGGATACTGTAAAATCTCCATTCCCACCCCACTCCTGGGGGAAGGATACTGCAAAATCTCATTCCCTCCCCACCCCACTAACCTGCTTTCCTGTTCCGTTCTCCTGTGCAGGGCAGCCAAAGAAGACCCAGCCAATCAGCTGGGACTCAGGAGGCAGAGAATAGATGGGGCGGGGCCAGTCAGAGGTGGCATTTGCTGGTTTTCCGGACTACTCAAAATTTCCGCTACCAGTTCTCCAGAACTGGTCAGAACCTGCTGAATACCATCTCTGGTTTACACTAAAGAAATCTCTCACATGTTCATTACTTTTTCGAGGCTATTCATTAAGCTTGGCATGATCTTGTGGGATGGTCTAAACCTCCTAACTCTTTTTTTTTTTAAGAAAAAAACTTAGTTTTGGTTTGTTTGTCTGATGGTGACAGGAAAGTTGACATAGCTGGTTCACAGGTTTGGCTATCCTGAGATATGCTCAAAAGTTCAGACAAACTGGATATCAGCAAATGAATAGAGAAAACTCTGGCATTTAGTTGCCATTTTATTTTTGTCACTAATATCTGGAAGTTGCAAAGAGGAGCCACCCACATCATTGGCTTTGGAGAGGCTGCAATTTTTTTTTAGTCACACAGATAAAGGTTTGTAGAGATTCTCAGTCGTCCAGGTCATGATTGTCCCAAAAGTGTTTTTTCAAGAGGCAACTGGACTTTGTTTTTTTTCTTTGAAGATGTTTCACTTCTCATCAAAGAAGCTTCTTAGGCTCTGACAGGATAGTATCCCCACTATCAGTCCTTTCAGAAGTTCCAAGAAGCCTCGACACCCATTTCCACCACGCAGGTGACCCTGATGACACAGACAAACCTCCAAGTGGCCTCAAGGACTCTCTAAAAGAATGCAAATGACCAGCTGACTGCAAGGAATATAAATCCTTCCATTCCTCACTATCCTGTCAGAGCTGAAGAAGCTTCTTGGATGAGAAGCGAAATGTCTTCAAAGAAAAAACAAGAAAGTCCCGTTGCGTCCTGAAAAAACACTTTTGGGACACACAGGCAAAGATTAGCTTTTTCTGCAGAGAACTGAAAAAAATGACCATTGACTTGGTCATCTATGGAAGTGAAATGCATCATTGTTAATATCTCTAACGAAGCCAGAGGCAATAAAAAAGTTTATTGGATCTGAAAAGCACTTTCTAGCCATCTGATTTGGTTCATTACATCAGAGACATCCCAAATCAGCTTCATGATGGGATAATTCCATCATGTCAAAGTTGAAGTTTGGCATAGCAGCAATAAAAATTGTATTAAAAGCTGGGGCCAGAGATGCCTACAGCAAACCATGAAGATGCCAAAATGACAATAGGTGATGAGATCATATCTTAATATTTCTAGTTAGCCACGACCCAGCTACTGATGCAAGAAATGGCGATATTTCTGGGATGATACCATCATGCAGATGTCAACATCTGTCCCACCCCTGAAGACTTTGAATGAGGAATATTGCAGCCTTTAATATCATTTGCATGAGCTGAAATTATTCTGTTTTTTGGAAAAGATGGGTAGCTTAGGCAAATGCATTCTTTTTGCAGCTTCATCTATTTCCCACCTGGTTTACTTGCAAAGGTTGACAAGATGTAGTACAGAATGAAGCAAGTGTTTGGTTTACTCACTAAAGAGGCACACTTCATTTTTCCCTGTTCTTGGAGAAGCACCTGTGTGACTAGGATGGACTTTCTCAGCCTCACTCCAGTTAACCTTGAGAAGTAGATACTCCTTTGAGAAGGCTGTTTATACCAGGTGGCAAGGCAACAAAGCCTAGTTTTCAGGCTAGCCTTATCCAGGGGTAGGATTCCACCAGTTATAACAACCAGTTCGGTGCTTGCGCGCTTCGTGCTTGATCACGCACTTCGTCCCCAATCACGCCAAACGCACGCTTCGTGCACACGCTCCGTGTTTTAAAAAGCTCTAATACTTACCTTCTACTGCAGTCCCTGTGAATAAAACAGCTGAAGCGCAGCAAACTCTAAACAAAGGAGGTAAAGGACAGGAAAGAGCAGGGGTGGGCAGGCGGGCCCACATGCTTGTCGCAGTGTACGGCTTCGGAGACAGCTGATTTTCGGAGCAAGGGGTTCGCCCGAAGTAGTCCAAACCAGTAGAAGTAGTCCCACCCCTGGCCTTATCTACACTTTCTGGGGAAATACATGGGAAAATCCCATTAAGTCATGGTGGATTCCTAATGTGTTGGTATGCTTTGGTGCATGCTACTTGTTCAAGGCTATTTAATCTACATTTCCTGATAAAATGGGAAAACCCTATTGGGGTAAGGAATTGATGTTGGGTTAAATTAAGTATTCATCTGTACACAACAGAAACAATCAAACCCCAGGAAATAAAGACAGGCCAAGCTAGCTGCAGAATGATTGGCATCTATCAACGCGAAAGAAGAAGGGCTTGTGATATTACACTTATCATCACATCATCACATAAATGACAACTATTATATTGTATGTAACCCAAATTGCATAATTTACATCATTTGTACAATGGTCTTATAGTTGTGGGTTATAACAAAGTCTTTTATATATAAAAGAATTTTTATTCTTTATTCTTTATTTTTATATATATAAATTTTGATATGTAAAATGAGTCGAAAATGAATGGAATGAGGAATGAGTCAGAATGGAATGATTTATCTAATGGAATGAATAATATGAATATGAAACAGACGAGCCAATTCAACGAGCCGTGCGACAGGTCATAATAATGGAATACAGCGAGACGCATGAGCAGATACCTTGAGTGAATTGAATGGAATATGCCAATGTGAAGAATGAATTAGATATATGAATGAACTAATTAGCAATCCAGCACATCCAACGAGTCAAGTTCACTATTGCCCGAACGAATGGAATGGAGGGATGAATTGAGTCGAATAACCTGTGAAGGCTGAGCAGGATCAGAGCGAAAGGGGAGGAAAGGAAAGGAGGCAGCAGGAAAGGAAAGGCAGGCTGAAAGGAAAGGAGAAAGGAAATTCAGTAATGCCAAAGCCACATAAGCTCTTTTTATGTTATTACATAAATCCCTTCTAGACCTTTATTTAATCCTTCTTCAATCATCAAATCCATCAAATCTGTTTTCAGCAAATGTTCCTAAAAGATTTCCAGTGAATAAACATGGTTCTCTCGCCATAGCACCTGAGGGTAGGAAAAAAGCACCAAGTGAAAGCTTGGCAGAGGGAGATCCAAGTTCAAAATAGTGAATCTCTCCACCATGTGAGTTATTAAGCAGTGGAATAGCTGGTGTCCTGGAATCATGGGTGACCCCATCACAGGAGGTTTTCAAATAAAGCTTGGACAGCCATTTCTCTGGGATGGTTTGGGAATTCCCAAGAAAGAAGTTGCTGGAAGAAATATCCTTCTGGGTTCAGTTCCAAGTGGGGAAAAGGACACTGGATTCATGGAAGTTGCTTGGAAAGAAGGTTTATTGATGAGCAGGATCACATGCCTTGGAGCTCTTAGGTGGCAAAAAAAAAGGGAAGAGATGCTGAAAGTCCCTGGGTTTTATGCCCTCTCTGGGCTTTTAACTTCCTGGGGCACAGGAGAAGTATCCTGATTGGTTGTTGTTGAAACTTGGTGGGTGGTGCAATGAAGGGCAATTAAATGGCTCTGCCTAAAGTTCTTTGTTATGTAGAATAGACTGGCCCAGCCTTAATGGCCCATTAACAAAGGTGGGGAGCTGAATTTCTGCCTCCCTTTTAGGGGAAATATTCTGCCCTTTTCATATTTCCTAAAATATTTCATTTTTCTAGGAAAGGGGTGGGTTTTAATTTCCTACAAAGTCAAGAAAATCCCCAAGGTCCTTTCCAATTCTCTTATTCTATGATTTTAATCTGGGATCCCCATTCCACATACACCCCCTAAAAGCTTTGGATACAACCATAGCAAAACCACCAAAAGTTACTATCAAATTGTGATTTTCAATTGGGGAAAACATTAACAGCATGATTGGATTATAATTACTATAGTTAATTTAATTAAGTATAAATTCAATTAAGAGATATTTTACCTAATTTAATTAAGCATAATTTATTTCCTGTTTTTAATTTCTTGATTAAACCAACTTATAAAGCCACCCACCTGCTAGAAGTTACTCTGAAAAAAATAAGCACAGTAGACTAAAAACACATTTAAAATAATAAAACAATTTTGGATTAGGGATAGCACCTTGGCAATTCAGCAGTTGTATTTCTGTGATATATTAAACCACAAATTGATCAACCTCATTTTAACTTAGCATGTGGTGTGAACATACTAAATACTGCTGGCTGCTGCTGTTGTGGTTCACCGGCAGCGTGTGCAGATGACCGGGGAATTGGACAGCGGGGAAGAATGGGACCAGTCAGGGAGTCTGGAGAGGACTCGGACGAGAGTACTGCATCCGATGCAGAGATGGGGCCAGGACCATCTGGGAGTGGGGTGCTGACTCCGAAGCCTACAGAGTCTGGCAGCAGCGAGGCAGAGGAACAAGGGGAGTCTGTACCCAGTGCGCATGTGCGCAGAGCTACTAGAAGGCGAGAGCAGCTGAAACAAAAGGGGTGACTCAGGAGTAAGGCTGAGAGGTGATTGCTCCTCCCATCGCCTGGTGCGTGCCCACAGACAGGGCCTCCTTGGGGTACCGTCAGCTAAACAATGTCGGCTGGCGGTCCCTAGGGGTAGGGCCTTCTCTGTAAGGGCACCCACTTTATAGAACCAGCTTCCCCTGGAGCTACGATTGGCCCCCGACCTCCACTCCTTCTGCCGCGGCCTAAAGACTTGGTTATTTGAACAATCCAGCCTGGACTGGGGGGGGGGGCTTAGTTTTAAATGTCTTGTGATGGGGTTTTAATACTATTTGGTTGAATTTTGTTTAATAATCTTTTAACTTCTTTTAACTTTTGTATTGGGTGTTTTTATGTGAGCCACGCTGAGTCCCTAAGGAGATAGGGAGGCATATAAGACCAACAAACAAATAAACAAACAAATAAATAAATAAATAAATAAAGTATAAAGGACAGGCCAAAATGATGAAACCTTTGCAGGAAGTAAAGTCGTTCATTTGGTTTAGACTCATTCTTGAAGCTCTTTGTACTTCGTTTGGTTTTTCTTCCAGTTTATTTGACACTTCTGTTATTGGCAGCACTTCACAGGAATGAAAGGTGGGTGCTTATCTCGAGGGACTGTTTGATATTCATTACCGGCTGGGAATGAAAGTAATTCCCAGTGTTGCAATCAAATGAGACTTGTTTTTAAAATAAGCATGTGCATAATTACGGTCTCGGAAGCCTTGGTCAGAACAGCTGCTTTCTCTTTCTCTCTCTTTCACATAGCGCTATAGCATCATTTGTGAACGCTGCTTCTGAATCTGCCAGAAAGAACTTGGACATCCTTAGCAGAGAGCAGGTTAGCAGCTCCTTCAACCAATGTTTTCATACTATGCTGGTTCGGTTACTGCTGCTGAAATGTAATAACTGTCAGAAATTTGATATTAATAATTAGTCTCTGGATGTTGAGCACATATGGTCATGGTTGTCCCAAAGGTGCTTTTTCAAGAGGCAACTGGACTTTCTTGTTTTTCTTTAAAGATGTTTCGCTTCTCATCCAAGAAGCTTCTTCAGCTCTGATTGGATGGTGGGGAATGGAAGGATTTATATTCCTTGCAGACAGTCATTTGCATCCTTTTAGAGAGTCATTGAGGCCACTTGGAGGTTTGTCTGTGTCCTCAGGGTCACTTGAGTAGTTCAAATGGGTGTGGAGTTTTCTTGGAACTGCTGAAAGGACTGTGTTGTAGACTGGAGATAGATGATGTCATATCCCTCCCTCTCTGTTGAGAGAGAGCTGTTCAATTTGACATAGATGGCCTCATTGACCCCTCTTTCAAGCCAGCAGTCTTCTCTGTCCAAAATGTAGGCTTTGCTGTCTTCAAAAAAGTGCCCTTTGTCCAGGGGTGGGATTCAACTGGTGTTACTACCGGTTCGGTGACTACGTTTTGCTTCGCGTGCACACACGCCTGATGGACACTGCGCGTGTGTGTAAAAAAACCTTAAGCTATGCTGCCCAGACAGCTGAAAAGCACTACGCACAGGTGCACAGCGTTTGAAAAGCCTCTTTTTCCTGCTTTTTCAACCTCAGCTGTGATGCGCAAAGCAGCTGAGATTGAAAAAGCAGGAAATAAAGGGCAGGTAAGAGCCCGGGCGGGCAGGTGGGCCAAACAGCAGCAAACACAGAACTGGTTCGGTGTCTGGTACTCTTCAGAGCTACCGGTTCTTTAGAACAGGGCAGAATCAGTAGCATCCCACCCCTGCCTTTGTCTTTTAAGTGCTGATGGATTTTTCAATCTTGTCCTATGTTGTCCTATGTTGTGCCATGTGTTTATGATGTGGTAGTTTTGTTTCCCCAATATACAATGACCAGCCATCTGCAAGAAATATAAATCCTTCCATTCCCCACCTTCCAGTCAGAGCTGAAGAAGCTTTTTGAATGAGAAGTGAAATGTCTTCAAAGAAAAATAAGGAAGTCCAGTTGCCTCTTGAAAAAGCACCTTTGGGACATACTTTTTACCAAGAACAGCATATATATATATATCTTTTAATAAAATCTTTTAATAGAAGATAAATTTAGCTGCTTATGTTGAGCAATACAGGTACTCCACAATTAACAAGTTGTGAACGTTCAAAGTTACAATGGCACTGAAAAATGTGACTTACTGTATGACCATTTTTCACACTTATCTCTGTTGCAATATTCCCATGCTCACATGATTTACATTTGGTTGCTTGGAAATGTCAGGTTCAGCTATTCCACCGAGAATAAATGACAACAGACTTTGCTCTTGCCAAAGCTTTTTATCTCTTCTGTGAAAATGTGGTATGAACTGACCAGCAACGAAGCACAAAAAAGTCAGATCTGCTCACCCAGTGTTGCCTGCCACCAATAAAGCGGCTCTACAACCCTGCCTCCACCACACCCAGTAATCTTTTTCCACATAAGGGAAACACTGCAGTCCTCCACCTACTACACCCATGCAAAACGACGACGACGCCACACCCAGTGAGTTGCTGCCAAACAAGGAACAAACAAGGCCACAGCAGATTTGCAAATTGCACTTTCCGGACGATTGCACATGCTCTGTCTTCATTCTCCTGCCCAGCAGCGCTGATCAGCTGTTTGGTGCTAGTCCTCCCAGCAAGGTAGCTAGTGATCGTGTGTATCCCCGGAATGGCAGCCCTATGCTAGGAGGGCTAACAGGGCTGACGGGCAACTGATTCACATTTATGATGGTTGCAGTGTCCCAGGGTCATGGGATCACCTTTTCCAACTTTCTGTGCAGCTGTGTTTTCTGTAGGATGTCTCCTCTGAATGTCACTTTGAGGAGCATAACTAGTCATGACATACAGGTAGTCCTTGACTTTCAATCAGAGGTGGGATGCTACCGGTTCTGCCGGGCTCTATAGAACCGGTAGCTCTGAAGAGAAGCAGACACCGAACCGGTTCTGTGTTTGCTGCTGTTTGGCCTGCCCGCCTGCCCGGGCTCTTCCCAGTCCTTTATTTCCTGCTTTTTCAACCACAGCTGCTTTGCGTGGCACAGCTGAGGTTGAAAAAGCAGGGGAAAAGTGGCTTTTCAAATGCTGCACACCTGCGCACAGCGCTTTTCAGCTATCCAGGTGGCACTGCTTAATGTTGCTGACATGAGCCTCTCCACATAGTCACCAACCAGTAGTAACACCGGTTGAATCCCACCCCTGCTTTCAATCATTCATTTAGTGACCATTCGAAGTTACAATGGCACTGAAAAAAGTGACTTATGATCGTTTTTCACACTTACAACCATTGCAGCATCCCCATTGTCACATGATCAATATTCAGACACTTAGCAACTTGTTATTTATGATGATTGCAGTGTTATAGGGTCATGATGTGATCACCTTTTGCAAACCTCTGACCAGCAAAGTCAATGGGGAAGTCACTTCCAGAATCGTCTACTGCAACGCTCTCTACATGCCCTTGCGGACCACCCGGAGGTTGCAGCTGGTACAGAATGCGGCCACGCGGGCTGTGATGGGGGTGTCCCAATACTCCCATGTTACACCCCTCCTACGCGACTTGCACTGGTTGCCGGTTGCCTTCCGGGTTGGCTTCAAGGTGCTAGTAACAACTTATAAAGCCCTAAATGGCTTGGGTCCAGGGTACTTGCGGGAAAGCCTCCTGCCAGCATCACACTCCGATCACCCCATGTGTTCCCACAGGAGGGGCCTCCTTGGGATACCGTCGGTTAGGCATTGTCGGCTGGCGGTCCCCAGGGCTAGGGCCTTTTCTGTGGGAGCGCCTGCCCTATGGAATCAGCTCCCTGTGGATCTCCATTTGGCCCCTGATCTCCGCTCCTTTCACCGAGACCTGAAGACCTGGTTGTTTCAGCAGGCCGGTCTGGATTGACCTGGGGGTGGGTTATTTTAGTTGTTTTAATTTAATTTTAATTGATTACTAGACTTGTAGTTGTTTATTTTTATTGTAATTTGGATGGTTTTTTAAATGTTCGCTACCCTGAGTCCTTAGGGAGAAGGGCGGCATACAAGTCTAATAAATTATTATTATTATTATTATTATTATTATTATTATTATTATTATTTTCACTTTACAGTTATGGTACTAACTTAATCACACTTTAGTGATTCACTTAACAACTGTGGCAATAAAGGTTGTAAAATGAGGCAAGACTCAGTTAACTGTCTTGTTACCAACAGAAATTTTGGGATCCATTGTGGCTGAAATTTGAGGACTTCTTGCAATCAGATTTTCCCAGACTCTGAGGATGAGATCTTGCTAAATGAAGTTCAGCACCTGGACCATAAGAGCCGAACATATCATCATCATCATCATCATCATCATTTTAGCCATTTTCTATCCACTGCAGGATGAAGGCCTCTTCTGCATGTTTCCAACCAATACGGTCCTAAGCTTTCTTTTGCCAATTGGGCTTGCAATACTTGTCGATGTCATCGATCCGTCTTGTTTTAGGTCTCTTTTCATGGATGCTTTTTATCAAGTGGGATCCATTCTATGACTGCCTTGGTCCACCTGCCACCAGTTCTTCTTGCTATGTGACCATCCTGTTTCCATTTCAACTCTTTTACTCTCTTGATGATATCGTATACATAAGAGCCCAATATATGTATGACTTATTTCCTGAACATGGGTAGAGACCATCTGGTCCCCATCAATTTTGTAGGCATGGAGAACTGACATCATGCTCCCAATCATGGACCAAAAAAAATGACTTTATGCTTGAAGGACAAATGCAAAAAGTTTCTGAAGTTGCTTTTTTATGGCAACCCGTATATCATAGCCTGGTAGAGGCCAGCTTGTCAGCTTAAATAGCTCTGTTCATACGAGATAAATAAACAGGTCTGGTTTGTGCACAACTTAATACTCTGGGGAAAAAGAAGTTTTGTGCAAGCTGGGCTGAGGATTTATAGGTAAGATGTTGGATGTTGCTTTGTTTTGTCAAAACACTGGTCTTCTCAATGTTGCTGGAGGTGAGGATCGTAAATCAATAGCAATGCCCCTGGGAAAGCTTTGCCATCTCAGGATCTGAAAAAGGATGGCTTCTTTGTGCACTCTCCTTTGGAAACATGGGAAAAGTCTGCAGCTCTCCTCTCCAAAAGCCTTCCAAGAAGGAAGCATTTTCCTTATTGCTTTTCAAGAATAACAGATAATGAGAGTTGGAAGGGACCTTGTAGGTCATCTAATCCAACCCCCCGCCCAAGCAGGAGACCCTACACCATTTCTGACAAATGGCAGTCCAATCTCTTCTTGAAAGTCTCAAGTGATGGCGCTCCCACAACTTCCAAGGGCAAGCTGGTCCATTGGTTGAGTGTTCTCACTGTCAGAAAGTTTCTCCTTATTTCCAGGTTAAATCTCTCCTTGATCAGTTTGCATCCATTATTCTTTGTCTGGCCTACAGGCGCTTTAGAAAATAGCTTGTCCCCTTCCTCTCTATGGCAGCCGTTCAAATATTGGAAGACTGCTGTAATGTCTCCCCTGGTCCTTCTCTTTACTAGACTAGCCAGGCCCAGTTTCTGTACCCCTTTTCATATGCCTTAGTCTCCAGTCCCCTAATCATCCTGGTTGCTCTTTTCTGTACTTTTTCTAGAGTCTCAACATCTTTTTTGTAATGTGGTGAACAAAACTGGATGCAGTACTCTAGGTGTGGTCTTACTAAGGCTTTATAGAGTGGTATTAGTACCTCACTTGATCTTGATTGTATCCCTCTGTAAATACAACTTAGGATTGCATTAGCTTTTTTGGCTGCTGCTGCACACTGTTGGCTCATATTTAGCTGGTTGTCCACTAAGACTCCAAGATCTCTCTCACAGTTACTGCTATTGAGCCTGGTATTTATTTATTTATTTATTTATTTATTTATTTATTTATTTATTTAGTTTTAACATACAAAGTCCTTCATGACATGGGTCCCCAATATTTAAGGGAGCAACTCCTGCCGACATCGAATGCCAACCAGCCCTGTGCAGCACATAGGCAAGGACTCCTTGGGGTCCCGTCGGTTGGCCAATGCCGGCTGGTGGTCCCCCAATGACGAGCCTATTCTATAGCGGCCCCAGACCTCTGGAACCAACTTCCCTGGAGCTCCGCCTCCTGACCTCCGCACCTTCCGCCATGACCTGAAGACCTGGTTGTTTAACCAATCCGGTTGTGATTTTTTGGGAGGATGGTTTTTATGGGATAGTTTTTTATGGGATTTGTAATTGTAATGGGGCTTATTTAGTTTAATCTGTTTTTAATTATTTATTGTTGTTGTTGTTTTATTTGTGAGCTGCCCAGTCTTCGGAGATGGGGGCATATAAGTCCCATTAATAAATATATATATATATATATATATATATATATATATATATATATATATATATATATTTGACTTGTATCCCCTCTCCAAAAAAGGAGTCGGGTGGCTCACACATAAAATCAGAACAATAAATTAATTACCTAAAATGAGATTAAATTAAACAAGCCAAATTAACTAAAAATCCATTAATAATTTAAAATAAAAACCAATGGTTTTACCCAGTCTGTATGTGTACTTTTGGTTTTTCTTGCCTAGACCTGCATACCTGTACCCGTGAAAATCTACAAAAACAAATACACACACACACATATATACATATATGCATATATATATATATATAGACATGTGGAGCTTCCTGTCTGCCCCCCCCAAAAATGAATTGAGGACAAAAATTCAATTTATATATAAACAGAATTAAATAAATACAATTTTTACCCAACAGTTAATCTAACAAATTGCCAACTTTTATGGATTCATGCAACAATCAATCAACCAAATAGGCTGAGCTCTGACAATTTGTTAAACTACATACACAGTCAAGCTTCCTACTAGGTAAACTAAATCTCAATAGATTGCATATTTTCCTTCTTTTGTCAAATTTTAAAAAATGTAGTTTGACAACTTCTGGAGGATACTTTGTAGAGCTGTGGGGGGGGGAGAGAGACATATAGTTTGATGGGATCATTTGTGCTAATCCATAAATCATGTTATTTGGAGGGTTGTTTTTATTGTTTGCTTGTTTGTTTTGGTGCCTTTGAGTCAGTTTTTTTTTACTCCTTCTGACTGCCTGGACAAGGTCTTGCAGTTTTCTTGACAAGGTTTTCCCAAAGTGGTTTGCCACTGGGGCCTAAGACAACTCCACATGGCCAACTTGCCATGGCCACTCTGGCCAACTCACTGTGGGACAACTCATCGCAGAACAAGAGTTGCACTAATATCAAAGAAATGGTGGAATAGAATCAGTAAAGAAAGGATGCAAACAGAGGGACAAAATGAAATGTGACAGATAAAAGCTAAAATATTTTTTTAATTATTTTAAATACTTAAATTGAATTGTTGAATTGTTCCGCACCAAGTTGTCCTGTGGTGAATTGGCTGCACCAAGTTGTCCCATGGCAAGCTAGCCATGGCAAGTTGGCTGCAACAAATTGGCTGCACCAAGTTGTCCAATTCCGTGCTATTGCCTCCTTCGTAGTGACTGGCTCAAGATCATCCAGCTGGCTTTGCAACTAAGACAGGACTAGAATTTACAGGCTCCCACTTTCTAGCCTAGTGTCCTCACCACTGCACCAAGCTGACTCCTAAATCATTGTTTACAAGGTCATAATGTATTGGGGGCAGGGGAGCAGTTTGCAATGATATTAACCAAAATCAATGACATTTTTGTTAGATGATGGGCAAAACCAACATCTGTGTCCATCTTAGCTCAGAATTGCTCACTGTTACTAATTTATATCCAGGTTCTCTGACCTGATGTTGCTGCTTCTTCATTTTTTACTGCATGTGCCAGGAATTGAATGTGGGAACTTCTGACTAGATTAGATGCTTTAGATGCTTTTATTGTCTCGGTGTTTTATGGATTTTTTTATAAGATTCTATGTCACTCTGGGAACCCTAGTGGTTGAAAATACAGGACAGAGTGATTTAATAAGCAGACAGATATTTTATGCCACTTAGAGAATACTGGATCCCATTTTATAGCTGTGGAAGAGAAAGGCATAGCAATCAGATTGCTTGCAGATGGATGGCTCCTGATACTTGCAGTCAAAAAGCTTCATGTACTTATTCCATCTTTCTCTTCTAATCTGATCTTCTGATGCCTGAAAACAAGACCGAAGCAGCTATAGAAAGAGATGGCAGGGTTAGAAATGGAAGAGGGCAACATTCAGACCGTTTATCTTGACTTACAAGCAATCTCGTTCTGCAAGTGAGGTACAGCTACACAATGATGCAAAGAAGGTACCTGCCCAGTCACAAAATGGCTGCCAATAGTAAAGTACTCATGTCAAAGGCTAATTAGTAAGGTGGCTGTCTGCTATACTTACCCTCCCCAACATGTACAGCATTGCCTCAGTTTAGATCTGGATGTAATGGGAAGAAGGAATGATCATGAGGAACAGGAGAAAGAGCTGCTACTAAGATAACTGTCAGATAAAAGAAATCTGTTGGTGGTGGCTTGTTCTCTGAGCTTATTGTTTAGTTTCTGGATGTTTCATCACCAGGCTGAATAACATCAGCAGCAGAACTTCAGTTGAAGTGTCTTTTTTCAGTTCTTTCCTGGTTTCATAGGCGGTCTTATGTGGTCAGTTGGTCACATAACCAATTGGTCATGCCTTGTGAGGGTCATCTGGTGCTGAGATCACCCTGGCTGTAGGTCATATGAGTTGGCTGGTGATCAACATCATCATTGGTTGGTAGCTCGATTGATCCAACTTCTTACAGACTCGTATACTGGTTGCAGATTGATATGTTTGTTGATTGACCCGTTCGTTGAATACCAGACTTTGATGACAAAAGCATGGAAAACAAACAACAAGCTCAAAGAAAAAGCCAACACCAACATCTAGTACTGAGTTACAAATATTTTCCATCATTCCTAAAGAAATCTGTGTCTGGGATAGAACTGTAACCTGAAAAGCATCTTAGACAAGTCTCTCCCTAGTTCTCAAAAGATAAAGGGAGGGAGGGGGAAGCTCATTCAGATTTGCAAGATTATTTACTATAATCTTATAATAAAATCAGTATCGGTAGCCATGACTTTGGTTTCCTAGTCTGTTCTACCATGGAGAGTTAACACAGCCTTTCTGTTCCTAACCATAGTTCAAAACAAAAACAATTTGGCAGCCACCAAATATATCTTCAATATCTTCATTAATGACTTCGATGAGGGAATAGAAGGGGAACTTATCAAATTTGCAGATGATACTAAGCTGGCAGGAATAGCTAACACCCAAGAAGATAGGCTCAAGATCCAGATGGATCTTGACAGAGTTGAACACTGGGCCATATCTAATGAAATTCATTGTAGAGAAAAGTAAAGTCCTACATTGAGGCAAGAAAACCCAAAAGGACACATATAGACTGGATGAAACCAGGCTCAATAGCAGTAAGTGTGAGAGGGATCTTGGAGTCTTAGTGGACAACCAGCTAAATATGAGGCAGCAGTGTGCAGCCACCACCAAAAAAGCTAATGCAATCCTAAATTGTATTAACAGAGGGATACAATCAAGATCAAGGGAAGTACTAATACCACTTGATAAAGCCTTAGTAAGACCACACCTAGAGTACTGCATCCAGTTTTGTTCACCACATTATTAAAAAGATGTTGAGACCCTAGAAAAAGTACAGAGAAGAGCAACCAGGATGATTAGGGGACTGGAGGCTAAAACATACAATGAACGGTTGCAGGAACTGGGCTTGGCTAGTCTAGTAAAGAGAAGGACCCAGGGAGACATGATAGCAGTCTTCCAATATTTGAGGGGCTGCCACAGGGAGGAAGGGGACAAGCTATTTTCTAAAGTGCCTGTAGGCCAGACAAAGAATAATGGATGGAAACTGAACAAGGAGAGATTTAACCTGGAAATAAGGAGAAACTTTCTGACAGTGAGAACAATCAACCAACGGAACAGAAGTTGCCCTCGGAAGTTGTGGGAGTGCCATCACTTGAGACTTTCAAGAAGAGATTGGACTGCCATTTGTCAGAAATGGTGTAGGGTCTCCGCTTGGGTGTGGGGTTGGACTAGATGACCTACAAGGTCCCTTCCAACTCTGATTATCTGTTATCTGTTATATTTGTTTGGACCCCAGTCAGAAAGCTGCATTAAAATACAATCCTTGAAGCCAGCAGAGAAATATGGTGACATAAAATTGGCCACTCCCCAGCTACTAATCTCTGTTTTGCCTGGAGGGGAAAAGTCATCAGATATCTTTACCATTTTCATATGGGACATGTTAGCAGTTAAGAGATTTTTTAATTTTCCTAACTTCATCTGTCTGCCCATCAACAAAACGTTACTAGCCAGTAGGAATCACCCACTAACACTATCCATAATGTGAGTTAAGGCTGTGGCTAAAGAAGAAGGCAGGCTTTGACAGATGACTAGACCAAGAGATTAGGCATCTGTTGCAATATTATCTGGGTTAGTGCAAGTGTTTCTACAGGACCATTAAAGCCAGGGAACCTGGAAAAATGGAGATTACTTTAACAGCAATGGTGCTAAATCTGTGCCTCCAAAAAGGCTTATGATCAGCTGATATTGAAACAGACATGAAGCCTCCTACCAATGGTGGGATTTACATGGTTTTACTACTGGTTCTGTGGGCGAGGCTTGGTGGGCATGGCAGGGGAAGGATACAGTAAAGTCTCCAGTCAAAGGTGGTATTTGCCGGTTCTCTGAACTACTCAAAATTTCCTTTACCGGTTCTCCAGAATGGGAGAACCTTGCTGAACACCACCTCTGCCTCCTACCATTAATTACTTGAAGGCATGAACAATTGCTTTTATTGTTGTATATGGCATGCATTTTCAAAGATATTGATTGGAATCAGTAAAACTGTATATCTGTGCAATTCCTGGTGCTTTCTGAGCTTGGCTGTTTGTTTGCAGACATTTCATTACCTAGTTATATAACATCATCAATGTGTGGGGGTAAGGGGTTTGCTGACCTGCCCTTGTCCTGCTACTAATAACCATTCATTCAGTGACTGTTTGATGTTACAACTGAACGAGTGATGGTTATGACCACTCCTTGAACTTCTGGCCAATCCAGCACCCTCACAGTCATGTGACTGTGATCTAGGCACTTGGTGTCAGCCCTCCTGGGGAAACCAAGCAGGAAACACAACTAGATGAACAAATTCTACTTTATTGAAAGATTATATTAAGTTAACAGAACCTTGCAAGTCTGAAAGTACAAACTTCCTGCTGCCATTTTTAACTGCTTGAACCAATACGATGAATCCTTCCTAAAAAAAAATTTCTCTGACTGTTAAGCCATTGGGGGCTCTTGCCTCCTCATTTGATTGTCTCCTAGGCAACAACTTTTCTTTCATTCCCCAAGGCCATCCGGACATTCCATTACACTTGGCAACTAGATCACACTTATGACAATTACAGCATCCCTTGGCCATGGAATCACAAGTTATGACCTTCCGTGCCAGCTTCTCACAAGCAAAGTCAGTGGGGAAGCTGGCAGGTGAGGTTGCAAGTTGCTCAGATAAGTTTTCCCCCACCATGTATGCACACCCAGCATTTCTGTGCTCACAGCCCTTGCTTATCAATGGAGACCGAGTGGAGCAAGTGGCCAGTTTTAAGTTTCTGGGTATTATCCTAAAAGAGGACCTGACCTGGGGTGCCCACATTGCAGCCCTGGTCAAAAGGGCCCAGCAGAGATTATACTACCTGAGACTTCTCAGAAAACAACAACTGAATGAAAAACTGCTGGTGACCTTCTACCGCTGCACCATAGAGACTATCTTAAACTTACTGCACCTCTGTATAGTTTGCCAATTGCACAGTGGCAGATAGGACAGCACGCCAGAAGGTAAACATCATTGCCCAGAAGATCATTGGTTGCCCTCTCCCTTCTTTGGAAGAGCTTTATAGCTCCCGCTGCCTTAAGAAAGTTCAAAACATTCTCAAAGATCCATCTCATCCTGGGAACCCTTTTTTTGAACTATTACCATCTGGCAGACGGTACAGAATAATAAAAACAAGGACAAATAGGCTGAAAAACAGCTTCTATCCCAGGGCAGTAGCTCTTTTGAATTCTGCTGTATAGTGCAGTGTTGGTGTGGTGTCGAGGGTTTCTGGTTCAATGTGTGAAGGGTCAAGGATGTGTGTTTGTGTTTATTTTCATGGTCATGGTCATGATGTGCACTGAAGATATTATTTGATTTCGTTGTACAAGGTGCAATGACAATAAAGTAAACTAAACCATGCCTTGCCAGTCACTCACAAACTCTCATAAATCCTCTCTGAGCTTTGCTGCCCTTGGTCCATGCCACCATGGCCACTCATAATAATAATAATAATTTATTCGACTTGTATGCCGCCCTTCTCCCCTAAGGACTCAGGGCGGCTAACAATAAAACAGTAAATATTTACAAAAAATTTACCTAAAAAGAAATTAAATCTAAACAAGCTGAAATATGCAATAAAACATTAAAACCTTAAAATTAAAACAATTAAAACCCCCCCACCCGGGTCATTCCAGGCCAGCCTGTTGAAACAACCAAGTCTTCAGGTCCCGGCGGAAGGAGCGGAGATCAGGGGCCAAACGGAGATCCACGGGGAGCTGGTTCCAAAGGGTGGGCGCTCCCACGGAGAAGGCCCTAGCCCTGGGAACTGCCAGCCGGCAATGCCTAACCGACGGTACCCCAAGGAGGCCCCTCCTGTGGGATCGAACAGGGCAGTCGGAATGTGACGCTGGCAGGAGGCGTTCCCACAAGTACCCTGGACCCAAGCCATTTAGGTCTTTATAAGTTGTTACTAGCACCTTGAAACTAACCCGGAAGGCAACTGGCAACCAATGCAGGTCACGCAGGAGGGGTGTAACATGGGAGTATCGGGATACCCCCATCACAGCCCACGCGGCCGCATTCTGCACCAGTTGTAACCTCCGGGTAGTTCACAAGGGCAGCCCCATGTAGAGAGCATTACAGTAGTCAATCCTAGAAGTGACGAGCGCATGAGTGACCATTCGAAGGGCATCTTGGCTCAGGTAAGAGCGAAGCTGGCGATCCAGCCGGACCTGGGCAAAAGCCCCCCTGGCCACAGCTCCCACCTGCTCCTCCAAAGTGAGCTGTGGATCCAGGAGGACGCCCAGATTCCTTGCCCTATCCATGGGGGGCAACACCTCTCCCCCCATGGCCAAAGATGGAACATCACCGGAAAACCAAGATGCCGGTAGGAACAGCCACTCCGTCTTGGTCGGGTTGAGCTGGAGCCTATTTCTTCCCATCCAGACCCACACCGCCTCCAGGCACCGAGACATCACAGAGAGAGCATCACTGATCTGGCCTGGAGTGGAGATATAAAGCTGGGTATTACCTGCATATTGATGATACCTCACCCCAAAACCTTGGATGATCTCGCCCAGCGGTTTCATGTAGATATTAAACAGGAGAGGCGAGAGAACCGACCCCTGTGGTACCCCACAAGTGAGGGGCCTTGGAGCCGATCTCTGCTCTCCTGTCAGCACCGACTGCAAGCGGTCTGAGAGGTAGGAGGAGAACCACCGCAGAACGGTGCCCCCCACCCCCAACCCCCGGAGCTGCCACAGAAGGATACCATGGTCGATGGTATCGAAAGCCACTGAGAGGTCTAATAGGACTAGGACAGAGGAAAGACCCCTGTCCCGAGCCCTCCAGAGATCATCCATCAGTGTGACCAATGCTGTCTCCATGCTGTGTCCAGACCAGAAGCCCAATTGGTACGGGTCTAGAAAATCAGTTTCCTCCAGGAACAAGGGAAGTTGCTGCACCACCACGCTCTCAACAACCTTCGCTAAAAAGCGAAGATTGGAGACTGGACGATAGTTATCCAAAACGGCTGGGTCCAGGGCAGGCTTCTTGAGGAGGGGCCTCACCACCGCCTCCTTCAGGGTGGCCGGGAAGACTCCCTCACTCAATGATGTGTTGACAACTGCCTGGAGCCAGCCACATGTCACCTCACTGGAGGCATACACCAACCAGGAGGGACACGGGTCCAATAAACACATGGTGGAGGACAACCTCCACATGATCCTGTCCACTTCATCAAGGGAGACCGGGTCAAACTCAACCCAGATAGAATTAACCAGATCCACCATCACCTCAGCATCAGACCACTGCCAGTCCGAGTCCAAGCCAGCCCGAATCCGAGCGACCTTATCCGCCAGATGTCAGCTAAATTCCCCTGCTCTGCTCCGCAAAGGGTCTGCCCCCTCCCTCACTTGGAGGAGGGAATGGGTAACCCTGAACAGGGCCGCAGGGCGATCATCGGCAGACGCAATCAGGGCGGAGAAGTAAACACGCCTCACCGCCCTGATCACTTCCAGGTAGGTCCTAATGTAGGTTCTTAACTGGCCACGGTTGAATTCGGAATGGCTCATCCTCCACCTGCTCTCTAGGCGTCTACTCCACCGTTTCATCCCCCGGAGCTCCTCCGAGAACCAGGGAGCTAACCGGGGTCTGCGGTGGGAAAGAGGCCACAAGGGGACAACCTGGTCGAGTGCCCTTGAAGCCGCCTGTTGCCAGGCAGCCACCAGCACCTCGGCCAGGTTGTGGTCAAGGCAGGTGGGCAAGAACCCCAGAGCCATCTGAAACCTCTCAGGGTCCATCAGGCGTCTGGGGTGGAACCATCGAGTTGGCTCCTCATCCCAGCAACGAGGGATAGCCCCCTGAAAGACTAGCCACAGGAGATAGTGATCCGTCCATGACAAGGGTAGAGTAGACAAAGAAGCCACCCCAAGATCACTATGCCAGTGTCCCAAGATAAAAACAAGGTCGAGCGTGTTCCCCCCTTGTGAGTCCTTGAATCACCTGAGTCAGGTCCATGGCTGCCATGGATGCCATGAACTCCTGAGCCAAACCCGATGCCCCCCCAAGAGAAGGCAGCTTAAAGTCCCCCAGGACCATAAGCCTGGGGAGCTCCACCGCCACCCCCGAGAGGACGTCGAGCAGCCCAGGAAGGGCCATCGCCACGCAGCTGGGGGACAGGTACGTCAGCAACAGGCCCAACCGACCTCCCGGACCCAACCTGACAAGGAGAGTCTCACACCCGCCTATCTCCAGAACATTGGCCTCCCTTGGAAACAGAGTCTCTCTAACAATTATGGCTACCCCACCACCCCTTTCCTGGGCTCGAGACTCTCATGCACTCTCTCCCACCCAGTAGCAGCCACCTAAAACCCTGCTACTTTCACATTGTGTCTCCCTAGCCACCCATGCATGCCTTTCACTCCAGTGGTGAAATGCTAACGGTTGGGCCCAGTTTGGCCGAACCGGTAGCAAAAATTGCTACCTGCTCAGCCAAACCAGTAGTAAAAAAGCTTCAATGATCAGCTGAGAGGAGAAAGAAAAGAAAAGCACAGGAACGGCCCTCCACCTGCCTCTGCACTTTTCTGTTCTTTATCATCTCAACTGATTGGCGCGGCAGAGCCTCAGATGGTGTTTGGAAAGTTAAATGCGCGCGAAATGCGCGATCACCAAACCGGTAGGAAAACTGGTAGAATCCCACCACTGTTTCCCTCCCTCTCCCACCCAGCAACAGCCACTCACTGGCCTGCCTGTGAGCGTGCTGGGACTTGCAACTTCCTGCTAGTTTCCCTACTGGTTTTGCTTGTTAGAATACATCAAGAAATTGCAAGAAGGTGATCAATTAATAACCCATGATCCTTGAGTAATGACAGCCATGGAATCTGCAATGTTTGCCATTGCTAAGCAAAGAGGTCGTGTGATGTTGCACTTTACAATCACATTGCTTAAGCAATAGAAATCCTGGTCTAATTGCCATCATAACTCAAGGACTATATATATAAAATGGCAGCAAACCCCACCCTGTCTCTTGATGATTTTACCTAGTTGGGTAATGAAACATTTGCAAGCACCAAAGATACCACCATTTGAAAAACTGGGCTAATTTTCTGCTCCTGATAAGCTCAGTAGCTGGGTAATTACCAATTTGTGTCCCCATCTCTGAGCTTCAGTTTGAATCTAGTTTATTTTCACCCGTAGGCTACTTCCTATGAACAGTGTAGCTTCTCCTTGTTCCTTCATCACATGTTTGTATGTTTAGACATACTGTTATTTATAGAAAGCTTTCTGAGTTTTAATAGGAGAATGATGAGAACCATAATAAACTTCCTTTGGGAAGATGCGAAGATCACAAAGAAATGAATATGAAGTACTCAGACCCACACAAATGCAAAATGTATTTGTTATTACCAAGAAACACCACACAAACTCTGACAAGATCACTGGAACTGCTGCTAACAAGCAACTATTTATAGCACTGCAAGGAGATGGCCTCTACACCTAGACCTTCTTGAAGTCTTCAAGCTTGTTACCTGTCACTGCCTGCCACCTGCAAAAACAACTGGGAAGAAGGAGTAAGCTAAAGGCAGAAGTTGAAACATTTTAGATCCACTTTCAAGAAGCATGGAAAGTTTATCCTCCCAGTATCATCATGCAAATAATCCAGTAGTTTTTTTCCCCAAAAAAGCAGCAGAAATTTCCTCTGGAGAATAATATCCAGTCTGATCCCAGCAGGGATGTGAAGGGTATTGATTTCTTTACTGGATGACAGGAACACATTCTGGCCTTCCTATACTTGACATACCTAATATAAACAGGTTTTTGTGGATTAGCAACCTATTTTTGGAAGTGCCAATATACCTGTCATAAAACAAACCCTAGAGTTGGCTTCCTTCCACATCATGGTGGTTGTCTTCTACTGTGTAGATGAGCAACTAGTCATACACTCACAAAGTTTCAGCAAATTCAGGAAACCTTGTATATAAGCATCAAAGTATTATGTAAGCTTGTACCATCACTCTGCTGAACACCTAATTCTCACAGTACTATCTAATGTCTATGTATAGCCATGTAATATGGCTGCAGTGTCATTATTATCTTCTTTATTACCCCCTCTTATTGGGATGATGATGATAATTTTTTGCATATACACAATGATATTACTCAGACAAGCTACAACCGGAAAGACTGCTAGTTCTTTAATTATGTAGCTGAAATATCTCTTTTCAACAATAATCAATTCATGTTTTCCTTTTTTTTTCCTTTCCTCTCCTCTCTTTTCACTTCCCTTCCTTTCCTTTCCTTTTCCTTCCTTTCCTCTCTCCTCTCATTTTATTTGTAATATGTTACATCAAATATGCCATTCCAAAACCTTTAAAAATTGCCCATTTTCTAAACTATTCAACAAAATGCAGTGTAACATAATGATGAGATGGAATATGTGCCAGAGTGAACCATTTCAAACTGCAATTGCTTTTTTTTCCAATTTGCTATCCAGAGGAGGAAAAAAATGCTTACATATATGCACCACTCTTAAGGGATACTAAAATTAATGTATCAACTTTTCAGTGCCTCCAATTTTTTTCTTTAAAATATAAATAGTGTTAAAGGAAGGATATATTACCGAGTTGTCAAGTGGTAAATAATAACTAATATAGTATTGCCTCCACAAACTAGTTTCTAACTCAGTTTGTCTAGTGTGAGTGGGTTTTTTTAAAAAGAAGAAGACTAAAGACATTATCCTATGGCCCTTGCCCATTAGAATCTCCCTATTCAAGAATGGGAGGGAGAAGAGAGGAATTCCCTGAGGATGGGCTCCAGCATGAGTCTAAAAACTCAGAAGACAAAAGCCCTGGTCTTGGTGACCAACCCAGATTGGATCCTGCAACATTACCTTGGGACCCAAAGATGCTTTTTTCAAGAGGCAACTGGACTTCCTTTTTTTCTTTGAAGACATTTCGCTTCTCATCCAAGAAGCTTCTTCAGCTCTGACTGGTTGGGGGGAATGGAAGGATTTATACTCCTTGCAGACAGCTGGTCATTTGCATTCTTTTACTGGGTTGTTAAGGTCACCTGGAGATTATCTGTGTTATCACGGTCATCTGAGTGGTGCAAATTAGTGTGGAGTCTTCCTGGAACTGTTGAAAGGACTGTGTTGTAGATTGGAGATAGATGACATTGTATCCCTCCCCCTCTGTTGGGACATATGAAGAATGGTTACAGGAACTGGGCATGGCTAGTCTAGTAAAGAGAAGGACCAGGAGAGATATGATAGCAGTCTTCCAATATTTGAGGGGCTGCCACAGAGAGGAAGGGGTCAAGCTATTTTCTAAAGGTCCTGTAAGCCAGACAAGGAATAATGGATGGAAACTGAACAAGGAGAGATTTAACCTGGAAATAAGGAGAAACTTTCTGACAGAGGGCTGTTCAATGTTGACATAGATGGCCTCTTTAAGCCCTCTTTCAAACCAGTAATCCTCTCTGTCCAAAATATGGACTTTGTTGTCTTCAAAGGAGTGGCCTGTGTCTTTTAAATGTAGATGAACCATTGAATCTAATCTTGATGTGTTTGTTATGGTTGTTATGGTCATGGTTGTCTTTGGGACAACCATGACCTGGATGACTGAGAATCTCCATAAACAATTGCCATGGGACACATATATTTGCCTTCATTCAGGAGAGTTCTACCTTCAGAGGCAGAAATCCAAAACAGAGGAGAAATTCTGGCCTCAGATTCCAGCTGATACCATTCTGCCAGAATCTTTCTTACACATCAGTTCTCAGCCAAAGAACAGGATAAGGCCACACTGGTTGAAATGCAAGACCCGCAGCCCCAGTCCATCTGGAAAGTGATAGTTTGTGGAAGTTTCCTCTGGTTTAATTATCAATCCCCACAATATGCTTCTTTGCAAGAAAAGGAAAGTGTGATGACCCGTAGTCTCTCAAAATCACCCAAAACCCAAAACATGAATTAAAGTCTGGCAATGCCTTCAACAACTGTTTTATTAGTCACAGTTTAAAGTCCCAAAAGTAAATAATGAGGCAAAAGGAAAACAAGAACAAATGGTATTGGCAGAGTTCCGAATCAAACCAAGATAAGTAATCATACGTTCCAAGCAGATAACCGGGGAAAGTCCTTGGGAAGAACGCCAACAAATATAAACCTCTTTCAAAGGAAACACTAACTTTGACTCCAGCAATTCTGCATACGCAGTTACAAACTTATATACATAGCTCCCAGCTGTAAGCCCTGAGGAGGATCATGGTCCTCTCCTCCCGAGTAGACCATGCCCTGATACTCTCCTCCCTGTGTGCCTTGGGATGGATAGGGGATGGGCCTAGATCCTCTTCTGATTGCTCAGCCGGCCTCTGCCCTTCCCCAGCCTCCTCACCACCTCTGGAGCCACACTCCCACTCCCTGTTGGCTGTTCCTCCTCTTCCTCGGAGTCAGTCCCCACCAGGGGCATGACTCTAAGTTTGCCCATACATCTGGAGAGTGTCAGGTTGTACATTGCAAGGAGGGGTGGTCAGAAACTCCTCTGATTATAGGTGTGAAGGACTATAGGAGGGAGAATGGAGAATCAACCTGTCCAGTTTTAGACTGCCTCCTTAAAAAAAGACCTATTTTGCTTAAAACTGATGCCTTTGTACTAGCTCAGGGTTTCCCAACTTTTTAAATCTGTGCACTTCAACTCCCAGAATTCTACAGTCGGCTTTGCTTTGCTGTCTGGGAAATTGTTGTCTGAGGCTATATAAGTGTGAGGAATAAACAAACAAGCAAGCAAATAAACAAACAAATGAATAATGATCAAATGATTACATGATTATAAAAGCACATCAGCCAACACAGGTATAAAAATGTTGATTTCCCATGTTCTAGGTCAGGGGTGTCAAACTCACGTCATCACGGCAGCATCACGTGACGTATCGGGACTTTTTCCCCCTTCGTTAAACTGGGCATGGGTGTGGCCAGCACATGACACATCCGGCCCGCAGGCCAGGAGTTTGATAGCCCTGTTCTACATGCTATTTTATCTATACATTTTCAAACAGCCAATGTGGTGTTTGGAGTATTCGAAGACCTTTATATTCTCCCAATAACCCTTGCAATAGTCTTGTCAGGAAAGCCTTCTAGTACCCTCTGATAGTTCTATGGGTCATCACTAACAGTTTGTGACTCTCATTTAAAAATAGTAATAAAATACATACACCTCATCTAGACACATACTCACGTACGTACAGTACTTCAACAATACATTTCTATCTACTGAAGAGCTGCCAAATTAAAATTCCAAAATGGTTGCCAAACAAGTATTTCACCTCCTCAGGGCAATATATTTTTCCTGTTATTCTGTTATTCTAAATTCTGGGAGTTGAAGTCCACAGGCCAAGGTTAAGAAATACTGTATTAGCTACTGGAAAGGGAAGGTAACGAGAAAGGGAAACAAGAAAAGAAGGGAAAGGAAAGATAAAGAGGAAAAGAGGCAAGGAGAAGAGAGAGAAGGAAATGAAACCCCAAATTTGTCTAAAACGCACCATCAGTTCCCATTAAGAGCAAGCCCTCTTAGCTGCCAATCATTCCCAGATCCCCTGAGCTCTGTCTGGCAGGCTCTGTGCCTAAACCATTGTTAGCAGCTGCTCTCAGCTTTCTTGTATCCTCTCTTTGAGATACATTAAGTTCCAGGCAATTTAAAATTATGAGTTACGAACTTGGAATTACACCTTCACTTAAACTCTTGAGTTATTTATTACTCAAGAGAGCATCTCTACAGAGCATTAAGAGATGGTAGGAAATCGATTGACAGGTTCCAGCCTCCTTATTGCAAGAAGAGAAAGGGACTTGGGGAGAAATGGGGAGAGGGGTGATAATTAGAGGGGAGAAAAAGATGGCCCCGCCTACAGTCCTAAACATGTTTGTTTGTCAACTTTTCTTACCAGCCCCAATCCCCGCAGACTCTGAGCAGTGAACATCAGAGGATAAAGATTACCAAAACAAAATATATATAATAAAATTAATATAATCCATCCTAGGAGACAGCCCACAATCAGTTCCACCCAAAGGAACAATGAAAGAAGATTGTTTCTATGCATTTCCTGGGATTAAATCATTTGCATCAGAGTAGAAATGTAAATGCTACATTTATTATTTAATTAATTGGTAATTTTATTCAATTTATATAGTCAACCATCGGACCCGAGAGTCTCAGGGCAGAGAATCCAGTTCAGAACAGCAATATCAGAATAAAGAAAATGGCAAGAAATACACAACAACACTCAAAACAAAAACAAAAAAATTAGAAGCTGAGAATAGCCACCAGCAATAAATTAACAAAAAATTCACACATCCTATGTTCAGTTCTGGAATATAAATGAAAGCACCTCTTTTGGCTCTCTAGCACCCATTTTGGTGAGGAACCACTAGATCTCTGGATAATCTAGAACAGTGTTTTTCAATTTGGTAATTTGAAGACGTGAGGACTTCAACTCCCAGAATTTTCCAGCAGCATGATAGCTGGAGAATTCTGGGAATTGGGGTCCATACATTTTCAAGATGCCAAGGTTGAGAAACACTGATCTAGATGTCTATGGAGATTCTCAGTCATTCAGGTCATGGTTGTCCTGAAAGTGATTTTTCAAGAGGCAACTGGACTTTCTGGTTTTTCTTTGAAGACGTTGAGCTGAACAAGTTTCTTAGATGAGAAGCAAAACATTTTCAAAGAAAAGTCCAGTTGCCTCTTGAAAAAGCACATTTGGGACACTGATCTAAATGTTTGTACTGGCATACTACAATTGTATGGTCTCTCAAAGTGCATTCAAGAATCATCATCTCCAGTTGATACTTTTTCACCATTTGTAGCTACTGTTGCTGTGATAGAACCATGTTTTAACAGCAGAGAAATCAGAGCAGTATGATAGAACGTTCATCAGGAACTTGGGATAAAATATTGTCTGTACATATGCCAATCTACCTACTCCCTTTTTCTCAACACTCTTCAGAATTTTTTCCCAAGTGGAAAAAGTGAGAGAATATCTTCCCATCCTTCTTTTCGCATAATAATAGAATTCAGAGCTATCTGATTAAATCTGGAGGGAAATCTACTCAAGAGAAAGAATTCATGAATGCTGGCTGCAGAATTGTGGAAAACCACAAATCTTAAAATCACCAAGTTTGAAAAGTACAGGAGGATCCAATTAGTCTTCTGAGCTTTTCAACTTGTGATGGAGCCTATCTTCATGGAGGCACTCCAGCATGAGTCCAAAAGCTCAGAAGACTTAAACCACTGGTCCCGGTAACCAGCCCATATTGGATCCTGGAGCCTTATCCTGAGACATGTATATTTGCCTTCATTCTTTGAAAAATGTATCCTAGATGATGGTGGAAAATGCAAAAAACACTTGGAATGCAAGTGGACAAGGTAGAATAAGATCTTCCAGAGTCGAATCACTCAGTCACCCTTCTCCAATTTTCTCTTATCTCTCAAGTCAAAACCTTGTGGATTTTTTGATGTATTGAGGAAAGATTATATAGAACTTTTTTGTTGGGACTAGGTAACTAATAGAGAGCTGCTATGTACTGTATTGGTATATATGCACAAATGACAATAGGATTGGTTGTCTCAAATTGGATTCATTCAAGGAGCAGGAAGGGTATGATTCAACCTCATTGCTGAGTTTTCTTCTGACTAAAATTTGGTCTTCACGATATGAGAATGAAAATAAGAGTTGAAATCTCCATTTGGTCACAATGCCTAATCTGGGACTATTTTGAGCCAAACATTATTCCTTGATCTAATCCTACTACTCCACTATATAGTTCCAAGAATAAAAATCAAGAATCATGACGGATGATGATGATGATATCCATTCAGTCTTGATTCTATGGGCCAGGTCTCTCCACATCTCCTGTATTTGCACTATGAGTACTATCTGGGATTCTTTGGATAAAGAGTGGTGAAATTAAAAAAAATGCAACAGCTGTTCATAGGGGAGCTAATAAAATTTGATATGGTTAGAAAATTTGCATATCAAGGGCCAGAAAGATCGACATGGCTTCTATTAAATCTTTCCAAACCAGCAGTATGAAACTTTCAGGCCAAAGAATTCTATAGATCAACAGAACACAAAATGAATTAAGTTTCCCTCTTTTATTGGATAATCATCACACTACATGCATTTTCCTTCTCCCTGACAATGCTAACACTGAGTATGGGTGCGGGGAAGGGAAGGTGAATGAGTTTTTTACAGCTCACTGCAGTATGCAGTTAATAAGTCTCTTAGGCTATAGATCCAGATTGCACAGAGGAGCTGGAATAATTCACCGTAAAATATGACTTTTCATTTATCATGCTGACATGTAATAAATACTTTCCTAGTGAAGTCTGGAAAAGAGAGACCAGGAGGAGAGAGCAAGAGGCATAATGAGAAAGCTACACCCTTATCCTGCCACAGATAAAGATCCATGTCATTTTGCAGTGAATGACTGGGAATGTATGGCCCACTTATGGTAGTCTTCCCTTTGAGGATGTCCTCTTGCAAGAAGATTGTAGAGTCCAAATGATAAGAAACAAGAGCAAGGATCATTTGTATAAGACATTTTATAGATGGCATTTTGCACCAGCAAAGCTGGCAAGGATGTTTAAAGACAAACTGGCTAAATGCTGGAAGTGCCACCAGATACCTGGGTCATATTATCATATGTGGTGGACTTGCCCCAAAGCAAAAAAAAAAATACTGGACAAAAATACATACATGGTTAGAAAAAATGATAAAGCAGCATACTGATTTAAAACCAGAAATATTCCTATTGGGGATTTACCCAAAAAATACAGTAAGGAAAATGTATATTTAGTTATTCATATATTAACTGCTGCCAGAATGGTATTTGCACAAAATTGGAAGAGTGAAGAGATACCTACAGATGAGAATGTAATTAGGAAAATATTAGAATTTGTGGAAATGAATAGATTAACACTGGCAATTAAGGAGAAACAGCAAACTGAATACCATATGGTATGGGATCTATTTTATCAATGGTTAAATAATAAAAATGGAAGTTAGAAATAGGGAAACAAAATTAAGAAGATATGTTAAAAGAGATAAGTAAATATTATGAGTAGAATGTTGAATATCACTATGTTAACATTGTATAATTAATATGTGGAACATTACTATGTTAAATATTGCAGAATTTATATGTAATGAAGGATGTTGTCATTTTGATTATTGTTAACAAAGATATTTGTACCCAGACAACACACTGTTCAACTGAAGATGGAATGATTATATTGGAAATTAAAAAAAAATATTAAAAAGAAAAAGAAACAAGAGCAAAGATCATAATGATACCAGCATACTAAATCTCAGTGGTCCTTTTCAAACATATAGTTAAACTCTGTAATTCTGTCATTGAGTGTGGTATTGGCTAATTTTAAAAGAGGGACTGGGCAAATGCATAGAAAAAAAAGAGTTATTAGAATCTTCTAGCTGCGTGGTATCACAGACTTCATCCTTTTCATATCAAGTCCTTTCTGAATTTTCTAAATGAACACCGCATGACAGAGAATGCTGATGTTTATTTATTTATTTTTATTTTATTGGACTTATATGCCGCCCCATCTCCGAAGACTCGGGGCGGCTCACAATTAAAACATACAATACAATAATTATTTAAAAAAGAATTAAACAATTTAAGCCCAATAAAACCAAATTAAAATACTTAAAATTCTTAAAATACTTAAAATTATCCCATGTGGTGGATCTAACTTCTTGGCTATTGATCTGTGCATATGGATGTATTTTACTGGGTTTGTAAGACATTCCAATCAAAGCCAACTCTAAGCAGTAGCATCCCAACCTGTGTTAATTGGATTAAAAATTAAGAGATAACAACATTATAGCCCAGGAATCTAATCCACTCAACAACCACCAAACACAAAACAATTGCTATTGCAAAGAGGAGCAGATCATACCATTCCTGCTCCAAGGGTCTAATGAAAATGTTCTGAAAATAGGGGGCATCAAGAAAATGAACATCAAGATATCCAGGAGAATAGGGTCATGCAGAGCAGGGCAGTGCCTGAGAAATTAAATTAAATTAAGAGTCATTATACCTATAAATGTTCTGTTAAGTCAAGCTTGGCCAACATCTGAGGTCCTTGCAAGGAGAGGTATCTCTTAATGGTTGAGATCTTGCTTTGGACACAAAAGTTCCAGGTTTATCAACATCTCCAAATAGTGAGAGAAAGTCTTTTATCTGAAAAAGGGCAGCCTGAGCAACTCAGTATAGATCACAAGTGGATAATGTTAAGTTTGCATGAAGAGACAGACGCGGAGTGCTTCAAGCTCTTTGTTTATTAGTGACTACAGCTCAGAACGAACCCACTTTGGCTGGGCTGCGGCTGCTACTTATAGCCAGCAGCTGCAGTTGCCAGCCAATCAGAGTGCAGGGTTTTCCCGCACTTTTTAAACCAATCATTTCTGACATTTTACAAGAACAGTTCAAACTAAACCAATGACTTTAAACCTGCATACATAACAGATAAATTATGACCCGCAGATATATTCAGCCTCAAAGTCACAGTTCTTCACCATCACCCAACATCAGCTGGATGGCAGGAAAACAGACCTGAAGGACTTCAAACAATGCCAGGTAGAGAAATTTACCTCTTTTTTTCCTACTGATTCAATCTGATGAAACACAATGTGCCATCCAGAATCATTGGGAGTGGGCCTGCATTATTTGCCTTTGAATTCCTTTCAAATGAAAAGAGAGTTTTGGAGAAATTCTTAATGGTAAAATGTGATATTTCTGCACATTGAATTACGAGGTCATACCGAGCAACCTGTCAGAATCAGACCCAGGACATGGTTTATGCAATATGTTTCACATTGCATACTACATATTGTTTCATTTTCTTGCTTCTGGATATATAGTCTTTCAAGCACTAAAGAAATATGTCCAACAAAGCAAATCATTTATAAGTAGAGACAAAACAAAGTTTGCTGTATGGCAGCCTCTTTCCTAAAACCAAAGAAATACAGTATGTCTGAAAAAGTTATGGGGTTGCATGCAACAAGCCAGTTAAATCAAAGTAGAATTGGGTAGTTTATTGTTCAGTGTGTTGTGGGAAATCCAGCTATTGCTTTGTTCATTCGTTCATTCATTCATTCATTCATTCATCTGATTATTTACCTGCCACAATTGAGTGACTCTTTGACAGGTGGTTACAGTCATGTCATTAAAATATCCATTGTAGAATGTATGAAATAAGTGATCATAAAAACCACCAAACATAAAGTAAAAATCACAAAGACAACCAAGACAAAGAGAAAGGAGGGCATCATGCAAGACTCAAAGACTATCTTAAACCACTGTGTTTCAAAGTTAATTTTTAAAGCTCAATATTTAAGAGCTGATTTAATTTGAAGGGCCCAAAAGCTTGGAAGACAAAACCTCTGGTCCCAATGACAGACCCAGATTGGATCCTGCAAGATTTAAATATGGTTTATTTGTTGGAAGAAAGCATGTTATATGGACACAGCTCTTGTATTTATTTATTTATGTTGGTGAACCTAGATTTGGTGCCATATGTGAACTCAGCCAATTAATTTGCCTGATTAATGCTGCTGTTCTGGCCATTGCACTGGTTGTTAATTGGCTTTTTAGTGCAATTCAAGGTATTGATTGTCACCTTTAAAATCCAAAGGTCTTAGGACTTGGATTATCTGTGGGATTTCCCACAGTTTTTCCCAGCAGTTTCTGCCCATCCATTAAAATCTAGCAGGAATCCCTTTCCTTGTGGGATTGCCACAATCAGAGACCATTAATGCATACTTCCCAGCCTACCTGTCTTCTTTAGAATAGTGTCCTAGCCAGGATCTGGCAAGTACCCAAACCTATTGGCATTCAAGAAATCTGCCAAGATCTGGTTATTTCAGGAAGCTTTTGGGATGGATAGTATGGGAAGAACCCTTCCTGCACTAGGTGATTGTGGTTAACACATTTCCTCTTGATGTGACAATGGATAAGAAGGTGTAAAGGTAAAGGTTCCCCTTGCACATATATGCTAGTTGTTTCCAGCTCTAGGGGGGCAGTGCTCATCTCCATTTCAAAGCCAAAGAGCCAGCGCTGTCCAAAGACATCTCCATGGTCATGTGGCCGGCATGACTAAATGCCGAAGGTGCACGAAACGCTGTTACCTTCCCACCAAAGTGGTTCCCTATTTTTCTACTTGCATTTTTACATGCTTTCGAACTGCTAGGTTGGCAGAAGCTGTGACAGGTAACAGGAGCTCACTCTGTTACGTGGCGCTAAGGATTCAAACCACCGAACTGCCGAACTTTCTGATCGACAAGCTCAGCGTCTTAGCCACTGAGCCACCACATCCCTTTAAGAAGGTGTACTGTTGGTTATTATTGGTTTGGGAATTTTGTTGTGTTTTCTTGGTTATTGATACTTTTTAATACATTATTTAAAAGCATCTTGGAGCTTTTTCAGAACTGAGCAGCATACAAATTTTGCTCATTAATTAATCAATTAATTAAACAGGAGTAAATGAGAGTTAAGTGAGACTGAAACAGAAAATGTGCCATCGATTGATCTAACCCCCAATGCTTCAAAAGCTTCTTTCTTTGTAGCAGTTGTACCTTTCGCTGATTTATTCACTGAGTGGTGACCATTCAGTATGGTCGTATTTCTCAAATATATTGATTTTTTTATGCCATCACTGCATACAAATTGTTTCAGTCCCCTGAGTATCCAGTGTACAGTCCAGCTGGAATGGGTCCTTCTGCTAGCTTTCCTCGGGAGTATCTAATCTTGCTTGTGTGTTTTTTTTTCCTAATCACGTTGAAAATATCTTCCCAGAAAACATTACTGTCTGGATTAAAAACACATCAGGATATTGCCACCAAACAGACACTTGCAAGACAAACAATGGAAATTTATCGCTGACAGATAAAGTGCTATTAGAGCTCAAGCTATAAAAACCTGGGAATAAGAAATGATGGCAGAAACATGGCTTTAGTTAGCAGGGGCATTTTAAAATAGCAAAACACTCCCTGGCAATTAGCCAGCTTGTGGGGAGGGGGACTTTTTGCTTGCAACTAACTGTGGGCAGAAGGGCCTCTGCAGGGGCAATTCAAGCACTAACCCTTTTTATTGGCACGTATTACAAAGTTGGGGGGGTTTCCATTGCCCCAGTTGCATCCAGAAACAGTTTGGTCTAGTGGTTAAGGCACCAGTCTAGAAAATGGGAAATCATGGGTTCTAATCCTGCCACACACAGGAAAGCTGGCTGGGTGGCCTTGAGCCAATCACCAGGAGACTGTAAGTTCTAGTCCCGCCTTAGGCATGAAAGTGGGCTGGGTAACTTTAGGCCAGTCACATTTTCTCTCTCTCAGTTCAACCCATCTCACAATGTTGTGTTGTGAAGAAAAATAGGAGGAAGGAATATTGTGAAGGAATATTGTGTATGTTCGCCACCTTGGGGTACTTATAAAGTAATAAAGGTAGAATAAAAATATAATAAATAAATCTTCTATAATAAATAAATAGATTTATTTATTTATTATGGGCATAATTGGCAGTACAGTATTGAACAGCAGTATTTTTTAAACCAGCACGTTTATTATTGTATAAGCTTTAGTGGGGGACAAAATTATTCATCTTCTTAAGGCCTCTAATCGGTCTGCAAAAGAAAAGCAACCATGACTATCCACTGGAAGGCATTAAAGGGTATGAAGATTACATTAGAAGGGGAAGCATATATCAACCCTGTACAGATGTGCACGCATCTCCCTAAGGAAGTGCTGTGGTTCTTCTATGCCACGGGTGGCTGCTTTTGAATTATGAGTGTCAGTACCCAATTTTCTAGATATTTGCTGCCCAACTAAGGGTAACTAAATAAAATGAAGAAGGTAAGCAGGTCATGGCAAATGATAAATCAGGGCAGCTCTATCCATATACCCTCCTCAGACTTGTGTTTGCAACAAGAAAAAGATAAATCACAGTTGGATAGAGATAGAAAGACAGCCCATTTGGTCTAGTGGTTAAAGCACCAGGCATGAAACTGGGAGACTGTGAGTTCTAGTTCCGCCTTAGGCACAAAGGCAACTGGGGGATTTTATGTCAGTCACTATGAAACAAGCAACAGCAAACCACTTCGGAAAATCTTGCCAAGAAAATTGCAGGGGTTAATCCAGACAGTCACCTGGAGTCAAAACCTGATTCAAAGGCACTGAAAACAAATAATTAGACAGACAAGATACTTTCTCTAGATTGCAGGGTATAAGCAAAGGTTACACAAGAGACACACATCGAGAAACATTATGTTAAATTTCATCCTTTCCCACGCTGACCTGAAACTGTTAATATAAAGTATCAATAATTGAACATTTCATAGTTTTAATTAGGAAACTAAAAAAAAAACCAGCTAAGAGTTACAAGGGTATCATTTTTTTAAAAAAAGAGCTCAATACCATATTCTTTTATTCTGGGACTCATTGCCGAACATATCATTAAACTGCTTTTTAAGTGCTCTGTATCTCAAAGTACCTGTGTGGGAGAACGTCAGAGATGCAAAATGCAGAGGTGCAGCTTTGTGGTTAAAGCCCTGCCCCTATGCACACAAAATGGACAAGGTTTCATAAAGATTTGGACAAGCCCCTTCGGGGGCTTGCATCTCCCTTCCCCATTCAACCACATCTTGAAAGGGGAAATGGAAGGAGAAGAAGAGGCAGTAAAGATTTGCTGCTCTTCAAATGCCATCCGGCTCTGCAAAACTGCTTCCCCTCCCTTTACAACACAATGGTTATTTCTCCATTTTCTATAAGCAGGGCTTTTAATGGAAGAAAGAAGACAAATAGATGGCTCTCTTTGTGAAAAGCCTTTTCTTCATTATCTCAGTGGCCTCTTCGGGAAGCAGCTTCCTACTGCAGACAAAGTGCCTTTTGCATATGCTGCCAATGACTTTCCCATTAAGCCTTTTTTTTTATTAAGAACAAAACAAAGTAAAACAGCTTTGCTTTCTCCTTTGGAGAAAACCTCTTCCGCACATGTTCACCTTGCAAAATACAATAATGGTTGTGCACAGTAGATGTCAGATTCCTCCCAGAAAGACCCTGGTTGCATCTTTTTCAACATTTATCTCTTGCTCTCCCATCTAGTGCAAAGAAGATGGTGCAGTTTTTCAGTCCCTACTGTTGTTTTGCTATAGAAATTAGAATAGAATAGAATAGAATAGAATAGAATAGAATAGAATAGAATAGAATAGAATAGAATAGGAATTCTCTATTGGTCAAGTATGATTGGACACACAAGGAATTTGTCTTTGGTGCATATGCTCTCTGTGTACATAAAGGAAAAATAAAATACATTCATCAAGAATCATAAGATACAACACTTAGTGATAGTCCTAGATTACTAGTAAGCAATCAAATCATACTAGGAAACAAATAAACAATATAAATTGTAAAAATACAAGTGCCCTTGGAGCTTCTATTGGCACACCTTGTGCAGATGAACTCATGCTTCTATTTGTTTCATTATTTTTTGCATATTATCCCCCTAACTATGACCCATGTCCTGGTTTGCACTTTTTATACAGGGCCCCCCATGATGTTGCCTTCGTCCAATCCCAGTGGTGGGTTGCAACTGATTTTACAGCCAGTTTGGTGAGTGTGTGCTTCACGCATGCAGTGTTCAAAAACACCAATTTTAACCTCTACAGCTTACCTTCTAGGGCAGTGCCGGTAAGTAAAACAGCTGAGATGTAGAAATCCACTGTGCTGCACATATCAGCTGAGCTGAAAAACATGGAAATATAGGACAGGATAGGGCAGGGGCGGTGGGCCAGGCCAGCTGATTGTCGGAACTACCAGTTTGCTAGAACTGGTCTGAACTGGCAGCAGCCTGCCACTATCCAATCCCCACATTACAACTGAGATTACTCAAAATTGTTGTGATGACCCAAGGTGGGATACAAAACAAACACAGTCACAGAAAACAGGTGAAGCCCCTTTTATTCCTTCACTTTGCTTCCAAGCTCCGAATATTCTTGACAGAAGACAAAAAACTCCCACACAAACAGTTACAAGAAGAAGGGAAAAAACAACACAAACCAGGCAAGATGAGGGCTGGACGACGTCCACAGATAACACACACTGGGAAGAATGCCAAACTCAGAGAGGAACTATACACTAGAGATATTTCCACACTGTTTCCAGTGTTCGCCCATACGCAAGTCTGTCCTCTTATTCAGTTGTCACAGCTGCAGCCCATGAAGAGGATCAAGGCCCTCTCCTCCTACGTAGACCATGTCTCTCCCTTATTCTCTCCTCCCTGCATGCCCTAGGATGGATAGGGGATGGGCCTGGGTCCTCCTCTGACTGCTCAGCCAGCTTCTGCCCTTCCTCAGCCTCCTCCACAACCTCTGGAGCCATACTTCCACTCCCTGTCAGCTGTTCCTCCTCTCCCTCATGGTCAGTCTCCACCAGGGGCATGACAGTTGTATTTAGATGTTCCAGTTTTAAAGTAGCATTGTCTCTCTTCTCCCAACAATGGGTAAAATAGCAATATTTTGCTATTTTTACCGAAACAGAAATACAAACAGAAGGGAAAGAATGATTTCCCATAGCCATAAAAACAACAGCCATGGCCATTCAGGTGCCAAAATCAAAGCAGAAACTCCTGGGAAAGTTTGCACTGAGCCATGGTTGCACAGTGGTTAGAATGCCGTATTGCAGGCTAACTCTGCCCTCTGCCAGGAATTCGATCCTGTCAGGATTCAAGATTGACTCAGCCTTCCATCCTTCCAAAGTCAGTAAAATGAGGATCCAGATGGTTGGGGCAATATGCTCTGTAAACCGCTTAGAGAGGGCTGTAAAATACTATGAAGCAATACATAAGTCTAAGTGCTATTGCTATTGTTGTGCTTCATCAGAGTTGTGGCTGGTGATGCACTCATGGGCTGGGATCTGCCCATATCTAATTAGCCACTTTAGGCTGTTAAAGACACACTCTTTCTTCTCTGGCCATTGGCCTCCATGTCTATTTTGACTTCAGCTGCAAAGGAGATTGACAATTTGGCTTTCACAGAGATATTTGTACACCTGATCGGTGTTTTCTGAAACCTTTGCCCAATCTTGTGTAGGCTTCTTATATATGTGGATTTAGCACATTCTTTTGAAAGCCTGCTGGGGCTGTTAAAGCACTGGCTTGAGAAAGGAGTAATTGTGTACTGCACAGAAGGTTGATTTAAATCAGGGGAAAGTGCCTCAATCTGCCCACTTTGACTGGTTCTGTAAGCAATTAGTACAATTTTTTTTTGCAACCTTTACCAACAAGCAGGCTTGTAAGGTCATACTTTTTATTGTTTTTATTATATTGAAGGGGGAGGGACGACAGTATTTTGATCACATAATCACAACAAACATCTTGACTTTTTGACTTTGCAATAGGATGCCCCTGGCCAATTGCAGACAAGAATGCAATTTTGGCACTACTAATAACAGCAGAAGAACTGGAGCCTTCGTTAAGGTAATTGAGGGTGAAAGTTTTAACCTTTACTCTGCTTACAATTTCTGGAGCAGCTAAAATAGCTGTTCTACACTTTTTTCCCCAGACATGCTAGAACAGTATTTCCCAAACCTGAAACTTTAAGACATGTGGATTTCAACACCCAGAAATGTGCTGGCTGGGAAATTATGGGAGTTGAAGTCACATGCCTTAAAATTACCTAGTTTGAGAAATACTATGCTACAATCATTTATTTATTTATTTATTTTATTTGACTTGTGAGCCGCCACTCTCTGAAAGGACTCGGGGCGGCTCACAAATAAAACATAGCACAATAAATAGTTTAAAAAGAAATTAAACCTAACAAGCCAAATAATAATAAAAACCCAATTAAAATCCCCCTCCCCCCCAGGAGGTCAGTCCAGCTCAGCCTGTAAATATAACCAGGTTTTTAGATCGTGCCAGAAAGAGGAGAGATCAGGAGCCAACCAGAGCTCAACAGGTAGTTGATTCCATAAGGCGGGAGCCGCTACAGAATAGGCCCTTCCCCGGGACACCGCCAGCCGACATTGTCCAATCATGGAGCAAGAAGAAAATAATTTGTCCCCATTGATACTTGGGTGCAAGCGTGAAACAGAAGGAGTGAAAAGAAGAAGTCTCTGCCCATTTTTTTTTCTTTGAGATGATCAGGTATAAACACTGAATGAGTCTTGGTCATTTTCCCTACTGAAACATGGCTCTTGTTTGCAAAAGGATTGATTGCTTTTGATTTACACAATCGACACTTCATATAAGCCCATTTTTTATATTCTTTTTGTCAGCCATATTTATTTAAAAATGGTTGTCTACCTCCCATGAAGGAAGGGGGGAAAGGCTGAAAATGTCATTTTCGCAAAAGAATGGAAAACCAAGCCCATGCCAACCTTTCCTCAATATTACCAAAAAGCTTTTAGCAGCCAAACAAAGGAAACATAACTGTCCAACAGAAAATGCTTTTAAGCTTAGGTATGGTGCTGGATGGGCTTTGACTCAAATAAGCATACAGAATTATAGCCTTCATTCATTCTGTGGTTAGCAGGGCAGGCTCCATGCTGGGTAATTACAGGCTGCCAAGTATTAAGAGCTTTGCCAAGGTAGAAACCAAAGGCAAATTGCAGAGGGCAGAAGAGAACAACATCTATCCCCCAAACTTTTGTTTGCTAACCTGTCATTTATTAATGGTATATTTTTTCAGTATTGGAAAGGTTGTCTTTGTATTGGTACTTTGTGTCTAGGCTGCATAAATCTGGGTGACCAATAGATGGCAGCAAAGTGGTACAGCTTTCTGGATCTCTTTACTGCCCTCTATTGGCCATTAAAATCCTCATTTTTGGGAGGCTTATCATTGTAAAATCTATTTATGTTCATATCTCTTCAAACTCCATGGTCTTTTCCTCAGAAAACTTACTTTTAAATTCTTCTTTCCCATCTTCACAGACTCACATCAAAAGGCTAGGGCAATTTTCTCCAGTTTGGTACTGTCCAAGGAGTTGTAGGCTCAACACATTTGGAGGTACATGATTGACAAAGGCTGGGATGGTGAGAAAAGTGATGGTGATTATGAGACTGCATTCTTACCCAGTAAAGCTCTACATTAGATCTCACCTCTGACATCAATAGTAACTCATAACTCAAAAATTCAGAAAGTATGTATGTAGGAGGACAGTGACAATGGCCAGGAATAGTCACCTTCCAGGGCTCACTTAAAGAAGCAATAAAAATGGTAGTTGAGCATAAAATGCTTTGAAAGCAAAAGAATGTTGATTATAATGAGGAAGAAGGCTTGAAAGCAATAACCATGGGTAGCAAGGGGCAGATAACATTTAGGGAGAAAGAACACACTTAATATTTATTCTGGAACAGCCTTTTTTCCCACAATAAACCACTTTTTTCAAGTCCACCTATGATTACGTCATTATTTCTGACCCCACTGATTTAGTTTGATTTATATTAACCTATATAAAGGGGTTGCCCTTGATTTTTTTTCCAGATCTGTTATTGTGGCCTCCAGTACTAAAATAAATGCAATTTGTGCTTCAAAAGCTGGTTTCCACCACTAATGAAATCTAGTGGGGAAATTTCTCTTACGTACACTTTTGCACATCCAGTCTCCGGGGCTTTCATTAAAAAGATATCAGGCATGGGCCAAGTTTCCCAAATAAGGATTGGATGGCTAGGTGATAAAAATAATCCCACACCTTCTTTTTTTTTTTCTCTGGGAAAAAAAAGGGAAGAATTGACAGGTCTATGTAGAGTTGTTACCAGGTAAATTGGAATACATGAGTTCTCATTCATTTAAGGCAAGAGAACCTTTGGCTGGCAAACCTCATGCAGCCTGCTGAGCTCGCTCCCGGGAGTCTCTTCCCCATCTCTCGGTTACAACCCTGTGATCTGTTCCAACAGTTACCACTAAATTGCAATGTTAATGTAACAAGAACGGGCTATTATTAAATGCACAATGAGGCTAATCTTGTTAACTGTATTTAATTAATTTAATGTAAAGTAATTCCAATTCAAATTATGTACCTCTGGTATACATAATTGGCCAGGCTGCAATTTAAACAAGCAGCTCTGCCATCATCATTTGTGGTTTGGGCCTTAGGACCCAATCTTAATCCAGCCTTCCCCTCGGTCTGTCATCTTCTAGAACAGCTAGAACTGCAACCTGCAGCTAAAAGTCTGTAGAGGTTCTTAGTCATCCAGGTCATGGTTGTTCCAAAGGTGCTTTTTTTCAGGAGACAACCGGGCTTTCTTGTTGTTTCTTTTGAAGAAGTTTCGCTTCTCATCCAAGAAGCTTCTTCGGCTCTGACAGGATGGTGGGGAATGGAAGGATGTCTGCAAGGAATATAAATCCTTCCATTCCATTCCACTGTCCTGCCAGAGCCAAAGAAGCGTCTTGGATGAGAAGCGAAACATCTTCAAAAGAAAAAACAAGGAAGTCCAGTTGCCTCCTGAAAAAGCACCTTTGGGACTACAATCCGCAGCACACCCAAGGGGCATGCTAAGGCTCTGACTAATAATTCTGGGAATTGCAGGATCATCCTACCTGGATGCTCCCAGGTTGGAGTAATGCCATTGTCTAGGTTTACTCAGAAGGAAGTCCCACTAAGTCAAGTGAGATATACAGTAGATGTTGATGATGATGATGATATCCAGTCAGTCATGACTGGCAATTCTATGGGTCAGGTCTTCACATTTTCCAACCTTGCACTGCTTCTTTGAGTTTTTCTATGCTGTATCTGGTGTCAGCTTTGATCAGGGATCTCCAAACTTGTCAACTTTAAGACTTGTGGGCTTCAACTCCCAGAATTCCCCAGCCGGGAATTCTGGGAGTTGAAGTCCACAAGTCTTAAAGTCGCCAGGTTTGAGGAGCCCTGGCTTTGATGGTGTCCAGCCACCATGTTCTTTGGTGGCCTGGTTTCCTTTTACCACTAACTCCTCCCAACATAATTGCTTTCTCCAGTGAATTCTCCCACATGACATGGCTAAAAGTAAGTGAGAGACAGTTTCATGATTTTACCTTCTGGTGATATGTCTGGTGTTATGTGCTCCATACAGTACATACACTTCAGGAAATACTTAAGGACTAAGAAATTCTGAGAGCACATATCTTAAAGTTGCCAAGGTTGAGAAGCACTGGTCTAAAACTACTACTGAATGAGTAAAAGGAAAGGGCAGCATCCATCAATCACCAGGTAAAATTGTAGATTTGTCTCCTCCAGTCCTCTCAATCAACCACTGGGGCTCTTTAAGTTGGAAACAGTGAGAGCAGGGCTTTTGAGTGGATTATTGAAGGGTTGGTTAGGGAAACACTAGAAGAAGAGCATTCCAAGAAAGCTGGCTGGGAAGGTGGCATTGAGCAAATAACGAGACAGGGGCCAAAGGAGGGGAATGGATCTCCAAAATGTTGGACTTGACACTGAGTGAAACCTTGAATTTACAAAGTCCTATTCACTCAGGATCTTGTTCAGTTTCCTAGTAGCCAGGGCATGAAATTGCAGAAGTGATGTCCCTAACAAGATTGGGGAAAGCAGTGGGCCCCACTGGAATCCCTGTATTATTTCAGATTTGCTAGAAATCTTATGCAAGCTGTTTTTTGTGGACGGAACCAGTTCAAGAGAAAAGGGATAGTTTCTCTCTCAGTCTACATTAACCTTCCCACCCAATGCCATCCTAAAGTGTTGAACATTCACACCCATAATACTACAGTGCACCTGGCCACATGCAGAGGGGTATTATGGCAGCTGAAGCCCAACATACCTAGGAAGTACTAGAATGGATCGTCGTATGCACCAGTGGTGGGATTCAATTTTTTTTACTACCATGTTTCCCTGAAAATAAGACACTGTCTTATATTTTTTTTGGCTCCCAAAAACACACTAGGTCTTATTTTCGGGGTAGGTCTTATTTTCGGGGTAGGTCTTATTTTTTGGGGTAGGTCTTATTTTCGGGGAAACACAGTACCAGTTCTGTGGCTTGGTGGGCATGGCTTGGTGGGCATGGCATGGCTTGGTGGGTGTGGCAGGGGAAGGATATTGCAAAATCCCATTCCCTCCCCACCCCATTAACCTGCTTTCCAGCTCTGTTCTCCTGTGCAGGGCAACAAAAGAAGACCCAGCCAATCAGCTGGGACTCAGGAGGCAGAGAATAGATGCGGGTGGGGCCAATCAGAGGTGGTATTCCAAACTACTCAAAATTTCTGCTACTGGTTCTCCAAACTACTCAAAATTTCCACTACTGGTTCTCCACAACTGGTCAGAACCTGCTGAATACCATCTCTAGTATGCACACACATTTCTCATAGACACACTTTTTCTATCCCATTTCATATTCTAGTCCATTTGTGAACTTTCTAGAACAAAACAGAAGAAAAAAGAAAGAACGACAGCAGGGAGTATGGATTAGAAGTTGTATAGGACCACATGTGGAGATTTCCTTCCTTGAGTGCTATTCTATGGAGCTAAAGAATTAGATTGTACCAAGCTCTCAGGGTAGCTGTCTGCAGTCTATGTCCCTTGAGATTTGATCAAGTCGATGGCAAACTATTACAGTCATGTTTTCAGTAGGAACTGTAATGACTGATAACTTATATCTCTTGTGCTATCTCAGGTGTCAACCACAAAGGCTGTAGGATTGCAGCTTGAAAGACGGAAAGCAACTTAAAAGACTAAGCTTAAAATATGCCTCTTCACACTTATTTTGGACACATTAGCAATAGCAATAGCAACAGGTTGAAACTAAACCCTTGCAAGACTGAATGGCTCTGGGTTGGTTCAAGGAGAATTGCCAACTTTGGTCTTGGATGGAGTGGCACTACCCCAAACAGACCCTGTGTGTAAACTAGGGGTTCTCCTGGACTCACAACTCCTGCTCGGAGAGCAGGTGGTGGTCATGGCCAGGAGGGCCTTTGCACAATTGCGGTTTATGTGCCAGTTATGCCCTTTCCTGGATCAACAATCCCTATTCACAGTCACTCGTGCCCTAGTCACTTCCCATCTTGACTATTGCAACACGCTCTATATGAGGCTGCCCTTGAAGAGCATCCAGAAGCTCCAGTTGATGCAAAATGCAGCAGCCCTCATAGTTTTGTGCAGACCCCGGTGTGCACATGTATCACCTCTCCTGCGGGAGCTGCATTGGTGGCTGATTTGCTTCCGGGTGCAATTCAAGGTGATGGTTGTCAACTTTAAAGCTCTTCATGGCTTGGGACCAGGTTATCTGAGGGAAAATCTCTTACCAGTCACATCTACCTGACCCATTAGAGTGAGGAGGCAGGGAATGTTGCAGGTCCCATCCCAGGGAGATATACCTGGTGGGACCCAAAAGAAGGGCCTTCTCCATGGTGGCTCCCTCTCTCTGGAACATCATCCCCCCAGAGATTAGAACAGCACCCACTCTAATACTCTTCCGGAAGGTGCTGAAGACCTGGTTCTGCCAGTGGGCCTGGGGAACCCAGAGCGCGATGGAGCCCAGTAAATGGTTCATGAGATCTGCTGTCGCTGGGGCGAGGGGTGGGAGGTGGGAGATGATTTTGTTATATTGTACTATACTAATTTACTTGATTCTTTTTGTTAATTTTATTGTTTTAAATGTGGTTTTATATTCTGTAAGCCACATTGAGTCGCCATGGGCAAATAGGCAGCAATATAAATTCAATAAATAAATACATAAATAGCACTTACTTATATATCACTTCACAGAGCTTTACAGCTTTCTCTAAGTGGTTTATTACCCCCAACCATCTGTGTCCTCATTTTACTGACCTCAGAAGGATGGAAGGCTGAGTCAACCCTGACATGGTAAGGATTGAACCCCTGGCAGTCAGTGGAATTAGCCAGCAATACTACATTTTAACTACTGTGCCACCACACTGCTTAACTGGGATAAAATGGAAAAGGAATTGGCCCGGGGGTTGGCAACTATGGCCCCTTGATGACCTGTGGACTTCAATATCCAGAATTCCTGAGCCAGCCATGATGGTTCAGAAATTCTGGGAGTTGAAGTCCACAGTTCATCAAGGGCCAATTGCCCACCCTTGGGTTGGACTATAGTAGATGATATTCAAGTTCCCTTCCAGTAACAACTGTTAGCTTTTCAAATTAGTATGACCATTGGCTAGTTTGAAAACTGAGGGATTGTTACTTATTAGAGGAAAATAGATTGGGAACAAATAAATTATTCTAAAAACCTGTAGTCTTGGATATGAACTCCTTCTGGACCTCTGAGCACTGTCTTAATTGATATAGAAGAAATGCAGAATATAATTATCCAGGGATTGATTTTCCCCCATCCCATCTACCAGGGTTTTTTTTAATTAAAAAAACAGGAATGGATATTTACTGTAACTGCAATATATCATGTGATGGCTGATACAATCCTACTTAAGAATTTGTGTAAATACCATCAGAGGTCAGACATGATAGTGAGAATCAGAGTTCTCCATGGTGCCACCAAGATGGCAAATGATGCTTTATCACAGGGATCTCCAAACTTGGCAACTTTGAGATTTGTGGACTTCAATTCCCAGAATTCCCCAGACTGGCTGAGGAATTCTGGGAGTTGAAGTCCACAAGTCTTAAAGTTGCCAAGTGTGGCGACCTCTGCTTTACAATTTGTTCCTAATTTTTTTAAAAAAAAGCTTCTAGACTTCCTGGATGTGTATATATTTCTTATAAGGTCTTGCTAACCTTAAATGCATCCAGTTTAGATTTTCTAGCAGATTGGCTGTTAAAGTGGTATTGGCTTCCTTAATAGAGTATCATTCTTGGAAATCTGCTTTGCAGTTTAGCATCTTTATAATCCTTTACATTAGATCAGCTTCGGGTAATCTAAATATTTCATTACCAATATGCAACTTTGCAGACTACACAAAGGAGAAGCCGCTGTATTAAGCTTTAAACCAGTCAAGTCAGGTACTCCAATTTCTTTAACCATTTCCACATTTTGATGCTCTGTAAACTATCTTGCAGTAACTCATCCTCTCCCCCACCCGCCACCCCAGAAAAAAAATGTGAGGAAGAGCATAAGGTACCTCCAATAAACTCTTTTTTGAGCATGTTGGCCTATGTGTACTTATTTTTTAATTAAATGCCATCTGTTGGCATTTATGCCAATAAATTCTGCAGGGCAGCAGAGGCTACCTTGCTGTCAGTTTTAGGAGGTTATCCAAGGAAGTGGAACAGCTTACACTTCTGTCAGAATCCCAAGATAAGCAACAATCTTTTGTGATTAAATTTGCCTCTGGATTTCCGAGACATTAGAGAATTACAGCCTGGTTTTCCTCTCATACTGACGTAGCACTAGCAATATATAAACACTTAGACTTATATACTGCTCCATAGTGCTTTACAGCACTCTCTGAGCAGTTTATGTTCCATATAGTATCAACCTTGTGTTGTGAACTCTCAAGTTTCCTCTTTCCATTATGTATTCAAAATGGACAGGTTGTGTGTGTGTGAGAGAGAGAGAGAGAGAGACAGACAGACAGACAGACAGACAGACAGACAGACAGACACAGAGACACAAAGACAGACAGAGATAGAGAGACAGAGACAGAGAGTGTAGGTATATATGTGTATGTATGCAGCATATGTATATGTGTGTTATGTATGTGTATGGGTAGATATATCCTTTTTTTAGTGCAGGCAACAGAATTTCATTTTTAATGTGTTAAGTTTGCATGAAGAGTCAGACGCGGAGTGCTTCAGTGAAGAGTTTATTAGTGACTACAGCTCATAACAGACCCGATTTGGCTGGGCTGCAGCTGCTACTTATAGCCAGCAGCCACAGTTGCCAGCCAATCAGAGTGCAGGATTTTCCCGCATGTTTTTAAACCAATGACATTCAAACCTGCATACATAACACCCCTCCCCACTAGGTTCAGTCCATACTCAAACCCCAACCTATCTAATGTATTCTTTTAAATAGGTGGGGCTCTTACGTGTACGTTGAGACCTTCGTGGTTCATAAGTTTTAATGTTCTCACCCAGTGAGAGAGGAAATGTGTCTGTTGACATTTCCCTACTCGGGCTTCCAGTGAAAGAAGACCCTGTTTGATTGTTACAATCTGGTCTCTCCTCCCAACCCATCTCCAACCCAATGTCAGCACCCAAGTCAGGTAGTGATGTGCAAACTTCCACTTGTAAGGATGGATTTTGGCATTGTGACAGGTTTTGGGATGGCTCCTGTCGTAATGGCTTGTTACACATGGGGTTGATTCTTCCTTGCTGATTATCCTCATACTCCTCCCCTCCCCTAGAAAAGGCATTAGGTATGGGAACTAGAGAGGAACAATTGCGATGTTCCTGAGGTAATCTGGATCTAAGCTGATCAATGTGCCTGCTCCAGAGGACTCCATCCTCTGTTTGTACCCTGTAAGAACGAGGGCCTGTGATTTGAGTTATTTCAGCAGGAATCCATGAAGGTTCACCCATAAGGTTCTTAGCATAAACAGAATCACCCACACTGAACGTGCGAACTTTGCTAGTGGAATCAAGTGGTGCGTTGGGTGCGTAAGTGGGATGAAGGCGGTCAAGGGAAGACCTAAGTTTCCTACCCATCAACAACTCTGCTGGGGATAAGTTAGTTGATTAGTTAGGAGTGATGTGCTGAACACTAAGAAGTTTTTCAACTTTCTCAGTGATGTCCCCAGGACCCAATTGCTGAAGCTTTTCCTTGGTAAAATGTACCATGCGTTCAACCCGGCCATTAGCCGAAGGGTGCCCAGGGGCTGTCAGGGCATGTCTGATACCCTGTTGTGCTAGATAGGATTCAAAAAGGTTGGATGTAAATTGAGGGCCATTGTCAGAGACAAGAACATCAGGTAACCCGTGGGTTACAAAAAGCTTTTTAAGCTGCTTGATAACAGCATCAGTTGTGGTGGATGCCATAGGGACGACCTCTAGCAATTTGGAATATGCATCTACTATAATAAGGAAAGTGTGCCCTCTGGTAGGGCCAGCAAAATCAATGTGAATCCTGGACCATGGGCCCCTAGGACATTCCCATTCCTGTATGGGGGCGAGAGGTGGGGCAGGCCTGACTACCTGACAGTTGGGACAAGATGCAACCCAGTTTTCAACCATTTTGTCAATACCTGGCCACCATACATAACTCCTGGCCAAACCCTTCATCCTTACAATACCTGGATGACCCTCATGTAACATTTCCAAAACCTCTCTTTGCAGTTTTGCAGGAATAACCACCCTGTTACCCCACAAAATACATCCTCTTAATACAGATAATTCAGTTTGCCTGGATTTAAAAGGTTGGGCAAGTTGAGGTAGATCTTGAAAAGGCCAACCTTTCTTAATCCAGCCTATAACAGGAGCCAATAAAGTGTCTTTGGCAGTCTCTCTGGCAATTTCAGCAGCGTGTACTGGAAGCTTGGCAACAGTTTCTAGGAAAAAGGTGTTTGCCTCAAGTTCAACATCTTCAGTGTGAAACGGAAGTGGGCAGTGACTCAAGGCATCAGCATGGCCAATGTCTTTGCCAGGCTTGTGGATGAGCTTGTATGAATAAGCAGCAAGAAATTCAGTCCACCTCAGCATTCTTGGTGACAGGATAGTGGGTGTAGGTTTGTCTCCTGCCACAATGCCTAACAAAGGTTTGTGATCTGTGATAATGGTAAATGTTCTCCCATATAGATACTCATGGAATTTCTTGACAGCTGCAACAATTGCCAATGCTTCCTTGTCCAATTGGCTGTAATTCCGCTCTGCTTTGATCAAAGTGCGAGAGTAAAATGCAATAGGGCTTCCCTCCCGCTGGGAAGCCTGTGGCTCAACCCCCACTCCAAAGGGGATGCATCACAAGTCAGTACAACAGGCAAATTCTCAGAGAACTGTATCAGTACAGCATCAGACGTGATTAGTCTTTTAATATTGTTAAATGCTGATTGTTCCTTCCTGCCCCAGACCCAAGCAGATTTTTGTCCAGTAATCTGTGTAATGGTTCTGCAATGGTTGCCTTCTGAGGTAGGAACATGTGATAAAAGTTAATAAGTCCAAGGAAGGCTTGCAAATCTGTTTTGCATTTTGGTCTAGGGGCTTCTTTGATTGCTTGAACCTTGGCATCTGTAGGGTGGATGCCATGCTTGTCAATCATATAGCCCAAGAACTCAACCTTGTCAGTTCTAAGAGTGCATTTTTCTTCCTTGACTTTTAACCCCGCTTTCTTGAATCTGGTAAGGACTTCTCTGAGTCTCTCTTGTAATTGAGTGTCATTTTCAGCAGAGATTAACACATCATCAAAGTAAGGCACTACCCCTGGCAGTCCTTGGAGCATCCTTTCCATAAGGCTTTGGAAGATGCCTGGTGCCACGCTTATTCCAAACTGTAACCTTTACATTTGAAAGCACCTCTATGAGTCACAATGGTTTGGGCCTCTGCAGTGGCATCATCAACTGTTAGTTGTTGATATGCCTGGGCCAGATCCAATTTGGCAAAGACTGTGCCCCTGCCAAGTAAATGTAATAAATGATGCACCACTGGAACTGGATATGCGCTCTGCTGAAGCATGGTTCAATGTCCCCTTATAGTCTCCACAGATTCTTACTGACCCATCAGTCTTGACTGGTGTGACTATGGGTGTCTCCCATCTGGAGTGGTCAGTGGGCTCTAAAACTCCTTGAGCTATTAGTTTATCTAATTGTGCATCAATTTTTTCCTTTAACGCAAATGGGACCCTTCTGGGCTTTAAACAAATTGGTGGCACCTTGGGATCTAGGTTGAAAGTGATAGGGGTCACCATATACTTGCCCAATCCGTCGCTGAAGACCTCTGGAAACTCAGACTTCAAGGCCTCCTCCCATTCAGTGTTGCTCACGTAATTGATGCCAGTCACCTCGATGCCTAGTGGATTGAACCACTCAAGTCCCAGCAAGCTTGGGCGATCCTTGTCCACGATGGTCAGGGGCAAACGTTTGGTGTGGCCTTTGAACTTCATGTTGAATTCTCTTGTTCCAACTACTGGAATCTTGTTCCCTTGGTAGTCTATAAGAGTCAGTGCTTGCTTCTGGAAATGTTTCTTCTGAATGTTGGGGAGTAGTCTGTGAATAGTTTCCCATGACACCATAGATAAATAGGAGCCTGAGTCCACTTCCATTTGGCAAGGCCTTCCTTCAATTAGTACCTTCACATGTACTTTTCTGCTTCTTAAGGGTGAAGAATGACCAATGGTGACTGTTTGATGAGTTTCATTCTTCCCATTTGCTTCTGTGTTGTGCCCCTTTTTCTCACTGAAGTTGTTAGGCTTGAATTCTTTGTCAGGAAACTTCCTTCTGTGGGGTGGAGTTCTGGATGATTTGCAGACTCTTGCTAGGTGACCCCTTTTTTCACAACGGAGGCAGATGGTATCTAGAAACTTGCATTCAGTGTGGGGTGGCTTCCCACAACCTCTGCAGTAAAAATCTTGCCTCTTTCTTCCCAGGTCTTTCTTTTTCCTCTCCATTCTGAGTCTATAAATTCCTTCCTCCACCTCACTACAGTCTGACTCAGAATCTATTTGCTCGCAATGAGTTGTTGTGGACTTTTCCACATCAGGATGGTTTGAGGCCTTGTTAATTTCTTCATGGCTGCTGCTGAGGACTTGGTAGCTTCTGCTGAGGAGGCCTCTTCTATGGCTTCCTTCAATGTGATCTTAGGTTTTAATAATAATTTGCTCTGAAGCACCTTGTCTTTGAGGCCTAGAACAAATCGATCGCGCATGGCCTCTTCCAAGTTGCTAAACTCGCATGCACCCCCAATGTCTCTTAAACTTGCCACGAAGTCGTTAATTTTGCTTTCCCTTGATCCCGACAGTAAAACTCGTGTCTCTTAATGAGGCACGATACTTGTGGGGTGTAATGGGCTCTTAAAAGCTTTTCTAAGTCGGGCCAGTCCATTACCTTCACGTCTGCAGCTCCCGCCAATGCCTTCACCATCTTGAAAACTGCCGGACCACAGTGCGTAAGGAAGACCGCCCTCTTCCGCTTGTCGGAAATGTCGGCGAGATCGTTTCCCTCCAAATACATTTGGAAACGATCCGCATATGAGTCCCAGTCTTCTGCCGTCAGGTCGAACGGGGCTGGGGTGTGTGTGTTCAGCACAGCCATCTCTCTCAGCTTGTTTTCTGCGTCGTCTTCTCTTCAGGAAGGATCCCACCTTCGTCGCCAGTGTTAAGTTTGCATGAAGAGTCAGACGTGGAGTGCTTCAGTGAAGAGTTTATTAGTGACTACAGCTCAGAATGGACCCGATTTGGCTGGGCTGCAGCTGCTACTTATAACCAGCAGCCGCAGTTGCCAGCCAATCAGAGTGAAGGATTTTCCCGCACTTTTTAAACCAATCATTTCTGACATTTTACAAGAACAGTTCAAACTAAACCAATGACATTCAAACCTGCATACATAACATAATGTATGTCAGTATGCTCACCGTAAAAAATGACAGTAAAGGTTATCTTATCTTTACAATGTCAGCATTGCCCCCAACAACCTGAGTCCTCATTTTACTGACCTTGGAAAAATGGAGTCAACCTTGAGCCCCATCAAGATCGAGCTTCAGGCTGTGGGCAGAGTTTGCCTGCAATACTGCATTCTAACCATTTGCAAGTATGGATATGCACAGCTGTATTTCTCTTGCAATCCACAGAGAACCTCCAGAGGAATCCTGCTGTCAGCTTTCCAGAAAAACTTGACTCCAACAGATAACTCCAAACCAGACATATTCTCAAAGTTCCTTTTTGCTAGAGTAGTAAACTGGCACATCTGGGAAATCCCGAATCTGAAAGTTCCGGGTTTCCCTCCAATAAGTAAAATATTACAAATCCATCCCCTGCCCCCATCACATGCCCCAATCATCCATGGTTTTGGGGTGAGGTATCATCAGTACGCTGATGATACCCAGTTGTATATCTCCACCCCAAACCAAATCAGTGATGCCCTCTCCGTGATGACCCGATGTTTGGATGCGGTATGGATCTGGATGGGCAGGAATGGACTGCAGCTCAATCCGGCTAAGACTGAGTGGTTATGTGTACAGGCATCTCGGCCCAGTCAGTTGATTCCATCTTTGGTCATAGGGGGAGAGGTGTTGCCCCCTGTGGATAGGGCTCGGAAGCTGGGAGTCCTCCTGGACTCATGGCTCAGTTTGGAGGAGCAGGTGGGGGCCGTGACCAGGGGGGCTTTTGCCCAGGTCCGACTGGTTCGCCAGTTGCTATATCTGGACCGAGATACCCTCGACGATCACTCATGCACTGCGTGACTTCCCGACTGGACTACTGTAACGCTCTCTATTTAGGACTGCCCTTGCATACCATCCGGAGGCTTCAGCTGGTGCAAAATGGCTGCTGGGCTGTGATGGGAGTTTCCCAATACTCCCATGTTACACCCTCTCCGCCCGAGCTGCATTGGTTGCCGGTTGCCCTCCGGGTGAGATTCAAGGTGTTGGTGTTAACATTCAAAGTCCTTTATGATATGGGTCCAGGGTACTTGTGGGAGTGTCTCCTGCCAATATCAAACACCGGTCGCCCTGTGCGTGCGCACAGACAGGGACTCCTCAGGGTACCGTCGGCTAGTCAATGTCGGCTGGCGATGCCCCGGGGAAGGGCCTACTCTGTTGCAGCCCCCACCTTGTGGAACCAGCTCCCTTTGGAGCTCCGTTTGGCTCCTGATCTTCGTTCCTTCCATCGCGATCTGAAGACGTGGTTGTTTGAGCAGGCCGGGCTGGACTGACCTCCGGGTTTTTTTTTAAATTTTTAATTGGGTTTTAAGATTGGACTTGTTGATTTAATTCTTTTTAAATATTTATCGTTTGTATTATTGTGTTTTAATTTTGAGCTGCCCCGAGTCCTCGCAGAGAGGGGGCAGCATACAAGTCCAATTAATAAATAAGTAAATAAATAAATCACCATCCATCCAACTTGAGATGTCCCCTGTAATCACTTCTCAGCCAAGTGCAGAAACAACATGACCTTGACTCTAAAGAAGAATGCTATTATGTCTAATACATATGCTCCATGCAATTCCCCCGTCCCATCTTCCCAGGCTCAAAAATGTGGCAGCATGGAAGCTTCTGGTGCTAATATGGCTTTCAAAGCTTACACCTGCAATGGATAGAGCCAATAATTTAAATCTCTAATTTCTGGCAGTTGATAAGTGAATCAGGCAGTCATTAAGCAAAGCCGGCTTTCCCCATTGACTTTGCTCGTTGGAAGCTGACTGGGAAGGCTGTAAATGATGGTCACATGACCATGAGACACTGCAGCCATCATAAATACATGCTGGTTGCCAAGCACCTATATTTAATCATGTGATCATGGGGATACTACAACAGTCGGACAGTCTTAAGTGTGACGATCGGTTGTTAGTCACTTTTTTAGTGCCAACATAACTTCAAATGGTCACTAAACAAATAGTTGTAATTCAAAGACTACCTGTAGAGCCTCACCATTCATTAATACATTCCTATTTCTAGAATAATATTCCACTTATAAGATAGGGAAGCATTTATGGGTATTTAGAAAAGGTTCAAATATTTTTATTCTGAGAAACTCTCTCATTCTAAATTTAGTAAACTATCTTATATTTTTCCTCTTCACCCTATCACTAACCAGCTCTCTCTTTTTCTGTCAGAACGTGGAAAAGACTATCCAAATTCATTATTACAAAAATGATTTTGGGTTCCTCAAAATTGTCTTCCCAATGACATCTTCAAAACAGGTCAGGATGACGAATATAATTATCCTCTATTTCTGACACAATTATAGGCTGCTCTTAAAAATGATTATACAATGATGACAAGAGTATTCAAATTCTCCTCCGTGGTTTTTTTTTTTAATCATAAAAAAAATCAAGTCCATTGATAAAAATAAAAAGCATCCAAAGAACTGATAACACAGACATGCTAAGTACTCAACCCACTCCTCAAACTATTCATGCAACTGATGGCTCTCTCTTCCAAGGAAATGGGGCTGTTTGTGGTACAGAATTAGGCAGATGATTGCATTACATTCTAGGAACTGTGCCAAAGAAAACCTCAACAAGTAGCAATTAAAGAAGTTAGCACTGGCAGATCTGAAATTATAGGAAAGAGAAGATAAACTGTGTTCAGTCTTCCCCTTTTGACTATCTCAATTCAAATGATATGAATAATTAGCAATGATACAATGTTCAAAAATAGGTTGCTAAATTAATGTTTAAAAACAGCCATTTCTAAAGGGAAGAGAAAATCAAGGTAACAAGGTAGGCAGTCTGAAAAGAAGAACAGTAGAAAATACTTGCAGCGTATTCCAGATCAATTTCTACACGAAATACCACCATCTCTAATCTAATGAAAAATGAGGACAAGTGAGAGATTTATAGGAAGAGGTTGCAGGAAGGAGTAGAGAAAAATGTCAGAATCATTGAATCATAAAGGCATCATATTGAGACAAGGAAATCCAGCCCACTACTCAGTACATACTCAGTATTCAGATCAGTGGTAGGATTCAAAAAATTTTACTACCGGTTCTGTGGGTGTGGCTTTTGTGGGCATGGGGTGGCTTGGTGGACGTGGCATGACTTGGTGGGCATGGCTTGGTGGGCGTGGCTTGGTGAGCATGGCAGGGGAGGATATTGCAAAATCTCCATTCCCACTCAAGGGGAAGGTTACTGCAAAATCCTATTCCCTCCCCACCCCACTAACCTTCCTTCCAGCTCCCTTCTCCTGTACAGGGCAACAAAAGAAGACCCAGCTGATCAGCTGGGACTCAGGAGGCAGAGAATAGATGAGGGCAGGGCCAGTCAGAGGTGGTATTTGCTGGTTCTCTGAACTACTCAAAATTTCTGCTACTGGTTCTCCAGAACTGGTCAGAACCTGCTGAATACCACCTCTGATTCAGACACTCTCTAAACAACCAGGGCAGTATCTGCTTGAATGCATCCAAGAACGGGGTGTCCTGTGAGGACTTTTGTGCTCTCTGAGCTATGTGGTTTTCTTGCAGACATTTCATTACCCAACTTGGTAACATCATCCGTGATGCTGGGGAGTCCACACTGTTTCTCTGTATCTACTGCCATTTCAGATTTGCTCTTACTGTAGGTTGTTTTTCCTCTAAAGTTCAATCAGAAATGTCTCTCCTATAATGTCTATGAGGATTCTCAGTCATCCAGGTCATAGTTGTCCCAAAGGTGCTTTTTCAAGAGACAACTGGACTTTCTGGTTTTTCTTTGAAGACGTTTCTCTTCTCATCCAAGAAGCTTCTTCAGCGCTGACTGGATGGTGGGGAATGGAAGGATTTATACTCCTTGCAGCTGTTCATTTGCATTCTTTTAGTGGGTTGTTAAGGCACCTGGAGTTTATCTGTGTCCTCAGGGTCACCTGAGTGGTGCAAATGGGTTTGGAGCCTTCTGTTGAAACACTGTTGAAAGGACTGTGTTCTAGATTAGAGATAGATGATGTTGTATTCCTCCCACTCTGTTAAGAGAGAGCTGTTCAATTTTGTCATAGATGGCCTCTTTGAACCCTCTTTCAAACCAGCCCTCCTATAATATAAATCCACTATTTGGTTTCCTGCATTCCAGGGGGAAAAAGAGGACTGGTTTTGCAGTGCTTTGGGATACAGAGGGATACAGAGGGATACAATCAAGATCAAGTGAGGTACTAATACCACTCTATAAAGCCTTAGTAAGACCACACCTAGAGTACTGCATCCAGTTTTGGTCACCACATTATAAAAAAAAGATGTTGAGGCTCTAGAAAAAGTACAGAAAAGAGCAACCAGGATGATTAAGGGACTGGAGACTAAAACATATGAAGAATGGTTGCAGGAACTGGGTTTGGCTAGTCTAGTAAAGAGAAGGACCAGGGGAGACATGATAGCAGTATTCCAATATTTGAGGGGCTGCCACACAGAGGAAGGGGTCAAGCTATTTTCTAAAGCACCTGTAAGCCAGACAAGGAATAATGGATGGAAACTGAACAAGGAGAGATTCAACCTGGAAATAAGGAGAAACTTTCTGACAGTGAGAACAATCAACCAATGGAACAGCTTGCCCTCGGAAGTTGTGGGAGTGCCATCACTTGAGACCTTCAAGAAGAGATTGGACTGCCATTTGTAAGAAATGGTGTAGGGTCTCCTGCTTGGGTGGAGGGTTGGACTAGATGACCTAAAAGGTCCCTTCCAATTCTGATTATCTGTTATCTGTTATATCCTTTTGTGTATTTAAAGTTATTCTGTCTACCTGACAGTGAGAACAATTAGTCAGTGGAACAGCTTGCCTTCAGAAATTGTGGGTGCTCCATCACTGGAGGTTTTTAAGAAGAGATTGAAGACCTATTTGCCTGACATGGTGTATCGGGTCTCCTGCCTGTGCAAGGGATTGGATTAGAAGACCTCCAAGGTCCCTTCCAAATTTGTTATTCTGTTCCATCATTTTTTTCTCACAGCTAAGCAAATAGATCTTTCAATTCAGTAATGGTGTCTTTGAACTCTCTTGATCAGTCATAGGTTCTGCTCCACTGATCATCTTCACTGCCCTTTTCTGAACCTATTCAAGCTGAATTTTAACCTTCTTAGTACTGTATGCATTGAATGGAAACTAGGAATAAAGGAACTAAGGAACTCAGTGGTGGAATTCAAATATTTTTGCCACCGGTTCGGTGGGCGTGGCTTGGTGGGTGTGCTTCGCGTGCATGCACACACTTTGCATGCACGCACACACCAAATGCACACTTTGCGCAGGCGCAGAGGTGTTTGCGCAAGCGCAGAGGGGTTGTAACTCGCCTCCTGCAAGTCTGCACAATCCCGGTCACTTCAGCAGCTGCCGTGCAGCACTATTCTGTGCGGTGCAAAGCAGCTGCGCTTCAAATTCAGCAGATAAAGGTGAGTATAAGAGCCCGGGCGGGCTGGCGAGCCCAACAGCAGAGTGGCAGAGAGAACCGGTTCTGTCTCCGCTGCTCATTGCTACTACCAGCTCGCCAGAACCAGGCCGAACCGGTAGAATACCACCACTGAAGGAACTATACAGAGTGGAAACCAGGAACATGCATGGAATGGAATAACAGCATAACAGAGTTGAAAGGGACCTTGCAGGTCTTCTAGTCCAATCCTCTGCTCAAGCAGGAAAACATGGGGAGAGGGAGCATAACTCGAAGCCATCAAACCAGAGGTGATATTCAGCAGGTTCTCACCAGTTCTGGAGAATCAGTAGCAGAAATTTTGAATAGTTCAGAAAACCAGCAAATACCACCTCTGACTGGGCCTGCCCTCATCTATTCTCTGCCTCCTGAGTCCCAGCTGATCAGCTGGGTCTTCTTTTGTTGCCCTGTACAGGAGAAGGGAGCTGGAAGGAAGGTTAATGGGGTGGGGAGGGAATGGGATTTTGCAGCAACCTTCCCCTGCCACACACACCAAGCCACGCTCACCAATCCAAGCCACGCCCACCAAGCCATGGCCACAGAACAGGTAGTAAACATGTTTGAATCTCACCACTGCATCAAACTGTGGTTTAGACATTCAGCCAAACCATATCTGGCACGTTGTGAGTCATCCAGACTGAAAGCTGGACATAGGGCCAGATCACGTGTTGGGAGCGCGCCCTCGCTATCTTTGAGCGGTGCCGTGCTCCGACCCTATGACCTCCTCCCCTGGGGGCAGGGGAATGGGGACCCCTGGGCTCAAGCTGGTGTATTTTAATGCCAGGTCCGTGGTTAATAAGTCTTCCCTCCTCTGCGAGGTGATTGAGGAGGAGGCTGCGGACCTGGCTTGCATCACCGAGACCTGGTTGGGCCCAGAGGGAGGAGTCCCTCTGGTTGATTTTTCCCCCAGGTTTCCGGATTTTGCACGGGCACGGTCTCAGGGGAGGGGTGGTGGAGTGGCTGTGGTTAGTCGGGAGACCCTGATTCCAAGGGAGGTCGCTGTTCCTGAGATAGGTGGAAGTGAGACCCTCCTCCTGAGGTGGGGGCCTGGTGGTCGGGTGGGTTTGCTGCTGACATACCTTTCCCCAGCTGTGTGGCAGCAACCCTGCCTGGGTTTCTTGGCGTTCTCTCGGGGTGGCGGTGGATCTCCGGGCTTATGGTCCTGGGTGATTTTAATCTGCCTTCCCTTGGGGGCATTGGGTTTGGCCCAGGAATTCATGGACTCCATGGGGACCATGGGCCTGACCCAGTTAATTCAAGGCCCACTCACGAGGGGGAAACACTCACCTGGTTTTGTCTCGAACAGTGGCGAGTGATATAGGGCAGAGTTGTACAACACTGCCCGTCCCATGGTCTGATCACTATCTCCTGCAGCTGGTCTTCCAACAGGCTGCTCCCCACTGCTGGGATGAGGAGCCACCTAGATGGTTCCGCCCCAGACGCCTAATGGACCCTGAAAGGTTCCAGGCGGAACTGGGGTTTTTTCCCATTTCCCTTGCCCACAACTCTGCCGAGGACCTGGCAGCTGCTTGGCAGCAGGCTGCTGAGGCTGCCCTCAACAGGGTTGTCCCCATGCGCCCCTCACACTGTGGATCCCGGGTAGCTCCTTGGTACTGAGGAGCTCCGGGAGATGAAGCGCCGAGGGGTAGAGAGCAGGTGGAGGCCACCCTCCCAAGCCGATCGAGCCCAGTTAAGAGCCCATAAGGACTTACCTGGTAGCTATGGGGGTGGAGAAAGTCTTATCTCTCCACCCTCACGCCCCAGATAACCACCCAGCTGCCCTGTTTAGGGCCACCTGCTCCCTCTTACATCTGGGGGAGGTGGTGGACCCTCTCCGGGAAGGGCTGAGGAATTTGGTCAATATCTGTTGGATAAGATCGCTGGATTCGGGCGGTTGTGCTCTACCTTGCAGTGGTCTGAGGATCGTGGTGCAAGTAGTCTGGCTGATGTGATCTGGGCTGAGTTCGACCCTGTTTCCGAGGATGAAGTGGACAGGATTATGCGCCTGAGTTCCACCACATGTTTGTTGGACCCGTGCCCTTCCTGGCTGGCTTATGCCCCCAGGGAGGTCACCTGCGGTTGGCTCGGCAGTGGTCAACGTTAAAGGAGGGTGTTTTTCCCTCCGCCTTGAAAGAGGCCGTGATGAGGCCCCTCCTGAAGAAGCCTGCCCTGGACCCGGCCGTGTTAGACAACTTCCGTCCAGTCTCCAACCTTCGCTTTTTTAAGGTTGTTGAGAGTGTGGTGGCTCAGCAGTTTCCACTTTTTCTGGATGAAGCGGACTACCTAGATCCGTACCAATCGGGCTTCCGGCCTGGTTTCAGCACAGAGTCGGCATTGGTCGCACTGATGGATGATCTCTGGAGGGCCGGGACAGGGTTTTTCCTCTGTCCTGGTCCTATTAGACCTCTCAGCGGCTTTCGATACCATCAACCGTGGTATCCTTTTGCACGAGGGGTTGGGAGTGGGGGCACTGTTCTTCGGTGGCTCTCCTCCTACCTCTCCAGGCGTCAATCGGTGTTGACAGGGGACAGAGGTCAGCCCGAGGGCCACTTGTGGGGTCCCTCAGGGGTCAGTCCTCTCCCCTTTATTTAATATCTACATGAAACCGCTGGGTGAGATCATTCTCTGGGTGAGATAGTTTTGGGGTGAGGTATCACCAGTATGCTGATGATACCCAGTTATACATCTCCACCCCAAACCAAATCAGTGATGCCCTCTCCGTGATGACTTGCTGTCTGGATGCGGTACGGATCTGGATGGACGGAAACATGCTTCGGCTCAACCCGGCCAAGACTGAGTGGCTGTACATACCGGCATCTCGGTCCAGTCAAGAGTGTCCATCGTTGACCATAGGGGGAGTGGTGTTGCCCCCTGAGATAGGGCATGGAACCTGGGGTCCTCCTGGACACGCGGCTCCAGTTGGAGGAGCAGGTGGGGGCCGTCGCCAGGGGGGCCTTTCGGGTGAGGTTCAAGGTTTTGGCTTTAACATTCAAAGTCCTACACGACATGGGTCCACAATATTTAAGGGAGCACCTCCTACCGATATCGGGACCAACCCCCTGTGGGCACACAGGCAGGGCTCGGGGTCCCATTGGCAAGCCAATGTCAGCTGGTGGTCCCCCAATGGTGAGCCTACTCTGTGGCGGCCCCTGACTTATGGAATCAACTGCCTCTGGACCTCCGCCTGGCCCTGACCTCCGCACCTTCCGCCGCGATTTGAAGACCTGGCTATTTGACCAAGTCGGGCTGTGATTACCTTACCGGGGGTATGGGATAGTTTTAATTTTTAATTCGGTTTTATTGGACCTTATAGTGATTTAATTTCTTTTTAAATTATTTATTGTATTTGTATGTTTTAACTGTGAACTGCCCCGAGTCTTCGGAGATGGGGTGGCATATAAGTCCAATAAAATAAAATAAATAAATAATTTTGCATCCTCTTCTCATGTGCTTGATGAGCGCATTTATTTATTTAGAAAGTTGCATAAACACTTGTCTCAAATATTCATCTTGTCCTCATTCTGGCCAGTAAAAATACATTCGAAATCAATACAACTAAAACAACTATCCAATTAAAATAATCCAGTTCAAGAAAAAAAAATAACTGTGGCACTACATAACAATTCCCTAAAAATGCACACATATGTTAGGCTCACCTAATATCCTGACCCTTCTGCATGGGGAAAATGCCAAAAGACCCAGAGGGGTGGAGCTATCTAAATCTGGGGGCGGGGAGAATTCCATAGAGCAGGCACTGCAAGATGGCTCTGTTAGATAGAGAGGACCTGGAGTACACCCACCCTTTCAGTTCTGATGGTGGGTAGAAACCCTCACAAATAGAATCAGAAGCAAAAAAAAAACCCCAAAACAGACAATGCTTTAACAATTTGGAGAAAAAGTCTTTTTCCCATACTTCTCACATATGCCACTCAAAGCCAAAGGACTAGCACAGAAGATACTGTCTCTCACCTATTTTAGGTTAGCTTAAGAAGCTTCACCGGACCCTGGCTGAAGAAATCCCTGTCATTCAATTCCTTTCCTGACTTGCCCTTTGCTACCTGAAGCCTTCAATCCCTGGGATTCTTATTTTATTCTCTCTGACCCTTTCTCATTCTCTCAATCATGTTCTTGGGACCTCTGCCTGACCTAGCTGGCTATTGCGAGAAAACCAAAGGAAAGGAAAGATGTCGCAGTGAAGGAAAGCACAGGTGTCCAACCTTGGCAATTTTAAGACTTTTGGACTTCCACCCCCAATGCTTTTTGTTAAGTTCGCATAGAGAGGCAGGACGCGAAGTGCTTCAGCTCAAAGTTTATTGTGACTTCAGCTCAGAACGGACCCGAATGGCTCAGCCGCAGCAGCGGCTGCCGCGGCTGCCAACCAATCAGAGTGCAGGGTTTTCCCGCACTTTTACAACCAATGAATTCAAACACTTTACAACAATAACTGGTCATTTTAAACTCTGCATACATAACACTTTTCAAAGAGTTGGCTTCAACTCCCCAAATCTCCCAGCCAGCATGCAAAATACATTGTCTCATTGATCACAAAAGAGACTATTTTGAGGACACTGATCAGCTGGCCAGTAGCAAATGACGTGTATTTCCTCCATCCTAAGATGAAAGTATCTCCCATGAGAATACTGTGTTTCTTAACCTTGGCAGCTTGCAGATGTATGCACTTCAGCTCCCAGAATTTCCCAGGCAGCCTGCTGGCTGAAGAATTCTGGGAGTTGAAGTCCACACATCTTCAGATTGTCAAGGTTAAGAAACAGTATACTACCAAGGTCGAACTGGTTACCTAAACTCTTGTCTGGATTAGGAAGAGGAATAACAATAGTGTTTACACATCATTGTGTCAGCTGTAGCAAGAGAAATTGACTGTATTACAGTACATGAAAGTTCTAGAAAAAGTTGTTTTAAAGGCTGGAGACAAGCTATGGCCAGTATTTGATGTTCATGGAGGGACTAGAGAGTGCTCAAAAGTCTGATCCACATATAAAACAGACAAAGTTACAATTCACCATCATGCTGCCATCTTGGTTTTATTTGTTTTATAGATTTTTTTGTTTTATTTTGGTTTTTTGGTCTGCCCAGAGTCCATTGAAATTGGATAGCTATACTAAATTTAAATAAAATATTTTTAACCACCTCTGGACACTCTGGGAAACTCTGGAATAACTGGGACATTCATATATCTAAATAAACTCCAAGTAAACAAACACATTTTGTGTATTTGCAATGTTTTGTTATTGTTACTGAAACAGAAACACAAACAGAAAGGAAACAATGGTTTTCCATTGCTATAAAAACATAACAGTGGTGGCCACTCAGGTGCCAAAATCAAAGCAGGAAAGTTGGCACTGAGCTTCCATGTAGTATCCTGTATGGCTGTTCCACAATAAACCTACCCTGATAAGCACTGCTTCTTCTGAAAGAGAAAACTCCAACCCCATTTCTGATTTGGGGACTCTGACTTTTACTTTGACATCTTGTTAATAATTACTAAATAGGTTTTCAGCCTGGGTTTGCTTTTTTTTAAATCCATTTCAGACCATTTGTTAGCTGGCTTGGTAAGATACTTACCTGTGAGAGAAAAAAGATACACACACACACACAACAAAGCTTGCCTGGTTAACTGGAGAAAGTCTGCTAAGCTTGTCTGGTTAACTGGGTCTGCTAATGCTGTTCTTTGAAAGCTTGTTGTAATCTAAAAAGCCTGTTCTTTACAGTCAATACATTTACTAGGCAAGCTAGAGATCCATCTGCTGGCAACACATGGATAATTCAGCTTCTTGTCCCTTCCTCCTGTAAGAGTAGACAGGTTGATGCTCTCGATTCAGCTAAATCTCCCTTCCCCCAGGAAGGAATTTTTTTCCCCTGGATTCAAACTGCAAACCCAGCTCTTTCTTCTAAGCCTCCCCCTGCCCCACCCCAGTGAAGAGACAAGCAAAACCTTGAATGGTCCATCAAGGGAAAACTGATGCCGGACAGTTTTATTGCATCAGACAGGGACTGCATCTGATATCATTTGTCAAAATGTGTAAAAGCTCAGATCCAGCCCAGAAATGGATACCTTCCCTTATTTAAATGATCTTATTGGGATTCACAATGAGTCGCTGTGTCACTGGATTTATTGGTGGCAAGAACAACAAAAAATAGTCCTGTACTCAATAGCTGAAACCTGCTCAGAGCCCAACACAGGAGTGATAGATTAAGGTGTAACAAACTGCAGGAACAGACAAAGTGACAGATAAAGTACAGTGAAGAAATGGAGTTAGGGGAGATCTGGCAGATAAATTGACTCTTTTCATGGCTTTCTGGGATGGTAGCTGTTGTTATATTATCCCAGGCTATAAAAAGTGATACTAATTAGGATTTTAAAAACTTCTTAAAAAAACTTAAGCTCACAGTGCTCTCCGTGACAGATTTAGCTACAGTTCTTCATATAGGGTTAAATGTTGACATTTGGTTATAGCAGTGCCCACAAATGGGAATATTAAAGATATCTGGCAGGGAGGGGTAGTTCTTCATGATAGAGAAGACATTAACATGTGAAGAGCATATAATGGTCACTTGCACAAAGTGGTTGCCCTTGGAATGTAGCCAAAACAAAAACAAAAAACCAGATTATATCAGAAAGCAAACTTACCAGGTGTTGACACACAACTTACGTTTTCTTAGGATGTGTATGGGTCCCATAGATATGTTTTGCAAGGGGAGGAGAAGGAGGAGGGGGAGGGGGAGGAGGAGGAGGAGGAGGAGGAGATGATGATGATGATGATGATAACCAAGCTGGATGGAGATACATAGATAATGGACAGATCTCCCCTAGAACCGTAGCAGAACATACATGAACATAATTGGACTCTAAAATATATAATCCTGGTAGTTGATGAACTACAGTGGCTACTAGTTTGATTTTAAGACATTGGCTAGTTAATTGATTGATGTGATAAATTTCTTACGTGGCTTTCAGGGTGCATGAATCTCTATAAAGTTCTGGGCAGAAAAAGATATCAAATAAAATAACACCCACTCATTATCAACATTAATTGAGATACTGATACTATATATAGAAGGTCTAAGCAAAACAATTATTGTCCACATAGCTCCATGGAAACTATGAGCATTTGGGAGGGGGACAAGGGGAACAATGGGAGATGGTAAATAGTCACACATGGGCCATGACATCATGCAAAGACTATAATTTACGTATTTGTACTTAACACAAGTATTAATTTGCATCCTTCGCATAATGAAGTGATAATGCACCTGTTATCATGTTGACAGCGTGGTAGCTTCTTGTAAATGCCACTGATGGAAATCCCATATGTAGAAATTTCCTCCAGGAATGTATCTAGTTCGCTTTTGAAACCAGCAAGCTCATGTTAATCTCCATATCTTACAGCAGCAAATTCTGTGAAGTCAACATTTGTTTTGCCAGTTAACTATATAGGGGAATTCGCTTAGATTTTACTTGAGGGATATGTTCATGCAACACACTGAAAGCATGTCGGCATTGTACCCTTGAGCTTCTTCTGTCCTGTCCTGATGCCAGTTTAATACTAAACCGGCTTAAGAAAAATATGGGATTCTTTGGCAGCAGCTTGCAAAAGTCTAAATTGCAAACTAAAATACAGCCCTGTTGAACAATTCCCCTGGTATGTCTTCTCAACTTATTATTCCAAAAAAGTCTTTCTATGGGCAGGTCTTATTTAGATAATGCACACACACACACAAATATACTCTGTTATATAATTTAATAGAAAATTAATGTATGTACAGTATATATGATTGAATGGAAGAAAAAACACATGCACACTACACCACTGAAACACCAAAATCGATTTATGTATACATACATGCATGTATGTAACACAACAATGAATTTTAAAATAAAAATTCCATTCCTGCAACTTCATTTTTCCATAAGGTCTATTAACTCCACTGTGGAGTCCTTAGTGCTCTCTGAGCTTGATGGTTTGCTGGCAGACATTTCATTCCCCAACTAAATAACATTAGCAGTGCAAGTTATTGGGGTTTGCTCATTCTTTACATACATTAGCATGTCGGTGTGGGTGTGGTTTTCTCTTGGATAATTCCTTGATTAGAATAGAATAACAGAATTGGAAGGGACCTTAGAGATCTTCTAGTCCAACCCCCTGCCTAGGCAGAAAACCCTAACACAACTTCAGACAAGTGGTTATCCAACATCTTTTTTAAATATTTTTAATTAATACTTTTAATTAAAGTATTGTTTTCTGCTTGGTTGTTTGTCTAGTGTTAATCCCTGCTTATCTGGGTGTTGGCTGCTAGAGAGGATGTGTTCTGGTCTTTTTTTTTTTAATTACATTTATATGCCGCCCTTCTCTGAAGACTCAGAGCGGCTTACAATCCTTTGGGATACAACCCAGTGTGCTCAGCAATAGCCTTCATTCCATTGTATATGCCTGCTTATTACTAAGCGGCATTTTTACAAGGTCAGCTAATTGCCCCCAACAATCTTGGGTCCTCAATTTACCTACCCCGAGAGGATGGAAGGCTGAGTCAACCTTGAGCCTGGTGGGATTCGAGCCTACAGCAGTTGTAGGCAGCTGGAACTTAAGTGCAGGCAATTAACAGCCTGAGCCACCAAGGCCCTTTTGTTCCCTTCTTACCTTTTTTAATTATCTCTTTTGGATGACGTGTAAATATGGTTTAGATATATAGAGATAATATGGTGGCTGATTTGTCTAAATGTCAAGCTTCAAGGAATTCCCTAACATTTTAATATTTAGCTTGGTTTAGTTTCCCAGTTGAAACTATGATTGAGTCTGTCCATGTGTTGTGAGAGTAAAGAGTTTTCATTATATCTTCTGGCCACTAGATGTTTTCTGCCCACTTCACTGTTGCAGCAACTCTGGTTGGCTTACAAAACGATAAAAAAAATACACAAAAAATACAAAACAATTACAATTAAGAAAGATTAAATAAAGATTAAAAACCAAGAAGACAGGCAACATGGGGCTAGGGTTCTTCTCTTTACCCCATCAGCCACTCCCCGCATAGATCACTCCTATTGGGACTCCAGGCCGGCCAACAGAGGCAGTTTCGAAGGTTCTTCTGGAAGTCTAAAAGGGTGGGAGCTCAACTCTCCTTTGGCAGGAGAATATTCCGAAGAGTAGGAGCCACAGCAGAAAAGGCTCTTTTCCTGGAGCATGCCAGCCAAGATTCTTTAGCTTATGAGAGACTTCTTCCATATTTCAAACACACAATGGTTATAAACACTATCTGTTAACAGAATAACAGAGTTGGAAGGGACTTGGAAGTCTTCTAGTCTTCTATTCAGCCAGGACACCCTATACCATTTCAGACAAATGGCTCCCCAGTCTCTTCTTAAAAACCTCCACTGTTGGAGCACCTCCAGTGTTGAACCACCTACAAGTTGTTCCTTTGGTTAATTGTTCTCATTGTCAGGAAATGTCTCCTTAGTTCTAGGTTGCTTCTCTCTGGTTAATTTCCAACCATTGCTTTTTGTCTTGCCTTCTGGTGCTTTGGAAAATAGGTTGACGCCTTTTTCTTTGTAGCAGCCCCTCAAACATTGGAACACTGCTATCATGTCGCCCGTAGTCCTTTTCAGTAGACACTTCAGTATTGTCTAGAAATGTTGTCTAGAAGTATCAACACTTCTGTTATCTAGAAGTGTTGACGCTTCTCTTCTCAACACTACTTACCACAGAGGATAGGGACATACAGGGCAGTAACCATTGATTCCATGCCTACATGGAAGTGAATTATAACAGACAAACTAGACAGCAGCACTTCAGTTGGCAAAAGCTCCAAAATACAATTTTCAAATTGGAGCAGGAAAACTCAGTCAAAAATCACGTTCACAGTGCAGCAGAAGTGAAGAGAAGATGTCATCTATCTCTGCCCTCTGAAACAGTTGGTGATCCAAACTCACGATCAAACCACAAACAAGCAGAGCATATAGGACCTGAATCAATTACAGCCTAGTTACTGCCTGTATATTGTAGAGTAGACTAAGCTGGTTTATAAATCTGATTTATATTTTTGTCACCAGAGAATTATATGAATCCAACCCATTTGGTTGGTTTATGGTTCAATATGAAGTGAAGACTCAGAAAATAATTGAATTTAACAATTTAGTTAACTGTAAATGTAAATTTATGTAATCTAATCACATATTTACAAACCGATACAGAATATCATAATAAATTGTTGTAATTTGAAATGTGCTATTCCCCAAATTTTGCAATGCAGCTTCACCCATTAGATAGAATAAGAAACAGAACAGAAACAGAGACAGTAATAGAAGTTAGTGGTGAATATTTGAAAACATCTGTATCAATGGTGGGATTCAAAAATTTTTACTATCGGTTCTGTGGGCGTGGCTTGGTTGGCTTGGCAGGGGAAGGATACTGTAAAATCTCTAGTCAGAGGTGGTATTTGCCGGTTGTCCGACCTACTCAAAATTTCCGCTACTGGTTCTCCAGAACTGGTCAGAACCTGCTGAATACCACCTTTGATCTATAAAAACGCATGTATTCATGAAAATATTGCATCAAAAGTCATTATGATAGGAACTGTTTTATTTTGCAAAGCTGTTCAGCAAAATTGCAAATAATAATGCATGTCAGGCAATTCATATACATGTTAGTGGCATTAAAAAACATTCTCAGGTTCCACATAATGTATTGACATATTTGCAAAACTGAGAAAAATCAAATCAGCCCAGCATGGAAATTACCATTCCTAGGGTTGTCATTGATGTTGGAACTGCAACGTCAGTTGCACTGACCCCAAAAGGCAGTTGAAGTAGATTTTTAAAAATGATTTCTTTTGTATTCTCTCTTTATTTCTTACTTTGCTTGCTCTTTGCCTGTTACCCTGCTATCTCAGGGAGCTTCCATACTGTTTTTGCATTCTCAAGCTCACTTATTTTCTGACTCTCTGCCTGAAAGGATGCAACCAGCTGGGAGTGAGGCTTTGAGTATCTCCTCAATGAATTACCTGTAATAAATGTTCCTTCTTTGAGTTAAAAGAGAACGGCTGCTTAGTTCTTGCTCAGGTTAGATTCCACTCTAAAAAAAAAAACACTTTTCTTCATCCAACAAGGTTAATGGGTCCAGAGCAAAAGGTCACCTTCAGCAGCTCATCAAAACACTAGCAAAAAGAAAGAAGGCAGCTTTCAGAATGGAGACAGGAAAGTTTCTGCCAATGGAGAAGGTTGCTTGGATCAGAATTCTCCCCTCCATCTTTCAAGATGAAAATATTTCTGAAGTCCCAAGGAGTCACCTTTGTGCTGAATAAAGAAAAAAAAAACCCGCCAATGAAAGAGAGGATCAAAGAGCTGAAGTGCTGCAAACCACAAAGCAGCAGGAATTATTATCCAGAAAAGAAAGTGAAAGTGATTGTGTTGTTTTTAAAATGTTTAGATCATGCCAAGGATATTTGGAAAAATTTCGAAAGGACGCATTTTTACAAGGCTGTGTAAAAATTGGTTGAGGAAAAGCAATTTGAGCCTGCACATGAATCACTGGCAAAAATAAAAAAAATAAAAAATGGGCAAGAAGCTTGAATGGCAAGATAGGTTTATAGCTCCAGGAATGTTTCTTGCCTTGTTTGTAAACTCCCTCGAGGAAAGCTATGAGACAATATGCTGCCGTCCATCCGTACGCTAGAAATGAGAAACAGAACAGTTTTTAACTTTGTTATAAACCATCTCCCAGACCTTGATTTGCATAAGGGCGAGAGACAAAATCAAATATTATTCCAGACTTGGTGGAGAGAGATGCTACTTTCAGTGCAACATGGTCATTTGCAAATCTATTACTAAATGAAAAATAAGCCAGAGAAGCGGCTGCAACTACATTCCAGAAAGGATGAGCCATCACAGAACACGAGGAAAGGAACAAATAACAATAACATGCTTTTTTTAAAAATCAGAAAGCAGTTTCAAAGCCCCAGCTGCTCAATCCAAAGTTGACATGCACATCGATTCTGGTGCTATCAATAACCTTATTAAAGGAAATATTTATTAAACAGACAGGCAGACACTCCTTTCAGTAGGCAGAAGATCAACCGGGTTTCCCTGTGCCTCTGTAAAGGAAAGGAGATCAGTGTAATAATTCAGGATGCATTGAACAACCCAGATTTGGAATCCAGTTTATTCTCAGTAAAATATATGACACAGAAAAGGGTGCCACTGAAGATCGATTGGTTTTTTTAAATTGTGTTCATTTGCTTGTTTTCTGCCTTTGAATAAGTGTTGACTCCTGATTATGTCTGCACAGGTTCCTGGAGTTTTCTTGGCAAGATTCCAGAAGTGGTTTCCCAGGGATGGGATTCAAAAATCCCAGCAACCAGTTCGCTGCCCGGTTGCTGGGTGGGCATGGCCGTGGTGGGTGTAGCCTACCAGAACTTCCTGTTTCTGGCTTCTGGTGGACCTCCAGAGCCTGGGGGAGGCCGTTTTCACCCTCCCAATGGTCCAGAGGCCTCCACTGGAAGCCAGAAACAGGTCCATTTCCAAACTTCCAGGAGGCCCATTCTTCCCCCTCCCATAGCCTCAGCACGGACCCTGCACTTACCTGCATCGCATGGAGACTCCTGGGAGGGGGGCAACCGGTCGATTGAAATGCCAGTTCAGCAAACCAGATGTAACTTTAACATCCGGTTCCCTTGAACCAGTAGAATCCCACCCCTGCTCCTTCCTAGGGATGAGAGTGAGTGACTTTTCCCAAAACTGAGAAACTTTGACTGGCTCAAAGTTACCCCGCTGACTTCATGCCCAAGCACTAGAATTCACAATCTCCTGGTTTTTAACCCAGCACCCGAGCCATTTCACCAAAAGCATTTATTGATTTCGTTTAATTAACTTACTAAGTATAACTATCATGCCTAAGACTTCATGTCTCAGGCATTCTAGCTGATATTTTAACCACTGCACAAACCTGGGTGTCGACTGACCCAAATAGATTTGCTTACAAAAGCTGTTGTTCAAAAAAACAAAATTATACAGAGAATAAGGCCTAAGTAATAAAATAGTTCAGCCATAGAAGCTACTTCAGCCTATGGCACAGGGACATAAGAATCCAGAAATTCAAGAAAAACTCAAAATACTGCCTGGTCCAAATGACCCTGCTGTATAAAAACAAAACCATTAAGATTCTCATTTCCTGAGAGGAAAAAGACAAAGCAGTCCTTACAGTTGGTCCTTAGTGACATCTGTGGGGCATTACAAGTAATGACATCAGGTGGAAATATTGCTACTGACTTTCATTAATATTTTTTTTAAGGTTTATCTTTTGCTACTTGGTGTTGGAGAATACCAGGGACAGCCAAGAAAACAAACAAAGGAATCATCAAACAAATCAACCCAGAGTTTTCACTTGAGGCACAAATGACCAGATTCAAATTATTCTATATTATCCTATATATCCTATAATGCATAGACTTATAATCTTGAAAAGATAAAAAGAAAGATAATGACCAGTGCAGTGGTGGTATTCAAATTTTTTTACTGCTGGTTCTGTGGGCATGGCTTGGTGGGCATCACGTGGCTTGGTGGGCGTGGCAGGGGAAGGATACTGTAAAATCCCCATTTCTACCCCACCCCACTAACCTGCTTTCCAGCTCCGTTCTCCTGTGCAAGGCAACGAAAGAAGACCCAGCCGATCAGCTGGGACTTGGAAAGCAGAGAATAGATGGAGGTGGGGCCAACCAGAGGTGATATTTACCAGTTCTCTGAACTACTCAAAGTTTCCACTACCGGTTCTCCAGAACCTGTCAGAACTGGCTGAATACCACCTCTGGACCAGTGGCAAGACTGCACTGTTGAAAAACAAGGTTAAGGACAGATCATCATGGTGAAGATCTATCTATATAGTATGAGACTTTTGCTCTTTGGTCAGAACATTGCTCAGCATTATAGTGGAAAGAAAAATGCAACTTGATAATCTTGATTTAAAGATGGCACTCCTACATGGAGGAATCATGGAAGACTTCCACATGCAGAAATCATTTGGCTTTCAAGAATCAGAAAGGCTTAGTAGACAAGCTGTCAGATCCCCCAGCTTCAGCTTGGCACCTTGCCGGCATTCATCCATCAATCGGCAAAGGGAGCGGGGAAAAACAATGGGCAGTAAAGCTGTATATCTTTATTATGGGAAATTGGGAGGGGGGAATTGACAGTTGAGAAAGAACAGAGCATTTTGGAATCTGGTTTGTGCTGGCATTCTGGCATCTTCAAGGCCTTCTGCCCTGAGAGTGGAATTACACCAACCCAAACACCTTAGTGTTTCCCAAAACATCTCGGCGGTGCCGGATGGGCTATACACAGATGATCACAGGGTGAAGGGGGGCTAGGAGAAACCAGGAATTTAGTTCTATATTGGTGCATGAGAATTTTAGATTCCACTTGACTTTACCGCATTCAGCATCCCTTAGTAAAAGTATCTTTTCACTTCAACCAAGTGGAGCCAAGGGTTTTACTTCTCTCAGAGATCAGACTGGGGTAGATCTGACACAAACTTTTTAAAAAACTGAACAATCCAAAGCAATCAGCTAGAGACTGGAAGGGAAAGCTAAGTAGATGCTTGTCAAAAAAAGGGGGGGTTATATAAGGCAAAGCTGACTTCTGGGCAACTCCTGCTGTCTTGGCTCCCAGACAGAATAGATGCAGGCTATCTTCTAAGCCAACAACAATAATCTTTACTGCCTGGGGCTGACTGGAGCGAATAGACACAAATTCCTGAAACAACTTGCAAACAATGAGACTCTACTAGAGACTAAGACATTCAGGATTGCAATGGTAAAATTCCTGAATATGGATGTAATCACAAGGATAGATATTGCTGCATCAGTCAGAATTCCTTGTAAATGGGAAAGTGTATCTACCATAAGATATTGACTTGGAATCAAGGGGGTAGGCAGTAATGTTAAGAATCCAGCACACTCTGAAGTCTTCAGAGACAATTCAGTTGTAGATGGAGAAACTATATCCACACTTGAGTGTGTGTGTGTGTGTGTGTGTTCCTTTGAGTCCATCTTGATTCCTGGTGACTGCCTGGATTCATCCATGCTGTTTTCTTGGCAAGTTTTTTTGTGAATAGTTTGTCTTTGCTTTCTTGCCAAAGCCACAGCTAGTTTCATGCTCAAGGAAGAACTAGAACCGTAGTGGTTAGCCGGCAGCAGGTGTGGATGGCTGAGGAGAACGAGGACTCTGATGAGGGGCCAGGACCATCGGGGAGTGGACTGCTGCCTTCAGAGATTGTGAGGGCTGGCAGCAGTGATGAGGAGGTTACCAAGGAGCCTGTGCCAAGTGCATGTGCACGAAGGATTGCTCAGAGGAAAGGACAATTACAGCAGCACAGGCGACTTGGGAGTAAGGCTGCAAGGTAGTGGCCCCTCCCTCAAGAGGATAAAAGCCAGATTTAGAAAAGCGTTCTTTGCAGACAGCAAAGAAGCTCTGAAGCTCAACTTGTGGACATCTTAGTTCGTGTTTGGAGAATCTTGTAAATTAGTTCTTATCTCTGGGTTCCTGGCAGCATTGACAAACACCTTGGCAAGGCTCTTTCTTGTTGGAGCTAATTAGTGGAAAGCAGCCTTTTATCTGTAAAGGCACAGCATTCGTTATTAAACATTAAAAGGTGGGGGCTGCTGCCTTGGTCTGTGTTTGCTCTTTGGGAACCCAGTTGGGTCAGAACAAGAATTCACAGCCTGTTTTTTAGCCTGGTGGCTTCACCACTATACCATGCTAGTTCTAAGCATTTAGATATACAGGTAGTCCTCAACTTACAACAATTCACTTAGTGACCGTTCAAAGTTACAACGGCACTGAAAAAAATGATTTATGACCATTTTTCACAGTTACAACCTTTGCAGCATTTCCAAGATCATGTGATCAAAATTCAGATACATGGCAGCATATTTATGACCATTGTTGTGTCCCAAAGTCACGTGATCATCTTTTGCTATCTTCTGACAAGCAAAGTCAATGGGAAGCCAGATTCACTTAACAAGTAAGTTACTAACTTATCACTTGCCGTGATTCACTTAACAACACTTAACAACAAAATATTCAAGAAAATAGACTTGGGAATTGAGGTATTACTCAGTGGAAGAAATTATAGTACATAGATGAAGACTTTGTCTCACTAAGCTTTTGGTCAACATCTAGAGGTGACATGAGCTTGGATTGGCATATGAACCAGTGAAGTGGGTGTTGAAAACATGACTCCAATTACACTAACACTTCAGCATTTCACAACCCATGGTAGAGATAAAGTGTTTGGGATAGAATAGAATAGAATTTTTTATTGGCCAAGTGTGATTGGACACACAAGGAATTTGTCTTGGTGCAAATACTCTCAGTATACATGTCAGCTTTGGAATCCTTATTCATCGCTGCCACATAGATTAAAGAAAGATACATTCATCAAGAGTCAAGAATCATGAGGTACAACACTTAATAATAGTCATAGGGTACAATAAGCAATCAAATCATACTAGGAAACAGTCAATATAAATCATAAGGATACAAGCGACAAAGTTACAGTCATGCAGTCACAAGTGGGAGGGGATGGGTGGTAAGGGGTGATGAGAAGATTAACAGTAATAGTAGTGCAAACTTTATAAATAGTTGAACAGTGTTGAGGGAATTATTTGTTTAGCAGAGTGATGGCATTTGGGAAAAAAACTGTCCTTTGTCTAGTTGTTCTGGTGTGCAGTGCCCTACAGCATCATTTTGAGGGTAGGAGTTGAAACAGTTTATGTCTGGGATGTGAGGGGGCTGTAAATATTTTCACAGCCCTCTTTTTGTCTCATGCAGTATACAGGTCCTCGACTGAAGGCAGGTTGGTAGTAATTTTTTTTTCTGCAGTCCTAATTATCCTCTGAAGTCTGTGTCTGTCCTGTTGGGTTGCAGAACCAAACCAGACAGTTATAGAGGTGCAGATGATAGACTCAATAATTCCTCTGTAGAACTGTTCTCTGTTCCATCACTATTCTGCCCTTGCTCTTTGTCACTGAGATTGCTATTATACAAGAACCTCCTTCCTGGTTTCACCTTCTCAAGCTCACTTGACTCTCTCCTGAAAGGATGTCACCAGTTAAAACTAGACTTTCTCCATCTTCCACATCTCTTGTCTACAATAAACCTTCTCTCTGCAAGAGCTTCTTTAGTAGTACGTGCTCATTTGAGACTTGCACTGTCTCCAGGAATACTCAGATCCTTTCTTCCGACAACTCCCTCACTTCTCAGCATTTCCTTTGGATTCACTGCTGCTTCTCTTTTGCTGCAACAGCAGAAAAGTCAGAACCACCTTAAAAAGCACTGACCCTCAGGGGAAGCTCAAGAGGAATGCCAAGAAATATACCGTGATCCCTTCAAGATCTTCTTCTCCAGCTGCTTCAGCAGATAAATGAAACATCATGTCCCCAGGGAGGCATCATCAGCTAAGCACTGATGGAAGAAAACAGCAACAGCAACAATAATTCCCTGTGTCCTTATTGCCCTACAGCTGCAATAAAAAGATGGCAGGTTTACATGCTATGGGAAGGAGGGGAGAAGGTTAAAAAAAATTACTGTAATTAAAAAAGCAAAGAAGGGGAGAAGTGATAAAACAAATATTCTTTCTTTCAATGACGTCTTGGATTTTTTTTTATCCCGACTTTCTTTTTTTTATAAGTAAACTCAAGACAGCCAACATACATAATACTCCTTCTCTTTTCTTCACAACAACTACATCGTGAGTCGGGTTGCACTGGGAGACAATGACTGGCCACAAGTCACCCAACTGGCTTTCGTACTTAAGGTAGGACTAGAACTCACCATCTCCTGTTTTCTAGGCCAGCACCTTAACCCAGGGGTGGGCTTCAAAAATTTTAGCAACCGGTTCTCTGCCCGGTTGCTGGATGGGCATGGCCATGGTGGGTGTGGCCTAGTCAGCCTCCTGCACCATGGCGGGGGGACATTTTTGCCCTCCCCAGGCTCTGGAGTCTTTCTTTGAGCCTCTGGGAGGGCGAAAACAGCCTCCCTGGGTTTTGGAGGCTCTTTGGAAACCAGAAACGGGCCCATTTCCAACCTTCTCGAACTTCCAGAAGGCCCGTTTTTCGCCCACCAGGAGCCTTCGCGCTCACCTGCATCCAAAATTGGCTGCGTGGGGACTCCTGGGACAGGAGGGGTGGGGTGGGGCGGGGCCAGCCAGGAGTGGGATTTGGGGGTTCTCCGAACTGCACAGAATCTTAGCTAGGTGCTCTCCCAAACCCCCAGCAGCCCACCCCTGCCTTAACGCTATACAAAACTGGTTGCCATTGTTATATTGTTATGCTTCCCTTAAACCTCTTAGCAGCACAACGTTGCAGAAGCACTGAGCTGTATCCAAGTCTGATTTCTTTTCAAAGGTGATTTGAAAAGAATGCACCCTTATTGATATTCCGTAACATTTTAAAGCTGAAGTGGAGAAGAGGGAAGAAACACCTCTTAACACTAATGTCTATTCTTCCTACATTTGTAGCTGCCAAAGAGACACCCAAGCCCTTAAGAGTCCTTGAAAGGAAAACTTAAAAACCAGGAGATCTTCTTGTCTGGGCATCTCTTCAACATCAATAGATGCTGTATTGCCTGACATCTTCATTTCTCTAGAGGCCTCAAGAGACACATGCATACAAAAAAAAAGCATTCCTCATTTAAGAAAAAGAGTTCAAATGCACAGATACAGGAGGGGAGAGACTTTGTTTTGCAATAGCAGGTAGTGAAAAGGAACTTGGAATTGTAGTTAATCACAAGCTAAGTCAGCAGTACAATGTAGCTGTTAAACAGTAAGTACAATTTTAGGATGTATCAATAAAGTAGAAGATCCAAATACAAAGGGTAAGAATTCCACACTATTCTGTGTTGATCCAGCTCCCATCCTGAGTTCTATGTCCAGTTTTGGCCAGTATTGTTCAATTTAAAAAAAATTAAGAAAACTACAGATGTAGGAGGACTACAAAGAAAACAAATGAGAATCATTAGAAGAGTGGAAACTTAATCCTATGAGCAGAAAATGTTAAGCCCTGAGAAGAAAGTTTTGGGGCAGGATATAAAAGCACTTTCCAGATAACCGGAGTATCATGCTCGCAAAGGTCAAGATCTATTCTCTATGATCCCTGAAGACATGGTATGAAATAATAGGAAGGTAGGCTGGAACTTATGAATACCCTTCTAACTACTGTATAAGAGCAATTGGATAGTGGAACCAATTACCCAGAATGGTGGAGGGCTACTCTTCACTGTATATATTCAACCCGAAGCTGGACAACCAATTGTCAGAGGTGCTTTAATCTGAATTCCAGCATTGGATAAGGAGTTGGTGGCTTAAATTAACTCTTGAAATTCTGTGATTCCACCTATCTACCTTCCGCGTTCCAGAAAACAAACTCCAACTCCAAAAACTCCAAGACAGGCATCTTCTCAAAGTTCCACTTTATTAGAGTTGTCATACTGGCACATCTGGGAAAACGCGAATCTGAGAGTTCTGAGTTTTCTCTCAGCAATTCAAAATCAAAGATCCATCCCCGGCACCCATCAGTCCATCACATGACCCAATCACCATCCATCCCAACCAGAGGCATCCTGTGATGACCCAGGGTGGAATATAAAACAAACACAGTCACAGAAAACAGGTGAAGCCCCTTTTATTCCTTCATTTTGCTTCCAAGCTCTGAATATTCTTGACGGAAGCCAAAAAAAAGCTTCCCACACAAACAGTTACAAGAAGAAGGGAAAAAGCAACACAAACCAGTGGCAAGATAAGGGCTGGAGGACGTCCACAGATAACACACACTGGGAAGAATGCCAAACTCAGAGAGGAACCATTCACTAGAGATATTTCCACGCTGTTTCCAGCGTTCGCCCATACGCAAGTCTGTCCTCTTATTCAGTTGTCACAGCTGCAGCCCATGAAGAAGATCAAGGCCCTCTCCTCCCGAGTAGACCATGTCTCTTCCTTATCCTCTCCTCCCTGTGTGCCCTAGGATGGAAAGGGAATGGGCCTGGGTCCTCCTCTGACTGCTCAGTCAGCCTCTGCCCTTCCCCAGCCTCCTCCACAACCTCCGGAGCCCCACTTCCACTCCCTGTTAGGTGTTCCACCTCTCCCTCAGAGTCAGCCTCCACCAGGGGCATGACACATCCCTCTAACCACTCCATGCCCAGGTGCAGGATGACATGGCCTTGACTGGGAAGAAAAATGTCTAGCTATTATATCTAACTACTCTACTCTATGAAATCCCCCCTCCCAATTTCCCAGGCACTGGAATGTGGCAGCGTGGAAGCTTCTGGTGCTAATATGGCTTCCAAGGCTGACATCAATGATTCTACAACAGGAGAAAGAAGTAAGGGAAGCAGACGGTTTCTCTGCTAGGCCTTTTTTCCTGTGCTATTAAATTTGAGGGTGTTCCAAGCTGTGGAGTTCTGGATCTGTGTTCTACAGATCCTCCTATCATCGCTAGTTGGGTGGCCAATGAGAAGAAAGTCTTAGATTCAAGGATGGATACATGGGAAAGATTTTCAATGCTGCAAAAAAGTATTAGCAATTAACATTTGGAATTTGTAAGGTTCTGACACATCAATCCACCTCATCCATTTAACAAATTGGAAATATTTGGATGCACATGTTTGGTTATGAATGCCTTATGTACCAGAGTATTTCTTACTGTACAGATAGTTTACAACCTTTCATTTAACATTTAACAATGATTCAAAGTTACAAGGACCTCAGAAGTGTCTTACAAGTTACAACCCATCCTCAAAATTATGACCATTGCACCACCACCCCTGCAGTCACATGATCCTAATTAGAGTGCAGGACAATTGCAGCTTCTTGTGGTCATGTGATTGCACCTTGCAACCTTCCTCTTTCTGAATCTTGGTAAAAATGTAAATCTTCTCATTAGCAGGTTAGATGTGCCACATACCCTTGATTTAGCACTGCCTCCAGGATCATGTTTAATATTATAAACAAACTGTACCTAATATGTCCTCTCTCTAAATATTTTTAGTTGTTTGTTACTGTATTAAATGCTAATAGCCTAGCCAGATGCTTGAGCTGCATGGAGGCTCATATTATAGGCAGCTATCTTCTATAATACAGCTGTTCCATTACACAAGCAGGGCATCTCTCTGCAGTTTCTTATACGTAGTGTTTTTTTCAGGCAATTGCACCAACCTGGCAAAAAAAATATAAAGCCTGTGCTTACAATATCACATTAACAAATCAACTCTTTGAAAGTAAAAACAGAAGTCTGAAAAGCATATGGATGTTTTCATTAGTAATAGAAACATGATGTGCTCCTGCAAAGTTACAGGAACTGGGCATGGCTAGTCTAGTGAAGAGAAAGAGCAGGGGAGACATGATAGCGGTCTTCCAATATTTGAGGGGCTGCCACACAGAGGAAGGGGTCAAGCTATTTTCTAAAGCACCCGAAGACCAGACAAGGAATAATTGATGGAAACTGAACAAGGAGAGATTTAACCTGGAAATAAGGAGACACTTTCTGACAGTGAGAACAATCAACCAATGGAACAGCTTGCCCTTGGAAGTTGTGGGAGCGCCATCACTTGAGACTTTCAAGAAGAGATTGGACTGCCATTTGTCAGAAATGGTGTAGAGTCTCTCGCTTGGGCAGGGGGTTGGACTAGATGACCTACAAGGTCCCTTCCAACTCTGATTATCTGTTATCTGTTAAGATCTGCAGCATTTCTCACACTTTTTAAGCGTGTCCTTAATTCTAATGTGTAGAGCATCAGGTACAGCCATGAAAAGGAAGACCTGGAACAATTCTTGGAACCTATTGTGTCCACTGGAACTAAATGCAAACAACAGAATAATAGAATTGAAAGGGACCTTAGAGTTATTCTAGTCCAACTCGCTGCTCATACAGGAAACGCTATACCATTTCAGACAAATGGTTGTCCTATCTCTTCTTCAAAACCTCCAGTGTTGAAATACCTACAACTTCTAGAGGCAAGTTGTCCCAATGGTTAATTGTTCTCACTGTTAGGAAATTTCTCTTTAGTTCTAGATTGGTTTTCTCCTTGATCAATTTGCATCCATTGCTTCTTGTCCTGCCCTCAGGTGCTTTGGAGAAATGAGAGACTACAGGCAATCCTCAACTTACAATCATTCTTTTGGCAACCATTCAAAGTTCCAACAGCATTGAAAAATATGTCTTATGTGTCTTATGATTGGCCTTCACACTTACAACCACAACCTTACGGTCGCATATCAAAATTTGGACACTTCTTGGCAACTGGCATATATGTACAATAGTTGCAGCATCCTGGGGACATGTGATCATTGTTTGTAACCTTCCCAGCCAACTTCTGACAAGTAAAGTCAAGGCAGGAAGCTGGATTCACTTAAAGACCATGTGATTCTCTTAACAACTGCAGCGATTCATTTAACAGGTGTACTAAAAATGGTCATCAAATCAGGCATGATTCACTTAACAACATCCCTGTTTAACAATGGAAATTCTGGCCCCAATTGTGTCACAAGTCAAGGACTACCTGCACTGTAATTAATATTCCTTTGGAACATCACGAAGTGGTGCAGTGGTTAGAATGCAGTATTGCAGCTGACTTTGCCCACAGCCAGGAGTTCAATCCTGACAGGCTCAAGGTTGACTCAGCCTTCCATCCTTCCAAGGTCGGTAAAATGAGGACCCAGATTATTGAGGGCAAGATGCTGACTTCTGTAAAGTGCCAGAGAGAGTGTTCTAAAGCACTGTGGAATGGTATATAAGTCTAAGCACAATTGCTATCATCCCCCTGGAGGTTAGATTGCTCCTGACCCTACTTACCTTTTGAAAAGCTCTGAAGACATGGCTTTGACATTCTGCCTGGGGATCGAATTACAGTATGGAATCTGCTAGATGATTTATACTGATTGATTGGTTCAAGGAATAGGACATTTTATGGTTGTTAATGCCTTTGTGAATCATAGTCAGAATGCTTTCAGTGTCAGCTTTGAGGAAGCGGAAGGAAACCCTGTTATCAACCCCATTTGACCCTGGTCATATCTAAACAGATCTTTAAAATCCCTACAGTACAAGGCCTAAAACAGCTAACAAATGGATCTTCCCTGCCTTAAGTGCTTTATGGGGCAGCCGTTCAGCTTCAAGTAAGGTTCACCTCTTAGGTCCCAGGAGCCAAAGTGAAGTCTACACTTGACACCTGACTCATCTACAGAAGGGAGCAATAACGAAAGTGGGAAACAAGCAAACAAACCCACTATGAGTTTCCTGACTACGTTGGGATGGCTACCATACAACATGGATTAAATAGATCTCTGGCTTAATTCAACAGGAATGGAATGGAATGGAATGGAATAGAATAGAATAGAATAGAATAGAATAGAATAGAATAGAATAGAATAGAATAGAATAGAATAGAGCTGGAAGGGATCTTGGGGGTCTTCTACTCCAGCCCCCTGCTCAAGCAGGAGAACCTATACTGTTTCAGATAAGTGGCTGTCTAGTTTCTTCTTAAAAACCTCCAGTGATGGAGCGCCCATGATTTCTGAAGGCAAGCTATTCCACTGGTTAATTGTGCTCACTGTTAGGAAGTTTCTCCTTAATTCCAGGTTGCTTCTCTCCATTGATTAATTTCTAACTATTGTTTCTTGTCCAGACAGGGACATTTGCAAGACAGTGGGAGCGTATCAGAATTTGCAACAATATTGCAATCAAAACCTACATCTTTTTGAATAGCTACTATATATAATGCGCATCATGTACAAAAAGGGTGGGGCTTCAATCACAATGCCAAGTTTACCTTCTGGCAGCCTTTGACATGGACCCCCAGGGACACCTGCCCCCCCCCCTTCGCTCATCCTTCTTCTTCTTCTTCGGCTGACCTCATCTAGCTTCCGGAAATGTTCCTTCCTCATTTGTTTATTTATTGATTTCATTTGTCAATCGCTTACAAGGTAATGGGTATAAGTATAAACATGAGTAAGAATACAGGAAATGGGTACGAATAAATGGGGACAATAGGACAGGGACGGGAGGCATGATGGTGCATTTATGCACGCCCCTTACGGACCTCTTAGGAATGGGGTGAGGTCAATAGTGGATAGTTTGATGTTGAAGGAGTAGGGGTTTGAGGACGTAACAATAAAGTCAGATAGTGCATTCCAGGCATTGACCACTCTGTTGCTGAAGTTTAGAAGCTTGTATTTGTCAGCCACAACTCCCTCTGAACTGACCCTCATTTTTTTTAATTTTTGTAAATCAGCAGAAGCTTAAAGCATAACCCTTCCCTGACCTCTATGGAATTTTAGAACTATCTCCCTTCAGCAAATCAAAGTCTTCTCCCTTTCATTTGGTTACAGCAATTCTCTCTCTCTCTCTCTCTCTCTCTCTCTCTCTCTCTCTCTCTCTCTCTCTCTCTCTCTCTCTCTTACACACACACACACACACACCTTTTTTGGCGAAGAGCAATTCTCTGTGCCTCTGGCTGCAAAGGTTTGAAATGGGTGATAAATATTAAGTGCTGGCAAGAAGAGTGTATTGGAACAGCTGACAAGCCCTTAATTAGCACCTCACTAGACCCGCTGAGCAAAATACACTGAGCCAGAAATCAGTTCTATGGCTTGGGATAAAACACTCAAGGTTACAATAAGCTACATTTAAGGTACAGGCAAACTCTTCCACAGGGTTCCTCTGCGGGAGCAGCAGATTTATCTAAAAAAAAATCAAATCCACAGCAATCCAGTGTTATGTTAGGTTGTGTCACTCATCTAGCTAGTCTATTTTGATCACCCACAGCAGCTGGCCAGATGTTCCAGGAAATCACAGAAGTGAACTGACAAAGAACAATACAGACTGTCTCCATTTCCAAAGGAGACAGCTGAATGTCAATCTTTGGAGAACCCAGTCTGCATCTGGCATCAGGAATGCATCTAGAACAGAAGGCAGCATTAAAGTCATCATTTTCTCCAAGTGCAGCCTTAAATGTGTGTGTGCATGACTGAAGGTTCTCAGATGCCAAGTGCTCTTGCAGACCATTGATCAAATATTACCTCATGTCAAGGTAAGACTAGTACATGTCAGCTTAATAAGATTGCATGTAAATTACTAGGTTCATTCAAACGAAGAGCAGGAAATACAAGAACATTCTGAATCTCCAAGGCCTGCAGGGTTTCATTTGTTAGTGAGTGAGCAAACTTTACACCAACGTTTAGAATTAAATGCCTTTTATTTTTGCACACCTACTATGTTGAATGCACAGCACCAGAATAATTATTTATTCATATTGCACATCTACTTGTCAGTGTTTTCTTAGACTGACTTCTGTGAACCATCAGACTGTCAAATGTCATTCTCCAAATATCATGTTACATGAACTATTGTCATGTCAAATGCTATCAAAAGTTGGTTTCTGCTGCCTGAGAACTATCAGATATGGTCAGATGTTCACTGATCCTGAAAAAATACAGTAGCTAGACCTGAAAGGCCATTGAAAAATTGAAAAGATTTACTAAATGCTTGCTCACAAACATTTCGGAAAGAACTGGAGTAAAATCTGCACGATTTATGCATTTATTTATCCATAGAAATATGCAATTTTAAAGTTTATCTATTATTTGAGTAGCAGTGGAAATGTTACCTGAATATGTTTGGGGAGAATAATTTTTCCAGCTCTATTAGAAAGTACATGTTTTCCTCAAACTAAGGGCAACACCTGGCTTTAACTGGCATGGTAGGAACTCTACTCTAAAGGTGGGTGGGTGGTGGGAGACAAATGAACTTGATTTAAGATCAGTTGCATTGAAATATAATTATAATTAAATATAATTGATGTGATTACTCTTCAGGCTATATATTTAACACGATCGCCTCCTGCCACTTTAAACAATACAACTTGATGACAACTGTGGTGTTCTCTGAAGGTTGAATCCAAGGTTTTAGGTGGGGGGCATGGCCCTGGGATCCCAAATGTTGTACCTGTGAACTGTATAAATAGAGCTAGTGTGGTATAGCAATGATGCCAGTGTTCCTCAACCTTGGCAATTTTAAGCTGTATGGAATTCAACTCCCAGAATTCATGCTGGCGGAGGAATTCTGGGAGTTGAAGTCCATATAGCCTAAGGTTACCAAGGTTGATAAACACTGGGTTAAATTGTTGGGCTGACTAAGGAGACCCAGGTTCTAGTCCCCAAAGAAGCTTACTGGGGGACTTTAGGCTAGTTCCTCAGACCAATCCATCTCGCAGATTCATTTTGGAGAAAAATAGGAAGAAAAAAGTGCTGTGTAAGATACTTGACCTCCTGATTAAAAGATGAGGCCATAACTTTAATAAATATATCTGCATGTACACAGGGGTTCCTGCAGGGGGAAAAGGCAGTGGACATGTCATGTCATCACCATGAATCACATAATTTGTGTAATTTACATGACAACATCATGACATATGCTGAATTATCATGGTTTTTACCATCTGCCTATGAAGGCATAGCAAGTCCAGCTAGGAGGGGTTTTTTCTGCAAATAAGTTGATCTGAACTACGTGTATCATTCATAACCAATATGTTACACATCATGGATATATAAAAGAAAAAGCATACAGATCGCAACATTAGGTTGGGTACCAGTCACATTTTTACAGTGGCCTCTTTTTAATAAAAGCTGTTTCTACAAAGGATGATTAATTACTTGGCACAAGGAAGCTTGCTATGAGACCTGTAAAATGTAAATTATTTTTAATGCAGTCTAGCAGGCCGTGTTCATTTTCATCTTTCTTCTTAAATATTAATTCTGGTAGTGAGAATATATACCATTTGTCAATGCTAGCTGACTATTAGATCCGTCGCCACACGATGTAGATGAACTCGCTGCGTATTAGCAAAATTGCCAGCAGGTTTTTTTTTCATTGCATTTTTGCAAATAATAGAGGTATCTTCTGGAAATGCATGATAATGTATGTGACCTCCTCACTTCACTGCATCGGCCAGCCTGCTATTGTGTGGAAGGTTGTGCTGTTGTTTAAAAGACAACATTTGTCTCCTCTCTCTCTCTGTGTGTTCAAAGTACTGATTGGTTTGCTATTGCACTTGAACCTGGACTATAGTTTAAATTGGGAATAGGGAAATTGGGGACTTCCAAATGTTATTGAGCTCTGCCTCCCACCATCCCTGATCATTATCCATGCTGATTACAGATGCTGGAAGGTTTGCAAGTCTGCTGCATTTGAAGGGCTATATATTCCCTGATTACCTAAAGATCCACAAATGGAAGCTACAGGGAGTAGAAAATAGAAAATATAGAAAATAGAATAGAATAGAAAATAGAATAGAATAGAAAATAGAATAGAATAGAATAGAATAGAATAGAATAGAATAGAATAGAATAGAATAGAACCATGATGGCAGAACTATCGCACATGTGCCACAGGTGGCACGCAGAGCCATTGTGCACATGAGCCCCAGCCAAACTTACTTGCTGTGCGCATGCGCGCGCCTCCAGCTAATTTTTGGCCTGTTTGAGGATGTTTTTGCTCTCCCGGAAGCTCGAGGGAAGCCTCTGCAGCCTTGGGAGGCCGAAAAGCAAGCCTTTCGGAAATACCGGAAGTGCCGAAACAGGCCCATTTTCAGCCTCCTAAGGCTGTAGAGGCTTCCCTTGAGCCTCCAGGAGGGCGAAAACAGCTTCAAACGGGCCAAAAATCAGCTGGGAGGCACACGCATGTGCAGTGCAGGTAAGGGGGTGGGGTGGTGGTGTTGTGCATGCATGTACGGGGGGGCGCATTGCATTGTGGGTGCTGGCACACATGCGTGCACACTATCACACACACACACACACACACACACACTTTCATCAAACCACAACAAAAAGATTCGCCATCAATAGAATAGAAAATTGTTCTGACCCAAGCCTCATTCAAATCAAACAAACGCAAAACATAGATAAAAGCAAAACCTCTTTAATGCATCTCTGTAAATTCTGTTCATTCACAGCAAAGCACTATTAAAACTAATTGTCCCAGATAAGAGCAAGCCCTGTCAAGGTTGTGCAAGGCTGCCAAGAACACAAGATTAAGTGCAAGGAAATATTCAAAGCCAAAAGTCTCCGAAAACAAACCAGGATAGATCAAACTTCCACAAGAACTTGAAATGCAAGAACTTCTTTGCTTCCTGCAAAGAATCCCACCTCTGAGGGCTGGCTTTTATCCCTTAAGTGGGGGCCATCACCTTGCAACTTATTTCCGAGTCACCCGTGCTGCTGCAGGTGCTCTTTCCTTCAAGCAGCCCTGCACGCACATGCACTGGGCACAGGCTTCTCGGGGTCCTCTGCATCACTGCTGCCAGAAGGCAGCTCCCCACTCTCTGATAATCCTGACCCCATCCCTGCATCACATGCAGGACCCTCATCCCAGTCCTCGCTCTCCGAGACTTCAGCCGTCCGCACCTGCTGCCGGTGAACCACAACAAGAATAGAATAGAATAGAATAGAATAGAATAGAATAGAATAGAATAGAATAGAATAGAATAGAATAGAACAGAACAGAACAGAATAGAATAGAATCTGGAAAGAGATGGCTAAGATGTATTTTTTACTACCATGGAAACAGAGACCAGAAACAATAGCTATCAGTGGCAAATACCTGATTTTGCATAAATCTAAGGGGAAATATCCTGACAATAAGATCTGTATAATATGGAAGCAGTCTACACATGGAAGATGGTGAGTTCTCCATCTCTAGGGTTTTTTAAGAAGAAGATAGCTGTCATGCCCCTGGTGGAGACTGACTCTGAGGGAGAGGAGGAACAGCCGACAGGTAGTGGAAGTGTGGCTCCAGAGGTTATGGAGGAGGCTGGGGAAGGGCAGAGGCCGACTGAGCAGTCAGAGGAGGACCCAGGCCCATCCCCCATCCATCCTAGGGTACACAGGGAGGAGAGGATAAGGAAGAGATGTGGTCTACTCGGGAGGAGAGGGCCTTGATCTTCTTCATGGGCTGCAGGTGTGAGAACTGCATAAGAGTTTTGACCTGCGTTCTGGCAAACGCTGGAGACAAAAGCGTGTTTTATTTTGCTTTGAGGTTATCTTGGTTGGCGTCCTTCCAACAGACTGTGCCTTGAATTTGGTAAATACTTCTCCTGTTCTGTTGTGGAAATTTCATTATTGTAGTTTGTTTGGTTTTTATTTTCACCTCTATCCGCTCATTAAATTCGGACTGCATTGCTTTCTTTTGAAGACTATTTTTGAGTACGTTTTATCTCCAACTGAGTATTATTGAACAGCGGGGCCAAGTTGGAGGCATTAAAGGACATTTATTTACTTTTTGGATTTTGTTATGCTTGTGTTACACTCTGGGTCATCACAATAGCCATCTCATAAGGGTGGTTTAATTGCTTTTTCCTGAGCATTGCAAGGGATTTGAGTATGGTAGATGGTTTTCACAGTCCCTTCCAATTCTATGGTGCTATGACATCTAGAAGATTCATAGAAAGTCATCAACTTGCAGATGCACGATTTTCTACTGGATTACACTAGAATACAAAAGTAGGGAAATATTAGATAATGCTTTGTGTAATCAGACAGATCCTCAGGGAAAGCCCCAAGGGGGCAAATGATGAAAGAAGTGTTGTCATGTCATGTCACAAGCTCTGCCTCTTTTGTACATGCTTCACAATACTTCACATTACAAGGAGGGGTACAGCTTGCAGCACAATGACACAAAGCAACTTTCATCAAGTTGACCAAAGTACTATATTTTGAAGACATCTTTGGAATAGCCCTTTAAAGATAGCAGTAAGTTAAAAGGTTGAGTAGCCCTGCCTACTGAAAATGTATGGCTTCAAATGTCCCTATTGGTGACTAAGGGTTACTTGCCTGGATTTTGTTTGCCATAGTTCCTGAAAGCATTTTCTATACCAGTGCTCCTCAAATTTAACAACTTTAACATATGTGGATTTCAACTTCCAGAATTCCCTAGCCAGCATGCTGGTTGGCGAATTCTGGAAGTTAAAGTCCATATGTCTTAAAGTTGCCTAGTTTAAAAAACGCTGCTCTATATAAACACCATCTGGGGTGATAATTAAATCTAACCTCAGGAGAATATCCACTATTTCATCTATATATGTGTATAGGTATATGGGTGTGTGAATTATTGTTATTATTATTATTATTGATGTTGTTTAAGCTCAAGGGTTTCTACAAATAGAAAGATGGGATATATAGTTAATGTATGTGTATTATTAATCAATAAATCCAGGAGCAACAGCTAGCTTAGAAAAATGCAGAAGGGAATATATGGACATGTTGCTTCCAGCTAAAAAGCTACAGATGCATGAAGCATCTGTTTCATTGCCTAATGGGGTGTATGTATGCATTTAGCAACATCTGTATGTTCCTCATTCATATGATGTGCAACATATAAAACTAAGAACATCCATAAACAATATATAACCACAATTCACAATAAATAAAGCAATTTTTTAATGGTTGCTTATCTTTAGATAAGAATTTCCTGTCTGGAAAAAACGACTGCCTTCTAGAAGACACACTGTCTACCATTTTTCTAAAAGGGAGAGCAGCGGCACAGTGACTTCTGGTCTAGCTGGTCTAGAAAAGTGGGGTGCAACTAAGAATGATGCTCACTGAATGATCACTTAGAGAATACTCAATTCCTCTGATCTCCCCTGGGATGGATTCCCAGAATACCCACTCCCTGCTAAACGATGTAGAATGAGCAGATACTATCTGGAGAAAACTGTCTAAGAGTAAAAAGTTTTCCTAGGTAGCCACTAGGACTTTAAATTGGACCAAGAAGTCTACTTCCACAAGTCAAGTGTTATTATGTAATGCTGGGAGGCAGATAAGTTACTGCATTTTGAACCAGCTGCAGTTTCCAAGTTGCCTTCAAGGGCAACCCCATGTAAAATGAACTGTAATAATCTAACTAAGCAACAAGATGCTGATTGTAATAAGTGGGAATGACCATGGGAGACAGGTGGAAGAGCCTCAGACTAGACAACAGTCAGACAAGTGACAGCTGAGCCCATAGAAAGAATGTCGGTGTTAGAAATATCTCAAAAGGGACTCTTTCTAGTGTAATAGAATGTGTGAATGTTTTGGGGGACAAGAAAAAAAGATGCTACCTAGGAAATAATCAGACAAAAGAAGGGGCAGCCCCCAAGGGTTTAATGTGGACATGGAATGTGGGATTTTGTGGACATTTTGCCTGGACCTCTCCCTTTATGCACTTTACATCTATGCACTTTGCATCTTTTTTACCATCTTTCACCGAATGTTCCTCCTTTTTTTTTCCCATCGATTTCCACCTTTGTAACATGCTCACTTACTCGCTGCTGGAACTACAGGCCTTCCAGACTGTTCCCTTGTCTTTGGGATGGCCCAAGGGGTTACCAAAAGCCTACCTTAAGGACGGATCCTGGGATCCCGAGAGGTGGCATGGCGCAACCAAAGGGCCAAATTTTAAATCTGGTTTTAAGGGATGTCTTTTAAATTTTTAATTCGATGTTTTAATGGGATAGGGAGGGTTTCAAGGGGTTAGGGAGGGGGAGGAGGGTCTTCTTGCAGCCCGGTGCATGGGGGGGGGGGGGGTTGGGGGCGGGGGGGTCCCGGGGGTGCGAGGTGGGGACGCGATTCCCAGGGTGGTTGGGATTGGCAGGAGATGTTGAGGCATAGGGCCATATCATGTTTTGGGAGCGTGTACCCGCCATCTTTGTGCGGTGGCACGCTCCGACCCTATGGCCTCCTCCCTAGGGGGCATGGGAACTGGGACCCCTGGGCTTAGGTTGGTGTATTTTAATGCCAGGTCCATGGCTAATAAGTCCTCCCTCCTCTGTGAGATCATTGAGGAGGAGGCTGCGGACCTGGCCTGTATCACCGAAACCTGGTTGGGCCCGGAGGGAGGTGTCCCTCTGGTTGATCTGTGCCCTCCAGGTTTCTGGGTTCTGCACTGGCCACGGGCCCAGGGAAGGGGTGGTGGGGTGGCCGTGGTTATTAGGAGACCCTGTTTCCAAGGGAGGTTCGCAGTTCCAGAGATAGGCGGGAGTGAGACCCTCCTCTTGAGGTGGGGGCCTAATGGTCGGGTGGGCTTGCTGCTTGCATACCTTTCCCCCAGCTGTGTGACAGCAGCCCTGCCTGGGCTTCTCGATCTCCTCTCGGGGTGGCGGTGGAGTTCCCGGGCCTTATAGTCCTGGGCGACTTCAATCTGCCCTCCTGGGGGAGTGTGGTTTGGCCAGGAATTCATGGCTTCTATGGAAGCCATGGGCCTGACCCAATTGATTCAAGGCCCGACTCATGAGGGGGGAAACACCCTTGACCTAGTTTTTGTCTCTGAACAGTGGCGTAGTGACAGAGGGCAAGCCACTTTTACGGCGTTGCCCGTTCCATGGTCTGATCACTATCTCCTATGGCTGGTCTTCCAACAGGCCGCCCCCCACTGCTGGGATGAGGAGCCACTTAGATGGTTCCACCCCAGACGCCTGATGGACCCTGAGAGGTTCCAGGCGGAACTGGGGTCTTTTCCCTCTTCCCTTGCTCACAGCTCTGCCGAGGATCTGGCGGCCGCTTGGCAACAGGCTGTGTCGGATGCCCTCGACAGGGTTGTCCCCATGTGTCCCCTCACACGTGGATCCGGATGGCTCCTTGGTATACCGAGGAGCTTCGGGAGATGAAGCGTCGTTGGAGGGGTTTAGAGAGCAGGTCCACCCGCTCCCAATCTGATCGAGCCCAGCTAAGAGCCCATATTAGGACTTACCTTGTAGCTATGAGAGCAGCGAGAAGGTCTTATCTCTCCGCCCTCATAGCGTCCTCAGATAACCACCCAGCCGCCCTGTTTCAGGCTACCCACTCTCTCCTTCGTACGGGGGGAGGGGCAGACCCATTGCAGGGAAGGGCTGAGGAGTTTGGTCAATATCTGTCAGATAAGATCACTCGGATTCGGAGCGGGTTGTCCTCTGATTTGCTGTGGTCTGGGGAACGGGATACAAGCAGTCCGGCCGGTGTGATCTGGGATGAGTTCGATCCAGTTTCCGAGGATGAAGTGGACAGGATTATGCAGCGTCTGAGTTCCACCACATGTTTGTTGGACCCATGTCCCTCCTGGTTGGCTTATGCCGCCAAGGAGGCCACCTGCGATTGGCTCCGGGCAGTTGTCAATGCTTCGTTAAGAGAGGGTGTTTTTCCCTCCGCCTTGAAGGAGGCGGTGGTGAGACCCCTCCTGAAGAAGCCTACCCTGGACCCGACCGTGTTAGACAACGTTCGTCCAGTCTCCAACCTTCGCTTTTTGGTGAAGGTTGTTGAGAGTGTGGTGGCTCAGCAGTTTCCACTTTTCCTGGATGAAGCGGACTACCTGGATCCGTATCAATCAGGCTTCCGACCCAGTTACAGCATGGAGACGGCATTGGTCACACTGATGGATGATCTCTGGAGGGCTCGGGACAGCAGTTTTTCCTCTGTCCTGGTCCTATTAGATCTCTCAGCGGCTTTCAATACCATCGACCATGGTATCCTTTTGCGATGCCTCAGGGGGTTGGGAGTGGGGGGCACTGTTCTTCAGTGGTTCACCTCCTACCTCTCGGGGCAGTCGCAATCGGTGTTGGCGGGGGGTCGAGGTCGACCCCAGGGTGCTCTCTTGTGGGTCCCTCAGGGTCGGTCCTCTCCCCTCTTCTATTTAACATCTACATGAAGCCACTGGGTGAGATCATCCAGGGTTTTGGGGTGAGATTCCATCAGTACGCAGATGACACCCAGCTGTACATCTCCACCCCAAATCAGATCAGTGATGCCCTCTCCCTGATGACCCGGTGTTTGGATGCGGTACGGATTTGGATGAGCGGGAACATGCTTCAACTCAACCCGGCCAAGACTGAGTGGCTGTGCATACCGGCATCTCGGCCCAGTCAGGAATATCCATCTTTGGCCATAGGGGGAGAGGTGTTGCCCCCTGTGGATAGGGCATGGAATCTGGGGGTCCTCCTGGATGTACGGCTCCGGTTGGAGGAGCAGGTGGGGCCGTTGCCAGGGGGGCCTTTGCCCAGCTCCGCCTTGTTCATCAGCTTCGCCCATTTCTGGACCGAGATGCCCTGCGCACAGTCACTCACGCCCTTGTTACCTCTAGACTCGACTACTGCAACGCTCTCTATTTAGGACTGCCCTTGCATACCATCCGGAGATTGCAACTGATGCAAAATGCGGCAGCGCGGGTGGTGATGGGAGTTTCCTGATTCTCCCATGTTACCCCCCTCCTGCGCTGCCTGCATTGGTTGCCAGTTGCACTCCGGGTGAGATTCAAGGTTCTGGTTTTAACATACAAAGTCCTTCACGACATGGGTCCTCAATATTTAAGGGAGCGTCTTCTGCCAATATCGAGTGCCAACCGCCATGTGCGAGCACATAGGCAAGGACTCCTCGGGGTCCCGTCGGCAAGCCAATGTCGGCTGGTGGTCCCCTGGCGACGAGCCTATTCTGTCGCCCCTGACCTCTGGAACCAACTGCCCCTGGGGCTCCGCCTGGCCCCTGACCTCCGCACCTTCCACCATGATTTGAAGACCTGGTTGTTCGACCAATCCGGGCTGTGACCCCTCCTTGGGGGGGGATGGGTTTCTTAATTATTTTAACCACTGTAAATTTTAGTTTTTGTATTTTGGGGCTTGTGAAATTAGTTTAATTTCTTTTTAAGTATTTATTGTTGTTGTTTTTAGTTGTGCGCTGCCCCAAGTCTTCGGAGATGGGGCATAATACAAGTCCAAAGAATAAATAAATAAATAAATAATGGTCAGCAGAAGAAATTTAAGAAAGGCCCACTTTAATTGATCACATGGTAGGAAGTTTGTATCTTCAGACTTGCAAGATTCTGTTAGTGTAACCTTACAATAAAGTTAGAATTAGTATTCTGATGTGTGCTTCTTGTATGGATTACTGTACTTCACAAGGCTGGCAATGAGTCTATGGTAGAGATGACCTTCAGAGGAAAAGCTCACGAGTGACTGAGAACAGCCCCTGCTGCTTTGCAGTGTTTACTCCTATGACAGCTTCTCACTGTGCTTAACGGTAGAGCCAATTCAGGCAATGGTTCATGCCTGCAGAAGTGTTAGCCCACAACCCATTAATCTGGCACCTTACATTTTGATGTTCCTTAAACATTAAACGCTTTTTGGTTTATCTTGTTTGCCATTCCACTAGGCCACTATTTTTTCCACCATGTCTGCTTGAAAGTCTGCTTGACTTCAACTCCCAGAATGCTACAGGTAGGATGCTGGCTGGGGAATTCTGGGAGTTGGTCCACCCATCTTCAAGCAGCCAAGGTTGAGAAACATTGCACTATGCCATTGCAGCTGATCGATTCTGGCGATTCAGTTTTGTGCAATACGTTTTCCATGCTCTGTTTTAATTGTTCCATTTGAAATTAAAATCTGTTTCAGTGCAGATTGCTTCAAAACCACTTGATGAAAAATGGTAAATGAAAACAGTAATGTTACAAGCAGGCTGAATAATTATGCAGCCTTCTAATTCACTTGTTATTGCGCTCAAGCCAAGGCCATTATGCCTTATTCCTCATTTTGTGCAATCGACATAATTGTGCAATATCTTACTTGGGCATAAATTAGTAGCTTTAAACAAACTCAGTTACAAATCAGGAAATCTCTAGTGCAGAGTTCCTCCCTACCTTGAATTTATTTGTCTTATTTGGCATGTCTGAGATCCTCGTGTTCTGTTTCCAATATGAGATCAAGCCTCTGTTACAAGATTGCTTATAGCTTTACAAAATTAGACAGACTCTGAATATTTCAAACACCTAATAAATGCTGAACAGTGTGGAGTAGGTAGTGCTCCACCTATCAGAATCAATATTACCAAGCATCTGAGAATAACTGAACTGGAAACATGTTGAATATTATGTAGTGCAGATCTCCCACCATTACAAGAAATCCACCTTCTTGCTTGGAGCAGACTCTGGGTGGAAGAGAATATACGTAGCTTGAGATTAAATTATAGGATTCTTGGTGCTCTCTGAGCTTGGTTGTTTGCAGACATTTCATTACCCAACTAGGCAATATCATCAATGCTGGTACTCAATATCTTCACTAGCATTAGCAACATCAGCACTAGCACTGATGGTGTTACCTAGTCAGGTAATAAAATGTCTGCAAGCAAACAATCAAGCTCAGAGAGCACCAAGGATTCCACAATCCACCATTTCAGTTGCTGTAATAAGTGGCCATCTACTGTATTTCACAGTCATGTAGCTTTTATCATGAAAAAGTTCTTAACATTTAATTCAAATACCTTTTCCTTCTCTTATTGGTAATTTGGTCCCCCTGGCTTGAATCCGATTCTCATAAACAAATCTGCTCCATAATATGTATCTGGCAGACCTTCAAATGTTTGAAGATGATATATGATACAACTTGCTAATTTCTTCTTTTCCTTTTGAAGGTTTTGAACTATGAAGTGGATGGCCACTTGTAGGGTGTGTGTGAGTGTGTAGGGGGAGAATGTTAATGGATTCCTGCAGTGAGTAAAGTATGAATTGATGCTTTCAACTCATATTCTATCATTCTCTGTGTCCCTGAAGATACCAGGAGTTCAGCCTGATTCAGAACAGAATCTGTCTTACAACTATGGTTCTACCATTAGTCAACATAAGGTGCTTGGCTCAGATAGGACATTTGGAAATGAGAGTATATTATTCATTCCTGGAGGTACTATTTTTCTTTAAACTCCTAAGTAGCAATAGCGATAGCACTTAGACTTATATACCACTTCATGGTGCCTTACAGCACTCTCTAAGCAGTTTACAGAGTCAGCATTTTACCCCCAACAACCTGGATCCTCATTTTACCCACGTCAGAAGGATGGAACGCTGAGTCAGCCTTGAGCCAGTCAGGATCGAATTCCTGGCAGTCAGCAGAATTACCCTGCAATACTGCATTCTAACCACTGCACCACCACAGCTCATTGCTGATCAGTGTGACACTGATTCAACGTCTCATGACCATCCTATGATCTCAAGGACAAGTGGGGTGCAAAAGAAGAATTAATTTCCCTTTTCACTTCGTCTTTTTCTATGAGATTGCCACTTCTTTCTATCTCTGATCCCATGTCTATACTCTTAGAACGTATTTTCTAACTCTTTTCTTGGTAGGATGGGTTAGCTAGTTATAATGTAGCTATTTTTAGCTAGTTAATGTAGTTAATGTAATGTAATTATAGATTTTGGCTATTTATAGTTGTAACATTCTGCTTCACTAATCAGTCTTCAGATCACATTCCCACTCACTTCACATAAACATCCATAAATGCATCCACCTCCATGCCAGTGGGCTTTCGGATGTAATTCAAGGAGCTAGTCATCAAAGCAGCTTAACATGTGGGTATTCACAAGATCCTCTGCTACAAGCGGAATCTGCCTATCCAGCGAGATAACCAAACAAGGGCTTGCTGTTAGTTCCAATCTCTACCAATTATCAACTTTAGATATCTCAGGGTGAGCCTTCCTGGTGTTAGCCGCACTCTTTTGGAACAGCTTTTCCCAATGATAGAATTGGCCTCATCCAGGGGTGGGATTCAAATTTTTTAACAACTGGTTCTGTGGGTGTGGCTTAGTTGGTGGGTGTGGCTTGGTGGTCATGTGACTGGGTGGACGTGGCTTGGTGGTCATGTTATTGGCTGGGTGTGGCCAACTCAATATCACTCACATCGAGGCACGCATCTCCTCGCCTGCCCTCTCATGACTGTGGGGATGCTGCAACAGTCGTAAGCGTGAAAAATGGTCATAAGTCACTTTTTTCAGTGCCTTTGTAACCTTGGATGGTCACTCCACACAAGCAAAGTACCAGCAAAGGAGGGGGAAAAAACTCCAGAGAAGTTCCTGAGACAGGAAGTCTAGTCCTGCCAAGAATGTAATAAGGGTTAACCCAGAGGCATTTTCTGTAAGCAACACCAGAATGTTTCCTTCCTTCCTTCCTTACAGGATTAGGCCAGTAATTTCTTCTTCTTCTAACTGGTTCTCCGAACTGCTTAGAATGTTAACAACCAGTTCTAGTGAATAGGTGTGAACTGGTAGAATCCCACCCCTGGCCTCATCCTACTGAATACAGAATAACCAAGTTGGAAGAGACCTCAGAGATCTCTTCTTTATTCAGGAAATACGACTTCAGCAACAGAGTGGTCAATGTCTGGAATACTCTACCTGACTCTGTGGTTTCTTCCCCAAACCCCAAAAACTTTAACCTTAGACTGTCTACTATTGACCTCACCCCTTTCCTTAGAGGCCTGTAGGGGGCGTGCATAAGCATCAACGTGCCTACCATCCCTGTCCTATTGTTTCTTTTTATTTTCGTATATGTATCCATTTATTTATAACTATGTTTATACTTATACCTATTATCTTGTAAGCAATTGACTAATCAAATAAATAAAATAAATAAATAAATAAATAAAACCTAACCCAACCCCTTGCTGAAGGCAGGAGGCCTTGGAAAGTTTGTGGACTGTTCCCTTGGATAATGATGATCTTTTGTTCAATTCCACCACCACCACCCAGGACATAAGAAAAACAAGGAATGGAAGCCTTCAGCTGCTCTATGTGGGAGCAAGGAGATCTTTGGGGACTCTCAATCCTTCAAGGTAGACCAGATTAGCAAACCAAAGTCTTGAATGCTAATATCACTTTTATTACAAAGTTATAATCACAGTTTGTTGCAGATAATCAAATCCAGAAAGCACACCCAGATAACTGATTCAGCAGGATTCATTAACTTCTTTATATAAATAGTAACACATGAGGTAAATTTACAATACCAACAGCAGATTCTTCCAACGTGGTAGCAGTTACAGGCAAAACACAAGCAGAGGAGAGAATAGCAGAGAACAGATTCAGTTTTGATTCAGAGATGCAGACTAGAATGCAGTTTCAGAACTCAGAGCTTAATACAGCGCCACACCCAAGCTCCTTCCAGTTCCAGTTTCCAAACAGTCATCATTGACTGACCTTGTTACCATGTCTCTGCCAGTTCATGAATATTCTGACAAGTTACTTTATCAGAATCTTGCATGTTTGAATGCACTTCCGCCATCCCTTCATGAGTACTAGGGCGGGTCTTGTCTGAGATGCATGCTTGGATTACAGCTCTGCCCCAGACTCAGGTTCCTTTTATCTGACCGTTGTCTTGGCAGTGGCTGTTCCTCCTGTTCCTCACGTTTATTCCTCGCCCAATTACATCACTCCCCCCTTCAGCTCTTTCTCCCCTTCCATGTTCCCAGAAAGGATCTTGTCTATGACACTTGCGGAGATTACAACTCTGTCCCAAATCCAGATTTTATTGTGTATGTGTGTGTGTGTGTGTGTGTGTGTCTTTTAGAACATTTTATTTTGTGCTTTTCATATTTGGCAAGACAAAAAGGGGGAAAGACATATATTGTGTTTCAATTTCAATTCAATTTTGCAGACACAAAATGAATACTGGCTTCTTATGCTTGTTCAATGTTGCCATAGTCTTCGTTTATTATTTTCAGCAGAATGTAGCAAAGCAGGATCCCAGTTAGCTGACCAAATACTATAAGAACTCTAAGTCCTCTAAATGCAGAAAGGTTTCTTTTAGTCCAGCTCTTTAGGTTTAGAAGACAGCCCCCTGATGAATGCCAACTATATCTTCATTCAGATCAGTAACACGACTTTCCACTTTGCAACAGCTTTTGGGGACAGATGAGGAGAGCAGTCCAAAGGTTGTGGAAAAACCCAAATCCACATTATTTTTATCTGCCTGTTGCCTTGGTAGGGTCTCCCCCTCCTGTTCCATCTTCCCTTTACATCAGCTGAGAGTACTGGTAACCATCTTTCCTTCCTTCTCTATATATAGAGCCTTGGTGGCACAGTGGTTAGAGTGCAGTCCTGCAGGCTACTTCTGCTGACTGCCATCTGACTGCAATTTGGCAGTTCAAATCTTACCAGGCTCAAGGTTGATTCAGCCTTCCATCCTTCTGAGGTGGGTAAAATGAGGACCCAGATTATGGGGGGAAATATGCTGACTCTATAAACCACTTAGAAAGGGCTGCAAAGCATTGTGAAGCGGTATATAAGTCTAAATGCTATTGCTATATTTGCTTCTCTTGCCACCCATAGGAGAACAAGCAACAGATAAACTGTGATTTTTCTGCTCCTAGTAACTGGCACCAAAAGTGATGTTCCCCACCCAACTTCTCTTTCTCCACACTTCTGTTGCTGAGATGAGAAAAATACAGTTAGTATTTGGGAAAGAGTCTAATTCCACTTTTCTTTGAGATCAGCCATGAAGGCCTTGGAAAGGATATTGAGGTGCCAAGATGTGTCTATACCTGGAAAGATCACAACAATGCAAACCATGAGCTGTGATGGCTCAGTGGTTAGAATGCAAGTACTGCAGGCTACTTCTGCTGACTGCCAGCTGACTGCAATTTGGCAGTTCAAATCTCACCAAGCTCAAGGTTGACTCAGCCTTCCATCCTTCGGAGGTTGGTAAAACGAGGACCCAGATTGTTGGGGGCAATAGGCTGACTCTTTAAACTGCTTAGAGCGGGCTGTATAGCACTGTGAAGCAGTGTATCAGTCTAAGTGCTGTTCCTATTGCTATTCCCTGCAATACTCCATGGAAGTAAAAGTTGGCATCTAAAGGAGCAGGATAGGAAGAGTATTGACGTATTGAATATTGGTGTCAGAAAAGACCTCTGAGAATATCATGGACAGTCAAGAAAACAAAGCAATGGATCATCCAACAAACCAACCCAGGGTTTTCATTCATGACACAAATAACCAGGCTCAAATTATCCTACTTTGGACATATTATGGCAAAGACTCAGTTCTCTGGAGAAGCCTTTAATGCTAGGGAAGATGGAAGGAAAGAGAAGAAGAAGATGACTTCCAGCAAGGTGGATGAACTTAATTACAGTGGCAATGAGTGCACTGTTGGAAAACCTCAAAGACCAGGTTAGGGATAGATTGTCATGAAGAAAATCTATATGGTAACTAAGAATTGACACCAACTTGATGATGCATAATCAATCAATTGATAAAGTGATGCAATGCAGATTTATGCTTTTAAGATGATGATTTTAGTCATGCCCACAAGGGAAATAATGTTTTTCTATTGCCAACTACTTGTCCAGTTTTTTGCAATCCAAATCAATTACCCCAAGTAAGGAATAACAAGAAGTTAGCACATTTTTAGTTCATTCGCATAACAATAACATAGTGATTAGAGCCAAATGTCTTGGATACAAATTATTAGAAACAAAATAAAAAGAGAGAGAGAGGGGGAGTTACTTACAAACAGAACTAATGAAATGAACACAAGAGGACTTGAAATGATTATTTTAAAATTAATTGGTCTGCTTACACATATGTAAATTTGCCTTAATGCTAAAGTAATAAAACGAAAAATAAATAAATACAAATCGATTTATAATGCCTCTCTAATTCAATACAATTCCACCTTAATTTATGGATTTAATCAGGAAGTAGAGAAGGAAGGAAGGGAGTACAAAGCATATATTTCTCTCTCTCATCCATTTTTTAAAAGTGGATGGGTGAGAACCTAGAAGAATCTAGAAAAGTAAATATAAATATGAACATGTGTCAATGAACAGAATGCCTGAAATCCAAAACATACTTAGTAAGCCTCAGTGGGACACAATGGACTTAATTCTGAATAAATATGCATAGCCCTGTGTAGCAATTTTGAATAGTTTAGGCAATACTAATCATATCACACCTTTTTTTAAAAGCAAATTACTATATGGGTCATAATATTATGGTTTAGTTACTAAGCTGATGCCACAGTACCTAAAAACCTTTTTCTCAAAAAACTTACAATGAATACATGATAAAATTGGATACAACACAAAATGTAGCCTAATATTTTCATAGCAATTTGCATGAAAAATGAAAATAAAAAAAAATGTTAGCTAAAATGCTAAGTGGCTGTCAGCTCTTCAAGAAAGCAAGGAAACATAATAGAATCATCAGGGATTGTTAGAATGCTCCTTTTATCATGGTGTAGAATTAAGGAATCTTGAAAGCCTCCTTTTCTCTCTGCCACATCTTATACGAAATAAAATCAAGATGGAGTTATTCTGGGTTTTTTTCCTCACACTTTCCTCTTTCCCAGGACCAATAATTTCATTGCTTCCTTTCCCCAGGTCCACATTCTTTCATAACAGCAAAGCAGTTGTTATTAATTCCTTCAAATTACTTCTGAAACTGTCTGGGCACCTTTCAAGGATACAGATATTGTTGAGATTATGATTATTGTTATTTTATTCATCAAGAAAGCATAATAAAAAACCCAAAGGATTACATTTTCAATGGTTTTTATTTATTTATTTATTTATAAAATTTGTTGGCCATCCATCTTACCTCAGGGTAACTCTGGAGAGTTTTTGCTTTTGGAAATCCAGCCACCAACTTAGGAATTAACCAAGCAATGTTGTAAGATGTAACACGTGCCCAGTATGACAGTTTTTTGTAAATCAAGAACTGATTTAACTATTTTATTTTGCCAGCCATCTCATATCAAAACAAATCTGGGTGGCTTGCAGCATTAAAACATTACAATCCTAAGGAATAAATATTTCTGAATCAACAGAAATGGAAATCACAATTGAAATAAAATTAGTTAAAAGATGGGGAGGAAGGGAACAGGATGTATGGAGGTGAAGGTGGGATTAGCAATAGCAACAGCACTTAGACATATATACTACTTCATATTGCTCTACAGTCCTTTCTAAGTGGTTTACAGAGTCCACATATTGTCCCCAACAATCTGGGTCCTCACTGACTTTGAAAGGAGGGAAGGCTCAGTCAACTTTGAATCGGTCGGGATCAAACTTCTGGCTGCGGGCCTACAATAATTAGAGTTAGCCTACAATACTGCATTCTAACTACTGTGGTCTCTACTTCATCAGGTATTCTCAATAATTCTGCTTCTTGTAAATATTGTTGTACTTTGTTTTCTAATATTGCCTCTTGATCATATAGTTTCTCATAGTATCTTTGTACTATTTTTTCTTCTCTTCATTTTCATAACATAACGTGCCATTTTCATCTATCAGTTGTGGTATTCTTTTTGATTCTTTTTCTTTCTTCAGTTTATATGCTAGCCATCTACCTGGTTTGTTTGCGTTTTCAAAATAATTCTGTTTAGCCCTTCTAATCTTTTGCACCAGTTCTTCTTTTTCCATTAATCCAATTTTGTGTTTAAATATATCCATTTGATTTTTGATATTTTTGTGCTGTGGATATCTTTGTAAATCCTGAACAATTTTGTTGCATTATGCGATCCATGCAACATTTTTTTACTTTACAAAGTCTACATTTGCTGCTGATTCCTTGAATTCTTCATATTTGTTTGTTCTTGAAGCACAACTATTAATCCTGGTGCCAGCTTGTATCTATTGTTGGTTCCTGGTCTTGTTCACTTCACTTTCCATTTCTTTTATGCATTGGTCATGTCATACTTCACTTCTCCAATTTCCTGAGTGCTTTCCCAACAATTCAATTTTATAGTTATTTTTTGCTTCTGCTATTTCAGAGATGTTTTCTTTGCAAATTGCAGCAAATTCCCTTTGCTTGCCTTGGTCTAATCCAAGGGTCTTCAAACTTGGCAAGTTTAAGACTTGTGGACTTCAACTCCCAGAATTCCTGAGCTAACATGACTGGAGGAGGAATTCTGGGAGTTGAAGTCCACAGGTCTTAAAGCTGTCAAGTTTGAAGACCCCTGGTCTAATCACTTAATCTACATTGCTTTTCTTCAGCTGTCTGTTTTACCTGCAGTAAACCATGAGCTGCAAATTTTTGTTCAACAGAACATCCCAAAGGAGCTTTTTCAAGACACAACTGGACTTTCTGGTTTTTCTTTGATTACTAGAAGCCGGCAGAGGTTTACTAAAAACAGATCATGCCAGACAAACCTTATATCCTTATTTGATGAAATGACTAAATTAATGCACCAGCAAAAAGTATGGACATGGTATACTTGGATTTCATTAAGGCAGTGGACAAACTATACCACAGCCTATTTCTTGATAAGATATTACACCCCTCCTGCGCGGCCTGCATTGGCTTCCAGTTGCACTCCGGGTGAGATTCAAGGTTTTGGTGTTGACATTCAAAGTCCTGCATGGCATGGGTCCAGGGTATTTACGAGAACGGCTCCTCCCAGCATCAAATACCAACCGCCCTGTATGGGCGCACAGACGGGGTCTCCTCGGGGTGCCGTCTGCGACTCAATGTCGCTTGGCGGTGGCCCGGGGGAGGGCCTACTCTGTGGCAGCTCCCACTTTATGGAATCTGCTTCCACCGGAGCCCCGGTTGGCTCTCGATCTCTGCACCTTCCGCCACGAGTTAAAAACCTGGCTATTTTTGCAATCCAGGCTGTGCTGACCCTCTGGGGGTTGTTTATTTTAACTTCAGGGTTTTTAATTCCAGTTCGGCTTGTAATTGTTTAATATGTTTTTAGGTAATTTATTTATTGTTGTATTTTTAGCTGTGAGCCGCCCCGAGTCCTTTCGGAGAGGGGGCAGCATACAAGTCAACTAAATAAATAAATAAATAAATATAAATTTTTGGAATAGAGAATACCACTACCAGATGGATTTGCAGTTGGCTGACTAACCTCACACACAGTGTAGTCCTTAAAGGAACTACATCTACATGGAGGAAAGCATGTAGTGGGCTACCTCAAGACTCTGTCTTAAGCCCAATACTCTTCAACATCTTCATAAATGATCAAGTGATACCTGGCTCAAAAGTAATAACTATGAGAGAGATTTAGGTGTCCTGGTGGACCACCACTTAAGTATGAGCCACCAATGTGCTGCAGCTGTCAAAAAAACCCAATGCAATCCTGGACTGCATCAACATCAAGATCACGATAATTGATTGTTCTTGGAATATTGCATATAGTTCTGGTATATACTGTGTGTAAAAAAGACACTGGAATCCTAGAAGGTGTGCAGAGAAGAGCAACAAAGACGATAAAGGGTCTGGAAGCTAGATCATGTGATGAACAGTTGAGGGAGCTAGGTAAGGGGGAAATGATAACTGTCTTCCAGTACTTGAGGGGTTGTCATAAAGAAGAGGGGATTGACTTATTCTCCAAAGCACCAGAAGGCATGACAAGAAGTAATGGGTGGAAGCTTATTAAAGAGAGATTCAACCAAGAAATAAGGAGAAATTTTCTGACACTGAGAACAATTAATCAATGGAATAACTTGACTCCTGGAGTTGTGAGTTCTCCATCACTGGAGGGTTTCAAAAATAGACTGGACAATCATTTGACCAGGATGGTATATGGTGTCCTGCCTTGAGGAAAGAATTGAACTAGAAGACCTCTTCCAGCCCTGTGAGTCTATGCTCTATGAGATAGTTTAATGCATCCATGAAATTACCCAGAGTTCTTCCCCCAAATGCCAGTCTACCTTCTGTCACCATTTAAAATAGTTTTTTGTAATTTAAATGATAAAGATTGCAAAGTGGAGCTTGCATTCACACCAGATTTCTAGGCTTACTGGAGGCATCTGGCTACCCTTTGTTGGAAACAGAATGCTGGACTAACCAGGGATTTGAATCTAGTCCAAAAGGATTTTCTTAGATCTACCAACCATGCCAGTAATACAAGAGATGCAGATATAAATGTGTTGTAAGCCAGGTAACAGAAGGGAAACAAAATGTGCCCAAAAACTGACAGAGAAGCAGCTGCAATTAATATCAGACAATTGGTTTAGCCTAACTGCTGTCCTATTGCTCTTTTCAAGGAAACTCCATCAAGTTCCCCAAGGAAGAGAGTTGATATCTCTCCTTGTAAAGCCTTCACACCGAATCTATTGCAGGAGATAAATAGGAAAAGCATCTCCATCCCTCTAGAGCCTCCTTTTGACAGCAACATTAATAATCATTGACAGGCAACAGACAAGATTGCTTTTCAGCAGCCAAATCTGCAGCCTGGGCTGTGGTCCTGCTTCAGCCTTCAGCCAAACCAATCGCAGTCACAGTTTTGTTCGATAAACTGAAAAATGAGGTTGTGGACAAGTCAGGCAACTGACCATGCTGGCTGAGTATTCTGGAAATGATAAGGAGGACTCAAGCTGAGATAGGTTGTTTCAGATATTTATACTCAGCGGTGATAGAATTACAATAGAAGCCTGATTTTTTTTTAATGTGGAGTCTGCAGGATTAACCCAGTAGTGTTTAAAGCGAATTATTTGCATGTAGAACCTTGCAATCTCATCACATTAACCTAAGAGCAAACTCCAGAGTAAAAAAAATAAGTGTTTCTGGATCAGCACTGGACTAGGAATTCTGGGAATTGAAGTCCAAATATCTTAAAGTTGTCAGAGTTAAGGAACACTGGTCTAGATTATACACATGTTGCAAGGAGCATTCAAGTTAAAACTGGAACTGTTAATAAAAAAAACAGAAAGTCTAATTTCCTGTAAAATTTTAGAAGTAAGCCAAAATATTAATTGCCAGTTCCAGGTTTAGTAGGATATTCTTGACTTCTGTGTCCTTCTAGTAATACAATGTTTCTCCTGCCTGGTCAGGTTTGCTCAAAAGGAAGAGCTGCCCCCTTTCCCTGCCCTCCCAGAGATGCCCCTGGGGGCTCAACAAATAATTCAACAACCTTTGCTCTCTATTCTCTCTCAAGAATTCACATAATGATGTGCCCTTGAATCTCCAAAACATTAAAAGTGAATTCTCAGTATTTTCAACTACTGGAATTGCCATACAGCCAAAGAGAAGTATCTTGAAAGGACACCAATCCTGATTCTAATAAAACCTTCCATTCAATCTTAAGAGTGAATATTAGGCCAAAAACACCTGTCCGCATTTTCTACTGGAGTCTTGAAGAACAATCAACTCCTGAAGTTGGAACTGTCTACTTAGGCCAAGGAGCCCAACTTCCTGCTCAGTACAGGAATTCAGGTTAACTCATCCCCAAGAGATAATTGTGTAGTCTCTGTTTGAACACATCCTGTGAAGGAGACTGAGTAATTGGTTTCACTGTCAAACTGTTCTCACAGTAGGGAAGGTTTTTTCTAACATTCAGTGACTCTAAGACAACCCTACAATTTTAGAGGTAAATTAGTTGGGGGAAAGCCAACCCTCTTCTGGATAAATATAGTAATTTTAAAAGGCAGCCACTGGTTCTCTGATTTCGACTACCCAACCCAACTGTTGTTACTTGTTTCTAATACACACAGTAGATTAATCCTAAATAACGGTATTACATGAAAAGAAGAAACATTTATCTCTTTCTATGTTGATTTATAACAGTTTCTCTTAAGCTACGTTGTCGTTCTTTACTAAACAAATATCCTCGTCAAATGCTTTGATATTTTCAAAGGTCCTTGAAGGAATGAATTGGCTTGTAATTTGAGGGGTGGAGGTGGGAAAGAGGGGAGGATCTATTAAAATTTTGGAATGTTCTGCAGCTGTTGTTAATTTGGAGCATTCTTCATCTATTATTAATAATTACCCTGACTTCCGATAGATCAGTTGGGATTCTTTGCTGTCTAATGACAGTCTACCATTTGAATTACATGATCTGGTCCAGATGAATAATTACTTCACTTTCAATTGCTGTGGATGTTTTGATTGTCTTTTGCAATGCATATTTCATGATTTTGTTGAAACCCAAGCAAAACTATGTATCTTGCAATCTGGAAAGGCATTCCAAGTTAATTGGTTTCTAATCAGTGAGCAATAATAACGAACAACTGTGCTTTCACTTCTTAGCAATTGTTGGTAATAAATACAGCACCATTCCCAAAGGCAAGTACACCTGTTTGATGCAAAGATAAATTGCTAGCAAAAAGAAAACAGAGGATTCTTTCCAAATGTTCCTGACAGAAAAGATAGCCAATGGTCTCCTGCAAAGCTTCTTGAGCAGTATTGTTCCTTGTTCTTAAATGTCCAGCTAACTTTCTCTGATGTTTTGCCTGAAGAGAAATTCACAGACTGAACTCAAATTTTGCCCCAAGGCAAAATTGGGATGGAAACTGGAGTAAAAACAATATCAAAGGGGTATAAATGGTATTCTCTAAACAACTATGCATGGCCAAGTTTCACACAGCCAATTTAATCCTTGTCTTTCAAAACTCTTGGGCATCATGGATTCATGCACTACAAGATGAGGAATCTTTTATCCATTAAGAAGCTTCCAATTTTTAACATTATTTTCCGGGGCTAACACCTGAGGAGATGGGGCATCACACAAATGGATGAAGCCAATTAGGTAGGAAAGTTACAAATTTTGGGGAATTCCTGGATGGGCAATTATTTTTGATGTGATAGGCCTATCTAAAGGTTTAGTGTACCCATGAGTGGGAAAAATGAGGACAGTTTCTCACTAACTGCATATTTGGCCAACCCATTTCATAAATAGACCACCAATGGCAACTATTTTGGAGGCAACCAGAAAATATCAAAAAAGCTATGTTACTAATTTTCTCTTTTTTTATTCCCATAAAGACCAAAAAGTTATTTAATCTGATTGGTTTTTAATAGTTTATTAACAGTCCTAAATAACAATAGCACTTAGAATTATATACCATTTTACAGTACTTTACAGCCCTCTCTAAACAGTTTACAGAGTTAGCCTATTGCCCCCAACAATCTGGGTCCTCATTTTACCCACCTCAGAAGGATGGAAGGCTGAATCAACCTTGAGCCTGGTGAGATTTGAACTGCCAAATTGCAGTCAGGCAGCAGGCAGCAGAAGTAGCCTGCAGTACTGCACTCTAACCACTGTGCCACCACAGCTCACTCAACATCAACAAAAGTCAATAACATCAGCAAAAATCAATTCAGTTTGAGAACATAATTTCATATAACATTTCCAGGGAACTAGTGACTCTGGTGCGGCAAAATCACCCAACATTAGTGTGATGAAATATTATTACAGCATAAACTATAATGCATCATAGGACCCTAATGTGCTTGCCAACACATTCCTGGGCACCCATCAAGTTCCCAGCCCAGTGGGTGTAGCCATCTCTCAGAACTATCCTCTTCTTCTAGTTCCAACCCTCATTTTAGAAAGAGTGATTGGTGGATATTTTTCCACAGTAGGAAAAAGCACCAATCACTGAACCTTCATTTGCTCTGCAGTGAAGTGTTTGGACAGCATCATTTTCCAGCTTCACTAATGAAGTGAAATCAGTTCCAGGAACAAAACAAAGGTACAATGACATACTTTGTGCTGCCTAATGGGGATGGAGGAGCATGTGCTAAGCTGGCTGACCGGATGTCCCATTAGTTAAAATAGGATTGCAGTTGGGTACCACAAGGTTCTGTTTTAGGCCCAGTATTTCTTCAATATCTTCATAAATGACTTAGATAAGTGAATAGAAGGGGAACTCATCAAATTTGCAGATGACACTAAGCTGGCAGGAATAGCCAACACCCCAGAAGACAACCTCAGGACCCAAAAAAGATCTTGACAGACTTGAATAATGTGCCCTATCCAACAACATGAAATTTAATGTGGAGAAAAGCAAGGTTTTATACCTTGGCAGGAAAAACCAAAGGTACAAGTATAGATTAGGCAAAACCTGACTCAAAAACAGTAACTGTGAGAGGGACCTTGGAGTCCTAGTGGATGATCATTTAAACATGAGCTAGAAGTATGCGGTGGCAGCCAAAAAAGCTAATACAATACAATCTGTTGTATAAACAGAGACACAGAATCAAAATCAAGTGAAGTATTAGTACCACTTTGTAAAGCCTTAATAAGGCCACACTTGGAATACTGCATCCAGTTTTTGGTCACCACGTTACAAAAAAGATGTTGAGACTTTGGAAAAAGGGACGAAGAAGAGCAACTAAGTTGATTAAAGGCCTGGAAATGAAAACATATGAAGAACGGTTGCAGAATTTGGGTTTGGCTAGCCTAGAGAAAAGAAGGGCTGGATGGTACATGATAGCAGTATTCCAGTATTTGAGAGGCTGCCACAAAAAGGAAGGGGTCAATTTATTTTCCAAAGCACCAGTGGGCAGGACATGAAACAATGGATGGAAATTAACTAAGGAGAGAAGCAACCTGGAATTAAAGAGAGACTTCTTAACAGTGAGGACAATTAACGAGTGGAACAACTTGCCTCCAGAAACTGTGACTGTTCCAACACTGGAGGTTTTTAAGAAGAGATTGGACAACCATTTGTCTGAAATGGTATAGATTCCCTGCTTGAGCAGGAGGGTGGATTAGAAGACCTCCAAAGTCCCCTTCAGCTCTATTCTATTCTGATCATGATTCTAGTCCATGATTTAGCCCTTGCCTTACCATGCTGAATGAACCAGTCTCATATGAAGCCATTATATTGTTGATTGCTGGGGCACAGCAGATTGCTTGAACACAGGAATTATGTTGTCTTAAAGCAGATATAGGGTGCAGCTGTTCTATGAACACAGCCTTAGAAGAAAGCATGCAGAGTGAAAATGAGGGAGGCAAAGAGATGGACACTGAGTTTGCACAGAACTTTAAGTCCTCATGTTGTTAAGCTATTTTGGTTTTGTTTGTCCCATGAGCCCAGTCAATTCAGGTACAATTTTAAAAGATTATTAAAGCGATCATAGTTTAGCACAGGTGTCCCCAATCCCGGAATGTGGCATGCTAATAACCGGGCCACGCAAACAAGCAAAGCCCCATCCAGAGGATGCAGAAAGTGTTAAGTTTGCATGAAGAGACAGACGCGGAGTGCTTCAAGCTCTTTGTTTATTAGTGACTACAGCTCAGAACGAACCCAAGGCTGGGCTGCGCTGCTTATAGCCAGCAGCCGCAGTTGCCAGCCAATCAGAGTGCAGGGTTTTCCCGCACTTTTTAAACCAATCATTTCCAACATTTTACAAGAACAGTTCAAACTAAACCAATGACTTCAAACTACATACATAAGTCAGTCCCTCCCCAGTATTCTTAAATAGGGGCTCTTACTGCACGCTGAGACCCACGGTTCAGATGTTTTAAGGTTCTCACCTGTAGGAAATGTGTTGAGTTGAAAACTTCTCAGTGTTCAGCATATCACCTTCATCCCACTTACTATTCTAACGCACCACTAGATTCCACTAGCAAAATTCAAGACATTCACTGGGTGATTCTGTTTATGCTAAGAACCTATGGTGAACCATTATGGACTGCTGAGATAACCCAAATCACAGGCCCCAGGTCTACAGGGTACAAACGGAGGATAGTGTCTCTGGAGCAGGCACATTGATCAGTTAAGATCCAGATTGCCTTAGAGCATCAAAGTTGCTCCTCTCTGTTCCCATACCTACTGCCTCTTCTAGGGGAAGGGAGGACATGAGTGTAATGAACAAGCAAGAATCACCCCCATGTAACGAGCTAACACAACAGGAACCATCCCAAAACCTGTCACACAAACAACCATTTTCACAAATGGAAGATTGCACATCATTACCTGATTTAGGTGCTGACATTGGGCTGGAGATGGATTGGAGGAGAGACCAGGTTGTAGTAACCAAACAGGTTCTACCATTAAAGTCCTAGTAAGGAAATGTCAGCAGACACATTTCCTCACAAGTGAGAACCTAAACATCTGAACCATGTAGGTCTCAACAATTAGAACATGTAAGAGCCCCACTATTTAAAAAGAATACATTAGATAGGTTGGGTTTGAGTATGGACTGAACCTAGTGGGAGGGGTGTATGCATGGTTTAAAGTCATGGTTTAGTTTGAACTGTTCTTGTAAATGTCAGAAATGATTATTTAAAGTGGAAACCCCTGACTCTGATTGGTGCTGGCAACCGCGGCTGCTGGTAAGGCAGCCGCAGCCCAGCCAAAGTGGGTTCGTTCTGAGCTGTAGTCACTAATAAACAAAGAGCTTGAAGCACTCTGTGCCTTGTCTCTTCATGCAAACTTAACAGTTTAAGCCAGCAGTGGCATCATCAACTGTTAATTGTTGATATGCCTGTGCCAGGTCCAACTTGGCAAAACTGTGGCCCCTCCAAGAGAATGTAATAAATGCACACTGGAACTGGGTATGTGCTCTGTTGTAGCGATGGTTCAATGTCCCCTGTAGTCTCCCGAGATTCTCACAGACCCATCAGCCTTGACTGGTGTGACTGGATGTCTCCCACCTGGAGTGATCAGTGGGCTCTAAAACCCTTGGGCTATTAGTTCTAATTGGCATCATTTTTTTTTCCTTAAGGCAAATGGGACCCTTCTGGGTTTTAAACGGATTTTGTAGCTTGGGATCTAGGTTAAATGTGATGGGGTCCCCAAGTACTTGCCTAATCGGTCGCTGAAGACCTCTGGAAACTCAGACTTCAAGGACTCTTCCCACTCAGTGTTGCTCATGTGATTGATGCCAGTCACCTCAATGCCCAGCTGTTGAACCAAAGGCCCAGCAGACTTGGCGGTCCTTGTCCCACATGGTAGTGGCTTGTGTGGCCCTTGAATTTCACATTGAACTCTCTTGTTCCAACTACTGGAATCTTGTTCCCTTGGTAGTCTTTAAGAGTCAGTGCTTGCTTCTTGAAGTGCTTCTTCTGAAAGTTGGGAAGAAGTCTGTGAATAGTGTCCCATGACACCAGATAGGTATGAGCCTGAGTCCACTTCCATTTGGCAAGGCCTTCCTTCATTAAGTACCTTGACATGCACTTTTCTGCTTCTTAAAGGTGATGAATGACCAATAGTTACTGTTTGATGAGTTTCATTCTTCCCTTTGTTTCTGTGCTCCCCATTTTCTCACTGAGGTTGTTGGGCTTGAATTCTTTGTCAGGAAACTTCCTTCTGTTGGGTGGAGTTCTGGATGATTTGCAGACTCTTGCTAGGTGTCCTCTTTTTACAACGGAGGCAGATGGTATCTAGGAACTTGCATTCAGTGCAGGGGTGGCTTCCCAACCTCTGCAGTAGAAATCTTGCCTCTTTCTTCCCAGGTCTTTCTTTTTCCGCCTCCATTCTGAGTCTATAAATTCCTTCCTCCACCTCACTACAGTCTGACTCAGAATCTATTTGCTCACAATGAGTTGTTGTGGACTTTTCCACATCAGGATGGCTTGTGGCCTTGTTGATTTTCTTCATGGCTGCTGCTGAGGACTTGGTAGCTTCTGCTGAAGAGGCGCCTTCTATTGCTTCCTTCAGCGATCTTAGGTTTCAGTAATAATGTGCTCTGTAGCACCTTGTCTTTAAGGCCCAGAACAAATCGATTGCACATGGCCTCTTCTAAATTGTTAAATTCACATGCCCCCAATGTCTCTTAAACTTGCCACGGTTGTTTACGCTGCTTTCCCTTGATCACGACGGTAAAACTCGTGTTCTCTTAATGAGGCATGATACCTGTGGGGCGTAATGGGCTCTTAACAGTTTTTCTAAGTCAGGCCAGTCCATTACCTTCACGCCTGCAGCTCCCGCCAATGCCTTCGCCATCTTGAAAACTGCCGACCGCAGTGCGTGAGAAAGACTGCCCTCTTCCGCTCGGAATGTCGGCAAGATCGCTTTCCTCCAGATACATTTGAAACAATCTGCATACGACCCCAGTCTTGCCGCCGGATCGAACGGGCTGGGGGGTGTTCAGTGCAGCCATCTTGCTCCTTCTGTTCCACGCTGCCGCCTTCTTCAGGGGAATCCCACTCGCCGCCAGTGTTAAGTTTGCATGAAGAGACAGACGCCGAGTGCTTCAAGCTCTTTGTTTATTAGTGACTACAGCTCAGAACGATCCAATTTGGCTGGGCTGCTACTTATAGCCAGCAGCCGAAGTTGCCAGCCAATCAGAGTGCAGGGTTTTCCAAGACTTTTAAACCAGTCATTTCCAACATTTTACAAGAACAGTTCAAACTAAACCAATGACTTCAAACCTACATACATAACAGAAAACATGCAAAACCATGCCCTCTCCAGTCAGCAAAAAAACCTCTCTCCATGGAATCAGTCCCTGCTGCCCAAAAAGTTGGGGCCACTGGTTTAGCATATTGTATGCATCCACTCAGAAACAACATGAATAGAGGAGTAGAGTAGAGTAGAGTAGAGCAGAGCAGAGCAGAGCAGAGCAGAACAAAACAGAACAGAACAGAACAGAACAGAACAGAACAGAACAGAACAGAATAGAATAGAATAGAATAGAATAGAATATAGAACAGAATATTTTTATTTATTGATTGATTTGATTTGTCAATCGCTTCCAAGATAATAAGTATAGTTATGAATACATGAAATGGATGCATATAAGAAAAATAAAAGAAACAATGAAAGAAACAATAGGACAGGGATGGTAGGCACGTAAGTGCGCTTATGCACACCCCCTACAAACCTCTTAGGAAAGGGGTGAGGTCAATAGTAGAAAGTCTAAGGTTAAAGTTTTTGGGGTTTGGGGAAGAAACCACAGAGTCAGGTAGAGTATTCCAGACATTGACCACTCTGTTGCTGAAGTCATATTTCCTGCAATCAAGTTTGGTGCGGTTAACCTTGAGTTTGTATCTATTGTGTGCTCTTGTATTGTTATGGTTGAAGCTGAAGTATTCATTGACCGGTAGGACATTACAATGTATGATTTTATGTACTATATTTAGATTGGACTGAAGACGGTGTAGTTCTAGTTTTTTTAGGTCTAGAATTTCAAGTCTGGTGGCATAAGGTATTCTGCAATGAGTAGAGGAGTGTAGAACTCTTCTTGTGAAATATTTCTGGACTTTCTCAACTGTGTTAATATCAGATACATGATGTGGGTTCCAGACTGATGAGCTGTATTCGAGTATTGGTCTAGCAAATGTTTTGTATGCCCTAGTTAGTAGTGTGATATTACCAGAGAAAAAGCTATATAGGATTAAGTTAACAACTCTTAATGCCTTTTTGGTTATGTAGTTACAGTGGGCTCTAGCACCTAGATCATTGGAGATGAGTACTCCAAGGTCCTTGACAGAGTTTGGATCATCAACAAGGTCTTGACTATTCAACTTGTATTTTATTTTCTGATTTTTTTTTGCCAATATGTAAGACAGAGCATTTATTTGTTGAAATTTGAAGTTGCCATTTGTTGACCATTCAGATACATAGTCGAGGTCTTTTTGAAGGGTAGCAGTATTGTCTGTGGCATTGAATAGCTTTACATCAGCAGCAAAGAGAATGCAGTTGCTCTTAATATGATCACAGAGGTCATTTATGTAGAATATGAAGAGAGTTGGTCCTGGAACACTGCCTTGGGGGACACCACTGTTGACAGGTACAGAATTTGATATATATTTGATATAGAATAGAATATAGAAAACAACAGTCTATTTGGCCATGTGTAATTCGATACACAAGGAATTTGTCTCCGGGGCATAAGACTTCAATATACATACAAACAATAAAATGACATAATCATAGGATACCAATAGGAGAAGGTAATAGGAAAGATGAGAAGTATAATAGTAATGCAGCCACTAATACAGTATATGATAATATAGCACTACAGATAATATTATGCAATAAAGCTGGTGAGTAAAATAATTCATCTTATGACATTTGGTAGTTTCTTTTCAAATGGGCATATAATCATTATATATAAGTTTATAAATGTAATTACCTGTATTCTGGTCAGTCAGATTATGCAATCTTCATATTTTTTTAAATTCATATTTATATGCTGCCCTTCTCCGGAGACTCAGGGCGGCTTACAATTTTTGGAGCACAACCCAATGTGCTCAGCAATAGCCTTCATTCCATTGTATATGCCTGCTTATTACTAAGTGGCATTTTTACAAAGTCAGCTTATTGCCCCCAACAATCTTGGGTCCTCAATTTACCTACCCTGAGAGGATGGAAGGCTGAGTCAACCTTGAGCCTGGTGGGATTCGAGCCTGCAGTAATTGCAGGCAGCTGGAACTAAGTGCTAGGCATTTAATAGCCTGCACCACCAAGGCTCTTATTCAGCTTCTTAGGACATACATAATTCTCATAGGCTTCCCTTTGTAAAGCATTCTCGTAGCATCCCCCTTTAAGATTCTTCAGGCAGGCCCTCACAGAGACTCAAAATTTATCCAAATGCTACCAGGTTTGTTTCCCATTTCTCCACTTTCAGAAACTGCAACTCCTGGCTGCCTAGTTTTTCAAATTTCTTGAAAGCTGATTCTCAGCAATTGCTTAATATCTCCACTGCTGCTACTTCCTTTTATCTTGGAAAGCCTGCTGCAATTCATTGGAGGATCCCATTTTTCTCTCCCTTCATTTCAGCTTGTGTACTTGAGGATGCTTTCATTGTCAGTTGAAATACTTGCTGCTAATTGATGCTTATTATTTCTTTTGAGCCTATAATTGATTTTCTTTTCTGAAATTTAAATTGCCTCAGTTTCCTCCCCTAATGAATGAGTCTAGCTCCATTCCTAATCTTGCAGGGACATTCTGAGTTTTAAAACAAAAAGTTTTCTCTACATCAGTGGTGGGATTCAAAAAATTTTACTACCGGTTCTGTGGGCATGGCTTGGTGGCTCTGGTGTGGCTTGGTGGGCGTGACTTGGTGGCTGTGGCAGGGGAAGGATACTGTAAAATCTCCATTCCCACCCCACTCCTGGGGGAAGGTTACCGCTGGTTCTCTGAACTACTCAAAATTTCCACTACCAGTTCCCCAGAACTGGTCAGAACCTGCTGAATACCACCTCTGCTAATTTAAAAGACTATTTATAATAAAGAATTTACATAAATCTATCTATCACACTGTTATTAACTTAAATTTTGCCTATCATTTCAGACCAGTTGGAAAAGTTTTCAATTAGAAAAAGAATATTGATTTTTGATCCAATATGAGCCTGTTTTTTTTTAAGGGATAAAGGTATCATGAGAAAGAAAGTCAACTTTTTTTTTTTTTTGGAACAAGCAACAAAATATTTAGGCTGAAGAGCACATGAGCTGCAGTGGTCTGTTGCCAGCTTCATAAGGATTCAACATGTTTGGGGGAAAACCTTGCAAATTCCTCACGTCTGAGAAATTGCTAAGCAGCCTACTAATTCAGACAAGGGACAGTAAGAGGACAAAGTCTCCAATCTATTATAGTGTGGAATTGGCATTTTTATCCACCTATCCAGTCATTCCCAAAGACCTGGGATACACAGATGTTGCTAACAGTGTTAAATGTAACATTGCAGGCAGTCAATCTTTGTATATTTGCAACAGGTAGACACCTTCTCTTCCAGTAGCCCTCTAGCTGTTGGCCCTGATCGCTCAGTTAACAGTCCTGAGTCCATCAGCTTATTTGTCACCAGATGTCCAGGTACTCCAACACCTAGCATGGTCCTTGTTGAACTGGGTGACAACAAACCTGGTATGAATGTCTGTAAATTACATCTCGCCATATTGTTTACAGGAAAGACGTGCTTTGTCTGGCTCCTCTGATGAGACCTGTCCAGTATGGTTGAACCTTTGGCATAGGTCTCATCTTCCTCAGAGCACACAAGACCCACAACCACATCAAGATAGTGCCTCACTGAGGGGTTATTATTATTAATCTGTTTTTTATTTATTTAAATTTACAGGTAGCCTTGACTTACAACCATTTGTTTAGTGACTGTTCAAAGTTACAATGGCACTGAAAAAAATGTGACATGACCATTTGTCATACGTACAACTGTTGCAGCATCTCCATAGTCACATGATCAAAATTCAGATATTTAGCATGTATTTATGATGGTTGCAGGTCAAGCGATTGCCTTTTGTGATCTTCTGACAATCGAAGTTTAATGGGGAAGCCAGATTTACTTAAGAACCATGTTACTAACTCAACAACCACAGTGATTCACTTAACAAATGTGGCAAGAAAGTCATAAAATGCATTAAAATTCACTTAACAGCCATCTTGCTAAGCAATTGAAATTTTAGGCTCAGTTATGATCATAAGTGGTGGACCAGCTGTATTCGTCACCCATTCCAGGGACTCAAACAAGCTGATAAATTGACCTAAATACACATCCCAAAGGATAGGATTTGTGTTGCAAAGTTGCACCCATCATCTTGGCTTCCCTCTCACTCACATGGACACTTCTGGACTTTCTTTTAGCTATCAAGAACTTGAGACACACAGACGCATGCCCCCCACTCTTTATAGAGCCAAGAAAAATCTTATTGGTCCTTTTCTATCACCTGACATCTGCAGAGTTGTTTGCTGTGGTAGTGCCCTCTCTATTCTGTATATAAAGAAACAGTAGTGTGATTTTGCAAGTTTCCCACAAGGTGATACTGATTTTATTTGTCTCTAGATGATTTCAAGTATAAATAAATAAATTTCGAAGAGAATGAAGTTGGTGCTAATTTTCGTCCAGTGCATTCTCCTGCTTCCGTGACAGTCAACTTCGTTTTTTTCCATGGTGTTGCATGGTTTCTCCACTATTGCCATCACCTCAGGTTTTCTTTTTTCGGTTTCAATGATCTTACGTGAATTTAATTTGAACATCAGGCAGGGGAACATCTCTGACAACAGCACTTTCTAATTAACCAAATTATTAACGTGGCAAAACCCATCCTGAAGAAAATAAACTGCCTAATTAAAGAAGAAGAAGAAAAAACACACTAAATAATTAAGGTTGTTTATACTGTTCCGTATGGGCCACACTGCCACTCAGATTAACACTCAGCTGACTTGAAAGCATGAATTGTACTTTCAACACAAACAGAGGATGACACTCCTGCCATGTTTGTAAGGTCCACAGAAACCATTTTCCCCATCAGCCTTGCCAATTTTCTCTCTTTGAACAGGAAGAAATACTTCAAGGTTCTATTGAACCTTTCTTCTCTAGCCCACCAGCTAAAATTAGTCAATGCTCCATTTATCCTCGACTTGCCTGCTGCAACTTTTTCTGCTTTGATCTGCTCTCATTATATCTCAATCCTCTTGCTTATGCCACAGAATGCGACCCAAAAAATTAAACTTTTTTGGGCCCTGCCCTGTAATCTCTCTCTTCACAAGCTTCTCAGGCATCCCTGAATCAAAACCACGAGCTTGTTTTGCACTCCTCTGAGTTATCGACCTTTGATCTTCCAAATATACCTCCTCAAAGACCCCCAAATCTCCTTGTCACAGTTTGAAGCCCATAAAGCTTGTGCATGGCCATAGTGGGAAATGAATGCTAGATGAGATTGCTGTTTGGTTTGTTCCAGTATTGCTGTTCTTCTGTTCTATATTAGTATAATTGACTAATTAATTTTTTTTTTAAACAGAGATTCACAACCTTTGCCTTGCTCCCAAGAACATTTTGTGCACCAATTTCCTGGTTCAAATGTAGGACTACGCATTTATCCTGGTTGAAATCCATACTGTTGGATTCTGCCCAATGGTCCAGCTTGTCAAGATTCCCATGGATTTGATACCTAAGGTGTTTGTGTCATCTACAAAACTGCAAATTGGATAAACATGTGTTTCTATTTCATCATCAAAAACATTTATAAATATGTTAACTTAATAAAGGAGCTAGAATGGAGCCCAAGGTACACTGCTGAAGAGTTCAATAAAGCTTGATGCAGAGTGACTGATGTATATTTGTTGAATATGATTGTTTAACCAGCTGTCTATTAATCTAATGGTGCAATAACCCCATGCAAAATTTGTTCATTTGTCATGTTCACTGCTCTATTCAATAGCTGTGTTTGCAGAAGATGGTAGTCTCTAAATTCCTAGCCAACTGAGGTTAATGTATTTAAGTTAAATTTAGGTGGGGAAAACAAGAGCTATGTGTCATTTAATTTAAAACATGGTCATAATGGCTACCTTATCTAGCAATGGAATAATTTGTATAATGATCAGGGATAAGGGTTAGCATGGAATATGGATTAAACTACATGATTCCAAACTAGGAAATGACTGTGGTAAAGTTGTAATAATAATAATAATAATTTATTCGACTTGTATGCCGTCCTTCTCCCTAAGGACTCAGGGCGGCTAACAATAAAACAGCAAATATTTATATAGAATTTACCTAAAAACAAATTAAATCTAAACAAGTCGAAATAAGCAATAAAACATTAAAACCTTAAAATTAAAACAATTAAAAACCCCCACCCGGGTCATTCCATGCCAGCCTGTTGAAACAACCAAGTCTTCAGGTCCCGGCAGAAGGAGCGGAGATCAGGGGCCAAACGGAGATCCACGGGGAGCTGGTTCCAAAGGGTGGGCGCTCCCACGGAGAAGGCCCTAGCCCTGGGAACTGCCAGCCGGCAATGCCTAACCGACGGTACCCCAAGGAGGCCCCTCCTGTGGGAGCGAACGGGGCGATCGGAATGTGATGCTGGCAGGAGGCGTTCCCACAAGTACCCTGGATCCAAGCCATTTAGGGCTTTATAAGTTGTTACTAGCACCTTGAAACTAACCCGGAAGGCAACCGGCAACCAATGCAGGTCACACAGGAGGGGTATAACATGGGAGTATCGGGATACTCCCATCACAGCCCGCGCAGCCGCATTCTGCACCAGTTGTAACCTCCGGGTAGTTCGCAAGGGCAGCCCCATGTAGAGAGCATTACAGTAGTCGATTCTAGAAGTGACGAGCGCATGAGTGACCATTTGAAGGGCATCTCGGCTCAGGTAAGGGCGAAGCTGGCGAACCAGCCGAACCTGGGCGAAAGCCCCCCTGGCCACAGCCCCCACCTGCTCCTCCAAAATGAGCTGTGGGTCCAGGAGGATGCCCAGATTCCTCACCCTATCCACGGGGGGCAACACCTCTCCCCCCATGGCCAGAGATGGAACATCACCAGAAAACCGAGATGCCAGTAAAAACAGCCACTCCGTCTTGGTCGGGTTGAGTTGGAGCCTATTTCTCCCCATCCAGACCCTTACTGCCTCCAGGCACCGGGACATCACAGAGAGAGCATCACTGATCTGGTCTGGGGTGGATATATAAAGCTGGGTATCATCTGCATATTGATGATACCTCACCCCAAAACCTCGGATGATCTCACCCAGCAGTTTCATGTAGATATTAAACAGGAGAGGCAAGAGGACCACCCCTGTGGCACTCCACAAGTGAGGGGCCTTGGAGCCGATCTCTGCTCTCCTGTCAACACCGACTGCAAGCGGTCTGAGAGGTAGGAGGAGAACCACCGCAGAACGGTGCCCCCCACCCCCAACCCCCGCAGCCGCCGCAGAAGGATACCATGGTCGATGGTATCGAAAGCTGCTGAGAGGTCTAATAGGACTAGGATAGAGGAAAAACCCCTGTCCCGAGCCCTTCAGAGATGGATGCATCAGCGCGACCAATGCTGTCTCCGTGCTGTGTCCAGACCTGAAGCCCGATTGATACGGGTCTAGATAATCAGTTTCCTCCAGGAACAAGGGAAGTTGCTGCACCACCACACTCTCAACAACCTTCACTAAAAAGCGAAGGTTGGAGACTGGACGATAGTTATCCAAAACGGCTGGGTCCAGAGCAGGCTTCTTGAGGAGGGGTCTCACTACTGCCTCCTTCAAGGTGGCAGGGAAGACTCCTTCACTCAAAGATGCGTTGACAACTGCCTGGAGCCTGGTTGTAGTTTGTCACATTATTCATTTAACTCATATGCAGGATGTATCATGAGAAATGCTAGACTCAAAGAAACAGAAAGCATTATTACAATTGCCAGAAGAAACATCAGCAACATTGTGATGCTAGAAGGGAGTGTTGGAAGAATTATCCTTCTGGGTTCAGTTCCAAGTGGGGAGAAAGACACTGGAAACATGGAGGCTGTTGGGAAAGATGGTTTATTGATGGACAGGACCACATGGGTTTCACGTCCTGGGCAGCTGACCGCATGGGGTGGAAAGGAAGTAGGCCTTGCCCTTGGGCCTTGCCCTTGAGCTTCCTGTTCTTGTGGCAAGAACATGTACTGTATTATGTTAGCTGTCAGACTCTCAGGGGCTATGCAGGGGTCATAGCTAACTTTTTAGGTTGTCTGAATTAAGTTTGATTGAAGCCTACATCATCTCTGAGATGATGTAATGAGGAGGCTTGTGTCCTGAAAGGGTGTTGGCTTGGGCCATTCCTATTGTGTCTTAACGGCTTTCTTGGTTTGGATCTTGAGTGAGGGTTAATCCTACATTCTACCTAATTCTGCCTTTGTTCAAAATATCCTGTCTTGAATGGATTACCAAATCTGCATTTCTAAAATTTTAAATGGTATACTGGGGTTTAAAACTTTAAATTTTAAATGGTATACTGGGGTTTTAACTTAAATTAGACTTGTGACTATTTAATATTGTTTTAAATTAATTTATTGTTATGTTTTGGTTTTAATTGTGAGCCATCCCGAGTCTTCGGAGATGGGGCGGCATACAAGACTAAATAATAAATAAATAAATAAATAAATAAATAAATAAATAAATAAATAAATAAATAAATAAAAAGCTGGCTTCTCTCACCTTAGTATCTCCTTGAGGACAGGGAACTGTGGCTCTGAGTTTCCTTTAAGATTTCTATTTCTCTTTTAGGGGAAATATAATATTCTGCCTTTTTAAATATTTCTCAAAGTATTTCATTCTTTTAGGAGAGGGATAAGTGCTAACTTTCTACAGGAGGAAATCATAAGGAATCTCTCGCTAAAGGTGAAAAAACAGCACAAAAGCTGATCTACTACTCAGTCATTACAAAAGAAAAATAACAGAGATCATGTCAATAGACAACACTAGAGCCATATAAATAGGTGAAAAATTGAACCAGGAACAAACTATGGTCAAACTTCCTATGGTCAAAATTCATAAGGAGTATAAGTTTAGCCATGAGAAAAAGAGACAACTGCTGTTTGGAAGAAGAACTGGCAGATCTAGGCAAACTATTAAAGGTCAGAACCACACACTAAGAACCTACAGCTTTTTGAGTTGCACCGAATAGTTGTATAGGAAGTTAGCACCCTCCCCTCTCCTAGAAAAATGAAATATTCTAGTAAATATTTAAAAAGGCAGAATAGTTCCTCTAAAAAGAATAGAAACCCAGAAGCAGAATCTCACCCCCACCTTTGTTAATGGGTGGGCCATTAAGGCCTGGGCCAGAATACTTTACATAAGAAAGGTCTCCAGGTAAAGCTATAGCAATTGCCAAAAGCCCTTTTAAGTTCCAAGCCTGGAACTCAGGACAGCCTACACAGTTGCCCCTCATGGGAGTCTGACATGCAGGTTTAAAGTCATTGGTTTAGTTTGAACTGTTCTTGTAAAATGTAAGAAATGATTGGTTTAAAAAGTGCGGGAAAACCCTGCACTCTGATTGGCTGGCAACTGCGGCTGCTGGCTATAAGTAGCAGCTGCTGGCTATAAGTAGCAGCGGCTGCTGGCTATAAGTAGCAGCCGCAGCCCAGCCAAAGTGGGTTCGTTCTGAGCTGTAGTCACTAATAAACAAAGAGCTTGAAGGACTCCGCGTCTGTCTCTTCATGCAAACTTAACACTGGCGACGAGGGTGGGATCTCCCTGAAGAAGAAGGCAACGCGGAACAGAAGAAGAGAGAGATGGCTGTGCTGAACACCCCCCCAGCCCCATTCGATCTGACAGCAGAAGACTGGGAGACGTATGCAGATCGTTTCCAAATGTATCTGGAAGGAAACGATCTTGCCGACATTTCCGAGAAGTGGAAGAGGGTGATCTTTCTCACGCACTGCGGTCCGGCAGTTTTCAAGATGGCGAAGGCATTGGCGGGAGCTGCAGACGTGAAGGTAATGGAATGGCCTGACTTAGAAAAACTGTTAAGAGCCCATTACGCCCCACAAGTATCGTGCCTCATTAAGAGACACGAGTTTTACCGTCGGGATCAAGGGGAAAGCAAAAACGTAAACGACTTCGTGGCAAGTTTAAGAGACATTGGGGGTGCATGTGAATTTAACAATTTAGAAGAGGCCATGCACAATCGATTTGTTCTGGGCCTTAAAGACAAGGTGCTTCAGAGCAAGTTATTACTAAGACCTAAGATCACGCTGAAGGAAGCAATAGAAGAGGCCTCTTCAGCAGAAGCTACCAAGTCCTCAGCAGTAGCCATGAAGAAAATTAACAAGGCCACAAGCCATCCTGATGTGGAAAAGTCCACAACAACTCATTGTGAGCAAATAGATTCTGAGTCAGACTGTACTGAGGTGGAGGAAGGAATTTATAGACTCAGAATGGAGCGGAAAAAGAAAGACCTGGGAAGAAAGAGGCAAGATTTCTACTGCAGAGGTTGGGGGGGAAGCCACCCCCGCACTGAATGCAAGTTCCTAGATACCATCTGCCTCCGTTGTAAAAAAAGAGGACACCTAGCAAGAGTCTGCAAATCATCCGGAACTCCACCCAACAGAAGGAAGTTTCCTGACAAAGAATTCAAGCCCAACAACCTCAGTGAGAAAATGGGGCGCAGCACAGAAGCAAAGGGGAAGAATGAAACTCATCAGACAATAACTATTGGTCATTCTTCTTCTATCAATAACAGAAAAGTACATGTCAAGGTACTAATTGAAGGAAGGCCTTGCCAAATGGAAGTGGACTCAGGCTCATATTGATCTATGGTGTCATGGGACACTATTCATGGACTACTCCCAAACATTCAGAAGAAGCATTTCAAGAAGCAAGCACTGACTCTTAAAGACTACCAAGGGAACAAGATTCCAGTAGTTGGAACAAAAGAATTCAACATGAAGTTCAAAGGCCACACCAAACGCTTGCTCCTGACCATCGTAGACAATGATTGCCCAAGTCTGCTGAGACTTGAATGGTTCAACCCGCTGGGCATCGAGGTGTCTGGCATCAATCACGTGGGCAACACTGAGTGGGAGGAGGCCTTGAAGTCTGAATTTCCAGACGTCTTCAGCGACAGATTAGGCAAGTACTTGGGGCCCCCTATCACATTTAACCTAGATCCCAAGGTACAACCAATCCGTTTAAAACCCAGAAGGGTCCCATTTGCCTTAAAGGAAAAAATTGATGCACAATTAGATAAACTAATAGCTCAAGGAGTTTTAGAGCCCACTGACCACTCCAGGTGGGAGACACCCATAGTCACACCAGTCAAGGCTGATGGGTCTGTGAGAATCTGCGGAGACTACAAGGGGACATTGAACCATGCGCTACAACAGAGCGCATATCCAGTTCCAGTAGCGCATCATTTATTACATTCTCTTGGCGGGGGCACTGTTTTCGCCAAATTGGACTTGGCCCAGGCATATCAACAGTTAACAGTTGATGATGCCACTGCAGAAGCCCAAACCATTGTAACCCATAGAGGTGCTTTCAAATGCAAAAGGTTGCAATTTGGAGTAAGCGTGGCACCAGGCATCTTCCAAAGCCTTATGGAAAGGATGCTACAAGGGTTGCCAGTGGTGGTGCCTTATTTTGATGACATTTTAATTTCTGCTGAAAATAACACTCAGTTACATGAGAGACTCAGAGAAGTCCTAACCAGATTCAAAAAAGTGGGGTTAAAAGTCAAAGAAGAAAAATGCACACTTAGAACAGATAAAGTGGAATTCTTGGGTTACATGATTGATAAACATGGCATCCACCCCACAGAGGCCAAAGTTCAGGCAATCAAAGAAGCCCCCAGGCCAAAATGCAAAACAGATTTGCAAGCATTCTTGGGACTCATTAACTTCTATCATATGTTTCTACCTCAGAAGGCAACCATTGCAGAACCCCTACATAGATTACTGGACAAAAAATCTGCATGGGTGTGGGGCAGAAAGGAACAAACTGCATTTAACAATATTAAGAGACAAATCACTTCTGATTCTGTACTGATACAGTTCTCTGAGAACTTGCCTGTTGTACTGACTTGTGATGCATCCCCTTTTTGGGTGGGGGTGTTGAGCCACATGCTTCCCAGCGGAAGGGAAGCCCCTATTGCATTTTACTCTCGCACCTTGACTAAAGCAGAGAGAAACTACAGCCAACTGGACAAGGAAGCTTTCGCAATTGTAGCAGCTGTCAAGAAATTCCATGAATATCTATATGGGAGAACATTTACTGTTGTCACAGATCACAAACCTCTTTTAGGCATTCTGGCAGGAGACAAACCAACGCCCACGATCCTGTCACCAAGAATGCTGAGATGGACCGAATTTCTTGCTGCTTATTCATACAAACTGATCCACAGACCTGGTAAAGACATTGGGCACGCAGATGCTTTGAGTCGCTGCCCACTTCCTTCACATATTGAGGACCCTGCTCCTGAGACTCACACCTTTTTTTCTAGAAACTGTTGCCAAGCTTCCAGTACACACTGCTGAAATTGCCAGAGAGACTGCCAAAGACACTTTATTGGCTCCTGTTATAGGCTGGATTAAGAAAGGTTGGCCACTTCAAGATCTACCTCAACTTGCCCAACCTTTTAAATCCAGGCAAACTGAATTATCTGTATTAAGAGGATGTATTTTGTGGGGTAACAGGGTGGTTATTCCTGCAAAACTACAAAAAGAGGTTTTGGAAATGTTACATGAGGGTCATCCGGGAATTGTCAGAATGAAGGGATTGGCCAGGAGTTATGTATGGTGGCCAGGTATTGACAAAATGGTTGAAAACTGGGTTGCATCTTGTCCCAACTGTCAGATAGTCAGGCCTGCCCCACCTCTCCCCCCACACAGGAATGGGAATGTCCTAGGGCCCATGGTCCAGGATTCACATTGATTTTGCTGGCCCTACCAGAGGGCACACTTTCCTTATTATAGTAGATGCATATTCCAAATGGCTAGAGGTTATCCCAATGGCATCCACCACAGCTGAAGCTGTCATCAAACAGCTTAAAAAGTTTTTTGTAACTCATGGGTTACCTGATGTGCTTGTTTCTGACAATGGTCCTCAATTTACATCCAACCTGTTTGAATCATATCTAGCACAGCAGGGTATCAGACATGCACTGACAGCCCCTGGGCATCCTTCGGCTAACGGCTGGGCTTAGCGCCTGGTACATTTTACCAAGGGAAAGCTTCAGCAACTGGGTCCAGGGGACATCACTGAGAAAGTTGAAAAACTACTCAGTGTCCAGCATATCACTCCCAACCCCTCAACTAACTTAACCCCAGCTGAATTGTTGATGGGTAGGAAACTCAGGTCTCCACTTGACCGCCTTCATCCCACTTACGCACCCAACGCACCACTAGATTCCACTAGCAAAGTTCGCACATTCACTATGGGTGATTCTGTTTATGCTAAGAACCTTATGGGTGAACCTTTATGGATTCCTGCTGAGATAACCCAAATCACAGGCCCTCAATCTTACAGGGTACAAACAGAGGATGGTGTCCTCTGGAGCAGGCACATTGATCAGCTTAGATCCAGATTACCTCAGGAACATCGCAATTGTTCCTCTCTAGTTCCCATACCTAATACCTCTTCTAGGGGAAGGGAGGATCATGAGTGTAATGAACAAGCAAGAATCAACCCCATGTGTAACGAGCTAACACGACAGGAACCATCCCAAAACCTGTCACAATACCAACAACCATTTTCACAAATGGAAGATTGCACATCATTACCTGATTTAGGTGCTGACATTGGGTTGGAGATGGATTGGGAGGAGAGACCAGGTTGTAGTAACCAAACAGGTTCTACCATTACTACAAGTCCCAGTAAGGAAATGTCAGCAGACATATTTCCTCCCTCACAAGGTGAGAACCTTAAAACATCTGAACCACGTAGGTCTCAATGTACACGTAAGAGCCCCATCTATTTAAAGGAATACATTAGATAGATGGGGTTTGAGTATGGAGTAAACCTAGTGGGGAGGGGTGTTATGTATGCAGAGTTTGAATTGATTGGTTGTTCTTGTAAAGTGTTTAAAAGCATTGGTTAAAAAGTGCAGGAAAACCCTGCACTCTGATTGGATGTCAGCCGAGGCAGCCGGCTATCTGTAGCTGCCTCGGCTAAGCCAAATTGGGTCCGTTCTGAGCTGAAGTCACTAATAAACTTAAGAGCTGAAGCACTCCGCGTCTGCCTCTTCATGCAAACTTAACAGGTCCCATAATCGTCAGGTGAGCATGCATGTGTGCACAGGTCCACTAACACAAGTAGTGGGTCCTTGTGCCCATAGCCCCACTTGTTTGAGTGGCAGGCGCTTGTGTTCTCAGCCCTACTCATGCCTGCAGTTCACACAAAACCCTCCCCTCTTTCCCCGCCATCCCGTGCTGGGCTGCCAACCCAAGAACGTTGAGGACCTCTGGAGTAGAAAACTTCCAAGGTCCCTTCCAGTCAGTGGTGGTATTCAATTTTTTTACTACCGGTTCTGTGGGTGTGGCTTGGTGGGCATGGTGTGGCTTCATGGGTGTGGCTTGGTGGGTGTGGTAGGGGAAAGATAATGCAAAATCTCCATTCCCTCCCCACCCCACTAACCTGCTTTCCAGCTCCGTTCTCCTGTGCAATGCAACAAAAGAAGACCCAGACAATCATCTGGGACTCGGGAGGCAGAGAATAGATGGGGGCGGGGCCAGTCAGAGGTGGTATTTGCTGGTTCTCCGAACTACTCAAAATTTCTGCTACTGGTTCTCCAGAACCTGTCAGAACTGGCTGAATACCACCTCTGCTTCCAGTCCTGTGTTTTTATGATGCTATGAATATCTTGGAGTGCAAGAAAATCATTTAACATTAAGAAAAATAAAAAATAAGCTTTTCTTCTGAAGAACTGATAATTAACCTAAAGTGTACAAATTTTGGGCATAGGATGAGAAAGAAGAGTCATTGGATAAGACCCCCATGCCTGGAGGAACTGAAGACCAGTGGGGGAAAGGGCTAAGAGAAGATTCAGTGGCTAAATATTATTACAGATGACAGTAACATGAATTTACAAGAATTCAAGGAAGGAATTACTGACAGATAATTGCCATCAAGCGATGTCCATCTGGTCATGAAGAATCAGAAGAGACTAAATGACTAAATAACAATAAAAATAAAGTACAGCTAATGATTTCCCCCTTCTGCCACATTAAAATTTGAAATTATAGTTTGGTATACTAATCTAGAAACTTGGAAACTGTTAAGTCCTCGTCCCATTAGGAGATGGCGCTGTCATTAGACTGCAGTACAGGTGGTCCTAGACCACAATTGAACCCAAAATTTACGTTGCTTAAGTGAAATATTTGTAAAGTGAATTTTGCCCCATTTTACGAGCTTTCTTGGCACAGTTGCTAAGTGAATCACTGCAGTTGTTAAGTTAGTAACACAGTTGTTAGGTGAATCAGGCTTCCTCACTGAGTTTGCTTGTCAGAAGGTTGCAAAAGTTGATCATGTGACCCTGGGACGCTGCAACCATCGTAAATATGAACTAGTTGCCAAGCATCCAAATTTTGAACATATGACCATGGGGATGCTGCAATGGTCGCAAGTCACTTTTCCGTGCAGTTGTAACTTCGAACGGTCAGTAAATGAACTGTTATACATTGAGGACTACCTGTATTGCAGACTAACTCTGCTAACTGCCAGTAGTTCAATCCTGACCAGTTCAGGGTTGACTCAGCCTTCCAAGGTCGTTAAAATGAGGATCCATATTGTTGGAGGCAATATGCTGACATTTGTAAACTACTCTGAGAGTGCTGTAAAGCACTATGGAGCGGTATATAAGTCTAAGTGCTTTCGCTAGTGCTAAGTGCTATTTTAGGCATGAAAGCCAGCTGGGTAACTTTGAGTGAGTCATTCTCTCTCTCTCTCTTTCAGCCCAATCCACCACATAGAGTTGTTGTGGGAAGAGAGGAAGATTATTATTTGCCATCTTGAATTATTTATAAAAAATAATAAAAGAGAGATCTTTTAAAAAAGGGCCTTGGTGGCTCAGGCTGTTAAATGCCTAGCACTTAAGTCCAGCTGCCTACAATTAGTTCAGGCTTGAATCCCACCAGGCTCAAGGTTGACTCAGCCTCCCATCCTCTCGGGGTAGGTAAACTGAGGACCCAAGATTGTTGGGGGCAATAAGCTGACTTTGTAAAAATGCCGCTTAGTAATAAGCAGGCATATACAATGGAATGAAGGCTATTGCTGAGCACATTGGATGGCGCTCCAAAAATTGTAAGTCGCCGTGAGTCTTCGGAGAAGGGCGGCATATAAATGTAATTTTTAAAAAGTACAAAGACTAGTCAGAATCAATGATGGCATAGGCATGATCTATGTATGTGTGTGTTTATGTGTGTACTGTACACACATTCCAATGTTCCAATGGATGGAAACTAATCAAGGAGAGAAGCAAGCTGGAACTGAGGGCAAACTTCCTAACAGTGAGGATAATTAACCAGTGGAACAGAAGTTGCCTTCAGAAGTTGTGGATGCTCCATCACTGGGGGGTTTTAAGAAGAGACTGGACAGTCACTTGTCTAAAATGCTATAGGATCAGAGGTGGTATTCAGCAGGTTCTGACCAGTTCTAGAGAACCGGTAGCGGAAATTTTGAGTAGTTTGGAGAACCGGCAAATGCCACCCCTGGCCAGAGATTTTGCAGTATCCTTCCCCTGCCACGCGCACCAAGCCATGCCCACAGAACCTATAGTAAAAAAAAATTGAATCCCATCACTGTATAGGATCTTCTGCTTGAGCAAGGGGTTGGACTAGAAGACCTCCAAGGTCCCTTCCAGCTCCAGTCTGGTTCACTTGATGCACCTAGGCTGGCTGAACAAAAGAGAGAAAAGAAACAACCTGTTTTCTAAAGAGAAATTGGAGGAAAATGGAAATTAGAGATCCATCATCACTCTGAGGCAAAGGGTTTTCCACAGGGGGATTTCCACAGAGTATGATTTTTTAAAAATAACACAAGATGTTGGCCACAACAATGTGATCAAAGCTCTACCTGTGTTTCACATGCACCACATATTTTTTTTAAAAAAATGGATAGAATCACACTCTTGGGGCCACCATGTTGACATTTTTTTATACCATGCCCTGTGGACATCCCTGGGGGAAGAATAAGGAAAGGAAAGATTGTGTACCAAATGCTTTTCAGGGGAATGAAAAAGGGAGAGTCAGTGCCAGTGCTGAAGGCACCAAACTCCCCTTGCACAAAAACACTCCGATTCATGCACAGCTTTGAAGAACTGTAGTTTTGTTCTCTGTCTTTCCAGCTCAATTGCTTATCCCTGCAAAAAGGAGAAAATGCTGATTAACGAGTACTAAAAGAAGATAAGAAAAAAATCGTAATGAACCATAGCTGATTCACCTAGAAACTGCCAGTTTGTCCAATTTTTATTTTTTTTATTTTATTTAAGTTCCTGAAGGCACAGATGGGGAACTTTTGGTTACTGGAGGCTAAAACATATGATGAACCCAGGATATGGAAACTTTAATGAAAAGAAGAACTAGGGGGTGACATGATAGCAGTGTTCCAATATCTCAGGGGCTGCCACAAAGAAGAGGCAGTCAAGCTATTCTCCAAAGCCCCTGAGGGCAGGACAAGAAGCAATGGGTGGAAACTCATCAAGGAGAGAAGCAACCTAGAACTAAGGAGACATTTCCTGACGGTTAGAACAATTAATCAGTGGAACAACTTGCCTCCAGAAGTTGTGAATGCTCCAACAATGGAGATTTTTTTAAAGGAGCGATTGGACAACCATTTGTCTGAAATGGTATAGGGTTTCCTGCTTGACTAGAAGACGTCCAAGGTCCCTTCTAACTCTATTATTCTGTCCATGCTCCATCTATAACAGAGATGTCACATGGAAACTTGTCTTCCTGTTCTGCTTATGAACTTCCTTCAGGCAGCAGATCAAGCCTGTGGAAAACTGAAAGCAGCATCAGCTGGGCTTTTTGCTCTTAACTTAGATGGTTTTTCTTAATACTTGCTTATGCTACCCAAAAGGCAGTTCCCTTCCTAATAAGCTATCACAACTACACAAGCATTTCTGGAAATCGGTCGATGCTTTGAAGTTTTTTTCAAGTACACACAGCTATCATTTCTCCTCTTGCTCCCTTTTGGCACAAAATATAAAACATTCAAGGTATTATTGGTTTATCACAGACAGTGGTGCACAGTAGATGCAACCTGGACTGCGTCAGGGGTTTTTGTTTCTCCAGGAAATGTGAGGCATAACAAAGTTACGTTATTTATAAAATCAAGAACATTCAAAATATATTTCCAGCCACAACTCAGGAGGAGGGAAAGTTTGTTCACAGAGAATCTGCAGTGCAGTGAAGGCAAACAAATGAAATCCTTATTTGCCCAATTGTCCAACCCGGAAGATTCTCAGGCTCCCCAAAATTGATACACACTGTGCTCAGCCCAATAAGATGAAGTGTGTGCTGTGACTACTCTTCAGCATCACCTATTGAGGTTGGTTAGTGGATGACAAAGTAAGGGAATTTCTGCTTTGCTACCATTTTCAATCCCAAAACTCTCAGAAGCAGTTGGAAAGTGATCCATATTTGTTTTCACTTCTACTAATTCAGGAACACTAAGAACAAACTGCAAACATTTTTGCCCTAAAGGTCTTACACCAAGAAAACTCTTCATGCGCAGAAAGGAAAGAAATGAACAAGAAAAGTAATAATACTCTGGTGCTTTGATAGGGCTGGTCAAGGGCAGAGGAGAAGGGAGAAACTGATGCATGTCTTGTCAGTTTCAAGACTTGACCATCATCTCTATAGAGTTCAAGAGGATCTGCAAGGCCCTTAAACTAGTCTCTTAGACTAGAGAACCCAAAGCTTGAGGGCAGGACAAAGTGATTGAAAAGGAGAAACAAACCTAAAAGACACAATGGAAATTTATCTTTTTCTCCCTGTCTTTTGGACATGACCAGGGTGAGACCCAGTTCATCTCTTTGCCTAGTCCTCATCTCTTTGTCTTGTTGGAAGTTAAAACCCACCCCTCTCCTAGGAAAATGAAATATTTTAGGATATACTAAAAAGGCAGAATATTTCCCCTAAAAAAAAGTAGAAACTCAGAGAGGCAGAAACTCCGCTCACCCACCCCCACCTTTGCTAATGGGCCATTACTCTGGCCTGGGCCAGTCTATTTTACATAACAAAGATCTACTCCAGGTACAGCTATAATAGGAATTGCCCAAAGCCCTTTCATTACATCATCATCTAGCAAGGCTCAACCAAGGGACTCAGGACAGCATACAGAGTTGCCCCTGCATGGTCCCATGGGAGTCTGACAACCAATCAGAATACGAGCTCAAATTCAAATCCCAACAGAGGCATAAAGCCAAGGGACTCTCAGCATCTCTTCCCTTTTTTCTGCCCAGGAACCCATCCTTTTCAACAATAAACCATCTTTCCAAGCAGTCACCATATTTCCAGTGTCTTTCTTCCCCATTTGGAACTGAACCCAGAAGGATATTTCTTCCAACAGTCTAATCCTATCAGACCCAAATTAACCCCTATTTCCAGACAAAGCCTCCTGTATTCCCAACTTAACTACAAACTAGAATTCTCCTCACCAGCTCATGGTAAAGATCCAAGGCAGCCCTCACAAAGAAATTGTAACTTAGAGAACCCCCAACCTTCCATCCTCAATCAAGGGTATACTCCCCAATTATCTTAATATTCCACCTCCTTAACAATGGATTTCCCCAGTTCTGCTGCCCAACCTCTCAAAGTTAGAAGAGCCTTGGTAGTGCAGGCTGTTAAATGC
>CM019148.1:22480151-22508904 GCA_009733165.1 Naja naja | reverse complement strand
CTAGCACTTAAGTTCCAGCTGCCTGCAATTAGTGCAGGCTTGAATCCCACCAGGCTCAAGGTTGACTCAGCCTCCCATCCTCTCGGGGTAGGTAAATTGAGGACCCAAGATTGTTGGGGGCAATAAGCTGACTTTGTAAAAATGCCGCTTAGTAATAAGCAGGCATATACAATGGAATGAAGGCTATTGCTGAGCGCATTGGGTTGTGTTCCAAACATTGTAAGCCGCCCTGAGTCTCTGGAGAAGGGCGGCATATAAATATGAATTTTAAAAGTCCCATTATGCCTAGCAATAGATTGTGGTTAGATCCCCTGTTAGACAATGACAAGGACCTGCCTAGCTTCCCAAAAGGGTCAGCCAAGCAGTTCCCTATGATTTTTGCCTTTAGCTTTCAACCTCTATAAAAAAAATCTTTGCTTTTCTGAAGTTTGAGATTCCTTCTTCTTGTAAAGTACTGAAACCACAACACAAGAAATTCCCCCAGTGTGGTAATGAAATCACAATATTTATCTTTGCCATACAGATAGTCCAGTGGTGGGATTCAAAAAATTTACTACCGGTTCTGTGCTCTCTAATTAGATTTTTGCTTGGCAGAAGCTTCAGTCATCTTATCAGTGTTTGAAGAAAATATGGATGGAATGTACTTTCGATTCCACACTGCCGCCTGCTCTTTGAAACTCCCCCCCTCCTTCTGTTGTCAACTATAAAACATGTATACAAAATGTTTTGTGAGTTGACAGAGAGTGTAACTGGAACAGAAACTCAGAGAGCACCAAGAACCCCTCATTCCAACCCTGAGCTACAAAGATTCTCCTTTATTAGAAACCCAACTGCAAGCCTTCATTTTCAGAAGATTCACTGACTAATCTGAATAGGAAGAGTCAGTCCAGAATCTGACAAGTGTCTGGCAGATACTGCAATGTGTAATTTTTAAAGATCCCTAGTTCATATTTCAGCAGCCCCTGGCACTGCTACTACAAGCGACCGATGTTCAGCTAGGAACAGGTAATACAGTGAACGTCAGGTGCAAGAAATCAGGAAGCAAGGTAGTTCAAATGAATGCAGGTTTATTGCATGTTAATACTCTCTTCAAGAATCTGAACTACTAACGGTCAAAGCAAATTGGTGGTAGTAGATAAGAGTCAATGGAATTCAATGTGGGCTGGACTTAGAGTAGAACTCTTGTGGCATGAAGAGACTCAAGACTAATGACACACTTGACGCCTCCCACGGGCTCAGCCTGGCTATCTCCTACAATGAAGTAAAATAAGCTGACTCTATAAGATTTTTTACTCTGATTCTTGGACTGATGGTCTGTGCCTATAAACACATCGTTGCAATTCAATTACTGTATATTTGCTTTTTGATATCAATTATCTGATTCAATCTGCTGATTGACAAATATTATGGAAAAATACTTCACATATTCATGGATGGGTTTACCCCACTTAACCTGTGAACAGCTGGGTTCATAGAGCACACTTAATCAAGTCAGTTAAAGACTTAAGACTGAGTTGGTATAACATGCAAAAGTCTATGGAGATTCTCAGTTATCCAGGTTGTAGTTATCCCAAAGGTGCTTTTTCAGGAGGCAACTGGACTTTCTGGTTTTTTTAAGTTTTTCTTTGAAGACATTTTGCTTCTTATCCAAGAAGCTTTTTCAGCTCATCTTGGATGAAAAGTGAAACATCTTCAAAGAAAAACCAGAAAGTCCAGTTGCCTCTTGAAAAAGCACATTAGGGACAACATGCAAACTTTGGTCATTTTTCCTTGCATAGGTGTGAGTGATATTCAACATGCTATATGGAAGCAGATTCAATATATTATCGGTGAACATGGGTTTGTTCTGTAACTAGGTTAAACATGTTTCATGCACCAAGCTGTCATGTAACAGTGCACAGCAGGGACATTTTTGACAGCATGTTATTAGCACTGTCACAAATGATGACATGGTGGTTGTAACTAATCATAAAACAGTCATTTATAGTAAGACTGATCCACCATCACTTCTTGTTTGTTTCCCCAAATTCTCCCTATCAGTTCTTATTTTTCTTTGTTGTTCTTTCTGGGCAAGTGGTATGCTTTCCAAACTGAGCTTGGGACTGTGGCTGTTATTTTCTCTCGGAATTTATTTTTATTTATTTATTCAATTTCTATAGCTGCCCCTTTCAATCTACCAGTATGACTAAGAGTGGCTTACAATTCCAAAATTAAAAAAAACAATTTAAAACTTTTAAAACAAGAATGCTAGAGTTTATGTCTGATGCAGAGGCATTGTTGAAAATACAGGTTAAGTTATATTTGAGGGCTTTGCTTTCCAGCATACCAATGACCCATTCATTTTTTCAAAAATTTAGACATTATATAAAACCTAAAAAGCATGAAATCAAATGGAAACAGGCAGTGGATTTGTGGTTGGGCATCACATTGGTGTCCCAAAGTATATAATTCCATTATATTTCCATATACCAGTGCTATCAAATGATAAGTGTGTGCTATCTATTGAGTATCAAATAAAAGTCTACATTTCACACTATGTCAAATAAGAATAATCCTTACCTGTTGATAACATTTAGAAATACACTTTTATAGCTATACAAAAATAATTTGGGGGAAATACTAAACATTTGGAAAGATTTTCTCATTATCGGTTTATAAAATATCATAGATACTTACTAAATGTCAGGCAACCAAACTTGGCTAAAGCCTTCAAGAAGCACAATAAAGAGCAACTTGAATTTTAAAGTTATTATAACTTCTGAATTGAAGCCCTTGATAGCTTCTTAAAGTTTAGGTTAATCCTTTTGGATTCATACTCATCCTTTCACTTCTTATCTTTTCCATAGAGCAACAGTAAACTCATCTTACATTGCCCTCAATCATTTCTAAGTGACAGCTGCCTGTTTACATGTTGTGCATCTGTGCCCTACAAAACTTTAGTTTCTAGAGTTTCTAACTTAAACTCTGTTATTAAAAGCAAAACTGACAGGTATCCTTCAAATGATTTAGCCTACATTCCCTATCATCCCAGCCATCATAGATAATGGAACATGTAGTTCAACAAGTGGTGTACAGTATATCACGGTTTGGAAGCCTTCAATATACATATAGACAGACTTCTTTTAATCTTTACATGTGATTAAATGACCAGCCAAGTAACAAATGCAAACCAGTTTAAATACATGTTAAGTATTGTTTTTTTCTAATGTTATTACTTTTTTTTTACATTCAGGTTTTGACCAAATTTAACCAAACAAAATTAAAATTATCAAGTATTTTTCAAATTTTTCAGGGATGGAAAGATGTGGGCACTGGACCTCTAAGCATGTGGAATGTTCCTTCCTCTCCTTATTGAATATCTATAATCAAGTTCCTCTTAACACCTGGGATATTGGACAGAGATTTTAGATCAGTGAAGTGAGTTTACAAGCAAGCTTCCACCCCCAGCATTTCTCCCACAGCAATAAACATCCATTTCAAGAGCCAGATATTTGCACCATTACAGGAAATCCTTAACTTATGGCAGTAATTGAGCCTGGCAATTATGGTCATAAGTCATGAAAGTCATAAAGTGGGTGATCATATGATTAACCTTATTTATTTGTTTTGTGGTGGTCATTAAGTGAATATGGTAGTCAGTAAGCAAATCCATTATGGCTGGAAACTGTAACTAACTGCTGTTTTTCAGTAAAAACATCATAAATCACAATCATGTGACTATGGGATGCTGCAAACAGTTGTAAATATTGGCGAAAATGTAGTCCCACAACCATGGAAGGTGGCCATTGGAATTTTGGAACCGGGGCATAAATAACATCTGCAGGGGCTGTCATACTTCAAAGGCTTGCTAAGTGACCAGTCATAAGCCGAAGACTACCTCTACTCTGATTTTCTGGACACCACCTTAAAACACTTTCTGGAACCGGTGGTCCTCCACCACATGTGAGAACTGGTTATTCGGCGCCAGTAATCAAATAGCATTTGTTAGAACTGTTAATTTTGCATGAAGAGATAGACGCGGAGTGCTTCAAGCTCTTTGTTTATTAGTGACTACAGCTCAGAATGAACCCACTTTGGCTGGGCTGCGGCTGCTACTTATAGCCAGCAGCCGCAGTTGTCAGCCAATCAGAGTGCAGGGTTTTCCCGCACTTTTTAAACCAATCATTTTTTACATTTTACAAGAACAGTTCAAACTAAACCAATGACTTTAAACCTGCATACATAACAAGAACAATGGCATAAAGCTCACTCTAGAAACATAAGCCATGGTGGCACAGTGGTTAGAATGCAGTATTGCAGCCTAGCTCACTGCTCACTGCCAGGAGTTCGATCCTGACTGGCTCAAGGCTGACTCAGCCCTCCATCCTTCTGAGGTCAGTAAAATGAGGCCTCGGATTTTTGGGGGCAGAATGCTGGCTCTGTAAATCGCTTAGAGAGAGTTAGCACAAGCACTGTGAAGCAGTCTAGAAGTCTAAATGCTACTGCTATAATGAAAACTGAACCCATATGGATTTTCTTCCTAAAAAGAAAGCTACTTCAGTTTCATTATACAGCAAGCCTGACTGAAGGCCATTTTTTTGGTGAATAAGATGAACTTTATGCGTGGATGTGTAAGGGTTTTAGGGGATTTCTTTTTTCAGAAAAAAACTTGCTCACAAGCAGAAAAGGTCTCCCTTTTTTATTAAAACTGATTATTCTTAGACAAGACTCAAAGCTTGTTTGTGTGCCCTCTCTTTCCAATTTCAAATCCGGTTGCTTTTCAAACGCACAACATGCATCAGAGCAGGTGGGGAGAGGAAGCACCACAAAAGCAGTTTTGTGTAAAATGAACAAGGAGAAAAGTGTTTACAGCCTCTGGATCCTTTGTACAGGCAGCTGCCATTCTTGAAGATTTGGGACTAGAGAAAAGAAACAGAACCCAGCTGCCCACAGAGCAGCGTGATTGTTTAAAATCACCTTTTCTTCTCTGCTCGCATTGTAATCAGGCTTCCCAAATGACAGGGACATTTTGCTAGAGACAGAAGACAAATTTGCTTCAAATGTCACTAAAAAGCATATCTTTGAAGGGGCTGTGTCTTAAGGGAGCTGTTCTTCCAGGTGCTATAAACTCATAAATAAATGTACATATCACGTTTTAAGGTGCCAAGAGAGACCCCCTTTTGGTGATGGGATTCAAATTTTTTTACTACCAGTTTCATAGGCGTGGCTTGGTGGCTGTGGCAGGGGAAGGATACTGTAAAATCTCCAGTCAGAGATGGGATTTGTCAGTTCTCCGAATTACTCAAAATTTCCGCTACCAATTCTCCAGAACTGGTCAGAACCTGCTGAATACCACCCCTGCCCCCTTTCACTAACCTCCCAAACAGAATGAAGCCACTTGCAATACGATTGAACCATTCTAAATGCAAAACCAAATTACTAAGGGTGAAAATATGAAAATAACCATTAAAATTACAGAAAACCAACGCGCCAATTCTCTGCAGATGGCTGCTGGAATTCTGGCATTACAGATAGAGGAGGCTCAGGGGGTTTCAAAAGATAAAAGGGGTTCAGGGGGTATTTACTTCCTTTAAGTACTTTCTTTGACTGTATTCACAAAACATACTTAACCAAGTGAAATAAAGAGCTGCTGGTTCTTCTTGTGCCATATCCGTCATCGGACATTGGCGATCCTGTTGGCGATCCTATTTTTATCAACAGCCACACGAAAAAGTGCTGCTGAGTTTTGTCCAAAACCAGTCCCTTAGATTTTGAAGCCATGATGTTCTTCTTCTGCCTGGACCTTGTTTGTCTTTAATCTTTCCCTGGAGCGCCCGCCCTATGGAATCATCTCCCTGTGGATCTCTGTTTGGCCCCTGATCTCCGCTCCTTTTGCCGAGACCTGAAGACCTGGCTATTTCAGCAGGCCGGTCTGGATTGACCCGGGGTGGGTTATTTTTAGTTGTTTTAATTTAATTTTAATTTTAATTGGTTTTAGACTTGCAGTTGTTTAATTCACTTTTATTGTAATTTTGTATGGTTTTTAAATGTTCGCCACCCTGAGTCCTTAGGGAGAAGGGCGCATACAAGTCTAATAATAATAATAATAATAATAATAATAATAATAATAATAAAGTGAAGTATGCTCAACGTCTTATTCAAGAGGCTCCCGATTAGTGAGTGGCTATGCCCCTGTGATAGAGCTGAGGTTGAAACTGTGAAGCATGTCTTTTTATACTGCCCTATGTATAACGCAGGCAGAACTAAGTTACTATCTCTCCTTGAAATAGGCCCCTCCAGACCCAATGCTAGTAATTTGTTCTTATATTATCTAGCGGGTAGCTCTTCATACATCACTTCTCAGGTTCCCAAATTTTTTTAAGAGCTGTAACCATCAGAGGAGAACGCTGTAATTCCCCTCAGTCAAAGTTTCTGGTGACCAATTGCTCATGATTTTATTTTTCCCATGTTCTTCTTTTCTTATACTTGTATTTTGGTCTGTGACCACAAGAAATTAAAATTAATTAAGTGAAGTATGCCATATTTTTCCAGGTGTCACATCACATGTCCAAAATATTCTATCTTACGTTTTTAATGGTTTTGAAATAAAGAGCTAGAAACTGAATTTGCACCAAATAAGAAGCTTAGTTAGTATTCATCCCTGCTAAGTTTTCTATAGCCTATAGTATGTTTCAGTACGCAGCAGGTACTGCACACTGAATGCAGTATGTTGATTTGAAAGGCAGTCACTGAATTAGACATCCTTACTTGCAGAGAAATAGCATGAAACATTTAAGATAAAACTGAGCTCCTTGAATACTGGCCTAAATGTGCTAAGACTGACTGGTAACATTCTTATGTGAATGAAGTGTGGGATCTTAGTATGATTAAGCCAGGTAACAACAATGCTTACAATTTATCACTAAAAAGTGTTTTGTGAAACCCTCAATAATCCAAAGCCACAGTAGTCATTGGAAGTCAAAGTCTGTTCTACACCATTTAGTGTTAATATCTGTTCTGCACCACCTAGAGATGGGTGACTATATAAATTTGATTAATAAAATAAACATCTATGGGCTCATCTGATATTGATTGTGCTGCCTATAGAAGATTGTGGAATGTAAGAAGAGTAAATAATGAAATTCTCGATGGTTTCTGAGCTATTTGTCTGCAAATGTTTCATTACCCAAGTAGATAACACCATCAATGTGAGAGAGGGTAGGGTCTGCTGTGTCAGCTTTGGAATCCTTATTCATCACTGCCACATAGCTTGAGAAAGTGGGAGCGGGGTGATTTCAACTGAGTAGCTCTAAGTAGACAAAATAGAATTCTTTTATTAGTTCAAGGTCATAGAGTGTGGCGCAGAAACAAAAAGGAACTTACTTGGGATTGGTTCATGTGATGTGATGATGAGGGAAAAAGGGGATGGTTTGTAGTTTGGGACATTGTGGGAAGTCCAGGAAACTTTTAGTTTCAAAATTCCACAGATGTGCCAGGTGCTATTCTAATAAAGAAATTTTTGAGATTATGCTTGTCTCGGAGTTACTGATTGGAATGGAGGTTCCCTGGAACGCTGACATGCTGCCTGTTTATATACTGTACAAGGAATAATGGATGAAAACTGAACAACTAACCTGGAAATAAGGAGAAACTTTCTGATAGTGAGAAAAATCAACCAATGGAACAACTTGCCCTCGGAAGTTGTGGGAGCGCCATCACTTGAGACTTTCAAGAAGAGATTGGACTGCCATTTGTCAGAAATGGTGTAGGGTCTCCCGCTTGGGTGGGGGGTTGGACTAGATGACCTATAAGGTCCCTTCCAACTCTGATTATCTGTTATCAGTAACAGAGCATGGGTAGGCCAGCCAATGCTGCCCTCCTTCACACTGATGATGTTACATAGCTGGGTAATGAAATGTCTGCAAGCAAATAACCAAGCTCAGAAAGCACCAATGATTCCACAATTCAAACATGAGCTACAAATATTTTCTTCTATTGGAATAAATAAAGTGTGTGAACTGATGAATGACATGAAAGAAAGAAAAATGGATATGTTGCCTAGGAAACAAGAAAAAGGGGAAATATAAATCTGAATGAAGATGGTTTGATCATGTGAAGACAAGTTGATGAATACATGCAGAGAAATGAATGGGTATGTTTCCTTGTGAATTAAAGGGCTAAAATATATGACAAAAAGCATGAATTGGTGTCATTTATGTTGTGGTGAATGTATGAATCCATTAGCTGATGAAAGTTGTATGTTGAACTCTAGCGAATGCTGATGATGGAAATAGTAGAGAAGAGTTTTGGGATAATTATACAGTATAACTTCCTTAATTAATGCACTCCAATAGGAAAAAATATTCAGTCAGGTGACATGGATGGAGTCGGAGGAAGATGAAAGAGTACTGAAAAAGGGATCGGGCCATTTGGAGACTCCACTATGAACAAGAATGGCCAATCTGCAATGAATATGTTTGAAAAAAATATATCTTTGTGGTTTAAATATGAGCCTATTTGTTAAGTTTGCATGAAGAGTCAGACGCGAAGAGCTTCAGTGAAGAGTTTATTAGTGACTACAGCTCGAATGGCCCCGTCTTGGCTGGGCTATGGCTGCTACTTATAGCCAGCAGCCACAGTTGCCAGCCAATCAGAGTGCAGGGTTTTCCAGCACTTTTCAAACCAATCATATTTGACATTTTACAAGAACAATTCAAACTAAACCAATGACATTCAAACCTACATACATAACACCCCTCCCCACTAGGTTCAGTCCATACCAAACCCCAACCTATCTAATGTATTCCTTTAAATAGGTGGGGCTCTTACGATGCGTTGAGACCTTCGTGGTTCAGAAGTTTTAACATTCTCACCCAGTGAGAGAGGAAATGTGTCTGCTGACATTTCCCCACTGGGACTTGTGAAAGAAGACCCTGTTTGATGTTAGAATCTGGTCTCTCCTCCCAACCCATCTCCAGCCCAATGTCAGCACCCAAGTCAGGTAGTGATGTGCACTCTTCCACTTGTAAGGATGGATTTTGGCATTGTGACAGGTTTTGGAATGGTTCCTGTCATAATGGCTCAATACACATGGGGTTGATTCTTGCTTGCTGATTATCCTCCTGCTCCTCTCCTTCCCCTAGAATTGACATCAGGTGAGGGAACTAGAGAGGAACAAGTGCGATATTCCTGAGAAAACCTGGACCTAAGTTGATCAATGTGCCTGCTCCAGAGGACACCATCCTCTGTTTGTACCCTGTAAGAACGAGGGCCTGTGATTTGAGTTATCTCAGCAGGAATCCACAAAGGCTCACCCATAAGGTTCTTAGCATAAACAGAATCACCCACACTAAATGTGCGAACTTTGGAAGTGGAATCTAGTGGTGCGTTGGATGCGTAAGTGGGATGAAGGCGGTCAAGGGAAGACCTAAGTTTCCTACCCATCAACAACTCTGCTGGGGATAAGTTATTAGATGGGTTAGGAGTGATGTGCTGAACACTAAGAAGTTTTCAACTTTCTCAGTGATGTCCCCAGGACCCAGTTGCTGAAGTTTCTCCTTGGTAAAACGTACCATGCGTTCAGCCGCCATTAGGGTGCCCAGGGGCAGTAAGGGCATGTCTGATACCCTGTTGTGCTAAATAGGATTCAAAAAGGTTGGATGTAAATTGAGGGCCATTGTCAGAGACAAGAACATCAGGTAACCCATGGGTTACAAAAAGTTTTTTGAGCTGTTTGATGACAGCATCAGTTGTGGTGGATGCCAAGGCCTTCCTTCAATGAGTACCTTCACATGTACTTTTCTGCTTCTCAAGGGTGAAGAATGACCAATGGTGACTGTTTGATGAGTTTCATTCTTCCTATTTGCTTCTGAGTTGCGCCCCATTTTCTCACTGAAATTGTTGGGCTTGAATTCTTTCTCAGGAAATTTCTTCCTACTAGGTGGAGTTCTGGATGATTTGCAGACTCTTGCCAGGTGACCTCTTTTCTCACAACGTAGGCAGATGGTGTCTAAAACTTGCATTGTCGGGGTGCCCCCACAGCCTCTGCAATAAAATTCTTGCCTCTTTCTTCCAAGGTCTTTCCTTTTCTTCTCCATTCTGAGTCTATAAATTCCTTCCTCCACCTCACTACAGTCTGACTCAGAATCTATTTGTTCACAATGGGTTGTTGTGGACTTTTCCACATCAGAATGGCTTGAGGCCTTGTTAATTTTCTTCATGGCTGCTGCTGAGGACTTGGTTGCTTCTGCTGAAACAGCTTCCTCTATGGCCTCCTTAAACGTGATCTTAGGTTTCATTAGTAATTTGCTCTGTAAGACCTTATCTTTAAGGCCTAGAACAAACCGATCACACATGGCCTCTTCTAAGTTGGTAAACTCACAAGCACCCCCAATGTCCCTTAAACTTGCCACGAAGTTGTTAACATTTTCGCTTTCCCCTTGATCCCGACGATAAAACTCGTGTCTCTTAATGATGCACGATACTTGTGGGGTGTAATGGGCTCTTAAAAGCTTTTCTAAATCAGGCCATTCCATTACCTTCAAGTCTGCAGCTCCCGCCAATGCCTTCACCATCTTGAAGACTGCCAGACCGCAGTGCGTGAGAAATACCGCCCTCTTCCACTTCTCAGGGATGTCGGCGAGGTTGTTTCCTTCCAAATACATTTGGAAGCGATCCGCATACGATTCCCAGTCTCCTGCCGCCGGATCGAACGGGGCTGGGGGGGTGTTCAGCGCAGCCATCTCGCTCTTCTGCTTGTCTTCCGCGTCGTCTCTTCTTCAGGGGAATCCCACCCTCGTCGCCAGTGTGTTAAGTTTGCATGAAGAGTCAGATGCGAAGAGCTTCAGTGAAGAGTTTATTAAGTGACTACAGCTCGAATGGACCCGACTTGGCTGGGCTACGGCTGCTTCTTATAGCCAGCAGCCGTAGTTGCCAGCCAATCAGAGTGCAGGGTTTTCCCGCACTTTTTAAACCAATCTTATTTGACATTTTACAAGAACAATTCAAACTAAACCAATGACATTCAAACCTACATACATAACAGGAGGAATTTCAATAGAAAACAGTTCCTGACCTGCATTACCATCCACAGTATTGGGAAAATAAAGGGTCCCCATGAAACTAGATCTATAAAAAGATCTTAGCATTTCAATAAGATTTTTTAAAATCTAAGTGTTATACCTATGATTCTTGACATATGTATCTTGAGAGCATATGCACCAAAACAAATTCCTTATGTGTGCAATCACACTTGGCCAATAAAGAATTCTATCCTATTCTATTCTAAAAAAGAAATGGTCCTAAAGTTAAGCTGGGCTCAGGCTTCTAGAGATTTTTAAATGGCACTAGACAACCCATGATCTCTTGAGTCATTTTTTCAGAGATATTGCCTTACCAGATTCCTCAGTGTTTTCAACGATATTAGAGAGTCTATTGTCCTGTTCTTTAAAATTCAGAGATGCATCTGCCTTGAAAGTAGCCTGTGTTGAAATGTGTAGCACAGTCACACATCACCACAGGAAACATTTCATTATATTCTGTACTATGTTATAAAATATTTATGATCATGTTTATGCCATAAAAGTTTTTATAAAATTTGCCAAATTTCAATTCCACAGGGGGTCATGGGTCTTGGATTTTGAACAGTTTCTGTAATTCAGCCCATTTGAGTATCTTGATTCAAAATATCTTGCCCTATAATGCACCATTTCGCCCAGTTAAAAATAAAGAGGGTTTTTATATGCAAGCATATAGGGATACCATAATTTGAATCCTTGTATAATTATAATGTTCCTGCTGAAACTGCTGTGAAAGGTACAGTTACTTTTTACATTAGTCAAAAATCAATTGAGAGGCAATGAAATTGATGTGTATTTGACACTCCATCCCTTTACCTTCCTTTAATGAAAAGAAGGGCTAGGGGAGACATGATAGCAATGTTCCAACATCTCAGGGGTTGCCACAAAGAAGAGGGAGTCAAGCTATTCTCCAAAGCACCTGAGGGCAGGACAAGAAGCAATGGGTGGAAACTAATCAAGGAGAGAAGCAACCTAGAACTAAGGAGAAATTTCCTGACAGTTAGAACAATTAATCAGTGGAACAACTTGCCTCCAGAAGTTGTGAATGCTCCAACACTGGGAGTTTTAAAGAAGAGATTGGACAACCAATCTCAACCAATAGGGTTTCTTGCCTAAGCAGCGAGTTGGACTAGAAGACCTCCAAAGTCCCTTCCAACTCTGTTACTCTATTCTGTTCTGTTCTGTTCTGTTCTGTTCTGTTCTGTTCTATTCTAGTCTGTTGATACCTTTCTAGATACATTTTAAAAGTATCTTAGCTACTTATATTTTCCAATGCATTTTTCAAAAGTGGCAGAGTAAGCAAACACATTTCAACTATTTGACTGCAAAAAATAAGAAAACAAATGTAAAATAAGGGGGAGGGGAATGCAGAATTTCTCAAAACAAGAAGAATAGTGTGTAATTTGCCTCTTCTATACAGTTATGCAGCTGTGTCTCAGGATTTGTGTTTTGCCCATGCAACAATTTTCAATCTGCCTTAACAAGGTACAGCAAATCTATCTCAGGAAATCACAAAGACCAGCACAAGATTTTGCTGCCTCCGTGCAATAAAAAATAAACAAGAAAAGCCCTTTGTGGTCCATTCATAATTATCAGTAACCTTTGTCTAAGAGAGATGAAAGCAATAGTCAAAGGAATTGTAGATTATTTCTCATTATCTCTTCTTTGTTGTGCAAGTAGGCTTGACTTCAAAATCGCACATTCTTCCAGATTTCATTTATTTTTGTGATTGCATATTTATAACAGTTGAGACAGCTCCTGGCTTTCCTTCTCCTTCCAGCAAAAAAAAAGGGGGGGAGGGAGGAATCAATTGATGTTTGGGAAATTAGCTGATTCTCCAGCAGAAAACTGGAGGTGTGGGGGAGATAGAAGGAAGGGGGGGAAGCCCATCAAACAGAATCGTGTACCAGAAGGAAGACAATTTGAGCTCCTGTTTCAACCCTCCTTGTCCCCCACCTGACACTAAGATCATTCTCCAATCGGAGATTTCCATATCAAAACCAAGTCACCAGCAGCGAGCTGTGACAGTCTGTATCATTTTCTTCATTATATCACATTTTGTTGAACCCCACGTAAGGCATAGGGATGGTGCCACATTTAATTGAGCTCTGAAACTATTCTACAGCCAACTTGTCAGGAAAAAGAGATTCATAACATTGGCCTGTCCTGACTTCCGAGTGTCAAGGTAACCCCGAAGGTTATTTCCCATAACGTTTGTCTAGAAGAGCTTAAGGAGGGCATGACTTTCTTACTCTGCCTAACTTTCTTTTTCAATTAAACTCTGGATGCGCATAAACATGCCCTGGTGAGGACACTCCCGGGAATGCAACCCTCAAGTTATTTCTTGTGAGCGCTGTCTGATGCATCTTCATTCAAAATACGCTCCTCTGTGGAACGTAGCTGACTCCAGGGGTGGGCTTCAGAAACTTTAGCAAGAGTCTGCCCAGTTGGGCATGGCCATGGTGGGCATGGCCTAGTCAGCCTCCAGCACCACGGTGGGGGGGGCATCCCCCCCCCCCAGTTTCGGAGGCTTTCCTTGAGCCTCCGGGAGGGTGAAAACGGCCTCCCCAGACTCCAGAGGCCCTCTGGAAGCAGGAAATGGCCCATTTCCAACCTTCCCAAACTTCTGGGAGACCAATTTTTTGCCCTCCCTGAGCCTCTGCACATGCCCTGCACTTACCTGCATCCAAAGTGGGCTGTGTGGGGACTCCTGGGTGGGGCAGGGCAGGGCGGGTGGGGCCAGCCAGGAGTGGGATTTGGGGGTTCTACAAACTGTGCAGAATCTTAGCTAGGGGTTCTCCCAAACCCCTGCGAACCCCCAGCAGCCCACCCCTGGCTGACTCTCAGATAAATGTATGTACAATTACAGCCTTATATATAACTTCCACTGATATCAGCACCAGTAGTCCTCAAATTACTACTGCAATGGAACTGTTCTGACCCAAGCCTTGTTCAGATCACATAAAGTATGTATAAAAACAAACCTTTTCTAATGCGGCGCTGTGAATTCTGTTCATTCACAGCCAAGAGTCATTCAAAACTAATTGTCCCAGATAAGAGCCAGCCCTTTCAAGGTTGCAAAAGGCTGCCAAGAACAAAAGACTAATTGCAGATAAATATCCAAGCCAGAAGTTTCCAAAAACAAACCGGAGGATGAGAACTCTGAGCATAAAGAACTTCTTTGCTTTCTGCAAAGAAGCCAACACGAAGGCTGGCTTTCATCCCTTATGGGAGGGGCCATCACCTTCCAGCCTTACTCCCGAGTCACCCGTGCTGCTTCAGCTGCTCTTTCCTTCGAGCAGCTCTGAGCACACACGCACTGAGCACAGCCTCCCTGGGTCTCTCTTCGTCAGTGCTGCCAGACTCCACAAGCTCCGAAGGCAGCACCCCACTTTCCGATAGTCCTGGCCCCATCCCTGCATCACATGCAGGCCCCTTGTCTGAGTCCTCACTGTCAGAGACCTCAGCCGTCCGCACCTGCTGCCGGCGAACCACAACAGGAACCAGGAACTTTCACTGTAAGTCATGATGGTTGTAAATCAAGGCACCCAGTTGACCCAATTTATTTTTATGATTTTTTTTCAGCAGTCATTAAGCGAGTGCTGCAGGCGTTGCAACCAATCCATGTGTTCCAAAGGACGTTTTTCCCAGAAACTGGTCAAACAGCCAGAAACCAGCAAAAAAACATTGCAGATTGTCATCACCTGATTATGGAACATTGCAACCAGCCATAAGGGTGAGCTGATTGCCACTCATCTGAAATCCAGTCATGTGACCATTCAGGGATGTGCAGCCGTTGGTACATAGGAACCAGGTCATAAGCAGCTTTTGAGGGGTCTCTCATACCTTTGAAAAGTCACTAACTGATGTGTCATTAAGCGAGGACAGCCTGTGGAGCCTTGTGAGCAGCAGAACCTTGATGAATTTGGCTGATGTCAAAAAATCTGGCCTGGTTAGAACTTGGATGGAAGGTCACTGGCAAATTTCAGGGCTGTAAGATACAGAGGGAAGTCTAGAGAATAGCTCAGGAAAATTTCTATCCATTTTCCATCTGAAAATAGCAAAGGACAGAGCTATTCATGGCAGTTGTTTTGAAGGGATTCCGGGGACCATATCTGGGGGACTTCAACCAACTTAAGGCTCTGTTTGCCAGGCCTGAGGTAGCAGTTTCCTATCAAGCAAAAAGCAAACCTGAAGTAGAGTGTGTGTGTGTGTGTGTGTGTGTGTGTGTCTGTGTGTCTGTGTTATAATGAACTTTCTCTCCAGCACCTCAATAGACTTGATGAATGGGCCTTCACAGCAGCTTAGAGGGAAGAGAAAGAAGAGGAGGAGGAAGAGAACCAAAACTTACTCTTATGTCATGGTCCCTGAGTTTCCATGTTTATGGAAATCATCTATCATTTTTCTGCTAGTTGGGGCCAATCTGCATAAAAAGCTCCATATAACCCAAGGCACCAGCGATATTTTACAAACTCCGAGCACTGCATTTTTTAATAGAAAACATCAATCCCCAAGAGGTAGCCTCCAGGAAGAATCTTCATTTAATCATATTCTGTAAGAGAAAAGGGGCTAATTTCAGGCACAAATGGAAGCCTTGTGGACAACCATCTATATTTTAAAATTTTGCAGGCAATGGTGAAAGTCTCACTGTGGGCAACAGGAGATGCGGGGATAGAAGTCTAATTTGCCTCAGAACATCTGATTTGGCACCCTGCCTTAATCACTAGAGAATTATCATCCATCTCCAAAAGAGAATCTACGTGCTGTCAGATCTAGTAATGAGCCCCAAACACTATATAAAAATATTTGTAAAACTAATGAAGTATTTACTTTCTTTTACCAGTCTGGTAGATCTTAATATTACAAAATAAAATATTTTATTGGTGAATAAATGACCCCTGGTATTAATTTTTCACAGGTTGTGCCTTTATAGTAAATGGATAAGGTGTTTAACCGCTTAGTAAATTGTCTCAACTAGGAAAGACAATTAAGATGGGGGTGAGGTAACTATCCAGAAGGGAAATTACAGGATTGAGTTCTTCTCTAACTCCCCTGCAGGTTTATCTCCTTGTTTGTGGGTTTTTGCAACTTAAGAATGAGAGCTACTCCGTTCCGCTGAGAAAACTGGAGCAAAACTATAACAAGGAAACAGATATAAAGAGCCTTTATAGGGTTAGCTTTGTGGCAATTTGATGAGGGACTGTTAAACCCCAGAAACATGCAGGATCAAAGCTGGCAATCGTTTTTTTGTCTAATTCTGCCACAAGGGTCCATATCTCTAGATGCACTAAGGCCATAATCTTCAAACCCATAGAATCACAGAGCTGGGAAGGATCTTAGAAGTCTTCTAACCCAGTCCTCTGCCCAAGGCAGAAGTCCTTCCAGAAATGGTTGTCCAACCTTTCTTGAAAAGCTCCAGTAATGAAGCACCCACAACTCCAGGAGGCAAATTGTTCCACTGATTAATCATTCTCGTGGTCAGATACCCCGTTGTATCTCAAGCCTTTTTTCCAAGAGGTTTAGGGTGATATACAAGGATGGGATTACTGTAATTCCATTTTATTTTTTTTCCCAACTTTGAAAAGCAGGACAAACAGAGAGCCTCTTGGCCTGTGTTTTAGCACAAATAAATTGCAGTAGCATTGGAGTGCTTTCTCAAACCCAAATCAGCCCTTGAGCTACACTAAAGCCATAAATTAACTTTCTCTGTCACAGTTCCCCCCTCCCCCCCAAAAAAACCTGGCTTTCCCAGGTATAGCGATCTATTTGTAGGATTATTCAAAGGCCTGGATCAAAATATTTCTTCCATCCTGGACAAAGAAATCAATTACTGAGAGTGATTGTGCACTTCACTTTAACTGGTTGTATTCAGATAGAAACTATTTGGCCCTTGTTGCATATGCTTTGATTTAGATTCCTGCACCGAGCAGCAGGTTGAACTCAATGACCTTTCTAGCATGTGATTCTATGATGGTCGTTCCTCTATTAAGTAAGATGAAGTACCTTTTTCAAGTGCCATGTCCAGTTCTAGGTACCATAGTTCATAAAAAAAACAGATTAGGGTAAATTCAGAAAGAGCTACCTAGATCAGGGATCTCCAACCTTGGCAACTTTATGACTTGTGGACTTCAAGTCCCAGAATTCCTCAGCCAGCACTCGCTGAGGAATTCTGGGACTTGAAGTCCAGAAGTCGTAAAGTTGCCAAGGTTGGAGACCCCTGACCTAGATGGTTCTGGAAACCAAGCCCCATGAAAAATGTTTTAAAAATCTGGACCTGTTTAGCCTACAGAAGAGGAAACTAAGAAGAGGTATTCCTCACACAAAAGAGGACTATATTGCCCCAGGTAATTAGAACCAAAGAGTTTAAATCCAAAATATAGAAACATAGAAAACTGATGGCCAAAAAAACCTAGTGGTCCATCAAGTCTGCCCTTTGAAGTTTTTTGTTTTCTTTTTTCTGTATTACATCATCATCATCATCATCATCATCATTATTATTTTATTTTTTTATTTTTATTTTTGTTGGATGATACACATAGGTTTATCCCAAGCATATATAAACTCAGTTACTGATGATTAACCCACTACCTTCTCTGGAAGTTGGTTCTAAACTTCCACTACTCTTTCTGTGAAATAATATTCAGGGTAGGCATGAGAAGGAAATTCTGATTTTATAAAGCAATCAGTTATCAAGCTAACTCATGGTTGGTGAACCTTCCTTTGCGAGAAGTCTTCAGAGGCTAGGTGGTCATCTGCCACAAGAGGTTACATTGAGTGCCTTTGAGCAGAGGTTGGATTGCAGGCCGGTCAAACTGGTGGCCCACGGACTGGATACATCACTCACAGGCCACACCCACCCAGGCTCCGCAAAGGCAAAAATGTTATTACAATCCAGCCCATGATGCGATTATTATTATTATTATTATTATTATTATTATTTATTTATTTATTTATTTATTTATTTAGACTTGTATGCCGCCCTTCTCCCCAAGGACTCAGGGCGGCGAACATATAAAAAGAGAAATATTTACAATAAAACAATATTAAACAAAAACAAGTCTAAAATTACTAAAAAACATTTAAAACAATTAAAATTACAATAAAAACAGTACAATTAAAACAACCCACCCCCGGGTCAATCCAGGCCGGCCTGCTGAAACAGCCAAGTCTTCAGGTCTTGACGAAAGGAGCGGAGATCAGGGGCCAAACGAAGATCCGCGGGAGCTGATTCCATAGGGGCGCTCCCACAGAAATGGCCCTAGCCCTGGGAACCGCCAGCCGACAATGCCTAACTGATGGTATTCCCAGGAGGCCTCTCCTGTGGGAGCGACGGGCGATCGGAGTCTGATGCTGGCAGGAGGCGCTCCCAACTACCCTGGACCCAAGCCATTTAGGGCTTTATAAGTTGTTACTAACACCTTGAAGGAGACCCAGAAGGCAACCGCAACCAATGCAAGTCGCAGGAGGGGTGTAACATGGGAGTATCGGGATACCCCATCACTGCCCGCGGCCGCATTCTGCACCAGCTGCAACCTCCGAGTAATCTGCAAGGGTAGCCCCATGTAGAGAGTTGCAGTAGTCGATTCTGGAAGTGAGTGCATGAGTGACCTTGAAGGGCATCTCGGTTCAGATAAGGGCTGCTGCGAACCAGCCAAACCTGGACAAAAGCCCCCCTGGCCACAGCCCCCACTTGCTCCTCCAGATTGAGCTGTGCATCCAGGAGGACACCCAGGTTCCTCCCTATCCATGGGGGTAACACCTCCCCCATGACCAAAGATGGCACTTCCACTGAACACCAAGATGCTGGTAAGAATAGCCACTCGGTCTTGGCCGGATTGAGCTGGAGCCTGTTACTCCCCATCCAGGCCTGCACTGCCTCCAGGCACCGGGACACCACCGAGAGAGCATCACTGATCTGGTCTGGGGTGGAGATATAAAGCTGGGTATCATCTGCATATTGATGATACCTCACCCCAAAACCACGGATGATCTCGCCCAGCGGTTTCATGTAGATATTAACAGGAGAGGTGAGAGAACCGACCCCTGGGGCACCCCACAAGTGAGGGGCCTCAGGGACGATCTCTGCTCTCCTGCCAACACCGACTGTGAGTGGTCCGAAAGGTAAGAGGAGAACCACCGTAAAACGGTGCCCCCACCCACCCCCGGAGCCACTGCAGAAGGATACCATGGTCGATGGTATCGAAAGCCGCTGAGAGATCTAAAAGGACCAGGACAGAGGAAAAACCCCTGTCCCGAGCCCTCCAGAGATCATCCATCAGTGCGACCAATGCTGTCTCGGTGCTGTGCCCGGGCCTGAAACCCATTGGTACAGGTCGAGATAATCAGTTTCCTCCAGGAACAGCAGAAACTGCTGAACCACCATCTCAACAACCTTCACTAAAAGCAAAGGTTGGAGACAGGATGATAGTTATTCAAACGGTTGGGTCCAGAGCAGGCTTCTTGAGGAGGGTCTCACCACCACCTCTTTCAAGGCAGCGGAAAAACCCTCACTCAAAGAAGCGTTGACAACTGCCTGGAGCCAACGCATGTAACCTCCCTGGAGGCATAAACCAACCAGGAAGGACACGGGTCCAATAAAACGTGGTGGAAGACAGCCTCCGATGATCCTGTCCACTTCATCCAGGGAGACAGGGTCAAACTCAACCCAGATAGGATCCACAAGACTCATCGCCACTCCATCATCTAAACCCTGCCAGTCCAAGCCGCCCGAATCTGAGCGATCTTATCCGCCAGATGTAGACTAAATTCCTCTGCTCTGCCTGCAAAGGGTCCCCTCCCTCTAAATGCAAGAGGGGAGTGACCCTGAACAGGGCTGCAGGGCGATCATCTGCGGACGCATTAGAGCGAGAAATAAACACATCTCGCTCTAATCGCTTCCAGATAAGTCCTAATATAGGCTCTTAGCTGGACACGGTCAGACTCCGAACGACTAGTCCTCCACCTGCTCTCCAGGCATCTCCTCCGCCACTTCATCCCCCAAAGCTCCTCCGAGAACCAAGGAGCCAAACGAGATCTGCGGCGAGGAAGAGGCCACAAGGGGACAACCCGTCGAGTGCTGCCGAGGCGGCCTGTTGCGGCCGCCAAGGTCTCGGCCAGGCTGTGGTAGAGGGAGGTGGGCAAGAACCCCAGAGCCATCTGAAACCTCTCTGGGTCCATCAGGCACCTGGGGTGGAACCATCGTATCGGCTCCTCATCCCAGCAGCGAGCAGCAAGTTGGAAAACCAGCCTCAGGAGATAGTGATCTGTCCATGATAGGGGTAAAACAACCGGAGATCCACCCCCCAGATCGCTACACCACTGTCCCGAGATAAAAACCAGGTCAAGCATGTTCCCCCCCTCATGGGTGGGTCCCTGAATCATCTGGGTCAGGTCCATGGCTGTCATGGATGCCAAGAGTGTCCATTGAGTTTGACACCCATTGAGTTTTTGACACCCATGGATTAGAGCATCTCTGCAGTTTCACACTTTCACGGAAATTTATTTATTTGTTTGTTTGTTTGTTTGTTTGTTTATCAAGCATGTATGAGAAAACAAATATAAGTATGAACATAACATATAAACATATAAGTATATAAATATATACATAATAAATGAGTATGAATAAATGCAAACAGTAGGACAGGGATGGTAGGCATGCTGGTGCGCTTATGCACGTTCCCTTACAGACCTCTTAGGAATAGAGTGAGGTCCACGGTAGACAGTTTAAGGTTAAAGTTTTGGGGTTTGAGCAGTGGTGGGATTCAAAAAATTTTACTACGGGTTCTGTGGGCGTGGCTTGGTGGGCATGGCAGGGGAAGGATACTGTAAAATCTCCAGTCAGAGGTGGTATTTGCTGGTTCTAACTACTCAAAATTTCCGCTATCGGTTCTCCAGAACTGGTCAGAACCTGCTGAATACCACCTCTGGGTTTGAGGATGTAACAACAGAGTCAGGTAGTGAGTTCCAGGCATTGACCACTCTGTTGCTGAAGTTGTATTTTCTGCAATCGAGTTTGGAGTGGTTTACTTTTCTATCTATTGTTTGCCCGTGTGTTATTGCGACTGAAGCTCATTTTGAAGTCATTGACAGGTAGGACGTTTCTTATTACTTCTGCATGTGCATGTTCAAATTTTGAGCTAGCTTTACAGATTTTTTTTTCGTTCCTATGAATGATACTCACTTATTCACTATTGTTTCACACACACACACACACACACATATCAATCCTGTTCTTTTAGGGCAGGGTTAGTTAAATGTACAGCAAGGAGCCAGTTAGCATGTTGAACAAAGAACTCTCCCCCAAAGTTTAAACCTTTCTTTACCTTGTTTCTCTCTAGAACATCCTGCAGCCTGGCTCCTTTGCTTATAACTTTGCAACTGAGCAGCCAACGTGTAGTTAAAAATCCAATTCTTTGATTATTTTTAGCTCAATATGTCACGCAAGCTCTAAAAATGGGCTAATTCTCTGGCTGGTCTTTGTGTAGAACAAGAAATTCAGCAGGCACGGTTTGCTTCTCTGCTTTACAAATGTGGAATGTCTGCAGTTTTGTTCTCTCTCTCTCTCTCTCTCTCTCTCTCTCTCTCTCTGTCTCTCTCTCTCTCTCTCTCCTTTTAATAATTTGTTTCTAATGTTTTCCCATCCACACAATTGCAAAGGTCAAATCCAACCCAACAGCACCCACCTACCAAAACGAACTAAAAGTTGGAAATCTCAGAAGTGTTTTGATCTTTCTGCGGTTACATCCGTTAGAGAAGAATTTGAAAGCAAAGCAAGTTTGCAGTAATTCATCCATGAATTATTGTAACAGCCAAAGGAGTCCTGTTAAAAAAAATTTTTTTGTGCTCAAAGAGATGAAATGTTTACACCAGAAATGTATGTGTATCTTTTCCGTAAGAAGATAATTTCTGGTTGTAGAAAACCATTTTCGCAGCCTTATCTTTAATTGTAGTTGTTGAATGCAATTATTTGTATTTCTTTAATCTTGCAATGATCAAGGCAGGACTTGATCCCAGCAGAAACTAATGTTTTCACCATTAATATACATGCTGAGGGAAGTAATATATTATTGGAACAGAGCTCGGTGAAAGTGAAATAAGTTGTTCGCTTTCTAACCATACAGAGTACAAAAAGGGGGGCATTTGGCAAGAACAAAGCAGCAGGTTACAAGATGAATTTTGAATAAATAAGAAGAAGCTACTCAAATAATAAGAGCCAGTTTGGGTTAGTGGTTAAGGTGCCGAGCCAGAAACCATGACCAGATCAGACCTAAGTTCTATTCCTGTCTTAAATGTGAATCTGGCTGGGTGGCTTTAGACCAGGGGTGTCAAACCAGGGGTGGGTTGCTGGGAGTCCACAGGGGTTCGGGAGACCCCCTAGGTAAGATTCTGTGCAGTTCAGAGAACACCCAAATCCCACTCCTGGCTGGCCCCGCCTACCCCATCCCGGCCCTCCCAGGAGTCCCCATGTGGCCCGTTTTGGATGCAAGTAAAGGCAGGGCAAAAAACAGGCCTCCCAGAAGTTCAAGAAGGCTGGAAATGGGCCTGTTGACAGCTTCCAGAAGGTAGAGGAAAGCCTCCAGAGCCCGGGGAGGGTAAAAACACCCCCTCTCACCGTAGTGCAGGAGGCCATCTAGGCCATGCCCACCATAGCCACGCCCAGCCAGCAACCAGGCAGAGAACCCTTTGCTAAATTTTTTGAACCCCATCCCTGTGTCAAACTCGATTTCATTGAGGGCCACATCAGGGATATGTTTGACCTCAAAGAGTCAGGGGTAGGATGGTGGGTGGAGTTGGGTGTGGTCATGGTGGGAGTGGTCATGGTGGGTGTGGTCGTGGTGGGCGTGGCCATGATAGGCGTTTGACACAGGCTCAAGATGCACTTTTTTCCCCTTCTCGTCTTTCTTTCCAAAGTTCTTTACTATAACCATTTTCCTATTCTTCTACCAGATATTACTGGAAAACATTTATTATTTATTCTTCATTTTGCACTAAACTTTTTATTTCTAAATTTATACCCCATTGTTTAATAGTAAATTGCTTTTCCAGGCAAAAATACTGTGTATACTATTGTGTTTTTACTATTCAACTCATAATAAAAATACCATAGCATAAATAACATGATAATACAAAATCTAACAGCAGAGGTAAATTTCCAGGATAGTAAACAGAAGTGGCTGTCAATTATACATACAGAATAGAATACAAAATATAGAATACAGAATACAGAATGTATAGTTGGTTGTAGATTAAATGGACCTACAGTATGTAAAATCTGGCATTAAATTGTAATATTAACACAGGATGTTGCTTGTTTTCTATCCAGATCAGGCACTTACTTGAGGCCACATAATTGTAATCCAGTCCAAGCCAGTCCTCCTGCAGCACTCTGCGGCCGAGAATGGGTCACGCGGAAGCCCGGGCAGCCCGTTTTGCCTCCTGCAGCATTCTGCTGGCTAAAATGGGCAGCAGGGGGCCACATGCGATCCCCATGGTTCATTTTGGCTGGCAGAGACACTGCAGGTCAGTCTTTTGATATTTGCAGACCGCCCCATGGGCCAGATCTAAGCATCCGTGGGCGAATCCGCCCATGGGTCTTGAGTTTGACACCCTTGCTTTAGACCAATGACTGTTTCTTTAGTTTTAAAAGAAGCAAGAGCAAAAACAATTATGAAAATCTTGCCAAGGAAACTGTAGGAACTTGTCCAGCCAATTGTCTAGAGTCAAGGCTGCCTTGAAAGCACACCCATAATTTTAACGTGAATAATTCTATGTATATGAAGCAAAAAATGTAAACTAAATATAGTAGGGTTGAGATAAAGTACAGGTAATCCTCAACTGACAACCACGATTGAGCCCAAAATGTATGTTACTAAGTGAGACGTTTGTTAAGTGAGCTTTGACCCATTGTACAACCTTTCTTGCCACACTTGTTCAATAAATAACTGCAGCTGTTAAGTTAGTAACATGGCTAAGTGAACCTGCCTTCCCCATTGACTTTGCTTGTCAATGCAAAAGCTGGTCACATGATCCCAGGTACTGCAACTGTCATAAATATGAACCAGCTACTAAGCATCTGAATTTTGATCAGTGATCATGAGAATTTATTTATTTATTTATTTATTTATTCGACTTGTATGCAGCTATTCCCTAAGGACTCAGGGCGCGAACATTAAACAGAGAAAATTTACAATAAAACAAAATTAAACAAGTAAACAGGGGTGGGATTCAATTTTTTAACAACCAGTTCTGTGAGGGTGGCTTAGTTGGTGGGTGTGGCTTGGCGGTCATGTGACTGGGTGGGCATGGCCAACTTCGGCATCACTCATGTCAAGGGCGTTTCTCCCCTCTGGCCTCTCATGACAGTGGGGATGCTGCAATGGTCATAAGTGTGAAAAATGGTCATAATTCACCTTTTTCAGTTCTGTTGTAACTTTGAACAGTCACCAAATGCACTGTTGTAAGTAGAGGACTACCTGTAACATGCATGAGTTATATTACAAGGCAGTTATTTATATGGCATTACCTCTTTTCTTTTGGAAAGAACAGCAATGTATTTGCTTGATCTACTGATTTGAATTTTAAAAGAAAAATATTTGCAGCCATATCAAACACCTTTATATGGGGAAGGATTACATTTATTTTAGACTAGGCCTGGGGAAACCAGCTTGAGATCTCTGAACTGTGATGAACATGTGCCTACAAGGATAGAAAAACTCTTGGGACCAGATGGGCATACATTACAGGAATTGGGGTAGCTAATTCTGGCTAATTCTGCTGATTGCCGACTGTCAGCAATACGGCAGTTCAAGTCTCACTGCAGGTTGACTCAGTCCTCCATCCTTCTGAGGTCAGTAAATTGAGGATCCAGATTATTACAATAATAATTATAATAATAAATGGTGCATTGAATCACAAACCTGAGTGGCAATGTTTCTACGGTTTTGATGTAGCCTTGAGCCATGGTGGCATAGTAGTTAGAATGCAGTCTTGCAGGCTAACTCTGCATTCCACTGCCAGGAGTTCAATCCAGCTCAAGGTTGACTCAGCCTTCCATCCTTCCAAGGTCAGTAAAATGAAGACCCAGATTGTTGGGGGCAATACAGTTTGTAAACTTCTTAGAGGGCTGTAATGCACTGTGAAGCGGTATATAAGTCTAAATGCTATTGCTAGTACTATTGACAATTGAGACTAGATGGTGGAGGGATAGAAGGATAGTGTTAAGTTTGCATGAAGAGTCAGACGCGAGGAGTTCCAGCAAAGAAGTTTATTAGTGACTACAGCTCGAATGAACCCGTCCGGCTGGCTACGGCTGCTTCTTATAGCCTGCAGCGTAGCTGCCAGCCAATGGGAGTGCAGGGTTTCTTCCCGCTATTTAAACCAATACCATTTGACATTTTACAAGAACAGTTCAAATAAACCAATAACATTCAAACCTACATACATAACACCCCTCCCCACTAGGTTCAGTCCATACCAAACCCCAACCTATCTAATGTATTCCTTTAAATAGGTGGGGCTCTTACGGTAATGCGTTGAGACCTTCGTGGTTCAGAAGTTTTAACGTTCTCACCAGTGAGAGGAAATGTGTCTGCTGACATTTCCCTGTTGGGACTTCCTGTGAAAGGAGACCCTGTTAGACTGTTAGAATCTGGTCTCTCCTCCCAACCCATCTCCATTCCAATGTCAGCACCCAAATCAGGTAGTGATGTGCAATCTTCCACTTCTAAGGATGGATCTTGGCTTTGTGACAGGGTTCGGATGGTTCCTGTCGCAATGGCTCGTTAACATGGGGTTGATTCCTGTTTGCTGATTTTCCTCCTGTTCCCCTCCTTCCCCTAGAAGGAACATCAGGTGAGGGACCTAGAGAGGGACAGGGTTCGATGTTCCTGAGGGAACCTGGATCTAAGTTGGTCAATGTGCCTGCTCCAGAGAGACCATCCTCTGTTTGTACCCTGTAAGAACGAGGCCCGTGATGTGAGTTATTTCAGCAGGAATCCACAAAGGTTCACCTATAAGGTTCCTAGCATGACAGAATCACCCACACTAAAAGAAGAACTTTAGAAGTGGAATCCAGTGGTGCGTGGGTGCGTTAGTGGGATGAAGGTCAAGGGAAGACCTAGGCCTGCCCATCAACAACTCTGCTGGGGACAAGTTATTTGATGGGCTAGAGGATGTGTTGAACACTAAGAAGTTTTTCAAGCTTCTCAGTGATGTCTCCTTGTAGTCACCACAGATTCTCACTGACCCATCAGCCTTAACTGGTGTGACTATGGGTGTTTCCCATCTGGAGTGGTCAGTAGGCTCTAAAACCCTTGAGCAATGAGCTTATCTAATTGTGCATCAATTTTTTCCTTTAAAGCAAATGGGACCCTCCTGGGCTTTAAACGAATTGGGGGCACCTTGGGGTCTAGGCTGAAAGCAATAGGGGTCCCCATATACTTGCCCAGTCCTTCAGCTGAAGACCTCTGGAAACTCAGACTTCAAGGACTCTTCCCAGTCAGCACTGCTCACGTGATGGATGCCAGTCACCTCGATGCCTAGTGGATTGAACCACTCAAGTCCCAGCAAACTTGGGCCATCCTTGTCCACGATGGTCAGGGGCAAACGCTTGGTGTGGCCTTTAAACTGCACGTTGAAATCTCTCGCTCCAACTACTGGAATCTTGTTCCCTTGGTAGTCTTTGAGAGTCAGTGCTTGCTTCTGGAAATGCTTTTTCTGAATTTTGGGAAAAGAGTCTGTGGATAGTGTCCCATGACACCATAGATAAATAAGAGCCTGAGTCCACTTCCATTTGGCAAGGCCTTCCTTCAATAAACACCTTCACTGTACTTTTCTGCTATTTAAGGGTGAAGAGTGACCAATAGTGATTGTTTGGTGAGTTTCATTCTTGCCATTTGCTTCTAAATTTAGCCCCATTTTTCAAGGGAATTGTTGGGCTTAAAGTCTCTATCAGGAAATTTCTTCCTAACTGGTGGAGTTCTGGATGATTTGCAGACTCTGGCTATGTGACCCGCTTCTCAACGTAGGCAAATGGAGTCAAAGAACTTGCATTCAGTGCGGGGTGGCCCCCCCACAGCCTCTGCAATAGAACCCTTGCTGTTTTTCCCAGAGTCTTTTCTTTTCTTCTCCATTCTGAGTTTAAAAATCCCTCCTCTGTCTCACTGCCATCAGAATCAGAGTCTATTTGTTCATAATGAGCTGTTGTGGATTTTCCCCATCAGAATGGCTTGAGGCCTGGCTTGAGGCCTTGTTAATCTTTTTTCATGGCAGCAGCTGAGGACTTGGTGGCTTCGCTGAAACAGCTTCTTCAATGGCCTCTTTAAAGCGTGATCTTAGGTCTCATTAAAAGTTTGCTTTGTAAAACCTTATCTTTTAGGCCTAAGACAAACCGATCACGCATGGCCTCTTCTAAGTTGGTAAAGTCACAAGCACCCCCAATGTCCCTTAAACTTGCCACAAGTCATTAACATTCTCGCTATCCCCTTGATCCCGATGGTAAAATTCATGTCTCTTAATGAGGCACGATACTTGTGGGGCGTAATGGGCTCTTAAAAGTTTCTCCAAATTGGGCCATTCCATTACCTTCAGCTCTGCTGCTCCCGCCAACGCCAGCCATTTGAAGACTGCGGACGCGAGTGCGAGAAAGACCGCCCTCTTCCGTCTCGGGGATGCCGGGCAGATTGTTCCCCTCCAGGAACATGTGGAAACGATCCGCATACGATTCCCAGTCTTCCGTCGCGGATCGAACGGTGCTGGGGGGGTGTTCACGCAGCCATCTCGTCAGTTGCTTGTTCGTCGCGTCGTCTTTCTTCGGGAAATCCCATCCTCGCCAGTGTTAAGTTTGCATGAAGAGTCAGACGCGAGGAGTTCCAGCAAAGAAGTTTATTAGTGACTACAGTCGAATGAACCCGCCCTGGCTTGGCTACGGCTGCTTTTATGCCTGCAGTCGTGAGCTGCCAGCCAATGGGAGTTTCTTCCCGCACTATTTAAACCAATACCATTTGACATTTTACAAGAACAGTTCAAATAAACCAATAACATTCAAACCTACATACATAACACATAGGTTTTGATGGATGGTGGGGGATGATGGAAGGATTGCATTTCTTCACAGCCATCTGGTCATTAGCACTCTCTGAGAACTGTTGACGTCTTTATGGGTTTATGGTGATGGGTTCACTGTTTGCAGAGCTGAGGGACCAGGTTGGAGACAGACTTCCAGAGCAGGGGTGTCAAACTCAAGGCCCGAGGCTGGATCTGACCAGCCAAGTGCTTAGATCTGGCCCATGGGGCCACCCTGAAACAGCTGGGGACTGACTCATAATGCTCTCTGCCAGTGAAAATGGAGCCCTGTGAGGGCCACAGCTGGACCTTCCAAGCTCCATTTTTGCTGGCAGAGGGTTGCAGGAGGGTGTCACAGCTGAAATGGAGCTGGGAGCCCATTTTCACTGATAGAGCACTCAGGCCACCACAGATGCCCATGACACAAGTGACATCAAGCTGGCCACCCACCCTATCCACCCAAGGTCAAATACACCTCTGATGAGGTCCTCAATGAAATCAAGTTTGACATCCCTGTCCTAGAGCATACTGTATGAATCTATGCTGTCACCAGATAGAAGGCATACAGTCAATCAGCCAGAATCTTTTCTTGGTCCTTCTCCACTTGCACATGCCCTGGCATCATCTCTCATCTC
>CM019148.1:22468857-22479151 GCA_009733165.1 Naja naja | reverse complement strand
TCAGTGTGATGCTGCCAGGGAGGCGTTCCCGAATACCCTGGACCCAAGCCATTTAGGTCTTTATAAGTTGTTACTAACACCTTGAAGGAAACCGGAAGGCAACGGCAACCAATGCAAGTCGCGCGAGGAGGTGTAACATGGGAGTATCGGGATACCCCATCACTGCCACGCCACGACGCATTCTGCACCAGCTGCAACCTCCGAGTAATCCGCAAGGGTAGCCCCATGTAGAGAGCGTTGCAGTAGTCGATTCTGGAAGTGATGAGCGCATGAGTGACCATTCGAAGGGCATCTCGGTTCAGATAAGGGCGAAGCTGCCGAACCAGCCAAACCTGGGCAAAAGCCCCCCTGCCCACAGCCCCCACTTGCTCCTCCAGATTGAGCTGTGCATCCAGGAGGACACCCAGGTTCCTCACCCTATCCATGGGGGGTAACACCTCCCCCCCCCCATGACCAAAGATGGCACTTCCACTGAACACCAAGATGCTGGTAAGAATAGCCACTCGGTCTTGGCCGGATTGAGCCGGAGCCTGTTACTCCCCATCCAGGCCTGCACTGCCTCCAGGCACCGGGACACCACCGAGAGAGCATCGCTGATCTGGTCTGGGGTGGAGATATAAAGCTGGGTATCATCTGCATATTGATGATACCTCACCAAAACCACGGATGTTCTCGCCCAGCGGTTTCATGTAGATATTAACAGGAGGTGAGAGAACCCGACCCCTGGGGCACCCCACAAGTGAGGGCCTCAGGGACGATCTCTGCTCTCCTGCCAACACCGACTGTGAGTGGTCGAAAGGTAAGGAGAACCGTGGCGGTGCCCCCTCCCTACCCCACTGCAGAAGGATACCATGGTGCGATGGTATCGAAGCCGCTGAGAGATCTAAAGGACCAGGACAGAAAAACCCCTGTCCCGAGCCCTCAGAGATCATCCATCAGTGCGACCAATGCTGTCTGGTGCTGTGCGGGCCTGAAACCAATTGGTACAGGTCGAGATAATCAGTTTCCAGGAACAGCAGAAACTGCTGAACCACCACGCTCTCAACAACCTTCGCTAAAAGCGAGGTTGGAGACAGGAGATAGTTATTCAAACGGTTGGTCCAGAGCAGGCTTCTTGAGGAGGGGTCACCACCACCTCTTTCAAGGCAGCGGGAAAACCCCTCTCACTCAAAGTTGACAACTGCCTGGAGCCAACCACGTTAACCTCCTGGAGGCATAAACCAACCAGGAAGGACACAGGTCCAATAAAAACGTGGTGGAAGACAGCCTCCATGATCCTGTCCACTTCATCCAGGAGACAGGGTCAAACTCAACCCAGATAGGATCCACAAGACTCATGCCACCTCCATCATCTAAACCCTGCCAGTCCAAGCCGGCCCATCATCTAAACCCTGCCAGTCCAAGCTGCCCAATCTGAGCGATCTTATCCGCCAGATGTAGACTAAATTTCCTCTGCTCTGCCTCGCAAAGGGTCCCCTCTCTAAATGCAAGAGGGGCGAGTGACCCTGAACAGGGCTGCAGGGCGATCATTCTGGACGGATTAGAGCGGAGAAATAAACACATCTCGCTCTAATGCTTCCAGATAAGTCCTAATATAGGCTCTTAGCTGGACACGGTCAGACTCGGAACGACTAGTCCTCCACCTGCTCTCCAGGCATCTCCTCCGCCACTTCATCCCCCAAAGCTCCTCCGAGAACCAAGGAGCCAAACGAGATCTGCGGAGGAAGAGGCCACAAGGGACAACCGCCGAGTGCTGCCGAGGCGGCCTGTTGCTGCTGCGCCACCAAGGTCTCAGACGGGCTGTGGTCGAGGGAGGTGGGCAAGAACCCCAGAGCCATCTGAAACCTCTCTGGGTCCATCAGGCCTGGGGTGGAACCATCGTATCGGCTCCTCATCCCAGCAGCGAGGAGCAGCAAGTTGGAAAACCAGCCTCAGGAGATAGTGATCTGTCCATGATAGGGGTAAAACAACCGAGATCCACCCCCAGATCGCTACACCACTGTCCCGAGATAAAAACCAGGTCGAGCATGTTCCCCCCCTCATGGGTGGGTCCCTGAATCACCTGGGTCAGGTCCATGGCTGTCATGGATGCCAAGAGTGTCCATTGAGTTTGACACCCATTGAGTTTTTGACACCCATGGATTAGAGCATCTCTGCAGTTTCACACTTTCACGGAAATTTATTTATTTGTTTGTTTGTTTGTTTGTTTGTTTATCAAGCATGTATGAGAAAACAAATATAAGTATGAACATAACATATAAACATATAAGTATATAAATATATACATAATAAATGAGTACGAATAAATGCAAACAGTAGGACAGGGATGGTAGGCATGCTGGTGCGCTTATGCACGTTCCCTTACAGACCTCTTAGGAATAGAGTGAGGTCCACGGTAGACAGTTTAAGGTTAAAGTTTTGGGGGTTTGAGCAGTGGTGGGATTCAAAAAATTTTACTACAGGTTCTGTGGGTGGCTTGGTGGGCATGGCAGGGGAAGGATACTGTAAAATCTCCAGTCAGAGGTGGTATTTGCTGGTTCTCCGAACTACTCAAAATTTCCGCTATCGGTTCTCCAGAACTGGTCAGAACCTGCTGAATACCACCTCTGGGTTTGAGGATGTAACAACAGAGTCAGGTAGTGAGTTCCAGGCATTGACCACTCTGTTGCTGAAGTTGTATTTTCTGCAATCGAGTTTGGAGTGGTTTACTTTTCTATCTATTGTTTGCCCCTGTGTTATTGCAACTGAAGCTCATTTTGAAGTCATTGACAGGTAGGACGTTTCTTATTACTTCTGCATGTGCATGTTCAAATTTTGAGCTAGCTTTACAGATTTTTTTTCGTTCCTATGAATGATACTCACTTATTCACTATTGTTTCACACACACACACACACACACACACATCAATCCTGTTCTTTTAGGGCAGGGTTGGTTAAATGTACAGCAAGGAGCCAGTTAGCATGTTGAACAAAGAACTCTTCCCCAAAGTTTAAACCTTTCTTTACCTTGTTTCTCTCTAGAACATCCTGCAGCCTGGCTCCTTTGCAACTGAGCAGCCAACGTGTAGTTAAAAATCCAATTCTTTGATTATTTTTAGCTCAATATGTCACATAAGCTCTAAAATGGGCTAATTCTCTGGCTGGTCTTTGTGTAGAACAAGAAATTCAGCAGGCACGGTTTGCTTCTCTGCTTTACAAATGTGGAATGTCTGCAGTTTTGTTCTCTCTCTCTCTCTCTCTCTCTCTCTCTCTCTCTCTCTCTGTCTCTCTCTGTCTCTCTCTCTCTCCTTTTAATCATTTGTTTCTAATGTTTTCCCATCCACACAATTGCAAAAGGTCAAATCCAACCCAACGGCACCCACCTACCAAAACGAACTAAAAGTTGGAAATCTCAGAAGTGTTTTGATCTTTCTGCGGTTACAACCGTTAGAGAAGAATTTGAAAGCAAAGCAAGTTTGCAGTAATTCATCCATGAATTATTGTAACAGCCAAAGGAGTCCTGTTAAAAAAAATTTTTTTGTGCTCAAAGAGATGAAATGTTTACACCAGAAATGTATGTGTATCTTTTCCGTAAGAAGATAATTTCTGGTTGTAGAAAACCATTTTCGCAGCCTTATCTTTAATTGTAGTTGTTGAATGCAATTATTTGTATTTCTTTAATCTTGCAATGATCAAGGCAGGACTTGATCCCAGCAGAAACTAATGTTTTCACCATTAATATACATGCTGAGGGAAGTAATATATTATTGGAACAGAGCTCGGTGAAAGTGAAATAAGTTGTTCGCTTTCTCTAACCATACGCAGAGTACAAAAAACGGGGGGGCATTTGGCAAGAACAAAGCAGCAGGTTACAAGATGAATTTTGAATAAATAAGAAGAAGCTACTCAAATAATAAGAGCCAGTTTGGGTTAGTGGTTAAGGTGCCGAGCCAGAAACCATGACCAGATCAGACCTAAGTTCTATTCCTGTCTTAAATGTGAATCTGGCTGGGTGGCTTTAGACCAGGGGTGTCAAACCAGGGGTGGGTTGCTGGGAGTCCACAGGGGTTCGGGAGACCCGCTAGGTAAGATTCTGTGCAGTTCAGAGAACACCCAAATCCCACTCCTGGCTGGCCCCGCCCTACCCCATCCCGCCCTCCCAGGAGTCCCCATGTGGCCCGTTTTGGATGCAAGTAAAGGCAGGGCAAAAAACAGGCCTCCCAGAAGTTCAAGAAGGCTGGAAATGGGCCTGTTGACAGCTTCCAGAAGGTAGAGGAAAGCCTCCAGAGCCCGGGAGGGTAAAAACACCCCTCTCACCGTAGTGCAGGAGGCCATCTAGGCCATGCCCACCATAGCCACGCCCAGCCAGCAACCAGGCAGAGAACCCTTTGCTAAATTTTTTGAACCCCATCCCTGTGTCAAACTCGATTTCATTGAGGGCCACATCAGGGATATGTTTGACCTCAAAGAGTCAGGGTAGGATGGTGGGTGGAGTTGGGTGTGGTCATGGTGGGAGTGGTCATGGTGGGTGTGGTCGTGGTGGGCGTGGCCATGATAGGCGTTTGACACAGGCTCAAGATGCACTTTTTCCCCTTCTCGTCTTTCTTTCCAAAGTTCTTTACTATAACCATTTTCCTATTCTTCTACCAGATATTACTGGAAAACATTTATTATTTATTCTTCATTTTGCACTAAACTTTTTATTTCTAAATTTATACCCCATTGTTTAATAGTAAATTGCTTTTCCAGGCAAAAATACTGTGTATACTATTGTGTTTTTACTATTCAACTCATAATAAAAATACCATAGCATAAATAACATGATAATACAAAATCTAACAGCAGAGGTAAATTTCCAGGATAGTAAACAGAAGTGGCTGTCAATTATACATACAGAATAGAATACAGAATATAGAATACAGAATACAGAATGTATAGTTGATTGTAGATTAAATGGACCTACAGTATGTAAAATCTGGCATTAAATTGTAATATTAACACAGGATGTTGCTTGTTTTCTATCCAGATCAGGCACTTACTTGAGGCCACATAATTGTAATCCAGTCCAAGCCAGTCCTCCTGCAGCACTCTGCCGGCCGAGAATGGGTCACGCGGAAGCCCCGGGCAGCCCGTTTTCGGCCTCCTGCAGCATTCTGCTGGCTAAAAATGGGCAGCAGGGGGGCCACATGCGATCCCCATGGTTCATTTTGGCTGGCAGAGACACTGCAGGTCAGTCTTTTGATATTTGCAGACCGGCCCCATGGGCCAGATCTAAGCATCCCGTGGGCCGAATCCGGCCCATGGGTCTTGAGTTTGACACCCCTTGCTTTAGACCAATGACTGTTTCTTTAGTTTTAAAAAGAAGCAAGAGCAAAAACAATTATGAAAATCTTGCCAAGGAAACTGTAGGAACTTGTCCAGCCAATTGTCTAGAGTCAAGGCTGCCTTGAAAGCACACCCATAATTTTAACGTGAATAATTCTATGTATATGAAGCAAAAAATGTAAACTAAATATAGTAGGGTTGAGATAAAGTACAGGTAATCCTCAACTGACAACCACGATTGAGCCCAAAATGTATGTTACTAAGTGAGACGTTTGTTAAGTGAGCTTTGACCCATTGTACAACCTTTCTTGCCACACTTGTTCAATAAATAACTGCAGCTGTTAAGTTAGTAACATGGCTAAGTGAACCTGCCTTCCCCATTGACTTTGCTTGTCAATGCAAAAGCTGGTCACATGATCCCAGGTACTGCAACTGTCATAAATATGAACCAGCTACTAAGCATCTGAATTTTGATCAGTGATCATGAGAATTTATTTATTTATTTATTTATTTATTCGACTTGTATGCCGCCCTATTCCCTAAGGACTCAGGGTGAACATTAAACAGAGAAAAATTTACAATAAAACAAAATTAAACAAGTAAACAGGGGTGGGATTCAATTTTTTTAACAACCAGTTCTGTGAGGGTGGCTTAGTTGGTGGGTGTGGCTTGGTGGTCATGTGACTGGGTGGGCATGACCAACTCGGCATCACTCATGTCAAGGGGCGTTTCTCCTCGCCTGGCCTCTCATGACAGTGGGGATGCTGCAATGGTCATAAGTGTGAAAAATGGTCATAATTCACCTTTTTCAGTTCTGTTGTAACTTTGAACAGTCACCAAATGCACTGTTGTAAGTAGAGGACTACCTGTAACATGCATGAGTTATATTACAAGGCAGTTATTTATATGGCATTACCTCTTTTCTTTTGGAAAGAACAGCAATGTATTTGCTTGATCTACTGATTTGAATTTTAAAAGAAAAATATTTGCAGCCATATCAAACACCTTTATATGGGGAAGGGTTACATTTATTTTAGACTAGGCCTGGGGAAACCAGCTTGAGATCTCTGAACTGTGATGAACATGTGCCTACAAGGATAGAAAAACTCTTGGGACCAGATGGGCATACATTACAGGAATTGGGGTAGCTAATTCTGGCTAATTCTGCTGATTGCCGACTGTCAGCAATTCGGCAGTTCAAGTCTCACTGCGGGTTGACTCAGTCCTCCATCCTTCTGAGGTCAGTAAATTGAGGATCCAGATTATTACAATAATAATTATAATAATAAATGGTGCATTGAATCACAAACCTGAGTGGCAATGTTTCTTACGGTTTTTGATGTAGCCTTGAGCCATGGTGGCATAGTAGTTAGAATGCAGTCTTGCAGGCTAACTCTGCATTCCACTGCCAGGAGTTCAATCCAGCTCAAGGTTGACTCAGCCTTCCATCCTTCCAAGGTCAGTAAAATGAAGACCCAGATTGTTGGGGGCAATACAGTTTGTAAACTTCTTAGAGGGCTGTAATGCACTGTGAAGCGGTATATAAGTCTAAATGCTATTGCTAGTACTATTGACAATTGAGACTAGATGGTGGAGGGATGGAAGGATAGGTTTTGATAGGATGGTGGGGAAGGATGGAAGGATTGCATTTCTTCACAGCCATCTGGTCATTAGCACTCTCTGAGAACTGTTGACGCTCCTTGCGGGTTTATGGTGATGGGTTCACTGTTTGGCAGAGCTGAGGGACCAGGTTGGAGACAGATCCTCCTAGAGCAGGGGTGTCAAACTCAAGGCCCGGAGGCTGGATCTGACCCGCCAAGTGCTTAGATCTGGCCCATGGGGCCACCCTGGAAACAGCTAAGGACTGACCCACAATGCCTCTGCCAGTGAAAATGGAGCCTGTGAGGGCCACAGCTGGACCTTCCAAGCTCCATTTTTGCTGGCAGAGGGTTGCAGGAGGCTGTCACAGCTGAAAATGGAGCTTGGGAGCCCATTTTCACTGATAGAGCACTCAGGCCACCACAGATGCCCATGACACAAGTGACATCAAGCTGGCCACACCCACCCTATCCACCCAAGGTCAAATACACCTCTGATGAGGTCCTCAATGAAATCAAGTTTGACATCCCTGTCCTAGAGCATACTGTATGAATCTATGCTGTCACCAGATAGAAGGCACACAGTCAATCAGCCAGGAATCTTTTCTTGGTCCTTCTCCACTTGCACATGCCCTGGCATCATCTCTCATCTCATCCTCTGCCCTGCCCTGTCCTGCCCATGAGAGAGGCAGAATGTACTCACCTTTAACTGAACTGTTGCTAAATAGTCTTTTCCCCTTTAGTCCAACACTAAGAAAAGTTATTAGATGGTCACCCATTTAATTTTCCTCCACATCCATGTTTGCTTTCAGTTCCTTTTTTTTTTATAAAACAAGGGTGGGGCTGTTTTAACCCTCCTTCCCAATACTTTTCCACAGCCTGCCAGACCATGAAGAGGAGTGGTAGGGGTAGAGTAATCCTCGATTAACAACAGCTCATTTAGTGACTGTTCAAAGTTACAACAGCATTGACAAAAATGAGTTATGACTATTTTTCACACATGTAACCTGTCAACTCGTAAAGCTTCCCTGACCCACTCCCGAGTTGCCATAGGCAGGGGAATGGGAAGTCATGCCTTGCAGCTGCACCAAGGAATTTACTCCTCAGTCATAACACGATGCAGTCTGGCCGAGCAAGTCAAGGCCATCTCAATGGATACCAGCAATGCCTGGAGGGTGTCATGCCCCTGTTGGAATCTGATTCTGAGGGGAGGTCAAGCAGCTGACAGGAGTGGAAGTGTGGCTCCGGTGGCTGGGGAAGAAACTGGGGAAGAGCAGTCTGGCTGGGTCTTCAGAGAGAAGACCCGGGCCTCCTCTTCATTCTAGGGCATGCAGGAGGAACGGAGAAGGGAGCAATGTGAGTTATGTGGGTTATGGGGAGAAAAGGGCCCTGATTCCTTCATTAGCTGCAGCTGGAAAAACAGGATTTAAAAGGCGTTTGCACACAGCACCTTGCTGGAAGCAAAGCGTGAATTATCGTTGTTTGTCAAGTCTTATCTGGGTTCCGGCGTCCTCCCAACTGTGTGTGTTTCATTATCTTTTGAAGTCTGCAATTCCTTATCCTACCCGTCTCGTTAATTGCTGCAGTGTGGTTTGTGTTGGTTTTTATTTATAATCTATATGTACTGTGGGTTCAGACTGAATTTCTTCCCTTTAAAAACTGTTCTTGTTCTCCATCCGATGATAACTGGACACTGGGGCCAAGTTGGAGGTATTAAAGGGACTCTACCTACTTTGGAACTTTGTTGCTTTGTGCCACACCGAAGTCATCACAGAGGGAGTGACTTCTACAACCCATGAAATCACCTCTTTGGGGAATGTGACAGGTGGTACACTTTGGGGGGAGGGGGAAACAGGGTCAGAGGCAAGAATCGAAGGGGTGAAGTCAGAGTTGGCTTCACCTAGGCAATGCTGACATGGTGCTCCTAATAAAAGACTGGATTTTTATTGCTAGATGGCGTGAGACTCTTAATTGAGTTAGGGCACTGGTCAGAACCATTGCAGCATTCCCATGGTCCCATGATGAGAATTCAGATGCTTGGCAACCGACTACTGTATTTATGACAGTTGCAGTGTCTCAGGGTCATGTGATCACCTTTGCGACCTTGGACAAGCAAAGCCAATGGGGAAGCCAGATTCACCTTAACAACCGTGTTACTAACTTAACAACCACAGTGATTCATTTAACAACTGTGGCAAGCAAGGTTGTAAATGGGGCAACTTCACTTCACAAATGTCTCACTAGCAAAAAAATTTGGGAGTCAATTTTGGTTGTAGGTCAAGAACTACCTTGCCTTGATGGTGCAGAAGCAAAGAGGTGGGGTGGGGTTGCAGAACTGGGGCCAAAAGAGAGCAAGAGCCACTGGGGAAGGGGAAAGGGTTGGAGCTGAGTAGAAGAAGCAGAAGGGGTTCATCCAAACACTCACCTTGCTATAAGCTTGCAAAGTTTCAAGGATGATCCCATTCGAGCCCACCTGGGTGAACCTTCAGGAGAATTGCACAGCAGGGTTCCCACAAACGTGTAAATTTTATTGCCACATGTTCAATAAGCAACTGCTGGACATCGAATGGCAATACATCATTGTCAGTTGCATTTCAAAGGGTGAGACTCTGCTTCCAAAATCCTTGGGAAATGAAAGTTGCAATTAATTCATGCCCTGAATCCAGAATTTGCCAAGTGGGTGGGGAGGAACAGAAGAAGGATCATCTGCTGGTCAACAGATGGGAGTTTAATGAAATTGCTGAAGGAAAGCTACCAAGTACCAACTAAGTATATGAAATTTGAAGGTGATCAAAGGTAGTGCATCCAAATTGGATTAAAGATAAACATGTAAACTTATTTCCCTAATAAGACAGAGCTAAAAGACTTGCCACAGGGCACCACTAGAGGTTCAAAAATCACTCTGTAGAAAACTGCCAGTAGCTGATAATTAAAGAAGTTCCTGGGAGAATTGTTTTGTTTTATTTTTTCAGTGCATTTTGGATGGGTGTGTGAGAAACTAACTTCATCACCATTTCAGAAAGAAGATGAAATCCAAAGAGAATTCTTTCTCTAGCTTTCTAAGAAAAACTAGCAGGTTTTTCTAAAAAGTTATGATGCTTATATAGATCACACAGCTTGGAAAAGTACCACATGCTAACACTCATAACCACCTATTCACCCCAAGGAAGATAATTTATTCCTAAACAGAAATGAGATCATAACAAATAGATCAGTGGAATGTGATTCTCAATGGTTTACATTTATGCTGCATAAATACAGGCACTCCTCACTTAAGGTCAGTAATTGGGACCTGCAATTCTGTTGTTAAGTGACACAGTCCTAAAAACACAATGTCCCATGACTGCACTGATTTATAATGGCAGTTGCAATAGTTCCAGTTGCTGCCATTA
>CM019148.1:22224883-22467857 GCA_009733165.1 Naja naja | reverse complement strand
AGGTTCAAAAATCACTCTGTAAAAACTGCCAGTAGCTGATAATTAAAGAAGTTCCTGGGAGAATTGTTTTGTTTTATTTTTTCAGTGCATTTTGGATGGGTGTGTGAGAAACTAACTTCATCACCATTTCAGAAAGAAGATGAAATCCAAAGAGAATTCTTTCTCTAGCTTTCTAAGAAAACTAGCAGGTTTTTCTAAAAGTTACGATGCTATATAGATCACACAGCTTGAAAAGTACCACATGCTAACACTCATAACCACCTATTCACCCCAAGGAAGATAATTTATTCCTAAACAGAAATGAGATCATAACAAATAGATCAGTGGAATGTGATTCTCAATGGTTTACATTTATGCTGCATAAATACAGGCACTCCTCACTTAAGGTCAGTAATTGGGACCTGCAATTCTGTTGTTAAGTGACACAGTCACAAAACACAATGTCCCATGACTGCACTGATTTATAATGGCAGTTGCAATAGTTCCAGTTGCTGCCATTAGGCAAATTCCACGCGGTAGCAGTATTCCCTGGTCGCATGATCATCATTTGCAACCTCCTGGTAACTTCCCCATGGACTGTTTGTACAAAGTTGGCAGTGAAGATTGTGAATGGCATTCACATGACCAAGGGATGTTGCGACCATTGTAATTGTGAGCTAGTTTCCAAGCAACTGACTCATGATCGTGTGACTGCAGCAGTGGTGGTATTCTATCAGTTCGGCCCGGTTCAGCCGAACAGGTAGTAAAAAATGCTACCGTTTGGCTGAACCAGTAGTAAACAAACAGCTACCGGTTCAGCCAAACTGGTATTTCTTTCTTTTTTCTCCCAACAATCAGCTGTTCCAACAATCAGCTGTGCTGGGATCCCCCTCGCTGTCTTACTGCTTTGCCCAGGAGGCTTCCCTGAGACCCAGGAGGCAAAAAGTGGCACGGGGGTGCTGCAAAAAAAAAGATGAACCCCCACCCAGTCACATGGCCATGCCCACTTAGCCACTCCCACCTAGCCACGCCCACAGAACTGATAGTAAAAATATTTGCATCCCACCCCTGGGCTGCAGGGACATTGCAGTGGTCACAAGCATAAATCCCTTGTCCAGAAACTTCATAAGTTCGAACCAACACTGAACAAGTGGCTGCTGAATGAGACTACCTGTATTTTTTGTAGTTAACTACAAGATACAATTCTAAATGTACACCCCATGAAATGAATTATACCTGGTTGATGGCTTGTTTATGAGCTGTTCCCAGCTTCTTTCCTTGAGGGAAGCTGAAGACAGTGGTTCAAACTTCTTTGGACAGAAAAAAAATGGTAATGGGGTTATTATCCAGTTGGGATGATACCCTATTGAAGTGAGAGCCATTTAGGCTGTCTGGTTGAAAACAAGTCTTGCTTAAAGCAACCCAGTGGTAGAAATAAACTTCTTACCTTTTCCATGTATCCTGCTGAGGAATTGAGAATATAGTTCAGCTACAATTAGATTGTGGTAGTGTATAAGTGAATCATTGAACAAATCAACCCAGGATTCTCACTTGAGGCACAAATCACCAGGGTCAAATGATCATACTTTGGTCACATTATGCAAAGACCAAGCTCTCTGGAAAAGGTTCTAATGTTAGGAAAGATGGAAAGAAAGGGAAGAGATGACCAACAGCAACATTGATAGACTTAGATAAACCATTGGAATGCCATGTTAAGAGACAGATCATTTAGAGAAAATCTATCTGGTCACTAGGAGGTAACTTCAACTTTCTGGTCTGGGATCATCAAAGGAAACTGATTAGCAAGTCAGAAGAAAGTCTGTCCATGTGACTGTTCAGCTACTGAATTTCATTTTGCCCAAGAGTTGATCATGGTTAATTGTGTAAAATAGAATAGAATAGAATAGAATAGAATAGAATAGAATAGAATAGAATAGAATAGAATAGAACAGAATTCTTTATTGGCCAAGTGTGATTGGACACACAAGCTATTTGTCTTGGTGCAAATGCTGTCAATGCACATAAAAGAAAAGATACATTCGTCAAGAGTCAAGAATCATAAGATACAACACTTAATGATCGTCACAGGATACAATAAGCAATCAAATCATACTAGGAAATATAAATCGTAAGGATACAAGCAACAGAGTTACAGTCATACAGTCACAAGTGGGAGGGGATGGGTGATAAGGAGTGATGAGAAGATTAACAATAACAGTAGTGCAAACTTTGTAAATAGTTGAACAGTGTTGAGGGAATTATTTGTTTAGCAGAGTGATGGCTTTTGGGAAAAAACTGTTCTTGTGTCTAGTTGTTCTAGTGTGCAATGCTCTATAGTATCGTTTTGAAGGCAGGAGTTGAACAGCTTATGTCCAGGATGTGAGGGTCTGTAAATATTTTCACAGCCCTCTTTCTGACTCGAGCATTATACAGGTCCTCAATTGAAGGCAGGTTGGTAGTAATTGTTTTTTTCTGCAGTCCTAATTATCCTCTGAAGTCTGTGTCTGTCCTGTTGAGCTGCAGAACCAAACCAGACAGTTATAGAGGTGCAGATGATAGACTCAGTAATTCCTCTGTAGAACTGTATCAGCAGCTCCTTGGGCAGTTTGAGCTTTCTGAGTTGGCGCAGAAAGAACATTCTTTGTTGTGCTTTTTTGATGACATTTTTATGTTAGGTGTCCATTTTAGGTCATGTGATATAATAGAACCTAGAAATTTGAAGGTCTCTACTGTTGATACTATGCTGTCTAGTACTGTAAGAGGTGGTAGTATGGGAGGGTTTCTTCTAAAGTCTACCACCATTTCTACAGTTTTGAGTGTGTTCAGTTCCAGATTGTTCTGGTTACACCACAAAGCAACTTATACAACCTCCTGTCTGTATGCAGATTCGTCATTGTCTTGAATGAGACCAATCACTGTTGTGTCACCTGCAAACTTCAGTATTTTAACAGATGGATCATTTGAGATGCAGTCATTGGTATATAGGGAGAAGAGACATGGAGAAAGCACACAGCCTTGGGGGGGGGCTGTGCTAATTGTACAGGTATCAGATGTGATTGTGCCTAGCTTCACCTGCTGCTTCCTGTCTGTTAGGAAGCTTATGATCCACTTACAAGTATGTTCAGGTACTGTTAGTTGGTTTAATTTAGTTAGAAGAATGTCTGGAATGATGGTATTTTGAATGCTGAACTGGTCTACAAAGAGGACCCTTGCGTAGGTATTGGGAGATTCAAGGTGTTGTAGGATGTAATGCCGACCCATATTAACATATTAAATCAGAAATGTCTATTGAGATCAATTTGCTATACTTACTAAGTGGAATCTTTAACCTTAGAAGCAACATGGCTCTGAACAGAGTTGCTGTTAGATCTTCTCAATTTACTTTTAGCCTTAGCCCAGGTTGTAAGTGTGAGGATAATAACCATGTGTTGCCTGTCTATGGAGATTCTCATTTGTCCAGGTCATGGTTGTCCCAAAGGTGCTTTTCAAGAGGCAACTGGACTTTCTTGTTTTTCTTTGAAGACATTTCACTTCTCATCCAAGAAGCTTCTTCAGCTCTGACTGGATGGTAGAGAATGGAAGGTTGTATGCACCTTGCAGACAGCTGGTCATTTGCTTCTTTTAGCAATTCATTAAGGTCACCTGGAGATTTATCTGTGTCATCAGACCCCTTTGAAAGAGGGGTCAAAGAGGCCATCTACGTCAAAATTGAACAGCCTACTCTTAACAGTGGGGGTGGGATACAACATCATCTATCTCCAATCTACAACACAGTCCTTTCAACAGTTCCAAGAAGGCTCTACACCCATTTGCACCACAAACATGACCCTGACAACACAGATGAACTTCCAGGTGACCTTGATGACTAGCTAAAGAATGCAAATGACCAGCTGTCTGCAAGAAGTATAAATCCTTCTATTCCCCACTCTCCAGTCAGAGCTGAAGAAGCTTTTTGGATGAAAAGTGAAACATCTTCAAAGAAAAACCAGAAAGTCCAGTTGCCTCTTGGAAAAGCACCTTTGAGACATACTTTTCCATTCCATGGTACAGAAATCAGTTGAATTAGCCTTTCTTGAACCCTAATGCTTAAAAATGCCATGCTTTACACATTGTGCTAACCCAAAAGCAAGCTAAAATGTAAAAACAATAGTTATCATATGAGATCTCAGCTAGTATAATTTATAGAGCATGATTTATGCCTTATTACATTTTGCAAAGCTAGTCATTTTGCAAATCTTTAGTTAAAATGAATTAGACTGTTTCTGAATGCTAGTTTAGGGAACAAAGAGACTGCAAAATGTCCATCTCTCTCTTCTAGTTTTGCCATCAAAATGCAAAAATGTCACATATGATAACATCATCATAGGAATACAGGTAATCTTTGACTTATGAGCACAATTGAGCCCAAAATATCTGTGTTAAATGAGACATTTGTTAAATGAGTTTTGCCCCATTTTTCTACTTTCCTTGCCACGGCTGTTAAGTGAACCACTATGCCTGTTAGATTAGTGACACTGTTGTTAAGTGAATCTGATTTCCCCATTGACTTTGCTTGTTAGAAGGTTGCAAAAGGTGATCACACTACATTAGTCATAAACAAACTGTTGTAAGTCAAGGATTACATGTACTGCCTTTACATACTCGCCTTCCAACATTTGACACAAGTATGTAGGAGATGACATTTGCTTGCTGATGTAATTATGCATGGATTATCATGTGCTCCCTCTCATCTCCCCTGCTGGGTTTTGCCTCAGGTTATTCTTTTCAGAAAAAAGAATACAGAACTCCTTACCTTAGCAAAGTTATGACGGACCCACTTGTTCTGACCAAGTCTTCCTCAGACTGTAATTAAGCACACGCTTGGTTAAAACAACTCTTGTTTTATTTCAACACTGGAAATTATGTTCATTCCCAGCCTGTAATGAGTCCCAAACAGTCCCTCGAGATAAGCACCCACCTTTCTCTCCTTTGAATTGCTGCCAACAACAAAAGTGCCAAATGGACTATTAAAAAACCCAACCAAAGTACAAAGTCCACACAGAGATTCAAGGATTAATCTGAACTGAATAAACGACTTTGCTTCCTACAAAGGTTTCTTCACCTTTGCCTGTCCTTTATACCTTATGGGAGGGGCAATCACCTCCAAGCCTCACTCCCTTGTTGCTCCTTTTGTCTCAGCTGCTCTTGTCTTCTAGCAGCTCTGCGCACATGCGCACTGGGAACAGGCTCCCCTTGTTCCTCTGCTTCGCTACTGCCAGACTCCGGAGGCTCTGGAGTCAGCACCCCACTCCCAGATGATCCAGGCCCCATCTCTGCGAGTCCTCTCCAGACTCCCGGACTGGTCCCCCGTTCTTCCCCATTGTCCGATTCTGCTGCCATCTGCATAGCTGCCGGCAAACCACAACAACAACATCCCAAAATGTATTTCTGACCCAGTTCTGATGGTCGCTTCCCCAATGGTCACATGACTGCATTTCTGGCACTCAGCCACAGGCCTACATTTATGGCCTTTTGAAGCTTCCCACAGTCACATGAACATGGTTTATGAACTTAGCAACGATGGTTTGTTTGACCACAGCATTCATGTTTAACAATCATTGCAAAAAAAAGGTCATAAAATCAAGTCGGTCAAATGATAGTCTGCTTTACAACCATTACAACTCACAACATATAATGCGGAGGCTCCATTACGAGCATTGGTTGAGGCCTAACTAACTATATTGAATTGTGTGGATTGTTGATCTGATCCAATGAAATGCCTCTTAGAGAAACAGGTTGTAATTGTGCTCAGGATACTACCCGAAGCAACTTGAAAAGTTAGGTGTCCAGTGCTATAAAAGTTGTTCAGAATCCCTGCCAAAATTCATCACTTCAAACCCCAAGCAACAGTGCAATCATATTCACACAGCACACAACTAAATCAGCTGTATGAGAGATGCTAAGTGAAACAACATACTTGTTTCATTTTTGGACAGGGGTTGGTGACTTAATTTAGTTAATGGTCCTATGTTCTAGGACAGGGGTGTCAAACTCAAGGCCCGTGGGCGAATCTGGCTCATGAGGTGCTTAAATCTGGCCCACAGGGCTGGCCTGGAAATAGCAAAGGACCAGCCCACGGGGCCTCTGCTAGGAAAAATGAGGCATGGAGCAGAAGTGGGATCCTACCTGTTCCACTACCGGTTCGGTGATTGCACGCACGCATCTATTGCATGCGTGCAGCTTTCCACACACCAGCTGAGGCCTACAGCGCCAATCAGCTGAGAGGAGAAAGAAGAGAAAAGCACAGGGGTCGGTGGATGGGCCAATCCTGCACTTTTCTCTTCTTTCTCCTCTCAGCTGATTGTTGGAGGCTTTTTACTATTGGGCTGAACTGGTAGCAATTTTGCTACCAGTTTGGCGAACCAGCATACCACCACTGGCATGGGAGGGCATGTAGCCCCCTGCACCCCATTTTAGCCTGGATGGCCTCTTGCAGCACCCTGCTGGCCAAAATGGGTGCAAGCTGCGCACCCTGTGCCCGTTTTGGCCATAAAGTGATGCAGGAGGCTGTCCAGGCCGAAAATGGAACATGGGCGTGGGTGCACGCAGCCCTCCCGTGCCCCATTTTAGCCAGCAGGGTGCTGCAGAAGGTATCTGTCCCATCTTACCCCTCCCCGGTGGCTTGTGGAAAGAACTACAATGCTGATCCGCCCTCGAAGAAATCCAGTTTGACACCCCTGTTTTAGGATAATTTCAAAAACCAAGTTAAATGTGCTCTATGAATGTTACCAGTGAGAGGCCCTCACAATCTGACACACAAATGGCCCTCGACTTACAACAGTTCATTTAGTAACCATTCAAAGTTACCACAGCAATGAAACAAGTGTTTTTCACACTTACGGCCGTTGCAGCATCCCCGTGGTCACACGATAAAAATTCAGACGCTTGGAACTGATTCATATTTATGACGGTTGCAGTGATCCGGGGTCACGTGATCCTCTTTTGAGATCTTCTGACAAGTCAACAGGGAAGCGAAATTCACTTAACAACTGTGTTACTAGCAATAGCAAAATAGCACTTGGACTTATATACCGCTTTGTAGAGCTTTACAGCCCTCTCTAAGTGGTTTACAGAGTCAAAATATTGCCCCCAACAATCTGGCTCCTCATACGAACTTAACAACTGCAGTGATTCACTTAACAACTGTGACAAGAAAGGTTGTAAAATGGGGCAAAACTCCCTTAACAACTGTCTCATTTAGCAGCTGGAATTTTGGGCTCAATTCTGGTCATAAGTTGAGGACTGTCTGTACTTCATGCAGCTGCCGGTGTTAGTTTTAAATCTGCAGGAATGGGAAAACGTTCCCACCACTGAAATCAGGGTATGTTAAGGTTGCAAAAAAAACAGCGAGCAACTCAGAGATGGTGTTTTATCACTATTCTTATCAGATGGCCTGCAAAAACAGAAAGAAAGAAAGAAAGAAAATGTTTTGCAAAAGTACAGGGCTGTAGGGTTATATGAGATATCCTGGAATGAATGTAAGTGTCATGAAGACTGAGAGGTTCTATGTATCAAAGCAGAGAAAGACGAAGGGACTCCAGCAATTTGTCACCAGAAACTTCAGCAAAGGGGAACAAGGGAGCCAGCCTTGGGGGGTGGGAGAAAAAATAGCCTTCCATCATCACACAATTGCCACCATTTAGATGGAGCTTGGATTAGGGGAAGCACAGCTCATCGCACAGTCACACAGTAGGATTCCAGAAGCAGCTGCCATTATGGGCAGGTTCCATAGAGGTAAGTCAAGGGCTACCTGTATTTCATATGTTCAGTGTTCCAAGTTCAGGAACATATTAGCCGGGGTAGACAAAGCCCTGACAGGTCTCCTAAATGTTGACCCCAATAACCCCTGTGTGCTTGTGGCTGTTTTAAATCAAAAGTCCCAATTTTCATGAGATTACCAATTTTGACCGTATTTTCAAACAAGACCGCATGAGATCACCATCATTTTCAAAAAGACTTCGATGTCCATTGTTGGAAGAAACATCCTTCTGGTTCAGTTCCAAGCAGGGAGAAAGACACAGGAAACATGGAGGCTGGTTGGAAAGATGGTGTATTGACAGACAGGACCACATGGGTTTGAGGTCCTGGGGAGCTGACCACATAGAGTTGAGAATGAGGGTTGTTTATACCTTCTCTTGGGCCTTGCCCTTGAGCTTCCTGTTCCTGTGCAATAAATGTATTCTATTGGCTGTAATCAGACTCACATGGGGCCATGTGGGGGGGGTCATGTTTGTCTGAATCAAATTTGGTTGAAGTCTAGAGGGTGATGCAATGTCCCCAGGTGATTGTGCCATGTGGTGAGCTCTGCTGCTAGATAATCCTATTATGTCCTGGAGGGTCATGCCTTAATCCCATCACCCTGGAGCTGAAGGTCTTTTGACTTCTAGATAGGCTGGCCCCGTCCTTCTCAACCAAATATCTGCTGGGGGCAGGGAGCTGAAGCTCTGAGTTTCTGTCTCCCTTAAGATTTCCATTTCTCTTTTAGGGGAAATATAATATTCTGCCTTTTTAAATATTTCTCAAATTATTTCATTCTTCTAGGAAAGGTGACTTCCCTCACCATGCTATTGTACACATTTCTGCCATGATGTCTGTCCAATCCGCACTGCTACCAGTTCCCTTACTGCTAAGTTTGTTTGTTTGTTTGTTTGTTTGTTTGTTTGTTTGTTAAACATGTACAAGATAACAAGTGTAGGTATGAACCTAAACATGAACGAAGGAAGTAAATACAGATAAATGGGGACAGTAAGACAGGGACAGTAGGCCTGCTGGTGCACTTATGCACGCCCCTTTAAGGATCTCTTAGAATGGGATGAGGTCCACAGTAGACAGTTTGAGGTTGAAGCTGTGAGGGTTTGAGGCTGTAACAACAGAGTCAGGTAGGGCTTTCCAGGCATTGACCACTCTGTTGCTGAAGTCGTATTTTCTGCAATCGAGTTTGAAGCGGTTTACTTTGAGTTTGTATCGCTTGTTTGCCTGTGTGTTATTGTGGTTGAAGCTGAAGACGTCATTGACAGGCAAGACATTGTAACAGACAATTTTGTGTACTATGCTTAGATTGGACCACAGGCAGTGCAGTTCCAGATTGTCCAAGCCCAAAATTTCAAGCCTGGAGGTGTAGGGAATTCTATTGTGAGTAGAGGAGTGGAGTACTTTTCTCGAGAAATACCTCTGAACCCGCTCAATTGTGTTAATGTCCAATATACAGTGTGGGCTCTAGGCAGAATAAATAACACCGTGTCCTCAGCATGCCCCACTCTTCTTGCTTTCTATGCATTTTCTCTCTAACCTAAGTATAATTCTCTTATAATGGGCCACTTAACAAGGCTCCATTTGCCACAAACAGCTTGAGACATTAATCTTATTAGCCAGCACTCATCTGCATGCAAAAACAAATAGATACATCCAACCTTTTGTTTTCTGTGAACAAAAAAATTAAAATAAAATACAAGGTGCAAGGGAAGGGGAGACAGGGAGAGAGAAAGGAAAGAGAATCGCAAGGAAAACTCCTCAGAGATTTGTGGTTGGTGGCAGCTTTACAAATTAAATGCATGGAGCTGGTCTCCTGCGGTTTCTGCCTAGAATTCTATTATCACCTAATACAGTGTCACAGGCAGCTCTGCAATAAGAGACAATTTTTCAGATAAAGTATTAACAATCACTTTTGCAAAACCATATATTTTTCAGTTCATCAGACAGCCAAGTTAGCACCTTGTTACCAGTGGTGGCATTCAAATTTTTACTACCAGTTCTGTGATCGTGGCTTGGTGGGCATGGTGTTGCTTGGTGGGGGTGCTGTTAAGTTTGCATGAAGAGACAGACGCGGAGTGCTTCAAGCTCTTTTGTTTATTAGTGACTACAGCTCAGAACGGACCCAACTGGCTTTGCTGCGGCTGCTACTTATAGCCGGCAGCCGCAGCTGACAGCCAATCAGAGTGCAGGGTTTTCCGCATTTTCTAAACCAATCATTTCCAACACTTTACAAGAGCAATTCAAACTTAACCAATGATTTCAAACCTGCATACATAACAGGTGCCTTGATAGCATGGCAGGGGAGGATACTGCAAAATCTCCATTCCCTCCTGACTCCTGGGAAGGTTACTGCAAATCCCATCCCTCCCCACCCCATTGTGCACAGCAACAAAGAAGACCCAGTTGATCAGCTGGGACTCGGGAGGCAGAGAATAGATGGGCCAGTCAGAGCTGGTCAGATGGGCCAGTCTCCAGAACGGGTCAGAACCTGCTGAATACCACCTCTGCTTGGTACTCTACTTTCTTACTAACTACCAGCCTCTCCTCTGCTCACCCCACCTCCAGTTCCCTCACTGGCCAGCTATTTCTTTCGCTAAGAAATATATCTTGGATCAGCTCAGCCAGATTCTTGAATGTAGTTTTACTGAGTGTTTGCAGGATGAGACAGAGAAAGAATTCTTGACCACGGATTTTACCTGTTTCCTTTGTATTTCCCCTTTCTCTTCCCATTTTATTTTCTCCCAACTTGCTTTGGGAAAAGTTAATAAATCTTAGTCTGCAGAACTATGATGCTTCTTGATGCCAGCCTGCCACCTGTTGGCCAAGAATAGAAAATGTTTCTCATCTATAGTTTTTTCTATACTGGTTTATTTGGTAAGAAAAGATGTTCAGTATGTGGAAATCGTTTGGGTGATTGGGGGAGCAGCAGGCTGCCAGACTCTGGATGTGCCCTAACTGAGCAGCATATTCTTGGCATGCAAAGATTGCAAATGTGATGACCCAGAGTATATCAGAAATATAACAAAACCCAAAACATAACTAAAAGTCCTTTAATGCCTTCAACTTGGCTTCACTGTTTAATTGTTCACAGAGGAGAAGTAAACTATTTTCAAAATAACATTTCAAAGGAAAGAAACACAGTTCAAATTCAAAGAGCCAATAACAAACCAAAAACCAAAAACAAACCACACTGAATAAAGTTCCACGACAGACCAAGATAGATAATTGCCAACTTCAGGAAGATAACAGGTACAGTCCATTGGAAGAACGCCAACCAAGATAAACCTTCTTTAGGAATAAAACACTAATTTGTCTCCAGCGTCTGTTAGCATGCAGGTCCAAACTCTTATGCAAATCTCACACAGGCAACCCATGAAGAGGATCATGGCCCTCTCCTCCCAAGTAGACCATGTTTTACCCTGATCCTCTCCTCCCTGCATGCCCTAGGATGGATAAGGGATGGGCCTGGGTCCTCCTCTGACTGCTCAGCTGGCCTCTGCCCTTCCCCAGCCTCCTCTACCACCTCTGGAGCCACACTTCCTGTTGGCTGTTCCTCCTCTTCCTCAGAGTCAGTCTCCACCAGGGGCGTGACAGCAAATCCAAATCCCTGTTTAAAGGTTTGGCTAATATCTTGGAAGCCAGTCAATACTGAGAAAGGTGGACTAAAAAGCAGACTCTGTAGAAATCATTTCTCTCAGGCGATATTAGAGGATGAGGAGAATAGCAGAATCTCTGCTGACAAACAAGGCCATGACATGTAAATCCTCCCAGGGATGTTCCACCATACAGTACTTGAGACTGTGGGAACAGAGGGTGAGAAAACAGGGCAGTTCCTTCAGCAATTTGAGGATTAAAGTAAGTTGATCAGATACTTTCAGTTCCATTATCAGCCCTTTTAGCACCACATTGGCAGTCCAGGAGATAAAATCTGCCCAATATTAAGAATTGGTAACAAGCTGTCCTTGCTTTCCTCTTGCCTCTGCACCCCTTTTTCCTTTCATGTTGGGTTTCTCTAGATCAGGGATCCCCAAACTTGCTGGAGAATTTTGGGAGTTGAAGTCCACAAGTCTTAGAGTTGCCAAGTTTGGAGACCCCTGTTCTAGATTGTTACATCTATGAAATAGAGAACCAATACAAATATAGTAACCTATATGTGTTGAATGAACTGGGGATTGCTGCTAAAGCCACTGTTTCTAACTTGGATTGAGATCAAATATAAAATTGCATAAATGCATTACACATTAAAAAGAGGCAGAGCTTTAATTGCACCATCCTGGCATTAAAACATCCGCATGGATTGCGTCCCGGTGTGATTGTGTGAAAAGAGGTTGTCTCCCTGAGGACATTTGATCACTGGTGGGTCCTTCCTTACTCAACATCAACAAACAAATGACAGCAGCAGCATTAAGAGCTCTGCCCCATAACTGAGACAATCTGTGTCAACATTGGCTGATTAATCTGAACAACCCTGAATTGTTTGGAAAGCCTCCATCAGCTATTCAGCCAGTAACTGCCTGCCTCCCAGAAGGGGATGAGGAGGTCAGACATTCTGGATGGATCAATGCAATTTCTCCAAATCATGGAGAAAGCATTTCCAGGAATCACTGCCTTGGGACAGAGGTGGGATTGGGGATTGATCAGTAGGATTCAATGACATGAAAAGGAGATAAGACAAATTCAAAGAGGAAAAAACCATTAATAGTTATTGCTGCACTGGCCAGCCTTGTTGAACCTCCATGTTTTGGAGTACCATACCACTGAACTACATACATACATACATACATAAATACACACATACATGCATACATACATACATACACATTAAATGTACAAATAGGTTGCCATTTTGTTCTAAACCAAGATTTCCAAAACTATGAGGTATACATCCCCTAAGGAAGTGCTGACAGTGTCCAAGGAAGGTGTGAAAAATCTTTCCACTTTTCCCAAAGTTTCATTGTACAGGTAGTCTTTGACTTACACTGTAATTGAGCCCAAAATTATTATTGTAAGTCATGCAGGTCATTAAGTGGGTATCATGTGATTGATCCAATTTTATGACATTTTCTGCAGCAGTTATTAAGAAAATTCACCATCATTGGTTTATTCTATCTATCTATGCCTATCTATCTATTGTTCACATTTCTGAACTGCCCATCTCCCTCAAAGTGGAACTCTGTCAAGAGTGAAACATTGGCAGCTTATGTACCTCTTTGTTTCAGCTTGTCATTAGAGTGCAGGGGAGGAGATGTTGATTATGAATGGGTTATTTGGAGTAACAAAACTTCTGCAGTTCACTGAAACTCATGAGAGTCTGGAAACTTTTTAAGGACATACCAACAGGTGTGAAGAAGAAGGCAGATGGTTCCCATAACAAAGAGAATTTGTTTACATGGTCGACTCTACATTGATTCCTGGGGGTTGGGCTGGGAACTTAATTGTTTAATACTGTCAACTCTTGCCTGAGAAAATCAGAGTTAGTTTTACCTGGCCATTACCATGCTATGTAATCAATAAACAGTAAGCTTTTCCAAAAATAGAATAGAATAGAACAGAACAGAACAGAATTCTTTATTGGCCGTGTGATTGGACACACAAAGAATTTGTCTTTGGTGCATATGTTCTCAGTGTACATAAAGGGAAAAAATACATTTCCTTTTGAGTCCAACATGTTTCTTATAAGGATTGACAAGGGGAAAGCTTTATCAGGATCACATAGAATTGATGTGGAATTTGATTGTGACATTAGCCATTTTAGCTGCAGAAAACTGGAAATGTGCTGGTATGCTTTCAGTTGAAGAATGTTGAAGATTCCAGGGAAGATTATAATAGTGTGAAACTGTGAAATAATTCAATGCTGTTTTCAAACAACTGGGATCTCTTTTCATAAAATATCCTAATGGATAATATAGTGATAGCCCCAAAAGAAATCTAGTTGTATAAATCAAAACTCTCCACTCCACATACAATCATATGTTATGTTTTCTTCCACCATCCTGGTTGCCCTTCATCCAATTACAAAAATCCACCAGGCAGATTTTTTAGGGATGCAAAATAAAAAAATGATTTTTTTTTTCAGCTGAAATCGAATGTAATGTTGGGCATCTTATCTTACAATTGGCGAAATCTGAAGCATGAAAGTCTACAGTTTATTATCATTATTCTGGCACAATGGAATATTGTTGCCTACAATGAAACATGAGGAAGCGGACAGTTTTTCTGTTTCCTCTCCAGGTTTAGAACTGGAAAATTTTGTGCCCTTATAGAAGTTGGAGGAATATATAGAAATGATCAAATGATCACAGCAGCCTCCAAAATAAAAAAACAATTCTAAGTTTCTAAAGACTATTGTATGCTACATTTAGCTATGGAACACCAATTATTGGTGAAATTTAAAATAACAACAGCAACAATCCCAAATTTCTCATGACTGGAGTTTGTTGAGGAACTGAAAGTTGGAAGTCAAGGCTTTCTGCGCAGTAAAACAGAAGGTAGCTGCAGCAAATAAATGTGTCATGTGCACTAAGGATGCAGGACAAATCAAAAATATTTTTAAAAGGATGCTATCAAGTGTTCAAGCTTTGGAGTTTTTCAGTAGAACAGTAGCGGCCCCTGGTGGCCAAGAGATTAAATGGAAGACTTTGTGCCATCTAGTGTACCTTTTATGCCTTGTATATTAAGAACAGCTACCTTTGGGGGCTGGTGGGTTCATTTGATAATTTGAGAACTTATTTGGACACTTTCGTTGAATGGGTACTGTAGGAAGGAGGGATTCTTGTTCACTAAATGGCAGTCATAGTAAGTTCCTAGATCTTTGTTCTTCTGGGGAGGTGGACTGCAGTTACCACCATTTTCATTTTTTGAGAATGCCTGTGAACATTCATAAGAATCTTGATGATGCTAGAAGCTGATGTTCTGCTTTGGAAGCAGACCAACTTCTTATTTCCATTAATGATTGAAAAAATATTTTAAAAATAAATGAAATCTGAATAAGAGCACCAAAGGTGCTTATGTGTCGATGGATATCAAGAGATCTCCCATTACTTTCCCCTAGTTTGCAAGTTAACATCTAATACCACTTATGAAGATCTTTGCCTCAGCTTTTGCAGGCTGCAACATCAGAGATTTAATGTTGAGATCATGGGAAGAAATACTTTTGTTCCATGTCTGTAGAGATTCTCAGTCATCCAAGTCATGGTTGTGCCAAAGGTGCTTTTTTTCAGGAGTCAATTGGACTTTCTTGTTTTCTTCATTTGAAGACATTTTGCTTCTCATCCAAGAAGTTTCTTCAGCATTTGGAGGTGTATCTGTGTCCTCAAGGTCACCTGAGTGGTGCTCAGTAGACCTTGAGGACACAGATAACCCTCCAAGTGGTTCAACGCCCCCTCTAAAAGGATGCAAATAACCAGCTGGCTGCAAGGAATATAAATCCTTCCATTCCCCACTATCCTGTCAGAGTTGGGGAATGAAAGGATTTAGCTTAACCTCTACCTCCACACATCAAATGAAGGGGAGCCAATCACTTATTTATTTATTTATTTATTTTTATTTAATTAAACTTGTATGCCGTCCAACTCCCAAAGGACTCCGGGTGGCTACTTCTTTACATAAAGGGCATTGTTCTGCTGAACAGTACAATTATCGTGTCTGTGTGGAGTCCTTGGTGTTCTCTAGTCTTGGTTGTTTTCTTGTAGATGTTTCATCATCCAACTAGGTAACATCATCAGTGCTGAAAGAGAGTGGGGCTTAAATCTGTGTTTATGTACAATTGGTTTGCCCTGTCAGTGTTGATGGAATAGCAGAGATGATGTAACCTACTTAGGTAACGAAACATCTGCAAGCAAACAACCAAGACCAGAGCGCACCAAGGATCACACAATTCATCCATGACCTACAAATATTATTTTCTATCGGTGTCATGTTTGCGCCCAGCTTCCCTAAATTCTTAGGCTGTTTCTCCTGACAATCAACCTGAAGATGCTTCTCTATCAAGTGAAATTATTCCATGTCCTGCATTCTGGCTTGATAGAGAACAAGTCTTGCCTCCGTGTGTGAAGAGGGCAATTACATTTCCTCCAACCACCTATTTGCAAGGATAAACATACCAAGCTCCTTCAATCTCACTTCGTAAGATTTAGTTTAAGAGTTAGACTTAGTTTTACAGCCACAAACAGGCTTAGGGAAGAATAAAAAAACATTTACAAGCTGCAATAAAGTGCAAGTGGTGGGATGGAAAGGCAAGTAAATCCCATTAAAGCTAATGCTTTTGCAGCTCGCAGTCTCTTCCTGCAGGAACCCTCTATTTCCATAAAACCATTATCTCCACGGCCGCTTCAATTAATTAGAAAGCTTCCATTGTAGCTCAGCACAATCTAGCACAACCAGGGTTTTTTTTTAATATACAAATGGTCTGAAAGCTTTCCTATATTTCAACTTGGCTTAAAAGAAATTGTTAGTAAGAAAACTCTCTGCACAATATGTATGGTAGTTATATTCCCCACAAGAGGAGAAACAGTACTGTGTTTGTTTTAATTAGCTATTTTTACACTTAAGCCAAAGGATTCAGAGGCTGGGGGAATGTTTAAGAGGGTGCATACTTGTTGAGCGTGCCTTGTCTATGTTTCCTGGTAAAATGCATGGGAAAAACCCATTGGGGTACATTTCCACTTCGGTTTCTGTGAATTTGGAGAACAAAAGTCTAATAAAAATAAAATAAAATGGACGATGATGCTGTCAGGGTTCCAACAGATGCCCTAATTAATTCATAAGCCTCAAGAGCAGGCCAGGAATGCTTTACAATGTTTAACTATGGAGATGCGGCTAGAAACTCATTATTTGAATGGGGTGGATTGTCAGAGCCCTGACATACAAGTTGACAGCCAATGGATTCGGAGGCTGAGGGAACGGTTAGGAGGGTGCATCCTTTCTGATCTTGACTTATCCATGTTTCCTGGTAAAACACATGGGAAAAACACATTGAGGAAAATTGCAACTTAGGGTTAATGTTAGGTTTCCATGAATTCGGAGAGCAAAATGGACAACACCAATGGTTTCGAAGCCGGGAGATAAGTTAGGAGGGTGCATCCTTCCTGATCCTGACTTACCCATGTTTCTTGGTAAAATACATGGGAAAAACACATTGGGGGAAATTTCCACTTGGGGTTAGGGCTAGGTCACCATGAATTCAGATAGTAAAATGGACAGTGTCAATGGATTCATAGGCCGAGGGAATGGTTAGGAGGGTGAATGCTTTTTGATCCTGACTTATCCATGTTTCCTGGTAAAAAACATTGGGGAAACCCATTAAGGAAAATTCCACTTAGGGTTAAGGTTAGATCTCTGTGAATTCGCAGAGCAAAATGGTCAACGCCAATGGATTCATAGGCCGAGGGAATGGTTGGAGGGTGCATGATCCAGACTTTTCCATTTTTCCTTGTAAGATACATGGGAAAACCCACTGGGGTAAATTCCACTTAAGGTTAGGGTTAGGACACCATGAATTTGGAGAGTAAAATGGACAACACCAATGGATTTGGAGGCCAAGGGAATGGTTAGTAGCATGAATGCTTTCTGATCCTGACTTATCCATGTTTCCTGGTAAAATACATGGGAAAGATGCATTGAGAAAAATTGCCACTTAAGGTTAGAGTTAGGTCATCGTGAATTGGGAGAGCAAAATGGACTAAGCCGGGTGTCAGCAATCCCTGGCTCAGGAGCCGTATGCAGGTCTTTGGGCCCTCTGCTGCAGCTCCCTGTCCCATCACTGGCTGGCCCCGCCCCTTGGCCTCCCCTCCCAGTGACTCCTTGTTTGGCCTGAGAAGTAAAGGTGACAGTGGGGGATGGAGAAGCGGCCAGGGCTGATTCGCCGGTGCCTCCATCTTGCTGGAGCTTCTTCTGGCCCTTGTTGGTGCTGGACGTGCCTCGGTTGCTTGGGGAGATGTGCAACCTGCTCTCCCGCTGAATCTTGCACGCCCACCTTGGGGGTCAGTACACGTGTGTGTGCGTGCACTGAGGAATGAGCGTGAGGTGTAGTGGAGGCTTCCGTCAGGCAACCTTCCTCCTCCCTCATCGGTGGAGCCAAGAGAAAGAAGGTGGCGACATGAGGAAGTGCTTTCCTTCCCCGGCTGAGCGCCGAGCACAAAAGCCCAGAAGAGGGTGGATGACCTGGTAGAAGGGCTGCCATTGGTGAGTCGGATGGTGGAGAGGCCTGGCCTGGCTCTTGCAGCAGGACACCATTCGGCACCTCCAGACGCGAGCTTCCACCTTTGAAATGCATTGCGCCTTTGAGGATGCTGAGCAGCAATGGCTGGGGTTGTGGGAGGGAGCAGCAGAGGCATCAGGGCTGTTCCCCCCCTCAGCAAGCTGAGCCTGGAGGAGCGCAAAGAGTTGTGGGCCAAGTGCCAGAGTGTCAGAAGGCGCGCTCCGACATTGCCCCAATACGCCTTTGCAGCACACGCTTCTCTGTCCCGAAGTGGGATTGAATGGGGGGTAGCGATCAGGGGGAAGGGTAGGGGGCCTTCTAGGAGGAGAAGCCCGGCTACCTTTCATTTTGGCATGGCGGGAATACCCAGTACCCCCTCCATGGCCTGCTTGCTGCTCTTGCAGTGCCTTGTGCAGCACAGTGAAATTTAGTACGTCTCCATGATCGTCCGAGTCGCGCCCAGCACTCTTCACTTTTTCCTGCAACAGAGTGACCCCTGACACTCATCCTGCTGAATTTGGCCGAAATGCCCCCAAGGCAAGTTTGCTGGGGCAGAGGCGCTAAAGCAGCAGCAGAGAATCCCCCAAGTCTCAGACTCTTGTGAGGATATGAGTCCTGAAGGGGGAAGAGACTCACGGAGGCGTTTTTGGGAGGTGTGCAATGTAAAAAGGACAGAAACTGTACAAGGGAGTTGAGCTTTGGTCACATGGTTGAAAGAGTAACGATACTTCATTTGTGTGCTTAGCAAGGAAAGCACCAGTGAACTGTACAACCAAATATTGTACTGTACAGTCACAATGCATTTATTTACGAATCGCACCAGCACACTATACAATAGAATACAGTCACAATGCATTTATTTGATTCTGTCTTTAATTTTTTGCAGCCTCGGATGATGCATGTAATGCTTCCTCCTTCTATTACAGTCCTTTGAGGGGAGTTGAGCTGAGAGTAAGTCACTGGAAAAATCACCCAGCTGACTTTCATGCCTGAACTGGAATTCGGAGTCTCCTGTTTCTTAGCCTACCACCTGAGCCCCTTCACAAAAAGCATTAGTGAATAGTTTACTTATTAAAATTCTGTATAACCACATTTCAGAGGATTTATGAGGGTTTACGACTGAAAAACTTAAGATCCCTGTCATTTGGGATGCATGTAGTAGTAAAGGCAGTAATAGTAGCAAAAATCATTTATAGCTTATTAGTTTATTTGTTGTACAATTGTTTCCAACAAAAATGAATTTAAATGTCATTATAAAATCATGAAACGGTTTTTACTAAAACAAACAAGCTCATTATTTTTATTATTATTACTACTACTACTACAGGCATCCCAAATGACAGTGATCTTAATCCTCAGAGGCTTTTCTGAATAGCCTGGTTTTAACAGTCTTCCTGAAGAGCAGGAGTGGGCATCATCCAGATCTCCAGGAAGAGGCTGTAACCAAGACATAGTACCCCAGTGGAGAAAACTTGCTTTGCACATCTCTCATAGCGTTTGTGCATTGGAGGGGTAAATGCTCTTTTAAGCCAATGATCCTACAAGTACTTGGATGCAAATCTACTCAGCGGATTAGAGCAAGGGTTCCTAAACTTGGCAATTTTAAGACATGGACTGTGCTGATTGGAGAATTCTGAAAGTCCATGCGTCTTAAAGTTGCCAAGTTTGGGAAGTCCTGATTTAGAGCATTCCAGGAATTGACTTGAATCAGTAGAACTAAGCTTCAAGAAAGGAAGGAGAAGTTGTTCCCCCGATGCTAACTGTTTCTTGGACGCAAAATGCAAAATAAATCCTTCCTGCTCATTTGGCATTCCCTCAGCATCTTACCTCAGCTGGGGATCTGTGTGTGTGCATCTTTGAATAATAATATAATGCTTAAAAGAAGCAGCTATTTTTCATCACTTGCTGCTCTGTCTCCTACACTGAACAGCAATTAACTATTGAGCACATTATTAATATCAGTTTGCAAAGTTGTCCATTAATGGTAGCAGAGAGATCTCTGGAATAGCTTGTAAAATCTCTCCTGTGCCTACATGGATGAGATTTCTTACTTCTACTAATTCTGGGTGGACCATTTAATACTAATAACAATGGATGACTTGAAAGAGAAAGACAGGTCTTTAAAAATTAATGATATTAGGAATGCCAGGCATTTTTCATTTTGCAGAGTATCTCCCAAGCTCTGCAGCAGTCTCCTTAGCCAATGAAACTCAGGGAGGAGGTCAGGAAATAAGTACAGCCATAAAATGCATCTGGAGAACACAAAAGAAATATTGAGTGAAGATTTCCTATCATCGGGGAAAATGTTTAAAAATGTAACTAAAATAAGGGAGCAAAAATGCATATAAATATAGACCAGAGGTGGTATTCAGCAGGTTCTGACCAGTTCTGGAGATCCGGTAGCGGAAATTTTGAGTACTTTGGAGAACCAGCAAATACTACCTCTGACTGGCCCCGCCCCCATCTATTCTCTGCCTCCTGAGTCCCAGCTGATCCGCTGGGTCTTATTTTGTTGCCCTGCGCAGGAGAACAGAGCTGGAAAGCAGGTTAGTGGGGTGGGGAGGGAATGGGGATTTTGCAGTATCCTTCCCCTGCTGCACCCACCAAGCCATGCCACGCCCACCAAGCCATGCCCACAGCACTGGTAGTAAAAAAAATTGAATCCCACCACTGATATAGACCCTCTGTGGCCAAGCAGTGGATAATCATACAATATGTTAACCTGAGCACTGAACCCGTTTTCCAGAATGGCACAATCCACTGTATACCATATATAAATAACTGAGAGGACTAGTCCCACACTATACAAAAATTCTACCTAGGGATATCAGGACCAGTGTTAGGGTGTTGAGAAAAATGAAGCCACTAGATTTTTCAACTGATCCAACAAAGTATCTAGTGGGAATGCAATTAAGAGTAGACGAGAGATCCCAATCTCATTCATTCACTCACCACGCATACAAAGAGCTTTGACCACACCATCACAGCTGCCATATTGATTTTTTTTCTTTTTCCATATCCTGTAGACTCCTTGGTGGAGCAAAATGTAGTAGCACAGAAGGAGTGGGGGGCTTCAGAGGGAGTGGGGAATTTTAGCTATGTGAATTGGGCATTAATTTGCAGAGCTTAAGAATCTTACAGGTCACGTTACCTGCAGCATTTGCTCCTGCCTGTGTTAACTGAGCCCAACTTCACAGCAGCCACTTATTCTCCTAGAGCAGAGGTGGGAACGATGGCCCCTTTATGACTTGTGGACTTCAACTCCCAGAATTCTGGGATTTGAAATCCAGAAGTCATAAAAAGGCCATCGTTCCCCATCCATTCCAGACAAACCTGAACTGTATTAAGGTAAGGTGGTTGTGCAGAGTTATGACATGCATTTCACATCTACTGCATTTCATTCTGGTATTTCAAGTACTTCTCTGCCATACATTATTGTTTTTGCTGTTATCCTCTTCACATTGGTGAGTATAGCATTAGGAGCCTCTGTGGAGCAATGGTTAGGGTGCAGTACTGCAAGCTACTTCTGCAGCCAGCTGCCTACAATTTGGCAGTTCAAATCCCACCAGGCTCAAGGTTGACTCAGCCTTCCATCCTTCCAAGGTGGGTAAAATGAGGACCCAAATTGTTGGGGGCAATAGGCTGAACTCTGTAAACCGCTTACAGAGGGCTGTAAAGCACTATAAAGTGGTATATAAGTCTAAGAGCTATTGTTCTTGCTATATCCTGTGCCTGCTATGTTATAACCCATGGGTGTGAAACTCGATTTCATTGAGGGCTGCATCAGAGTTGTGTTTAACCTCGGGGTGGATGTGGCTAGGATGTGTGTGGCCAACTTGACATCACTCATGTTGGTGGGCAGCTATGGTAGCCCGAGCTCTGCCAGCAAAAACAAGTTCCCAAGCTCCATTTTTGGCTGCAATAGCCTCCTGCAGCTCTCTGCCAGCAAAAATGGAGCTCAAGGGGGCGCTGCGGCCTCCCCGAGTTCCGTTTTCTCTGGCAGAGGGCTGCAGGAGGCCGTCGCAGCTGAAAACAGAGCTTGGGAGTCTATTTTTGCTGGCAGAGGCACCATGGGCTGGTCCTTCACTTCCAGGGCAGCCCCATGGGCCAGATCTAAGCACCCTGCGGGGCGCATCCAGCCCACGGGCTTTGAGTTATAATCTATCAAGTCAACTTGACTCCTAGTGACAACAAGTGACAATGTTCCTGCACTTTTCTTGCCAACATTTTTTGAGGTAGTTTGCCATTGATTTCTTCCCAGGGCTGTGAGAGAATGTTTCAACTCCCTTCTATAAAAGCAATACCACCTTCTGTGACTCAGGAGGTATGCCTTCTCTATGCCTGCTTCTTCCCTCTGGAACAACCTTTTCCCCCAGGATCTGCACAATCCTGACCCTACCACTCTTGAAGAGATGCTGAAGACGTGGTTCTCTCCATCAGCACTGGATTAGGGAGGTTTGGGATACCCACCAGCAGGCTTGATTGAGGTAGTTTTTCTCCTATTACAAACTGTTGGAATTTTGTTTTAAATTCATATCCAGAGTTGTGTATTAGCAACAGTAAAAGCTGAGACCATACATAAACAAGCGGTTTATTCAGAGTTAGATGGCAGCATCTAAGCCAAACCTGGCTGATCTCAAAAACCATGGTATTTAATTCAGCTGACATTTGGATGGGAGATTCAAAGGCTGTAGGCTAGACTGAGAAGTTGGGGGGAAAAATCTTACAAAAGATAATGGTCAAATATTTCTATGTTCTATGTCCCCAAAATGCAATGCATGCACGTCCCACATGCATGCGCCCTGACCTGGGCATGCCTCCTGACTCCCTGCATGCGTGCATGCCTCCCGCGTATGTGCCCCCAGCTGGCTGGCAGGAGGCGCATGCACATGCGCGGCGGAGCTGAGCTGAGGCAACGGCTCGCGTGCCCACAGAGAGGGCTCCATAGGTTCGCCATCACAGGCCTAGATGCATCCATGAAGCCATCAAGACTGAAGTTCCGTTTGAAAGAGGGTTTTCTGTATCACAAGCTAAAATACATAGATTGAAACTTTGCAGTTAATAACTAGCAAATTTCACTATTAGGAAATTGTGGAGTGAGAACATGGTGACCAGGCATATAAATGTGCTTTATCTTCAGCTATGAAAACCTTCCCACGCTTGTGCTGTGAAAATCCCCAAGGTACCAGAGCTGCGTTTTGCATTTTAGCATGAATAATTTTTCATTATAATGGAGCTAAAAGCACTTAAAAATCTCTTTGCCACTGGGATCATTGATAGTTAAATGAAAAGACAAATTTTGGAGGAAGAGAAATAAAGCTTATAAAAATGATGATTTTAGGTTCAGCAATCTGTATCCAGGTGAGAGTGGGGATTCAAAAACTGGATATTCCAAGATCACACAATTGATTAGGGAATATAAAGGTTCTAGTTTTCGAATATTAAAACCAAGATTGCGAGGAATCCAAAGTAAATGTCTGCATGATGTTACTGCAGTTCAGAAATTGTTCAGAAATGTATATTGACTGACATGTCCCCAACATTCCCATCATCATTTCTTAACCTTAGCAATTTTAATGTGCGTACTTAAGACTCTCAGGATCCTCCAGCCATGACCTAGGCTACCTACAATTTGTACTAGTCATCCTAATAGCTGCAACCACTCATTTCACTGCCACTTGAATGTTCAGGCAACTAATTTAACCTTGGAACTATCTGATTTTCAAAGCTCACAGCTTGTGCAAGCTTGTCTGACATCCTCCATTATTGAGATGTGATTGTCAGTAATCAACAGCTGTCTGTACCATAAGAGACCATTTCATTTAACATTATTAATCCATAATTGAATCATTCCATCACGTTACCTCTACAACCAGCATCTGGTTGAATTAAAACCACCTTCATTTGCATTCGGACTATACTGCTAGTCAATCCCTGGAGCATGTATGTGCAATAAGGCACTAAACTTAATATTATAAGAAAATATTAAAATGGAAAAAGTTTAATGATGATTGATCAATGATATTATAGATCCATATCTCATGAGCTCAGAATAGGGCTGGTTGCCAAGCACTCAATGTGTGGTCACATGACTGGGGGGGGTTGCCGTCATCAGAACTGGGTCATAAGTACCCCCAGGGGTTCCACTGTAACTTAAACTGGTTGCTTAAGCCACCAGTGGTAAATTGAGAATTATCCATATTCAAAATATTCTGAGATTGTGACTTTAAAAACTAATGAGGAATTGGAAATGCCTTTTGTAGCTCCCAAGATTCTGCATTTACCCCCATTCTAGCACTAAAGATATCTTATTGACGTTTGTATATATTCTTGCTTTTTTGATCTGACCCAGTTGTAGGGAGCTTCACAATATTTTCCATTGGAAAATGAACAAACCTTCCTCGAGCTATATTTTCAGCCCACTTTTAAAAAAAGTCCATTTTAACACATGTTGACTTCAACTCGCAGCATGCTGACTGGTGAAAAAAATCCAGGGACTTGAAGTCTACATGTCTTAAAGCAGTGGTCACCAACCAGTGGGCCGGGGACCACTGGTGGTCCGTGAGAAAATTTTGGTGGTCCACAGAGAAATTTATTAATTTATTATTTATTTTATTAATTAAACTTATATGCTGCCCAACTCCCAAAGGACTCCGAGCGGCATATAAGTCACCCCCAAAGCACCCCCCAAAGCAATTAATCCAGGCAACATGGGAACACAAGGCTGTGCCACCCACATGGCCTGCAGGAACACAAGGCTTGCATCGCTTGCATTGTGAACAACACGAGGTAGTGAAGGGAGGGGGGAAAGGGCAGAGGGGGGAACTTGCCCCACTTGCCCCATGCACCTGGCCTGATTACCGGGCTGCTTCTTTCCGCTTCTTTCTTCTTCTGCTTTTAGCTACACGCAAGGAAAGCAGCAAAAGTCTTTCTTTCTCTCCCCCAAACTCAGCCAGAAATGAGTCTTTGGGACCCTGCAAGGCATCCTGCTCCAAGAGGCTGCACTGGCATGACAAATCTCACAAAAACTCATTTCTGGCAGAGTTTGGGGGAGAGAAAGAAAGACTTCTGCTGCTTCTGCTGCTTTCCTTGCATGAAGCCAAAAGTCTCTCTCTCTCTCTCTCTCCCCCATCTCCACCTGAGAACGGAGCTGGAGATGGTATCCTGTGATCCCAAATAAAGAATGATCGATCGGTAGGAAAACAGGGTGGAGAATTTTCCTGCAGATTTTTTTTGTGATTTTCCCAGGGTCTCTGGTCCACGGGATTTAAAATTATGAGTTTGGTGGTCCCTGAGGTCCAAAAGGTTGGCAAACCCTGTCTTAAAGTATCCAAGTTTGAGAAATACTGCCCAGTTAGCCAAATGTTTGATGTTACATGGAGTTGGAGCCTGAGGGAAGTGGGCAACCCTGCAGGACTGCAATTGGCCTAGGGCAGGCCTATCCCTTCCCCCAAGCTGGGGGCTCTTTGTCCATTTTATCAAATTTATATGGTCACCTATCTAATAAAAATGACTGTTACCTTGGTGGCCATTTGTATTTTAGTTGTCCTAGGAAACTGAGCTCCCTCTAGTGGCCATTTTTCTGCAGTAGGGAGAATGTCAGCTTCATGAAAGACTTTCTACAAGACTGATATTTCCTTTTGTGCATGTGTACACCTACACAAATTAAGGGAGTGGTTACTTTAGGTTGCAATTTTTCGTTGGAAGCTCCTCTAGCAGCAACTGTCCTGGAGGAGACACCTGTATCCCACTCCTCCTTATCCAGGTGTCCTGTTTCCTATACTACATTCCAACGCAGCCCCCTTGTCTGTAGGTGGAATACAGCCTAATGGAGTCAGTCCTTTCTATTCCCTGGAGGGTGGAGAAGGGCTGCCCGTTTTTCCCAGCTGTTGAAAAGTTATCTGCAGAAGGGAAAGGAAGGGTGGGTTGATGGCTCAGAGGCACCAGATCTAATAACAAATATTCTGCACATGGGCAGAGATGGCTACTGTGCTGCAATAGCCAGATAACTCCCCATTTTAAACATAGTCCCACTTAGTGACCACAATTGCTAAGTGGGAAATCACCAGGTGTGGGCTGCTGGGGGTTCGCAGGGGTTCAGGAGAGCCCCTAGCTAAGATTCTCTGCAGTTCAGAGAACCTCCAAATCCCACTCCTGGCTGGCCCTGCCCCACCCCGCCCTGCCCACCCTGCCCTTCCCCTCCCAGGAGTCCCGACACAGCCAGTTTTGGATGCAGGTAAGCACAGAGCATGTGCGGAGGTTCTGGGAGGGCAAAAAGTGGGCCTCCTGGAAGTTCAGGAAGGCCAGAAATGGGCCGTTTCCAGCTTCCAGAAAGCCTCCAGAGCCCGGGGAGGGGAAAAACAACCACCTACCATGGTGCAGGAGGCCAACTAGGCCACGCCCACCATGGCCACACCCACCCAGTAACCAGGCAGAGAACCCTTTGCTAAAATTTTTGAAGCCCACCCCTGGAAATCACATGACCATAACAGACTTATGGCATCACTTCCAATTCACTTGTTAAGTCACCACAGCCCACTAAGCAAAATATCATTATTTTATTTATTTATTTATTTATGAGACTTATATGCCGCCCTATCTCCCTAAGGACTCAGGGCGGCTTACAATGTAAAAACAGTAATACAAAATATACAAATATTAAAAAATTATTAAACCAAGGTCTCATAAACATTCCAATAAAAACTATGCTAACCCCCCCGCCCTTCAGTCCAGGTAGGCTAGTTGGAACAGCCATGTCTTTAGGCCACGGTGGAAGGAGCGGAGGTCAGGGGCCACCCAGAGCTCTAGGGGGAGCTGGTTCATGTGACCCCAATGGACTTATAGAACTTCTGCTGGAGTCATTAAGCAAATAGCTGTGGGGCATTAAGCAAGACATCACATGACTATATTAATCTTCAAAGACATTTTAAGACATCACGTGACTGCAACTTGAAATTTTTATACTGGCTTCTCTATTGTCTCTGCTTGTTGGAAGCCAGTTACAGGGCGGTGAATTTCCGGTTAGCATCTTTTCCTCCCACTTTGAGGATTAGATGAAAACACATCACCAGGGGTGCAAGGAAAAGCCTTTAACTTGTTTCAACATTCATGCAATATGTGGAAATATAAACTGTTCATTACTAAAAATGAAGGTAATATGTAGCCATTGCTGGGAGGAAAACTCCATGTCATATCCATTTCGTATCCCACATGTTAATCCAACATAGTTATTTTGCACAAGATATGGAAAATAGGTCTGCTAATCACACTCCGCTGGAACTGGGTGGCTAATAAATTTAAATAATAATCAAGATTCAATTTAATCTAGCTTCATTCTGTCTTGCAGATGCTCTTGATATGTCTATGAAGTCCCCAGATGTTGCTCTCAAATTAACAGAGACCTTACCTAGTTTTGTTTAATTAGAGCTTCAGTGTCTCCTGTACATTACCTTCAAAAATTAAACAGATTATACAGTGTTTTTTTTTCCTAGTCATCTGCATGAAAGAATACCTGTGCTTTAAACTAGCGGTCCCCAACCTGTCTGGTTCTGCAAACCGGCAGCAGGGAGGGGAAGAGGAGATGGTTTTGCACATGTGCATGCCACTTGTACAAATGCAACTTTGCATGCTTATACATTCACCCACTGTTTGTGCAGCCCAGTACCAGGCCATGGACTGGGGTTTGGGGACCCCTGCTTTAAACTATATAAACTAAATTGAGCTTTTCCAACTGCATGATGTATGAATACTACCATATAGAAAGCTTTTCAATTAAAGCTATCAGAATCCTAAACATTACTCCTCCTCGCTTGGGGTTATACTGCAAAAGATCTGAACAGCACCAGAACATCTAACAACATTGCCACCCAACAACATCAACGTGTTTTATTGGTTAATAATTCATCACTTCCCACATTCCTGTCCTTGGCCAAGATGGTTCATAATCTACATACTAATCCAAGATAGAAAGTCAAAGAGAATAAAATGAGAGGCAAAGATAAAATATTTTGTGATCAATTATGTAAGAAGCAAATTGCCTTGGGGAGGGGATGATACAGGGCAATTTGCAGGACATCTTGTATAGCCTCAAGTCCTATCCTCAGAAGGGCTGAAATTGGCAGAGCTGTTTCCCATTTTGAGGTGAGATACACAAAACCTGATGGGCTTAAGCCTTCACAAAGGCTTAGCACTCTTTTAAAAACCAACAGAAAAAAAACCCGTTTGTCCCCACCCCATTGCAGAAAGAAAATTTCAGCCATACTAGCAAGCTGTGCCCATTCCAACTTTTGCCTTATCAAAGGCAGCCCTTCCCTTCCCCCAAAATGATTAAGGACCAATTTTGTGTTCATGTTGCTAATTAATCTTAGTTACTGTACTTCATCAGCCTATATTTTTCCTCCCAGGATTGTCCAAAGTCCTTTAATTTCTGTCTGCATGTTTATTATATAAACATTTAAACATACCTCTGGGTGTTTACTGCTAGATAAAACAACAAACCTTTAAAATATTTCTACTCAAGGGAAATTAGAAAAAGCTGCAAGATATCTATTTAGAAAAATCATAACACAGTTCATGCTATTATATTTATTAAACTTCTATTCCACCGTTTTTACCACAATTATGAAGCAAATCACTGTAGCTGTTAAGTGAATCATGGGATCATTAAATGAATCTGGCTTCACCCACTAACTTTGCTTTGTTAGAAGCCAGCTCGAAAGTTTACAAATGGTTATCACATGACCCCAGGACAGTGCAACTGTCATAAATACATGCCAGTTGCCACGCGCCAGAATTTTGACCATGTGACCTATAACAGTCGTTAACTGTGAAAGCTGATCATACGCCACTTTTTTTAGTGCCATTGTAACTTCAAATGGACTATCTGTAACTCACAAAAGGAATGTTCTTTATTAACACAGTGTGAATGTGTGTGGGGGGCATATTATCACAATGCATCCTCTTTTAATATACAAAGATAATTTAAAATTCTCAATGCATTTTAAGGTGGTGTGGATATGTGTACATGTAAAAAATGTCAACGTGCAACTTTTCTCACCAAGCTGCAGCTAAACCTCAAAAAATACCATTATTTACACCAGGGCTTTATTCCAAAATATGCATCATTTCTATCTCTGACTAAAGATGAACTCTGTATATTCACTGAGAACAATGTCTCTTCAACATGCTCTCCTCGCTTGGAAATCGTTACAGGATGTGCTTGTTACAGGATATGCTGAAACAGTACTGTACAATGTAATTAAGTGGCAGAAATTCCCATTAAAAAGAAAAATGTTCATACCATAATGTCCTGGAATGCAAATATTCACTGGTAGTTATCTGTGAATGCTAACAGATATCCATTATATTTAGATGTTTTTAAAAGAAATACATGGGACAGAAAAGCCTCTTTTCCCACCAAGCTAGTTCTTGGAGAGAAAAATTTTATTTGCCTCTTAATCAAAAATTCATTCCATTAATAACACATCTGGTGAGATACACATCCAGATGAAAAAAAACTTTCCCACATCTTCCTTCATTTGCTCTATTAAAAATTGGCTCATGCGTGCAAAGAAATGATGCATTCTCCAATACGTGCAAATGGGTGCCTTTATCCTTGTTTTAAAAACAGTTCTTTGCATGGACTGAAACACAGCAGAAAACAATATCTCGCATTTATTTAAAAGAAGTTAAAATACCATTCACAGCATGATTAATTGATTGATTGATTGATAAATAATGCAGAGCGCTAAGTAAATAAAGACTACATTCCTAAACATGCTTACTAAGAAGAAACCCAACTGAATTAAAGGGCTAATTTTACACACTACACTTGCTCGCTTTCACCACGGTTTACTGAACAGATGACAACAGTCTGAGATCACTGAGCAGACGCGCGAGAAGAGTTATGACGTCATCTTGCCGAGCGTCTCTGCCTTTTGTTCGCGTGGCCTGGATTGAAACAGGCCTCCGCCTCCGCTGAATGGTCCAAGAAAAGGGTGGGCAGGGAAAGCTAAACTGATGGGGCGTGGCTACGTCCCTATCACGCTTGGGAGGAAGGCGCGGCGTCTGGCAGACACGCCTCTTAATCTTTTGCTCCGCCCCTTCCTTGTCCTTTCAGGCCCAGGCCACGTGAGGATCAAAGCTGGCTCTGGGAGGAGCGAGCGCGGCCGGAATTGGGGAAGCGGAGTGGCTTTTGTTCCAGTTCATGCTGGCTCTCTCTGCGGGTAAGGCGGCTGCCTTTCTCCCTCGTCTCCCCTTTCCTTTTTTTGCCTTCTCCCAGCGAGCTGCGAGGCCCTGGTGAGAGGCTAACCCAGATCTAGAGTGGGTGGGGAGAACAGACGTGCCGGAGGGGGGAATCAGGGGGAGAAATGGTTGGTGGGCGCATGGAGATGGTCTGCAACGCCCCCTTAATACGGTAATAATATTGCCAATAGAGACAGCCCTTGACTTGTGACCACAGTGGAGCCCCGGATTTCTGTTGTTAAGCGAGACATTTAAGTGAATGTGGCCACAGTTTATGTCCTTACTGTCCCATTTTGCGCCCTTGCCCCAGTTGTTAAGTGAATCACTGCAGTGGATATGTTAGTAACCCGGTTGTTAAGTGAATCTGGCTTCCCCGTTGACTTTGTTTGTCAGAAGGTCGCAAAAGGGGATCAACATGACCCCAGGATGCTGCAACCGTCGTAAATATGAACCACTTGCCAAGCATCTGAATTTTGATCACATGACCAGGGGGATGCTGCGAAGGTCGTAATTGGGAAAAGCAGTCATAAGTCACATGTTTCAGTGCCGTTGCAACTTTGAACAGTCACTAAATGAACTGTTGTAAGTTGAGGATGAGCCCCTGGCTCTCCTCTTCTAAGCTGGATGGTTACCCTCCAAGGATTTTTGTCCTCTAAAATTCAAGGTGGTCTATTGGGGTTACTTATTTTATTTATTTATTTATTAGGCTTATATGCCGCCCTATCTCCTGAGGGACTCAGGGCGGCTTACAATTAAAACAGTCCCAATACAATTACATAAATGTTAAAGGACATTAAAAACCAAGGTCTCCTTTGTCAATTTTTTGTTATTATGACAAATTTGTTATTTACCTGTCCCTTCCCCCTAAACACATGGTCTTGGGGGTTGAGGGCTGTTTAGTGCTCTTGCAACTGACCAGTACAGCTCTTCTCTCTGTGGTTGAGTTGCAATAGCCATTATCTCCCCCTAATAATAATTCAAGTAACACCTCACTATCCCAGGTTCTTGAGAAGGAATTGATAGATGGAAAAAATGCCAAATCCGGTCTAAACATTTGGCTAACTTTGCGGCAAAGCATAATCATTTCTTTTTCACAGCATCAGATTCAGCAAAGGAAATTACATGCTTCTTTCTCTCAAAGCTTTTCTGAAAGCAGCCAGGAGCCTTAGCAAAAGTGAAAAATTGGCCTGGTTGCCGAAGAAGACACCTCACTGTCCGACCGGTGTTTTCAGATTCCTCAATAAGGGTGCCTTGCCTTGGACTGGCCTCCGGTACCACCAATCTGGCCTCTCCAGCTTTCCCCTTCCAGCAGCTTTGCATGTTTGCCATCTGACATCCTTCTCAGCTGCCTCCGAGATGGCAGAACAGCGGTACTGTGTGGACTACGCTAAGCGAGGCACTGCTGGCTGCAAAAAGTGCAAAGAGAAGATTCTCAAAGGGATGGTGCGCATTGGAAAAGTGGTGCCCAATCCCTTCACTGAATCCGGTGGAGACATGAAGGAGTGGTATCATGTCAAGTGCATATTTGAGAAACTGGAGCGGGCTCGGGCCACGACAAAGAAGATCGAAGATATCACAGACCTGGAGGGCTGGGAGGAACTGCAGGAGGCTGAAAAGGAGATGATCAATCAGCACATCTCAGGTGAGCTGTGCATCACGGAGGTTGTAGTGGTGGTTGCAATTATAAAAATCTCTCTTGAGTTTTTTTTAAATTCATATTTATACTCCGCCCTTCTCCAGAGACTCAGGGCAGCTTACAATTTTTTGGGACACAACCCAATGTGCTTAGCAATAGCCTTCATTCCATTGTATATGCCTGCTTATTACTAGGACTTTTTTTGCCCCCCCCCCCCAAGCGGCATTTTTACAAAGTCAGCTTATTGCCCCCAACAATCTTGGGTCCTCAATTTGCCTACCCCGAGAGGATGGAAGGCTGAGTCAACCTTGAGCCTGGTGGGATTCGAGCCTGCACTAATTGCAGGCAGCTGGAACTAAGTGCTAGGCATTTAACAGCCTGCACCACCAAGGCCCTTGCGTTGACCTTGCCTCCTGATGATTGAATGAAATCCATAGTGCTTTTATTTTATGGTAGTAATAATATGGAAGTGACTTTTCATTGCTTTCATGCATGATATTTATTTTTACTTTCCAGTCTAGGAAAAGCCTGGAATTTTCTATTGGCTTCCCAAGCAAACACTACTGTAATTAGATCTGGCCTCTTTATTATGCATTTATTTTTGAGGTCAAAGACTGACAAGGTACTGCCATTAGAGTGTTGGTGACGTTTGTGTAAATTACAACCCATTGGATCATTGTTTCAAAAATATTTCCTTATCAGATTCTTCAATGCATTCAACAGTGGCAATTAATGGAAGGGTCTCCAACCTTGGCAACTTTACGACTTGTGGACTTCAACTCCCAGAATTCTGGGAATTGAAGTCCACAAGTAGTAAAGTTGCCAAAGTTGGAGACCATTGTTTTAATGTGCTAGAAAAGTTCTTAAAAATTCAGGGATTTTCAGAGATGCCTTTCTTGAAAGTAGCCCATGTTGAACTGTATACCACAGTCAAACATCAGCCGTTCACCACCGAAAATGTTTTATGACATTTTATATTACAAAAAGCCTTGGTGGTGCAGGCTGTTAAACACCTAGCACTTAGCTCCAGCTGCCTGCAATTAGTGCAGGCTCGAATCCCACCAGGCTCAAGGTTGACTCAGCCTTCCATCCTCTCGGGGTAGGTAAATTGAGGACCCAAGATTGTTGGGGGCAATAAACTGACTTTGTAAAAATGCCACTTGGGGGGGCCAAAAAAAGCCCTAGTAATAAGCAGGCATATACAATAGAATGAAGGCTATTGCTGAGCGCATTGGGTTGTGCTCCAAAGATTGTAAGCTGCCCTGAGTCTCCGGAGAAGGGCGGCATATAAATGTGGATTAAAAAAAAGTTTTATAGTAAATTTCATGTCATTAAGTATTTTATAAAATTTGCCAAATTTCAATTCCCCAGGACTCACGGGTCCCAGATTTTGGGTGTATTTTGTAAATCCATTTGATTGAAAAAGATTTGCTCTAGGATGCACTGTTTTGCCCAGTTAAAGGTTACAGACACGAAAGTTGTATAGTAGTATATGGAAGATAGATAGTGTTTGGAACATTGTATTGCTCTCACAACATTTCTGCCTGGTAGGACATTGTTTATACCAAGCCTAATTGTCTCTCTGTCAAAGCAAGATTATAAGATGAGATAGTTAAATGATAACTAGGGTTAGGATAAATTACTGAAAAGTTATTGAGAGCAAGCTATGCATTTGGAGTTTTTTAAAAAATAAATACACACTATCCTAAAACAGTTTTGCCAAAGGATAGCATATAAACATTTCAACAGATTAAATTAGGAAGAGGGTGCAATTGTGATAACAATTCTTATCCACTTAGCAAATGTTTTGTTAAATTGGGTGTATATTTACATTCAATCAGTATAACACAACAGAATCCCAAAGTCTGATTCCAAAACTATGAACTTATCTTCTATTACTTTTGCCAATAGACACTTGCTGTAAATAACAAATTTGTCTCAACTTTATCTTGTAGTAATGTAGACCAGGGGTGTCAAACTCATGGAGTCACATGACGTATCGCGATTTTTTTTCCCTCTGGCATTTTGAGGCTGTTTAGAATCAAATTGTATGACTGATTCTGTTAAATTACACAATAGGACAGGTTTGGAAAAAGACAGTGGGAATTATCAGAAGTTTGAAAACTGCTTCATAAAAGCTTTAGCCTTGAAAAAAGAAGTTGGTATCTCTTAAGACTTTTCAAACGTCTGTATTGTTCAGGACACAGAATGATGAATAATCCCCTCTCTGTTCACAGACCTTTCTTCCAAAACTGCAAACACTCCAAAGAAAAAAGCTGTTATCCAGGCAAAGATTTCTCCTAGTGGACAAATATCATCACCCAAGAAAATGCCTCTGGTTTCTTCAAATCCTTCACCAAGGAAATTTTCAGGTTTCACAGGTTGGTGAGAACTTTCTTGCAGCATATTGCTGACATTTCATTTTGACTTAAGATAGCAATGGAAGCAAATAATAATAATAAGCTATATTCGTGCTAGGTTCAGCAACCTATTACCAGTCTTTAATTTCTGAAGTAGATGAAGCACAATTGTTTCAAATTTCAATTAATGCTAACTAAAAATGATATCTAATTGAAATTTAGAGGCATATTTGGTATTAAGAAAGCCACTGGCTTTGGTTGAAAACTGTACTGGGCAGGATAACTGTACTGGGCAGTTATTAAGTGAATCTGGCTCTCCCATTGACTTTGCTTCTCAGGAGGTCACAAAAGGGCATCACATGGCCCCAGACAGCAACCGTCATAAATATGAACCAGTTGTTAAGCATCTGAATGTAAATCCCATGACCATGGGGATGCTGCAATGGTCATAAGTGTGAAAGATGGTCATAAGTCACTTTTTCAGTGCCATTGTAACTTCAGATGGACTATCTGATCTGATACTGATCAGACAAATATTAGAAATTACAGACCAATATCTTTACTAAATGTGGACTATAAAATCTTTGTAACAGTATGTGCTCGGTTTTTGATTACATTTCCAACATTTGGTGGACAGAGTTTTGATAAACCTTACTTCTATTCTTATTCATCTAATTATCAGATGTGTAGCATATAGGGGTGGTATATAAGCCCTCTAACAAGCATTAAGAGAGCCAATTGGGTGCAGCAGTTAAACTGTTGGCCTAGAAATCAGGAGACTGAATTCCTGTTGAGTATGAAACTCAACTGAGTCATTTGGAGTGAGTCCGTTTCTCTCAGCCTAACCCACCTCATAGGTTGTTGTTATTGTGTGAAAAATAAGAGGAAGACAATTAGGTATGTTTGCTGCCTTGAGTTGACCAACAAGTATAAAATAAACATATGGAAATAGTAGATGAATAAAATCAGGACATTTCTGTTTGCCCTCAAACTCTTGGTCTGTTCAGCAAAGTCGGGCACTTCTGAAGAAACAGCCAGCTCTGGCTCTTCCCACAAGCCCAGCTTGTCCACCGAGAAGAGTGATCCAAAACACAAAGACTGCTTGCTGCGGGAATTCAGAAAGCTGTGTGCAATGGTGGCTGACGAATCCAGTTACAATGTAAAAACTCAGATAATTCAGAACTTCTTACAGAAGGGAACCAGTGGAGGTACAATTTCTCTCTCTTTGTTTTGACTGGTGGGTCTTGGCAGAAACAAATCTGGGATAAACATAATATTTATTATAATTTAATAATTTATTGTATGTATGTAGGGCAAGAGTGGCAGGATCTTTCATAAAACCACTGAAATAGCACAATGCTAAGAAAGGCACAAGGGCACCTGGCAGACAGGTAGGGAGGGGTCTATAATCCCTAATGGTTAGCATTATTCTTCTCATCTAATGCAGCCTAGAACAGAGGTGGTGGAGGCTAAGTCAGCTGCCTGTCTGAAAAATAGTAACCTTGTTTCTGCTGACCTATTGCAAACATCTGTACCTCTTCCAGATGGCTTTCGGGGTGATCTCTACCTAACCATCAAGCTACTCTTGCCTGGGGTCATTAAAAGTGTTTACAACTTGAACGACAAGCAGATTGTGAAGCTCTTCAGTAGGACATTCAACTGCAGCCAGGAAGACATGGTCCGAGACCTTGAGCAGGTGAGCAAAAAGGAGTCAGGTTTTTGGTGGACAGTATCCCTCTACCCAGCATGCCTCTTTCTCTAAGAGGTTGAGCGTCACAATTATGGTCGTAAGTCTTGATGGTCAAGAAAGACGGTCACGTGACCAGATCCATGTTTACCACCTTTTTTGCGACCATTGTTAAACCAATGCTGCAGTTGTTTCAAGTTTAACATTTTTATTGGGTTATAAAATAAAATAAGATACAAAATAGGAAAGTGAATAGGAAAACGATGGGAAGGAAGAAGGGGAAGAGAAGTGAGGGAGGATAAGAGAAAAAGAAAAAGAAACATTGACTTCCAACTCTGTTGCAGTAAAATAAGGCATTAACATCAAATCACAACATTTTGCTTTTTCATAATAATATGAACAAGCCATTTCTATAAAGATCTAGCAAATGCTGTAGTTGTTAAGCAAACCCAACGTTTCCTATGGAGCAGTTTTTGCCAGAAACCAGAAGAAAACATGGCTTTTGGCAAAAACATCGTAAATCGCAGTCACATGTCTCAGAGAAGTGTCAGAACTTTGAAATTGGGCAAACACTTTGGGGGGGTGGAGGGGTTCATAACTTCAAACTGTCACTAAATGACTGGTAGTAAGTACAATTTACTGGCAATTTATGTAGATGCCCTGTGATTGCATCCATTGCTTTTGCAGATCACAGGTTGAACTTCCCTATTGGTTTACACTTTGGTGGGCTGATGTCAAAGATTTCTGAGGCTTTCCTGATTGCAAGTAATTTACTATTGTCATTTATAATTGCAATTGATTACAACTACAACGCAAACACTCCTCTGCCCATAGTAGCGCTCTTTGCAGCTGTTTCCTTTTGTATCTTAAATCAGGGTGACGTTTCGGAAACTGTGCGGATCTTCTTTGAGCAGAGCAAGTCTTGCCCTCCTGCGGCCAAGAGCCTTTTGACAATCCAGGAAGTAGATGAGTTCCTGACGCAGCTATCCAAACTTTCCAAAGAAGAGGAGCAGCAGAACCTACTGCAAGAAGTTGCATCAAGGTAGAAAAAGGAAATATTTATGAATGTTGAAGTGGGAGGGTCAGATTGGAGCAGATAGACCTACTCAGGTGTCTGCTCAGAGATTGCTTAATGCTTCCAAAGCCTAACAGGTTCTGCTCCTGTTCCCTGAAGTGGAAGCCCTATTTTGGGGGTGGGGGGCGAGGGTAGCATAAATATACACAAAAGATACACAAAACTAGAGGGCCAGCTTCTTAGCTGTGTATTCACGTAGGCATTTTTTGCATTTGTATCCTTTTTATTTTCAGGTGCACCGCTAATGACCTGAAGTGCATCATTCGACTAATTAAACATGACTTGAAAATGAATGCTGGCGCGAAGCACGTGTAAGCTGAGATCAGGATGAGGAGAATGTCAGAAATCTAAAATCAGAACATGTTAGCAGTATTAATAAGGAGATTAGATAATTAGATACCTGCAGGTCTACTAATTAGTTCCAAGACCCTTTGAACTCTGTCAGACACCATGGAAGAAAGATGTTCCTTTCAGGTATGGTCCAGTGACTTCCCAGACTCCATGGTGACCATGCATAGCTTTTGTTATTAAAAGAGTGATTATTACTTTTCTTTAAATGGCAAAAGTACTAAAATGGGATGCCTTGAAGGTGCCTTTTGGAGATGGCTCTCACTCAAGGAGTCCCTCTCATAAAGATTCCGTTGCTCTACCATAAATCATCACTCCAACAAAACATCCACCCTAATAACATCTCCGGATACTGTTGAACTAAGGGCAGTTGCCCTAATTAAACCATGAGCCTCGAGCCAAGCTTCAAAAACTTCAAAGGATTTATTAGGAGCAAACATGTCGGCATGACCTGTATGAAGTTGATTCTGAGACACGTAATTCACTATCATCTATGACCCTGCTTTTCCCCCACCCCTCTGGGTGTATCATAATTCATATTTTCCAACAAAGCACGTTCATAGCTGAGAGTCATCAATCACATTTTCCAATTAGGGATTTTTGTGGCAGAAATTCGGTAGCTTAGTTACAATCTTTGCAAGGTAAGAATGGCCCAAGGTCACCTTATGAGCTTCCATGGGTGGGGATGGACTTGACCTTGAGGTTCCCCAATCCTTTTCCAGCTATACCCACACTCATCCCTTTGTAAAAAAATAATCATCCTGTTCTTTTCCTACCCAGACTTGATGCATTGGACCCCAATGCTTATGAGGCTTTCAAAGCATCCCGTAACCTCCATGATGTGGTGGAGCGAGTGCTGAAGAACCAACAAGAATCTCAGCCAGGCATGAAGAAAATTCTTAGTGTCCAGGCAGCCCTGATGACCCCAGTTCAGCCCATGCTGGTAAGGTACAGCTGGGGTCTGCAGAGATGTGGGATTTTTTTCAGCTGAAGCAGCAGGCTCTGGAACAGCCTCTTTGCCTGTGTCATCCTGTTACGTTCAGGTTTTATTGTTAGTTAGAAAAATATTTATTTATTTATTTATTTATTTATTTATTTATTTATTCGACATATATGCCGCCCCCTCTCCCAAAGGACTCGGGGCGGCTCACAGATTAAAAGAAAAAACAACAATAAATTACCTAAAAAGCCTATTAAACAAACTAAGCCGAATTAACATTAAAACCCCCAAAGATTAAAATCAAAAAACCCAAGGAGTCAGCGTAGCCCAGATTGTTAAAACAGCCAGGTTTTTAACTCGTGGCGGAAGGTACGGAGATCAGGAGCAAGCCGGAGCTCCAGTAGAAGGAGATTCCATAAAGTGGGGGCCGCCACAGAATAGGCTCTCCCCCGAGTTAATTATGTATTTAAGCATTTATTTATTTACAGTCTTCCTTTTTTTTTCTGAGAGCAGAATTGAGGGGGTAGGCAGGCGGGCTATAAGAGATCCTCTGATTTTATCCCAACATCTGCCTTGTGAATTAGGTTGGGCTGAGAGAGAGGAATTGGTCAGAGTTGCCCCGTATGCAATGCAGTTGGTGATTCCTTAACCTAAGTCTCAATTGTCCAAGCTTAATATCTTAATGTTTGCTTTATTTTATTTTGTCCATCACTCAGCATTTATGAAGCAGCTATAAAATACAATGAAATCTGCAATATAAAAAAGGATAAAATCAAGAGTTCCATTAGTTTTTTGTCAGCTTGTCTGTCCTGCTTGATACCTTTGTATAGTCCTTTAACTGTACATTTTCAAGAATGTATGGCTGTTGATGATGCATTTCTAGGCCATAGTCAGACTAAAACTAATTTTCTTGCTTGTTCTAAAAATGAGAAAGTGTGGATGCTCCTCAAAATGTGTTTCCTAGAAAACAAAAATCTTGTTGAACATCTGTATCGCTTTGTCATTCAGTCTATTTAGCACTGCTTACTCTAAGTTACAGTATCTGTAGTCTTAGCTTGGCATTCTCCAAAAGACCTTGTCTGCATATGTGGACTGTTTTGCCCTTTTTGGCACCTGGCATCTGATTCTCCTCTCAGACATCAATTCAAAGTTCTCTGGAGGGACTTTCATGCGTGCAATTGTATAAAGATTGAAAGGATTAACCTCTGACATAACTGTTGCCCTGGGGATACCCAGTTGGGGGCTCCTTTCATGTCCCTGGGAGGAGCTAGAGTGAAGGACGAGAGCTCAACCCCACCTCACGATGGGTCTTGAACATGAGCTTGCTAACCTTCTACCCAGCGTTCCAGCCACTTGAGCCACAGTGCTTCTTCGATTTTGGCAACTTTAACACGCGTAGACTTCAACTCCCAGAATTCCCCAGCCAGGATGCTAGGAGCTGAAGTCCACGTGTCTTAAAGTTGCCAAGGCTCTGAAATATTAGTATATGCCTGGTTTCCATGCAAGCAAGAACCTGTTTATGCACCAGTCCATGACCACGCTGGCCAGGGAACTATAGTCCAGGGATTCTGAGAGGTGTTTAGTTTGAAAGGTGGTTGTGAATGGAGTCATGTCTAATTTGCCAGAAGGCAGATGGTTGTTAATAAGCTAACAGGATGTTTTTCTCTCTCTTCCCTATTCTGTAAGGCTGAAGCTTGCAAATCGATTGAGTATGCCATGAAAAAGTGTCCCAATGGCATGTATGCAGAAATTAAGTATGATGGAGAGCGTGTCCAGGTGCACAAGAAGGGAGATCATTTCTGCTATTTCAGCCGCAGTCTGAAACCTGTTCTCCCTCACAAGGTTAGTGGAGTAGATGGGCTGCCTCTGGGGGAAAGTATGGGTTCCTGGCTCTTGTGTGGACCTCAAGTCTAATCCATGTGGCTGGATTAATCTTAATCTCAGCCACAGTGAAATCCAGCAGTACCGGAACTGTAGTTTGAGGCGGCATGCTTTGTAGTTTGGTCAGAGAAAACAAGGAGATCTAGTAGTTTTAAGTGTGTGTTTGGTTTACAGTATCATAAATGAAATGTTGACCTCACAGTTTCCTTGGCACTTTTATGTTTAATTGTGGGCGGTAATTTTTTTCCCCTTAACATAAATGTGCCTAACCTTTTTTTTAAGCATTTGTTTCACCTTGCTTTTTAGACTACAGTCATCATCTCCCAGGTGGCTTTTTCTTTTTGCAGCAAAAATAAAAACCGTCTCTATGAATGAGATGGGCAGTATCAAAATTTGACAAATTAAATATTAAAATATAATTAAATAAAAACAATGATTGCAAAAGAATATGGGGAAAAAGGAAGGAAAAGCAGCCTTTTTATAGCAATAGCATGAAGATCTATATACCACCCCCTAGTGCTTTACAGCACTCTATTGGCAGTTGACAATGTAAGCATTATTTGCATGTTGTCCCCAACAATCGACCTCAGAAGGCTGAGTCAACCTTGAGCCCCTTCAGGATCGAACTCCAAGATATGGGCAGAATTTGCCTGCAATACTGCATGTAACCACTGCTCAGCCAATGGGTTTGTCCAGTTTGATCTAATCCTTCTGGGAGTTGAAGTCCACACATTTTAAGGTCTGAGGTTGAGAAACACTGGGCAGGTCAAATCTTTCTGCTTTAAATGCCAATTGATAGTTCTTGGGCCAGCAAATGAGCTGAAAAATTCACAGAACGTATTTGCTTGCTTGCATTTCTTCAGGTGGCTCATTTTAAGGACTTCATTCCCAAGGCCTTTCCAGGAGGACACAGTATGATCTTGGATGCTGAAGTTCTTCTGATCGACACCAAGTTAGGGAAGCCTCTGCCTTTTGGGACACTGGGAGTGCATAAGGTACTTCAGAAGAAGGGTTCTTCCATCATCAAAGAGATGGTGTAATTCAGTAGTTCTCAACCCCCTTTAAATACCTTTTGTGGCCATGGATCATGGCCATGGATCACCAGGACTTACCTCAAAATTTAAATCATAATATTCCTTCAACCTTTGCGGACCCTCTGTGACAACATTGCAGCCTCCTCCCTCCAGGGGTCCACGGACCACAGGTTGAAAACCATTGGTATAATTTACAGCAGACTTCTTTTATAAAGCAGGGAGTGAGCACCCTGTGTTTAATAGAAAGAATGCAATAATGAAAAGGTAACAGCCCTTTTTAGCTGATGGGGAGGGAACGGAGGCCAGCTTTCTCCAAAATAGTTCTCTAGAAAGAATTCTCATCCCAAATTAGCAGAAACTATATAGATTTATACTAGAAGACATTGTATAGAGTAAGTAGACAGAGAGGGGTTTTTTCTCCCTTGTAATACTAGAATTGGAGTTACTTGGTTAAAAGTTAGAAAAAAGTCCAGATTTCAGCATTGTAGTTTCATGCCATTGGGGGGGCAGGGGAGCATATTTTAAAGGGAGAAAATTGGTTTTCCCTTTCCAATTCAATGACTGTTTTTATAAAAATGCAAACAAAAATAACTTGCAAGGGGTGCACAGGAAGCTACAAGTTATCTATCCCTAGCTTAGACTTTGTTCTTCTCCAGAATAGCCTTGATTGTTGCTGTTCATAAAATGATATCATGCAGTCAATTTCATGGTGCTTGTTTGCTATCCCTTTGCAGAAAGCTGCTTTCCAGGATGCCAATGTTTGCCTTTTTGTCTTTGACTGCATCTACTTCAATGATGTCAGTTTGATGGACAGGTGGGTGTAGAGTGAGTGTTAATCCTCCTCTCCGGTAAGGTGGGCCCAGAAGGGCCCTCTGTAGCTAGCATTGTTTCTTGTATCAGCCTGAATCTGAGCAAGCGGCCTTCACTATTTGGTTGCCAAGAGTGGATCTCTGCTCCATGAAAATCTCTGCTGGATTACATGCACCCTCTTATGTTTAAACTGATTCTCCACGAAGTATAACAGTGCTCAACAAAGTATGCCCCAAAGTAAAGGATCTGTTTGACATTAGAATCATGAAAGGAACTTTTTTCTCAGCCACATTTTTCTTCTAGTGATTTGCCCATTTCTGTTTCCTTTAGGCCTCTACGTGAGCGTCGCAAATTTCTCCATGATAACATGGTGGAAATTCCCAATCGAATTCTCTTTTCAGAGATGAAGCATGTCACGGTAGGTTCCATTTTGGATGGCAAGAATGAGACTTGGAGAAGCCTAAAAATGTTCAGCAGAAGTTCTCTGAATCTTCCGTACATGAGTGAGCCATTGGGTGCTTAACTTTCTGTGTCCCAAAAAAAGTTTGTGTCCCCTTCCCTATCCTGATGCCATTCATTCATTCATTTGTAAAAGTTATATGGCTGCCCATCTCATACGATGATTCTAGGTCACACATACAGCAAGCAATAAAAACAGCACCCATCGCTGCCAGGGGCTGGACCAGCTGTGAAGTGTTCTTTCTAGATTCCCCATTCTGGGGCCCTCTGCTCCATATAACTCCTTTCATCTTCCAGTCCATCTGGATTAATAGATAACAGTGTCAAATGTAAGAAAGCAACCTTGACAAAAACATTCAAGAACCATCACCTAAGCAAAGAGAGATGAAACAATCTTTCAGTCCCAAGAAGCAAAATAGTTTTCAGAAGTGACTTAAAACAGGCTCTTCCTTGATTCATTGGGGTCTAAGAAGGAGGAGAGGTAAAGAACAATCAAGGTTGCAAGATTCTGTTATAACCAATTTCAATCAGGTATAGTTCTAGTGTTTGTATTGAATTGATTTGCTGGTCTAGTCTGGAATAGATAGCAGAATTAAGATAAATAGGTGTTAATTTATTAATTTGACTTGTATGCCGCCCCTCTCCCGAACGGACTCGGGGTGGCTCACAATTAAAACCAACACAATAAATAATTACCTAAAATAGAATTAAACCCAACAAGCCAAATTACTAAAACAAATTATAAAACAACCCCCAAGAGGAGTCAGCACAGAGCAGCCTGCTCAAAAGCCAAGTTTTCAGGTCGTGGCAGAAGGTGCGAAGGTCGGGGGCCAGGCGGAGTCCCAGAGGTAGCTGATTCCATAGGGCGGAGCCACCACAGAGTAGGCCCTCCCCGCGCCGCCAAGCGACATTGAGTCACAGACAGCACGCCGAGGAGTCCCTGCCTGTGTGCTCGTACAGGGCGGTTGGTATTCGATGCCGGCAGTAGACGCTCCGTAATAGCCCGGACCCATGTCTCGAGGACTTTGAATGTCAGTACCAAAACCTTGAATCCCATTCGGAGGGCAACCGGCAACCAATGCAAACCATGCAGGAGGGGCGTAACATGGGAGAACCAGGAAACTCCTATCACAACCCGCGCGGCAGCATTTTGCACCAGCTGAAGCCTCCGGATGGTATGCAAGGGCAGTCCTAGATAGAGAGCGTTGCAGTAATCGAGCCGCAAGGTGACCGTGACCGTGTGCAGGGCATCTCGGTCCAGATATGGGCATAACTGGCGAACCAGCCGACCTGGGCAAAGGCCCCTGGCCACGGCTCCCACCACCTCCTCCAGCCTGAGCCGTGAGTCCAGGAGGACCCCCAGGTTCCGTGCCCTATCCATGGGGGGCAACACCTCTCCTCCCATGACCAAAGATGGAATCTACTGACTGGGTCGAGATGTCTGTATGCACAGCCACTCTGTCTTAGCCGGATTGAGCTGAAGCATGTTACTGTCCATCCAGATCCGTACCGCATCCAAACAACGGGACATCACAGAGAGGGCATCACTGATGTGGCCTGGGGTGGAGATGTATAACTGTGTATCATCAGCATACTGATGATACTTCACCCCAAAGCAGATGATCTCACCCAGTGGTTTCATATAAATGTTGAACAGAAGGGGCGAGAGGACAGACCCTGAGGGACCCCACAAGTGAGAGCCCTTGAGTCGACCTCTGCCCCCTGCCAACACTGATTGAAGGCCCCGAGAGGAAGGAGGTCAACCACTGCAACACAGTGCCTCCCACTCCCAACCCCCCGAGATGCCGCAATAAGATACCATGGTCGATGGTATCGAAAGCCGCTGAGAGATCTAACAGGACCAGGACAGAGGAAAAACCCCTTTCCCAAGCCCTCAGGAGATCATCCATCAGTGCGACCAATGCCGTCTCCGTGCTATACCCGGTCGAAAGCCCGATTGGTACAGATCCAGGTAGTCCGCTTCATCCAGGAAAAGCGAAATTGCTGAGCCACCACATTCTCAACAACCTTCGCTAAAAGCAAGGTTGGAGACCGGACAAAGTTGTTCAATTCGGCTGGGTCCAGGGCAGGCTTCTTCAGGAGAGGCCTCACCACCGCCTCCTTCAAGGCAGCGGAAAGGTACCCTCCCCAGAGAAGCATTGACCACTGCCCGGAGCCAGCCGCATGTCACCTCCCTGGAGGCATAGACCAACCAGGAAGGGCATGGGTCCAACAAACATGTGGTGGAACTCAGTCGTCGCATAATCCTGTCCACTTCATCCTCAGAAACAGGATCGAACTCAGTCCAGATTACATTAGCTAGACCACTTGCACCTGGCATCAGACCACGGCAAATTGGAGTTCAGCCCCCGAATCCGGCGATCTTATCCTGCAGGAACTGGCCAAATTCCTCAGCTCGACCCCAGGGGATCCGCCACAGCCCCCGGATGGAGGAAGGAGCGGGTGACCCCAAACAGGGCGGCTGGGCGGTTTCCTGCGGATGCTATGAGAGCGGAGAAATAAACCCTTCTCGCCGCTCTCACAGCTACCAGATAGGTCCTGATATAGGCTCTCCACTGGGCTCAGTCAGATTCGGAGCGGGTCGACCTCCACCTGCTCTCTAGACCCCTTCTAGCGATGCTAACCCTTCTAGCTTTACAATTCATGAAAAGTGTGTGTGTCAAACATAGGTCATAAGAGGTAGAATGTCTTAAGTAGGCCAGGAATTTTCAAGCAAAATGAAATAAGTGAGTTGGCTGGCTGGCTTATTATCTGAAATAATGTGGACAATAGGCCAATTAAATCTTCTGGATAAGACCTTCGGAAATGTTTAAATATCCAGTGGCGTTCCTAATCTCAGTCCTGCCTTTGCAACTTTCTCTTTTTTCCTTGTTTTCCAGAAAGCTTCAGACCTTGCCGACATGATCAACCGAGTCATCCGGGAAGGGCTGGAGGGATTGGTGCTGAAAGATCTGAAGGTATGCAAGCTGCTGTTTTTGCCCACCCATTTATGCCAGCAGGCTACAAAGTCCAGAAAAACTAAAAAAAACCATAACTGGAAAGCAGTTTTGACTTCAGAAATATCCCCCCACCCCCACCATCATATTAAAGACTGTCCTCCCTGATCATATCCAGTTTCCTTTTAAAGCCATCCAGTCAGCAACCATCCATCTTATCATAATGAGTTCCAAAGACTAAACTGAATGTTCTTTGTGAAGAACTTTCATTGTACATCAGCGGCCCCCAATTTTGGGGGCACCAGGGTTCAGTTCTGTGGAGAACGGGTTTTCCATGGATGGGGGGGAGCATGGTTTCATGTGCTGCCTTGATCTTGCATGTATGTGAATGGGGCCTCGCTCACTTGTTGTGGTTAGACAGCAGTTAGATGGTAGAGGAGAGCGAGGATTCGGATGAGGGGCCAGGACCATCAGGGAGTGGACTGCTGCCTTCAGGGATAGTGGGAGCTGGCAGCAGTGATGAGGAGGTTCCCGAGGAGCCTGTGCCAAGTGCACGTGAGCGCAGGATGATTTGTAGAACAGCTGGAGCAGCACAGGCGACTCGGGAGTAAGGATGCAACATAATGGCCCCTCCCTCCAGGGAATATAAGCCTGGTTTCAAAAGGTTTTTGCCTTTGCAGAAGGCAAAAAACATTTGAAGGATCCAGCATTGTGTGTAGAGACTCCGGCTTATCTGAAGAATTCTGTCAAGGCTTTTCTGGTTGGACTAATTGGCTGCAAGCCATCTCTTATCTACAAAGAAGTTTATTTGTACATTAAAGCTGTGAAGGTTTGAGTTGCTGCGTTTGTTTGAGATTTTCTTGTTGGTAACAGGGTTGGGTCAGAACACGTGCAGCCCAGTTCTTGGTGGGCCATGGACCAGTACTGGTCCATGGTCTGGGATTTGGGGACCCCTATTCTATATCTTCCAGTCTACCTAATTAGATAGTGTTCTGAGAGAGGGGAAAATAATCTCTATTAAATTATAGAAGAATAGTCCTCTATGATTGATTGTATACATGCCTTCTTTTTCCTGGCTCAAGATTTCCAATTTGCAAGCCTGTTGTTCTAGGAAAGATGTACAAACCCCTGATCATCTTGAATTACCTCTTCAGCATTTCTTCCAAATCCCCACAAATAAAAAGCATTTAATCACAAGATGATTAAAAGAAAAGGATTTGGAGAAGGAACTTGCATTCTTTACCTTGATTCTATCAAGGCATCTGGTAATGCTGTTTCTATGGAACTCAGAGCCAGAAAGGGCCGTAAAATGAATAGTGTTAGGTCACCAATTCCTAAATGCAGATAAGCAGACCTCTAGAAATAAATAGAAAAGATGTTGAAGAAGGCTTGGTATTATGATTTTAAAGCTATCTTTGGGTGAAAAAAATACATTGACACAGATTTTTTAAAAAATGAGTTAGCTGCTGATGCATATATCTCAATATATTAAGAAATATTAGATTAAGAATATAAAATGGGTGGGAACTTATACTGTGTCTAGGGTTAGAGAACAATTGTGTAGTTTGAGATGCCAGGATTGCATGCCACTCTCAAAAACCCTCCCGGAGTTCCTGTAAAAGTTGCTGCTGAATTGTAATTTTTGTTGTGACGGAGGAGGAAATGGTTAAAATTGTAATTATGAGAACCATATTGAGTGCAATTTAGCTGAAATCAAGAGTTGCCCTCTGATCTGCCTTCCCCTTTACCTTTTGGAGCAGAGGTCTCCAAGCTATATATAATTCTCCAAGCTGGAGAATTCTGGGAGATGAAGTCCACAAGTCTTAAAGTTGCCAGGTTTGGGGACCCCTGTTTTGGAGTGTCCATACCAATTAAAGGCCACCTGCGGCCCTTTATCTCCAAAGGTGGGATCTGCACTAAAGAGAGTAAGACTGTCCTTTCCTCCTTGGAATCTGTATCGTTTCCGTTCTGCTTTTGTTTTGGATAGAGTATTTATGAACCAGGAAAACGCCACTGGCTCAAAGTGAAGAAGGACTATCTGAATGAGGGAGCAATGGCAGACACAGCAGACCTGGTGGTTTTGGGTGCCTTCTATGGCCAGGGGAGCAAAGGTGGGTATTTTTTAAAAATCCAGACTGAGAATCCAAACTCTTACTCTTTCTAATTCATACTGGCCTGCTGTAGTTCTCTGAGATGATACATGAGAGCTTTGAGATGCTTCCCAAGTTGTTTGAACTTGAAAAGTTTTGCATCCAGATCAGTAAAGAGCAGGATTTATACTGAGGCAGTATAGTAATTGAGTCACTAACTATAGTTCTCCAGAATTTCAGATTGGAATCTCTATCTCAGTGTTTCTTAACGTTGGCAAGTTTAAGACAGGGGACTTTAATTCCCAGAATTCTCCAGCCAGCCAAGTGGGGAATTAAAGTCCCCACATCTTAACAGTTGCCACGGTTGAAAAACACTGCTCTAGCCTATTGAAGTTGGTTGGGAGTGGAAAACATGGGAAGTTTTACACGTAGAATGCATGATTGATTATTAAACTATGGGATGTTTCCTAACAAATAGTAAGAGTCTGATCCTCACTATATAAAGAACTGATTTGATTAGGAATCTGTCTCATTATATGCCTACTTCTAACTAAATCCTGTGGTCTTTCAGACCCTCGGGCAGCCTTTCTTAACCTTTTCGCTCAGGAAATATCTGCAACAAAATCCAAAAGATATGAAAACATCCCAATACAATCCACTTCTTACCTACACCATCCACATTTTACAATAGCAAAGTAAGGAACTGAATCAAGGCCAATAAAACTTCCCACCACTGCAAGGCTAGTGTCATGCCCTTGTTAGAGTCAGACTCTGAGGGAGGGAAGGAACAGCCGACAGGGAGTGGAGGTGTGGCTCCAGAGGTGGAGGAGGCTGGAGAGGGGCACAGGCCGGCTGGGCAGTCAGAGGAAAAACCAGGCCCATCCCCTTTTCATCCTAGGACACGCAGGGAGGAACGGAGAAGGCAACAACTTGGCTTATGAGAGAGGAAGCAGCCATGATCCCCCTCATTGGTTGCAGCTGGGGACAATAGTATATAAGAGAGACGGTTAAAACACAGCATTGCCAGAAGCAAAGCGTGTGTTATTTTGGGCTGAAGTTATCTTGGTTGGCTTCCAACAGACTCTGCCTTGTTATCTCCTTGAAGTTGGTAATTACTTATCCTGGTCCGTTATGGAAATTCCTTCATTGTAATTTGTTTTAGTTTTTTATTTCACCTCTATCTGCTCATTAAGTTCGGACTGTATTGCTTTCTTTTGAAGACTATTTTTGAATACGTTTTATCTCCAACTGAGAATTATTGAACAGTGGGGCCAAGTTGGAGGCATTAAAGGACATTTATTTACATTTTGGATTTTGTTACATTTGTGTTACACTCCTTGTCATCACAGCTAGCATTGCATGCGATGCAATGTTCAAAAACCAAAGTTTTTGGGTTGTTTTTAATTGCAGTCTCTGAGGGTTGTCATGAGAAGAGATTCTAGAAGATAAAATTAGATTTATTCCCCTCCTCCATCAGATTGCCATTTTTGTCTCTTCTCACTGCTTTAGGTGGGATGATGTCCATCTTTCTCATGGGTTGCTATGATCCTGACAGCCAGAAGTGGTGCACGGTGACCAAATGTGCTGGTGGACATGATGATGCCACGCTTGCCCGGCTGCAGAAAGAATTGGACATGGTGAAAATCAGCAAGGTTTGTGTTTAGAAGGCCTAGATGAAAAAGCCCCTGTGATTCTTGTCTTTCAAGGAAATGACGATGTTTTTGCTGTAACTTGAAACATTGAAGCTAAAACCAACTTTTTTTAACATTAAATTTCTCCCTGATTGAGTTTAATGCTAAAGATCGAGATCCAGTTTTGTTTTCTCATTAGCCCATGTGCACAAATGATCATCCAGATATGGGTTTTTAAAGTTCACAGACGGACCATGCTGTTTTCTCTATATTGCTGCATTTAAAGGAATATTAAATGCCATTTTACTATAATTTGGTCCTAATGGATAACAACTCAGGTTTGTGCAAAGCGGAATGAATAGGGAAGAGGTGCAGAAGACTAAGGATTGCTCCTTCTCATTCTTATCTGTTGTTATATTGAAACTGAATTATTCTTCCAATCATTTCATCTCTTTCTCTAGTACCTCAGCATAAGGCTTGGTTAAGATAGGGCCTGCCCTATGATAATGTACTTAACTATACTAAGTTAAAACTTACTTGCAATGTTTGTATATTGTCCCTATTATAGAACTGCATGCATCCTAAAGCAACTGAAATTATGAAACAATTGTCTCCCACAATCACAACAACCAAAGTCCTGTTGAAATAACCTTGTATTATTTGGTTTTTGTTTAGTTAGTATGTTGTTCAGGTAGAGCAATTTGTAAATCATGGTCTCTGACGATAAGAAGTTTTATTATTGTGACACTAGCAAACCATGATTAGACCATGATCAATGGGCTCAGTTCCAGCACAGTGTGTGAACCCAGTTACTCAAAATCTTGATGTGTTAGAAAGCTTAAAACTATTATTTTACTGGTCCTACCTTCTAGACTACTGAACATCCCAAAATATCTCAGGTCTTAGATTTTACTGCTTCGTTGTTACTGCCTCATTAAAGCCAGATATTAGTAGCTAATTTGAAGAAAGCTAGAATAATCTTCTTTTTATAAACTTAAAATCACAATTGGGATCGGACTTTCTGTTGCTAAACAAGGCAGTTCTTAAGTGTGTCACACCTGATTTTGCCACTGCAAAATGAATCACTGGAGTTGTTAAAGGGACTCCGGCTTTTCCCATTGATTTTGCTTGTCGGATGCAAGCTGGGAAGGTTGCAAATGGTGATCACATGACCCCGGGATGTTCAACCATTGTAAATATATGCTGGTTGCCAAGCACCTACATTTTGATCACATGACTGAGGGGACGCTGCTACAGTTGTAAGTGTAAGAAGTGAGTGTAAGTTGCTTTCTTTCAGTGCTGTTGTAACTTCAAACAGTCACTAAATGAATGGCTATAAGTCAAGGACTACTTTATTCTAATATGAAATAACTTCAGGAGTTTGCTAATTAGCCAACTTTCTGGGATGCTTGAACACAGACTCGTAGTCCAATCTCTCTGGAGGATGGCAGCCATATTCAGTCTACCTTGCTCTGTACTAGGTCTTTAATCTCTTTGGAATTATTCAGGTATTAAATGCTCACTTGTGGACAGCTTCTAGGTCCAAGTTTTGAAAACTGCAGTGCAATGCAATTTTCTTAGATGTTTGGGAACCATTTATTCCTTTAATTGTTATTAAAGTATTTCCTATCCCATAATAATGAGCTAAATTGATGAATACCTCTTCTTCTTCCATTGTCTAGGATCCCAGTAAAATTCCAGACTGGTTAAAGATTAATAAGAATTATTATCCAGATTTCATTGTTCCAGACCCAAAGGTAAAATGTCTCATGGGAGTGGGTGTTTCCCATGCAAAAGTGGTTTCCCTGCCATGAACCCTTCCTGGGAGAGGTCCTTTTAAATGGTTTCCAGGCATATGAGGCAGCTGAATTGCTGAAATGAAATCAGCAGTATGGATGTGATCAATCCCATGGAAGGAAATCCACTAGAAAGCCACTGCACATTTTTCTTTGTTATTTCATTTTGCTTACAGAGTTCATCTCTCCAAATTATGGAGGAAGTTTAGAGAGCAATACACCTCTCACAGCAGTGGGATCCTACCTGTTCCACTACAGCTTCGGTGATTGTGCGGGCGTGCACACACACACCTAATGCACGCGCGCATGCAGCTTTTCTCACACCAGCTGAGGCCTGCAGTGCCAATCAGCTGAGTGGATAAAGAAAAGTGCAGGGCTGGGTGGGAGGGATTTTCTTCCTCCTCTCAGCTGATCTGCAGGCATTTTTTATATACTACTGGTTCAGCTGAACCGGTAGGATACCACCACTGACCTAAAGATTTCTGAATGTGTAGGCAGGAAAATCATGGAAGAATGCTAGTAGCAGATATAAACCGACCCATTTATGAAAAGCCAGGAAAAAAGTGGGCCTAGGAAACTGGACCTTGTAGAAGTTATTATACATTGATCTACTGTACATTCATACAGCTTACACAGCCATAAGGATTAGAAATTAAAACAAAAACAAAATAGAATCAAATTGAGCAAGTCTCGCACTGTAGTATTCTGGACCAGATTCACTCTAGGCAAAATTGCATTAAAGTCCTTTTTTTATATACTAGATAGTTGCCTTGAGAGATATTCAAGAAGATACAGTCTGTTAAGAATATTTTATTTTGGACTTAATACCCTAAATGTCCTTTGGTACACTGTTAGGACTATGCAAACAATCAGTCCAAAGGTGATTCAGTTGAATGTCCTAATGAAAAAATATATTTGAACTGATTAAAGCCAAATTGGATGCTTCCAAATTGATCCAATATTTTAATGGCATAAAAAGGGGTTTTTTTGCCAAACAAATCAATAACTTGAGTTAATTTAGTTATTAATTCGGGACTCTGCATGGATTCTTCTGATTGGCTAGCCACTAAATTATCTAATATGATAGTTCAAATTGATCTCACACAATCCAAAATGCTCAATTTTGTGCCTGGCTCTTAAAATTAATGAAAAAACATAAAAGTGTGTTCTGTCTCCCCTTCCCTTCCCCAGAAGGTAAGGAACTTGACAGCAACACTCGCACAGACAGTCACGCTGGCCTGTCTCCAAAAGTCAATTACTACAGCCTGATAAGAGTCTTGGCAATCACACACGCTCTGACTGCTTAGTTCAGAGCTGACAAGGAACGGACTACTCCCTGAGCCAGAAGGGAGGATTCATTCCCAAAGTCCATAAACCAAAGCAGGCACCACAACACAGACGGAATTCTTGGCTTATTCCAAACTTTGTCACGTACAGAGTTTGCAACGTAGGCACACCCACTTTTATACCTTGTGGGGTGTGGTCCAGCTCAATCTCTGGCCCTCCCACGCCCCCTACGTTGCTGCTGATATTTCTCCCTCCGACGTTGCCTGGGATCAAGCCAGGAATCCTCCTCACTCCCCAGCCGGGCCGCCGATATCGTCTCTCAGGCTGTTCCTCTTGGCTTTCCGAAGAAACCTGAGGCATTGCTAGGGAGGAAGGTCCTGGGGAGGAAAGTCCTGGAGAGGAAGGCATTGTCAGGGAGGGAGGTCCTGGAGAGGGAGGTCCTGGGGAGGGAGGCATTGCCAGGGAGGAAGGTCCTGGGGAGAAAGCATTGCCTGTTCCTCCTCTTCATCATCCAGGTCCTCTTCCTCTGTCAACACAGGCTCAGGAGGCGGGGCCACAACAAAGCGTGTATGGAATTGATGGACTGCAATTACTCCTGGTTCCAGTAAAAGAAAATATATACGTAGCTTGTTGTTAAAACTGTTGAGTCCTTGGTGCTTTCTGAGCTTGGTTATTTGCTTGCAAACATTTAATTATCCAACTAGGTGATCACAATGATGTTATCTAGGTGGGTAATGAAACATCTACAAGTAAACAAGCTCAGAGCACCAAGGACGCCACATCACTCATGGTGCTCCACACGGTACTTCCATCTCTTGGTTCACTGGCAAGGAGGATTCCTCCCCTCTCCAATCATTACCATTTGTCTTAGGCAGCACCAGTCTGGGAGATCACAGGCGCTGAATTCTCTAAAGCAGAGGCCCACACAGCTGATGGGATCTCAATCCGCTTCCCCCGGTGTACTCGCATCCGGGATGACAAAGATTGGACTACCTCCACTACCCTCCCACAACTCAGGGTGAGTCACTTGTTTTATGGATATAGCCGCCCTATCTATTCTGAACATGCTATACTGTGGTCTGTTATCTGCAAAATATAATTCTCAGCATTTCTACATAATACATCTTCCAGCTCTCCTCCTTCATCATAGCGTTCAGTCTTCTTGCCACCCTATGTATTCTGAACATACTATACTGTGATCTGTATCTGTGAAATACAGTTCTCAGCATTTCTGCATTATCTCTCTCCCTCCATTCCAGCTCTCCTCCTTCATCATAGCATTCAGTCTTCTTGTCAATCTGTTCTGGGTACCAGCACATGCCATTCATCTTCCCTCTGTGGCTGACATCTTGTCATTGAGAACGTCTCCACTCCCATTATCTCAGAGTACCTTCTGAAAAAGAACCCCCATCTCCCGAGTCTCTTACTTAGTCAAGATAGCGATAAGATACCTTCGTTTTTCAGTGGCCATGCTAAGAATAAGGAATAGGAAAGGAAGCATTGTTTAGTGTTTTTAGCCATGAAATGTAGGAATGGGTCTCTCGGTAGGTTTCTGGGTTCCTCAAATGGGAAAAGCCGCTGCCCTTTATGTTGCAGCTGTGAATTCTTTGAAAAGCATGTGGGTGAAGACCTGGGGTAATGGGATCCAGAGTTGGTGGATCAGTCTGATTCACATCTGACCTTGTAGATCAGCTTTTGCCCAACCTTCAGTTAGGATAATTCAAACCCATCTGTCTGGAAGAGGCTGGCTTGATAAATGCATCTAAATTCTGTTTCCAGAGAAAATGAGAGAAGTCTGGGGTTATCAAAAGCTTCAATTTGTTGTCTTTTTCTCAGTGTGTACATACTAAGTTTTTAACTACTAGTTAATAGTTTTAATAGTAGTTAAAAACTTAGTATGTGCACACTGAGAAAAAGACAACAAATTGAAGCTTTTGATAACCCCAGACTTCTCTCATCCACATTAATCTGGAATCTGTGCCATTTGTTAACCCAGAGGTTTCGTTGGGAATAATTTACCAGTTGCCCATTGTCCTGTTTGTTCCAGAAGAATCTGAATTATATCTTGCAGGTAAAAGTGGGAAGTTTTAGTAGGACTTGCTACAAAGTTTTTTTTCCCTATTTCATGGAGCTCTCTGGCTTTTATGCAGGAGCTGTACCAAATATCTAAAGAAAAATCAGACTTCTTGGTAGTTGCTGCAGAAGAAGAGAACTCCACAGCAGGCAGCAGTGGAGAAACTGAGGGCCAGCCCAAGTTATCTTCTCCTCTGAAGGCTGCAAAACAGCATTCCAAGAAGTCCCCTGCGAAAGCTAAGAAGCCTGAAGGTAAGCAGTGGAGAATAGGTATTATAACTTTTCCAGGGATCCATTTTTACTTTCCCCCCAGTTAGATTTCTTCTAGTAAGACCTTGTTCTGTAGAGTTCTCAGAGAGGATTTATGGTTGTGAGGACCAGAATTTTTGAAGTAATTGCTGTGTATTGCATGTGCACAGTGATTTCCTCCAGAAATGTAAACACTGCAACACCTTTCCAATTGAAATATGTTTTTTATGGTTGCTATTTACATTGCCAGGTGCTTAGCAAATCAATAATCAGTGGTGATAAAACTATTGTTTTAGTACTTGTTTGCTAAATATGTGGGGATAATTACCACTATGTATTTTGGAAGCTTTAAAAAAATTTGGCCCATTCCCTGTCTTCCAACAATGAGAATTCACTTCTCATGGGCAACTTTGGTCCATTAGAAACTGAATCAAGTTCTGTTTTGATTTGTGCTACCAATGTTCAAAATGCTCTTGGGTGCGATATAAAGATGAGGTTTTCCTCAGGTTGCCTTTGGTGGTCAGTGTGAGAAGGTACATACAACATTCCAGTCATTGCAGAAACAATTACCTGTTACCAACTTTGAATCCTACAATGAAGCAAGCTATAAAATTGGGACTAAAAGTTTTGTTATTTTCAAATCAGTCAGCAGGAATGGCTGCAGAGCCTGTCTGAAGGTGACCACTGTCTATATTTGCATAGGCAGGATTGTCTTCCTTATATGAATCCATTCATTGGGGTGTGGGTGTGGGGGGGGGTGTTTGTTTGTTTGTTTTTATGCTGATGATACCCAGCTTTTTATCTCCACCCCTAACCAACCCAGTGACGCCCTCGATGTGATGTCCAGGTGCCTGGAGGCGGTGCAAGTCTGGATGGGGAAGAACAGACTCCGGCTCAACCCGGCCAAGACCAAGTGGCTGTATGTACCGGCATCTCGAGTTATCCAGGATATTCCATCTTTGGCTATGGGGGGAGAGGTGTTGCCCCCCATAGATAGGGCTTGCAACTTGGGTGTCCTCCTTGATGCACGGCTCAGTTTGGAGGAGCAGGTGGGAGCCATGGCCAGGGGCATCGCCAGGTTCGCCTGGTGCGCCAGTTGCGCCCCTATCTGGATCGAGATGCCCTACGCACGGTCACTCATGCGCTCGTCACTTCCCGGCTGGACTACTGCAACGCTCTCTACATGGGGCTGCCCTTGAGGACCACTTGGAGGCTTCAACTTGTGCAGAATGCGGCGGCGGGTTGTGATGGGAGTGTCCCGATACTCCCATGTTACACCCCTCCTGTGCGCGCTGCATTGGTTACTGGTTGCCCTCCGGGTGAGATTCAAGGTGCTGGTGTTGACCTATAAAGCCCTACATGGCTTAGGACCGGGGTACTTGAGAGAGACCCTGCTGCCAATAACTGCTTCCCAACGTCCCATGGGCTGTCACAGACAGGGCCTCCTTGGGGTGCCGTCGGCCAGACAATGTCGGCTGGCAACCCCCAGGGGTAGGGCCTTCTCTATGGGATCACCCACTCTATGGAACCAGCTGGCCCTGGAGCTTCGGGTGGCTCCCGACCTCCGGTCCTTCCGGCGGGACCTGAAAACATGGTTGTTCCAACTCGCTGACCTGGACTGAGGAAGGGGATGTGGGTTTTAATGAATAGTGCTATTTTAATTCGGATTATTGGGTTTCATTTATTTTATTTTTATTTTTTTTGACTTGTATGCCTCCACTCTCCAAAAAGGACTTGGGGTGGCTCACAGATAAAAACACAGAACAATAAATTATTTAAAAAGAAATTAAACTAAACAAGCCAAAATACAACTATAAAACCAAATTAAAATCGAATTTAAAACCCACCCTCTCCCCCAGGAGATCAGTCCAGCCCAGCCTGTAAAAACAACCAGGTTTTTAGATCGTGCTGGAAAGAGGAGAGGTCGGGAGCCAGCCGGAGCTCAACGGGTAGCTGGTTCCATAAGGCGGGGCCGATGCAGAATAGGCCCTTCCCCGGGTCACCGCAAGCCGACATTGTCGTGCGGACGGCAACCCGAGGAGTCCCAACCTGTGTGCTCGCACAGGGCGACCGGTATTTGATATCGGCAGGAGACACTCCCGCAAGTACCCCGGACCCATGCCATGAAGGACTTTGAATGTTAACGTCAAAACCTTGAATCGCACCCGGAGGGCAACCGGCAACCAATGCAGCTCGCGCAGGAGGGGCGTAACATGGGAGTATCGGGAAACTCCCATCACAACCCGCGCAGCCGCATTCTGCACCAGCTGGAGCCTCCGGATGGTATGCAAGGGCAGTCCTACATAGAGAGTTGCAGTAGTCGAGTCGGGACGTAACAAGTGCATGAGTGACCGTGCGAAGGGCATCTCGATCCAGGTAAGGGTGAGCTGGCGAACCAGCCGAACCTGGGCAAAGGCCCCCTGGCCACGGCTCCCACCTGCTCCTCCAAACTGAGCCGTGAGTCCAGGAGAACCCCCAGGTTCAGCCCTATCCACAGGGGTAACACCTCTCCCCTATGGCCAAAGGTGGAATATACTCACTGGAGCGAGATGCCTGTACGCACAGCCACTCAGTCTTGGCCGGATTGAGCTGTAGTCTGTTCCTGCCCATCCAGATCCGTCGCATCCAAACAACGGGACATCACAGAGAGGGCATCACTGATCTGGTTTGGGGTGGAGATGTATAACTGGGTATCATCAGCATACTGATGATACCTCACCCCAAAACCTCGGATGATCTCGCCCAGCTGCTTCATATAGATGTTGAACAGGAGGGCGAGAGGACCGATCCCTGCGGACCCCACACGTGAGAGCCCTTGGGGCCGACCTCTGCCCCCTGCCAACATCGATTAACGCCTCGAGAGGTAGGAGGAGAACCACTGCAGAACAGTGCCTCCCACTCCCAACCCCTCAAGCAATAAGATACCATGGTCGATGGTATTGAAGGCCGAGAGATCTAATAGGACCAGGAAGAGGAAAAACCTCCAGAGATCATCCACCAGTGCGACCAATGCCGTCTCTGTACTGAACCCGGGCCGGAAGCCCGATTGATAGGGATCTAGATAGTCCGCTTCATCCAGGAAAAGCGGAAACTGTTGAGCCACCACACTCTCAACAACCTTTGCTAAAAAACGAAGGTTGGAGACCGGACGAAAGTTGTTTAATACGGCAGGGTCCAGGGCAGGCTTCTTCAGGAGGGTCTCACCACCGCCTCTTTCAAGGGAAAGAGCCCTCCTTTAACGAAGCATTGACAACTGCCCAGAGCCAGCCGCACGTGACCTCCCTGGCGGCATACACCATCCAGGAAGGGCACGGGTCCAATAAACATGTGGTGGAACTCAAACGTCGCATAATCCTGTCCACTTCATCCTCGGAAACAGGATCAAACTCAGCCCAGATGATATCGGCCGGACTTCTTGTCCCTCCCTCCTCAGACCACTGCAAGTTAGAGTCTAACCCCTCCCGAATCCGAGCGATCTTATCCAGCAGATACTGACCAAATTCCTCAGCTCTACCCTGCATAGGATCCAACCCTCTCCCGATATAAGAGGGAGGGTGACCCTAAACAGGGCAGCTGGGCGGTCATCTGCGGACGCTATGAGAGCGGAGAGGTATGACCTCTTCGCCGCCCCAAAGCTACCAGGTAAGTCCTAATATAGGCTCTTAGCTGGGCTCGGTCAGATTCGGAGTGGGTCGATCTCCACCTGCTCTCTAACCCCCTCCTACGCCGCTTCATCTCCCTAAGCTCCTCCGTGAACCAAGGAGCCATCTAGGATCTGCGGCAAGTGAGGGGACGCAAGGCCTCAGTCGAGGGCCTCAGTGGCAGCCTGTTGCCAAGTGGCCGCCAGTACCTCGGCCGAGCTGTGGATAAGGGAGGCGGGCAAAAACCCCAGTTCCATCTGGAACCTTTCAGGGTCCATCAGACGTCTGGGGCGGAACCATCTCAGTGGCTCCTCATCCCAACAGTGTGGGGCCACTTGTTGGAAGACCAGCCGCAGGAGATAGTGATCTGACCATGCTATGGGTTGGACATTCACGGTGCCCACCCCCAGATCACTACGCCAACGTTCCAAGACAAAAACAAGGTCGAGCGTGTTGCCCCCTCATGTGTGGGGGCCTGTATTATTTGGGTCAGGTCCATAGCTGCCATGGAAGCCATGAACTCCTGGGCCAATCCCGACGTCCCCCCAGGGAGGGCAGGTTGAAGTCACCCAAAACCAAAAGGCTTGGGAACTCCACCGCCACTCCCGAGAGGGCATCGAGCAGCCCAGGCAGGGCCATTGCCACATAGTTGGGGGATAGGTATATAAGCAACAGGCCCAACTGACCACCAGGCCCCAACCTCAAGAGGAGGGCTTCACACCCGCCTATCTGTGGAACGGTGACCTCCCTTGGAATCAGGGTCTCCCGAATAACAACAGTGACCCCCCCCTCCCCTGAGCTCGCGGCCGGTGTAAAATCTGAAAACCTGGGGGCACAGATCGACCAGAGGCACTCCACCCTCTGGCCCCAACCAGGTCTCAGTGATACAGGCCAGGTCCGCGGCCTCCTCCCTGATCAATTCACCAAGGAGGGGAGCCTTATTAACCATGGACCTGGCATTAAAATACACCAACCTGAGCCCAGGGAGTCGGAGCACGCCACAGCTCTTAGATAGCGGCAGCGCACTCCCTTCACGTGATATTTATTTATTTATTTAGACTTGATATGACTCCCCGCCTCTCCATCCCCTGCCAAGTCCGATCGCCCTGGGGATCGGCATCCCCGCCTCAGCCGCCGGAGTCCAACGGGCCCCCCCCCCTCCACAGCGCAATCCCCAGTTGGGCTGGACTGAGTTCCTTCCTGTCTGGGCGAAAATTGATCATCCACATGCCCAGACGGACAACCCTCCCCCCTCCCTAACCCTTTAAGATAGCGAAGCAAAAAATTTAAAAGTTTCCCTTTGCCCAATTTAAAATTACCCCCCTTGGTCGCGCAATGCCACCTCTCGAGATCTAACAATCCGTCATAAAGGTAAGCTCTTGTCACCCCCACGGGCCATACTAGAGACAAGGGAACAGTCCTGTAGGCCCACAACTCCATAGGTGAATAAGCCAAAATCATGATAAAAATTAAAACACAGAAGATAGGGAAGATAAAAACAGCCACAAATAATTGATGTTAAAACATATTAGAATTAAAAAGTCGTTATCGTCGTCTCCAGTCCTTGCAACCAGCACCTACAGTTATCATATCATGAGCCCCGAAGGCTCTCTCACCATCCCTCGGGGGCAGATGAAAATATGGTCCAACCACCACTCTCCCACCATGGCGGTTCTCACCGGGCTGGAACAACGAAGCAGCCTGCTGTTCTCTCACAACAGCAGGCCTAAACAATAGTCAAGGACGATGGTCGGTGACAACAGAGAAGGGGAATTCGGATTAGAGCAGCAATAAATATCAAAGGTCTTTAAAGTGCAGAAGATAAAGTGCAAAGTCAGAGTTCAGAGATGTACAAATAGCAGAATCAGGAGATGTCCATGGAATAGGTGGAATTATTGGTTGAGGAGAACAGGCAAAGTAGACGCCGAGAGGACCACCAGCGAGAACCAAACTAGGTCCTGCTGCCCACACAACCTCCAATGAAGGGGCTGAGAAACTCCCAGGGAGGACCAAAATCCGCCCCCCAGAGCTCTCCGCCAGTCCAGGCAGCGACTCCCAGGCAGCAGTAGATGAAGGCCTAAGGCCCAGGGCTCAAACCTCCACAGGGGCTCCTCCTCCGATGACTAGAAACTCCTTCAGCCCCTGCCTGGTCATCACCGATCGCCAGGCCAAACCGCTGCCTTCCAGAGCCGCCGCCCTGATCTTCGTTCTCTCCATTGTTAGTCCTGCCTTCAAAGATGTTATATGCCTTCTCAGCCACCTTATCCTTGCCCCCACCCCCACAGCCGTCCTTCTTCGTGACGCTCTCACCCTCACAAGCAGCGACTAAGTTCTCACCTCTGTCGCCACTGCCACTAGCTCCAAGCTGTCTTCCGCTGCCATCTCCGACTGCCGCGGCAGCCGCCGCCCCCTTCTTCCGCCGCTACGCAGATAACAAGCCAATCGGGTGCCGGGATAAGAACCCGCAGCTCTACACCCCGATCGGCACGCGACCATCTCCAACCCCCCGGACAGCCACGTTCCTAAGGAACAAGTCCAAGGGGTCGAAGGAAGACTGCACCAGCCCCCTTCCCCAGCAGGCCGACAAAAAGCTCCCATTCTTCCGGAGCCTATTCACCCCCGGACCACCATCTTCGGGCGTGCGCAAACCAATCCCTCATGATTTAATCTCTTTTTAAATTGTATAGTATTTATTGTTTTTATGATTGTACGCCACCCCGAGTCCCTCAGGAGATGGGGCAGCATAGAAATCAAATCAATCAATCAATCAATCTCCTTAGCACTGATGTAAACATGTTTTTTCCTCTCCGTAGCCAGCAAACTGGTAGATAAATCTCCACTGAAGAAAAGTGAGGGAAAGCGAGGAGAAAAAAGAAAAGCATCTGAGATGCAGGGGGACAAAAGAAAGGTAAGAATCTCAATGTAAACAAATTTGAAAATTCCGCGAACCTCCTTGTGATCTATACTGTATATTCTAAGCTTTTTGTAAGGATGGAGAACTGAATTTCACGCCCCAAGTAAACGTTACTTGAGTCTGTTCCAGTTCCCAAGCATTTCATATTACAGGTAGTCCTCAACTTACTGCCACAATTGGGACCAGAATCTCAGGTTGTTAAGCAAAAGAGTCATTAAGTGAGTTGTCATGTAACCATTTTGCTCAATAACCACAATCTTGGTACTCCCAGTCATGGTCATAAGCAGTTTCTCAGGTCAGTAAGTAGAGAGTCTGAGGTAAAGTGCACATGGGTATCTGAGGGAATTGGAACAGGCACTGGGAGCCTGGCACAGACTTCAGGGTCCACCAGCATGTGGAAACCTTCCATGGCTGCTCCCCACCAGGCCCAGGGTGCCTATTACACAATTTTGAGAAGCAGCCTTCCAAATAATTGCAAGAATAAGGTAAAGGTAAAGGTCCCCCTCGCACATACTTGCTAGTCGTTTCCGGCTCTAGGGGGTGGTGCTCATCTCCGTTACAAAGCTGAAGAGCCAGCATGGTCTGAAGACGTCTCCGTGGTCATGTGGCCGGTATGACTAACTGCCAAGGTGCACGGAACACTGTTACCTTCCCACCAAAGTGGTCCCTATTTTTCTACTTGCATTTTTACATGCTTTCGAACTGCTAGGTTGGCAGAAGCTGGGACAAGTAACTGGAATTCTCACTCCATTACATGGTGCTAGGGATTCGAACCGCCGAACTGCTGACCTTTCTGATCGACAAGCTCAGCGTCTTAGCCACTGAGCCACCGTATCCCTTAAGATTGCAAGAATAGTGCCTGCTTAAAGACTGGGGCAGGGCCACCTTGGTGGGAAGGCAGCCCTGCCTCACATAGGCTGGGTGCGCCCATCAGCAGAAGAACTGCAAGGCTAAGTGGGACAATTTGCACACAATGCTGTGGAATTGTAACCAGTCAAGGCCTCCTAGACCCGGTGGGCAGGGAAGCAAGCTTGGGCCTCCTGGGTGTGATGAGGTACGACAGCTTTGCATGCATGGGTGGGATGGTCAGAAGGGGAAAGAGATAGGTGGGTGAGGAGAATTTCAGCATCCCTGCAGTCTCAGTGTGGGCAGACAGCCAAGTATCCGGATTTTCATCCTGGGGGAACTGCAACGGCCATAACTTTGGGTACAAGTCATTAAGACTCTTCACTCAGTATCCTCGTAATTTCAAATGGTTGCTGAATGAACGGTTGTAAGTTGAAGACTACCTATAGTAGCCAATCTGCCTTTTCAAAGTTCTCTTTAACTTCAGCTATTTCTTGAGGAAATGTAGTCTGCATTGCAGAAATTGGAATTGTTCTGCAGTAGAGTCGGACAGTATTGTCCGATCAACATTTGGCTAATATAACTGAATTGCATTTCTCCATTAAAAGATAATCTGTTGCCAATCACCAATTGAGGATATGCTGAGAACAGAGCTGAAAGCTCCCAAAAGAGTCTTTTGGGTTACTTCTCCTTCTTCCTTGTTAGAAAACAATATTGAACTACCTACCCTTGGCAAGGAGATGGTTGGATTTTTCAAGCATGCCATGCCCATCACAAAACTATGAGTTCTTCAGCACAACTATTGTTTTCCTTACAGAGAAGCTGAATTGGAGAGCTAGCAGAGCAGTTCTCTCTCGTACAATGGAGTAGTGAGGACACCAGGCCCTATTTGGGACCTAGTAACATACTCTCAAAACACTGTCTCAGATTTAGCCATTAAATGACTGCAGTAAACCAGACTGTACTACTTACTATTTGTCACAAATTTTAAAACCTTTTCACTTAAAGAAAAAAAAGCACAAAAAAACCCGGTTGGTCAATTAATTTGAATTTTGGTAGCTTCGCCCCTGTATGAGTGCATCCCCTCACCCCTTTCTGTGGAAAAATTCTCTGGGATGTGGGAAGAGAGGGAGAAAAGACACTGGATGCAACCATTTCACCTTTTAGCAAGCATCCCATGAACACATTGCATCCTTGAGTGCTATTGCCAGAAAGATGGTTCTCCATCTTATTTTGGGGTGGGATGGGAGCAGAGGTGGTATTCAGGAGGTTCTGACCAGTTCTGGAGAACCAGTAGCGGAAATTTTGAGTAGTTCAGAGAACCGGCAAATACCACCTCTGACTGGAGATTTTATAGTATACTTCCCCTGCCACACCCACCAAGCTACGCGCACAGTAAAAAAAAATGAATCCCACCTCTGGGTGGGAGGCTGCTTATTCTCCACTGAGCCGAAGGGAGAATCCAGGATGGGTAGTCTCTAGTCTCCTAGCTCCGAGTTGAAAAACTGAGGACACACCCCCTGGTAACGGTCCCCAGTTCTTCACTCGGTCTCAGCGTGTTCAGACCACCCTTTTAAGGGCTCTGAATAGTTTGGATCATAGAAGAATATTTCCCCCTGCATTCAGCCTTTATTTCAGTGGTTTAGGTTAGGTTTGACAGCTAGCCGGTTTGCCGGTTAGCACTTTCATTTTTGCACCCTTTTTTTCCAGTTCGGGCGTTTTTCGCTGATTATTTTTCCTTTTAACTTTCCTTGGTGGTGGACTGGTTTTTTCGGGTTTTGTGTTTAAAACTTTAATTTGGGTGTCCCCTAGAGCCCATGTGGCCCGGGCTGGCGGGGTGGAGAGGCATCTTTTCAACTCGCCTCCTCCCGATTTCACTTTCCCTTGCCTGGGAAGAGCCGCAGCTGCTGCTAAGCGCTATTTCCCCCTTTCGGCAGCGCCGGCCATTTCAAAGGATTGGGGACTATCTTGCAGGTTGCCTCCAGGATTGTCCCTTGGGGGGGGTGTTCTGGCCATCAGGTTTAATTCCTGACCCCCCATCCAGTCCCCAGAGCACCGTGGCAGCTGCGAGACACTTAAGACTGCCAAAATAATTGCAGTGCAGCCAGTCCTGGGCTTGCAAGCCTCTGCTCTGTCAGGGCTTGCTGCAAGGCAAAGAGTCAGCCTTTTTTGTCTTTCCCTCCATTTTTTGATCTGACTCACCATTGGACTTGGAGCTGGACTGAGCTCACCACTTGGGTCGCACTAGCCTCCTGAAGTGGTGGACAGCTACTGGTTTTTTTACAGCAGACAGCCTTTTTCTCCATTTTTAGCCAATTTTTCCCTTTTATCCACTGTCAGAGTGTCAGTTATTTTTGGCGGGCTCAAAATGGCTGCCAGAGGAGCTGACCAGGAATTGTCAGTTCCTCAGCAGGGTAGGGAGAAGGCTGCAAAAGCATCCCCTAAACCCAGATCTGCTGGTCTGGAGGCAGCGGCTAGGATTAGGGCTAGGGCTCTAGCTCCTAAAAGACCTTCTAGGGCTGAGGACAGGCAGGCCAGGCGTAGGCAAAAGGCCATGGATAAACAATTTGACAAGGCAGTGAGGGACTCCAGGGTAGCAGAAATCAGGGCCACTTCCCCTCCACCCTCACAGGATGACAGGCAGCCAGGCCAACTGGCAGATAGGCAGTATTTGGCTAGCTGGTCTCCGGGGGACTCAAGTACTCAAGGCTTGCAGGGACACCTGCAAATCGGAGCAGAGACCTCTAACAATTTTTCTGGGCCACCTCAGGGGATCCTGATGGCGGCACCTACCAGCCAAGCCTCCAGTGGAGCCAGACCCGTGCCTTCTGCCACCTTTACCTCTACAGCAGCGGGCTTACGACCTGAGGAGACCCAAATGCAGGAAATGCCATCCTTCATGAAGGCCTGGATCTCCCAGGCAATAAGGCAGGAATTGCAGTCAGAGGTCAGCCAGTTGCGCCAGCTGTCTTATTTGGACTCTTATAGAGGTGCCCCCCAAGGACAGGAGCAGGCTTCTTCAGAGCAGCCGATCTACCTCAGAGAGCTCTTCTTCTCCTTCGAGCAAAGCCAGTTCTATGGCTCCGAGAGGGACCTCCTTCCAGAAAGGGATTTTTCGGACACGGAGTCGGAGGTAGCAGGTCCCCCTGCCTTTAGGGGTCTTTTCCAGCCGGCTCTTTTCAAGACTCTGCTGGCTAAGGCTAAGAGCACGGCTCACCTTGCTAAAGACACAGTAGCTTGGGACCTTCCCACAGAGGGAGAGGAGCAGGAAGACTACCTGTTCACGGAAAAAGCATCTGTGGTGGACGCTGTACCAGTGCCTCAGATGTTTTTGAACCTAATTAAACAACAGTGGGAGTCCCCTGGGGTCTACACCCATCCCAGCGGGTCTGAGTCTACCTTATTCAATGTGGACAAGGACCTTTTGGATATCATTGACTTACCAAAAGTAGATGGCCCAGTAGTAGCCCTAGCTTCCTCATCCATCATCCCACCCGACGAAGAGGACGTTTTGAAGGCAGAGGACTGTAAGGAGGAGATGGCTCTCCGGAGAGCTCATCAAGCGGACGCCTGGGCCATCAGAGCATCGACAACCGCCTCCTTTTTTACTCGGGCCTCCTTGAGGTGGCTGAGGCAGCTACAGGGCAGAATTCCTCCTGAGGACCTCAGGGTACATCAGGACCTAAATAAGATTATTGCTGCGGCCCAATTGACTGCTGATGCCACCCTCACATCAGCCAAATTTTCTTCCAGAGCCATGGCCTCTTCTATAACATCGCGTAGGCTCCTCTGGTTAAGAAATTGGCACATAGATGCCAAAACTAAATGGAAGCTGGCGTCGCTCCCTTTAAGGGAGAGAGGCTTTTTGGGGAGGCCTTGGATCCTTTCTTGACAGAAACCAGGGACAAGAGAAAGGTCTTAACCTCCCAGGGGAGACGCTTTGATTTCAGGTCTCCCCCCTACTACAGAAAGCCCTTCTTCAAACAGAGGGAAGCTGTGGCAGGCTTTCCCCGTCAAAGTAGCTCCTTCTTCCAGAGACCCTCCTCTCAGGCCGATAGACAGGCCTTTGCCTCCAGAGGACGTCAAAGACAGGACAGCAGGAGGCCCTTTAGGGGTTCCAACAGACCCTTCAGGTGCAACAAGTGATGCCCAAACCTCATCCCCCGTAGGGGGCCGTCTGGGATTGTTCTGGCGGAGGTGGGAACAGACCACGATGGACGCTTGGATCCTGTCAACCTTAAGGTCAGGTCTCTCTCTGGAGTTTCTTTCCTCCCCCCCAGGAACCTTTGTGTGCTGCCCCGTCTCCAGGGACCCATACAGGAGGCAACTCATGGAATCTGCAATCTGCCATCTGTTGGACATCCGGGCCATCCAGCCAGTTCCAGCAGACCAGGAGAGGCAGGGATTTTACTCAATGTTATTTGTGATTCCAAAGGCCTCGGGGGTGGCAGCCATACTCAACCTGAAAGGGCTCAACAGACATTTAATCTACCGAAGGTTCAAGATGCACTCCCTTCACTCCATTCTAGAGGGACTGCGGGAGGGAGATTTCTTAACCTCGATAGACTTGACGGAAGCCTACCTCCATGTGCCCATACACCCCAACCATCGTCGGTTTCTGAGGTTCTGCTATGGCGGCTGCCATTTTCAGTACAGGGCTCTCCCGTTCGGACTCTCATCAGCCCCACAGACATTTACCAAGCTTCTGGCAGCCATAGCGGCACACCTCAGATCCTTACCCATAAGGATCCAATGCTATTTGGACGATATCCTGATAGCATCCTCTTCCCGACTCCAGGCGGAGAGGGACCTGAGGTCAACGATCCAGATTCTTCAAGAACACGGGTTCTCGATAAACATGGACAAAAGCCACCTAGTTCCGTCGACTTGGCTCCTGCATTTGGGGGCTATCATAGACACCTTGACCGGGCAGGTTTTTCTCTCACAGGAACATCGGGACAGTATCGTGGAAATCACGTCATTGATCCTGTCTTCCAGAGAGGCACCTATCATCTTGCTATCCCAGCTTCTAGGCAAGATGATATCGTGCATCGGGATTGTCCCGTGGGCCTGCTTCCATTCCTGAACCCTGCAGTGGTTCCTGCTCCCATTCCAGAAGGCAGGCAGGGGCGATTCCCCGAGGAGAGTTCGCGCCCCTTGTCCGTTCTTCGTTCTCTCCCTTGGTGGCAGGCCCAAACCATGGCCCAGGGATGCCTGTACAGGGAGCCCCAGAGACTTGCAGTCACCACAGATGCCAGTCTGTACGGTTGGGGGGCCCACTTGGGGGCCCAGGTCACCCAGGGAAGGTGGTCTCGAGAGGAGCTCGCCCACAACATAAATTGGCTAGAGCTCAGGGCGGCCCGCTTGGTGCTCAGGGCTCTGAGGCAGCAGGTGGTGGGGAGACATATTCTTCTCACGGACAATGTGGCTACCAAGGCCCACATAAACCGACAGGGGGGCACCCGCTCCAGATCTCTAATGCAGGAGGCGACTCAATTGTGCAGGTGGGCAGAGAGACACCTGTTGTCCCTACGAGCAGAACACATCTCGGGAGTGTCCAACGTGCAAGCAGACTGGTTGAGCAGAGCCACAGTCGATCAGTCGGAATGGCGACTGCATCCCAGTCTGTTTCAGGAGATGACGGAACGCTTCGGCCATCCAGTTCTGGACCTTTATGCATCACCGGAGAACTCCCAACTCTCAAGGTTCTTTACATGGTTCGGAGTCAATGCTCTCCGATGCAGGTGGCCCCAGGGACTATTGTATGCCTTCCTCCCCTTCCCTGATCCCGGGGCTATCAGGAAGTCCTGATAGAGAGGGCAGAAGTTCTGTTGGTAGCCCCTTACTGGCCCAGGTGTCCTTGGTTTGCCAACCTGGTAGGCCTGTCAGTCACCAGACCCTGGAGAATCCCCTTGCACAGGATCTCCCTCAGCCAAGGCCCCATAGAGCACCCAGATCCAGCTTGGTTTCGCTTGACCATGAGCGGGGATCCTAAAGCGGGAGAAGTTTTCCAGTAGGGTCATTCAGACGATCCAGGCGGCAAGGAGACCTTCCACGAGGAGGATATATAATGCAATGTGGAAGTTTTTCTGCACTTGGTGCTGTAGTCACCAACTGGACCCCACGGTTGTTTCGCTTGCCAGGGTGTTGGAATTTCTGCAGGATGGGTTGGACAGAGGCCTCGCCTCCAATACCTTGAAGAGACAGGTGGCGGCCTTGGCCTCAATGATTTCGGTCAGAGACTCTACTTCCTTGGCCCAACACCCTAGGGTAAAGACTTTTCTAAGGGGAGCCACGAATTTGAGGCCACCAGTGGTCCACCACTACCCCACCTGGGATCTGCCTAAGGTCCTTAAGACACTAACAGCTTCCCCCTTTGAACCCTTGCGTAAAGCTAGCCTTTGCCTACTCACATGCAAGGTGGCGTTCTTAGTGGCCATTACATCGGCCAGGCGTATCTCGAGTTGGCGGCCTTATCCATCAGGAAGGATCTATGTGTATTCCATGCAGACAGGGTGGTTCTGAGGTTGGACCCTACCTTTCTGCCCAAGGTGAACTCCTTGTTCCATCGTTCCCAGGAGTTAATTTTGCCTAACTTCTGTCTAGAACCTGCCCATGCTCTGGAGAAGAAATGGCACACCTTGGACGTTAGGAGGGCTCTCCATATTTACATTAAAAGGACCTCTTCCCTTCGAAGGACTGAGTCCCTGTTCGTTTCCTTCCAGCCGTCAACTTTGGGGCGCAAGGTGACACCTTCCACTATGGGTCGCTGGCTCAGAGCCTGCATTGTGAAAGCCTATGAGTTACAGAGCCTTCCTGTACCCAGGAGAATCACTGCGCACTCAACCAGAAGTGCTGCAACCACCACAGCCTGGGCCACACAGGCATCGGTTTTGGACATTTGTAGAGCTGCAACTTGGTCATCTGTGACCCCATTCATAAGACATTACAAAATTGACTCATTTGCCTCAGCAGAGGCGTCCTTTGGCAGGCGGGTCCTGCAGGGGGTTCATGTTGATGTGGGGACCTCCGACCAATCCGGTTCCCACCCGTAGGACAGCCATCAGCCAGCTTTGGTATGTCCCATCCTGGATTCTCCCTTCGGCTCAGTGGAGAAGAGGCGTTGGTCCTACCTGAACGCTTCTTCTCGGGAGCTGAAGGGAGAATCGAGTCCCACCCTGTATTCCATCAGGTCGGAGTGGGGAGGCAGTGTCCCTTTTTTTCACAGTGACAAGTGGACCATCATTTGAGGACAAGGAGCAGCTGTTTTCGCTTCTACGTTGTTCAGAACTGGGGACCGTTACCAGGGGGTGTGTCCTCAGTTTTTCAACTCGGTCTGCAGAGCTAGGAGACTAGAGACTACCCATCCTGGATTCTCCTTCGCTCCCGAGAAGAAGCGTTCAGGTAGGACCAACGCCCCTTTTTTCCCTAGTGGCTATCACAGAACACTAATGCATTACAAATTGGGTTCTCATTTACCGTTTCCTTCTCTTGAAGTAAAGTAAGGTTCTTGAATTATTCCCCTGCTTTTTAAAATTCTGTTTCCTAAGTAGCTACAGAACTACATTTTGTCAGTGGCTGCTTGAAGTTACAATGGCATTGAAAAAAACGTAAATTATAACTGCTTTTCACAGGACCACTGCAGCATTCCCACGACCATGTGATCAAAATTCAGTCGCTTGGTTACTGGCATTTATTTGCGACAGTTGCAATGCCCTGCAGTCATGTGGCCACTTTTTGTGACCTCCTGACAAGCAAAGTCAAGAGTCATTTTAACTGGTATTAACAACTGCAGTGATTTGCTTAACAACTGTGGGAAGTAAGGTCATAAAATGGGACAAAACTCACTTCCGAAGTGGGTAAAATGAGGACCCAAATTGGTGGGGGCAATATGCTGATTCTGCAAGCCGCTTAGAGGTCTGTAAAGCGGTATATAAGTCTAAGTGCTATTGCTATTAACTGTCTTGCTTAGCCGCAGAAATTTTGGGCTCAATTGTGGTTGTAAGTCAAGGACTAGCTTATAGCCTGCATTCCCACAGCATGCAAAGCAAGAATAAAGCCCTAGGATAATTCTAACCAAGCTTAGCATTTTCACGGAAATGTGGTTGTTCCAGAATCTTCCACAGACCTGGTTAAGCATCTTGTGTACACACAGCCCCTAAATGCTGAAATACATTTCTCTTAATGAAAGCTGCTACCATAGATTGCCACAGCCCTGGTTCCTTCTGAATTAGAACTTTTTAAGAACATAATTCTCGTTGACTGTTCATCATCCTCTTGTGTGTTTCCTACCTCGAAACAGCAGATGCTACTGGACGTCTTCACCGGGGTTAAGCTTTATCTTCCCCCTTCTGTGGAGGGTTTCAGGAAACTCAAGCGTTATTTCGTAGCCTATGATGGAGACCTTGTTCAAAAGTATGAGGCCGCTTCAGCAACACACGTGATGGAGAGGATGGAAGACAACCCAGCTGCTAAGCATGTGTCCCCCGAGTGGATTTGGGAATGCATCCGAAAGAGAAGACTGGTGACTCCATGCTAGATTATATGCTGCAAGAAAATAGCTCCAATTGGGGAATGATTAAATTTAGAGACTCCTTAACTGCATCCATTAAATGAGCACTGTCTGGAATGAATCAAGCACCTAATGAAAAAATGACCGAATAGCAATCAATTTAAAATATTTCCACTTGTTTTTAATGTGTAGGGTTTTTTAAAAATGAAAAATAGGAATAAAACCTTATCTGGAAGCTCCCTTTCCTAACTTTCACTCAGTGATAGCACTAATGTTATCTAGTTGGGTAATGAAATGCCTGCAAGAAAACTATCAAGCTTAGAGAACACCATAACATGTTGTGCAAAAACTTTGTATATAACTTTTTAAAGATCAATTTGGCACTACATAACCACGTGTTTCTATTTTGTTTCTATTTCTCAGCCCTTCACTGCCTGACAGTTTGTTTTATCCTTCTTTGCGTCTGGAAGTTTTTAGAGAAGTTACTAGCATGCATTTTTATCTGTTATATTTTGTTTGAAGTGAAAAGCTGCTTATTTTTGATAGAATGTTTAATGGATGGATGGTCTCATTACCAGATGGATTTGCAGGGTTGAACGACCATATCTGCCACGTGATCTTTTAACAGTACTATGTCAGTCTGGAATAGGGGTTCCTGAGGGTTCTGTCCTGGGTCTAATGCTCAGTATTTCCATAAATGACTTCGATAAAATCACAGAAGGGATGCTTATCAAATTTGAGGTGACCCAAAGCTGGAAATTCCTAACCCTCAGAAGACAGGTTCAAGGATAGTGATAGACTTGAACATAGGACCCTATCCTACGAATTGCAGTTCAGTGCCAAGATATATAGACCGACCAGGGGTGTCAAAGTCACAAGCCAGGTGCATCATTTGCTTGCCACGCCCACCCACCCCCGGTTTAGCGAAGGAAAAAAGTTGTGATACAACACATGAGGTGACATCGCAAGTTTGACACCCCTGAGATAGACCCTGGTTAATGACCTCATCAGAATTTCCATCACTCAGCAAAGCTGCTGTTAGGTGAAATAGCATGTGACTACACTACTTAGAGATGGTAGTTCTGGCAGTCCCAGTTGTCTTTGTTGGGCAAGAACCTCACGCTTCTCTTGCCATGTGACAACTGCAGACTCCATCCTGCTGCTTCTTCCCCAGCTGGGTTCAGTGAGCTCTGTTCTGCAGGGAATCTCTACTGCCCTACCAAGCTCACCTCTCCTTCAATTCCCCCACCTCCTCTTCTGTCTCTGCTTTTGGCCATTCTGCACTCTGCTGCTATCTATCCTCACCATTCCCGGCTGACCTTCACTGTCTTCTTCCTCCTCCCTCTGCTAATGTGGCAGGCTTGGCAGAGGCAGCTGCTGGTCCTTCCGTGACATCTTGTGCAGGCAGCAGACTGTAGGACGCCCAAAAGGGCAGAGATGAGGAAGTGGATGGAAGGAGTTATACGCTGCAATCGTAAGTGCAGCTGGGCTGCCAAGAGGCTGAATTTTGATCATGTAATTCCCGAGGCACTTGTAATTTGACGAACTAGTTGGTTTGTTAGTTTGTTTGGCACAATCGTAACTTCCAATGATCACTGAATGAATGGTTAAGTGAGGGCTATCTGTATAGGGTTCTAGACTTAGGAAAAACCATATGCTTAGGTACAAAATAGCTGGTACCTGGTTCAACAGTAGTACTTGTGAGAAGGATCCCAGAATCCTGGTAGACCAGGGTCTCCAACCTTGGCCACTTTAAGACTTATGGACTTCAATTCCCAGAATTCCTCAGCCAGCAAAGCTTAAAGTCTTAAAGTGGCCAAGGTTGGAGACCCCTTTGGTAGACAACAGGTTAACATGAGCCAACAGCAATGTGTGTTTAGCTGCTGAAAGCGCTAATGCAAGCTTGGGCTGTATCCTCAGAGGTACCGTGTCATGATCAGTGGACCTAAGGGCTCTACTTGATGCTGCATTGGTGAGACCACACGTGAAATATCGCACTGTCATGATCCAAGAAGGACACAGAGAAACTGAAATGGTGCAGAGAAAAGCAACTGAGAAAATTGTCTTGGAGGCTAAATCCCATGAAGAATGTTTACAGGAACTGGGTATGTTCAACCTAAAGAGGCAAAGACTAAAGGGAAACATGATACCCATCTTCCAATGTTGTCTCAGGGAAGACTGCGGGTTTATTCTCCAAAGCTCCTATAGGTAGCACAAAAATCAATGAATGGAAGATTTCAGAAGAACATCCAAACTCAAAATAAGGAAGAAATTCCTGACCCGGGACCCCTTAAGCTGTGGAACAGATTACCTTAACAGCCCATTTTTTATGGAAGTTCACATTCAACCAGTCCTACTGGTAATTAAAACTGAAATGTTTTGCAGGAGTTGTGAAATCTTCTGAGCTGAAAACCAAATTTCTCCCCAAATTTAGGACAAAATGGAACACTTCATTCCATACTGTTTTGAGCATTCTGTCAGAGATAATGGAACTCAAAACAAGATTTAGTGTTGTTCAACTGAGGGCTGCAAGAGTGAGGTGGTACAATAACCCACCTGCAACCTGCAGGAAAAATGACCAAAGGGAATTTTAAACTGCTCTTTGCAAATAGTGGAAGGAACAGGTAGGTGGATTGTTGAATGCCTCTTGGGAGTTTCATTTACACTGCAGACACAACAGACTCTGGTTCAAACTGTTATGCCATCAAGACATGATCAAACAAAAGGATAGTTTTCATTATTTAGTCTAAACATTTCACAAAGTATGAAGTAACACATGTTAAACTTGAAACATATTCGTTTAAAAAGAAAAGAGGAGTATAATTCAATAACACGTTTCCATTTTATTATAAAATTATAAAGCAGGATTCTGTGCTAGTGAGACCTGTTGAAACACAGCTTCTCACAGTCAAAATTAACTTTCCCACTGTTCAGACAAGCATACATTGCTATAGTAATTTTTCTGGCAGAACAACAGAAATCCTCCATAGTTTAGTGCAGCAGCAGCAGTCTTAAGTCACAAAGCAGCATCACTATGGAGAAGGTTTTGCTTCACCAAAATTCAAATCACAGTCATGGAAAATACCAAACTTTTGAATCAAAATAGGGTGGCAGTGGGAACTTCATTATACAAGTGATACCAAGAAGGAAAGAAATAAGCTACTTGTTTTACCCATTATTGGAACATTATTGCTGTCCCAACTCTTTTTTGCTCATTAGTGGGGAAGATCAGAATAGCCCAACACTTTGGGAAGAGCAGCCATGTCTAGCTTGTTAACTCACCACCCCTGTTCACATTAAACGTTACAACAGATAGACTTGGGTATTTCCCTTCTTCAGGTTCCTACCTCTTTTCCCACTATTACCTGTACCAGCAATTTTCTTTTAGGCATGATCAACATCTAACGTTCACAATGTTGCCTTTATTCATTAATAACATGCTCCCTATTGGAATGTAAAGTTTTTTAAAGTCCTTCCTAAGAGGGGGAAAAGAAATTTTAAGAGCCAAACAGCAGTGACTCAAATAACATTTCTAACATTAACTGAAGTTTTAAGATTCCTACATTTAAAAAAAAAAAATCCCGTCACCCACCATCCCAAAGAAATGGGTTGCAAATTGTTTCCCACATTGGCTTTATACACAGCCAATCCGTGTTGTTTAGAAATGCACTGAAGCACACCGCCCCCCAAAAAACTTTTTACTATCCACAAACTATGATATTGGTTGCAGAGGTTATAGATATACATGTAGGGATTATATCTCGCAAATTGTTATCAAAAGCGTTTACAAAAAAAGCAGGTGGAACAGAGGTTAACAAGGACCAGGGTTAATGTGCCAGGCATTTGGGATATTGCCATTCCCAATAGTGCAATTTTGAGACTAGATCTTTGGAAACTGTAACGAAGGAGGAGGTAATAGATGCTACATGTGCAAACTGATTTCTAAAAAAAAAAACCTTTCTTTTGAACGCCTGTGGAATTCCACAGGAGAAAGGGAGGAAAAATTTGTGATGCAACCTTTCCACAATGAAACTTATCTACCCCTCGATGCAACCTATAAGCAAATTGCCTGTTACTCGTCACACCTCAGAACTTAAGGCAGAAATAGTGCGCTTCCTATGTTCTGAAATACAATTCCCTTGCTGCTGAGGCTAAAAGAACAGTACAAAACATCTGGAAGATATAGGCTGTGTACTGTTGGCTTAAGGCAAACTAAGGCATCTTCAACTTGCAAGGCATTTAACAATTTGGAAAACAGCCAAAATTTAAGAAAGCACTTGGGCTGACTGGGAATTAAGACACAATAGTGAAGGAAGCAGCTGATATGAAAGTGTCACATTTCTTAAGGCTTTTATACAACATGGAGAGAAAAACTGTCTTTCTGAAATGCCCTTGGAAGAAGATAGTATGTAAACAACTAAATGGTTCTCCTGGATTTCTTCCAAACCATTTTTTTTAGAATTACTGATTACCTTTTTTTCCATGGTTCTTCCTAAAACAGTCCTCTGTCAGTTGTAAAAGTAGGATTCAGTCCAAGATTCATGGGAATTCATGAACTGCAGTCTGATAGCTAAACACATTTGTGTATTCACCCAAAAAATGGTTTCAGAAGAACATGGCAAAAGACCCTCCTCCATCTTCAGCAGCCTCCTTTTACTAATGAAAAGACCCATTCTGACCCCATGTGTTCAATTTCTTCACTTCAGCACTTCACTGAAGAGTGATTAAAGAGCAGATGATTTTTTTTTACAACAGAAGCAAATGAAATACCAACACTTGGCATTTAAAGGCAAAATAGGTACTTCAAAAGAATCAAGTAGTTGAACTTCTACAGAAAGCAATCTGCACATCTGTTCATCTCAGTATGAAATACTGTAGCAGTAAGGCAACAAATGCTAACAAAAGAGTGAAATGAAGAAGATCCTTTGTCAGGATAGGCCCTAATGTAGTTTATGATCTGACAATGGCCTTTAAAAACACAACTGGTTCCTCCTTATTATCCCAAATGCTAATTCCATAAGCAAAATCCAGAACAAATGTTAAGAGTTTTCCCCAATGATAATACAAAACAAATCAATTATAATGCATCTTAATTTTCTTAAAGGCCACTGCATTTTGATCATGACAAAATTATAAACAAACAAAAAACATAAAAAGTATCCCTGAGATACTCATTCGGCTACAATCTGGCAAAATTTCATCTCCATCATTATAAATCCTCTCACCTACAACCTCCCCCTTCATCTGTAGATATGTCACGATGGCCACTGCGGTAGGACACAGACTGTACAAGAATCCAAGGCAATAGAAGAGACAACTTTCAGCCTGACCCGCAAGGCTAGCTAATAAACTAAAGTTTTTTTTCTTTACAAAAAATACATATCCAAAAAAAGGACTATATACTCTCCCCTTCAAGGATTAAGTCAAAGAGAAAGGAGAATTGAGAGAAGCAAATCTCTCTTCCTCTTTAGATGACCTTGTTTATTTACTCCAGAGGGGAAGAGCCTCAATGTCTTGGAAACATCAAGAGTTTCTTTATGCCCTGTCAAAAGCAGACAAAGAAAGAAAAGGCATGTTGCTTTCTAGATCTACTGAGGATGTCCAGCTCTCCAGGCACCGTGGTATAATGCACAGTATTAGTTGGGGTAGGCAGCCAATCACAGCTCAAGTCTTCACAGCCCTCCATCCTTCATCTCACCTATCATTTGTGGGCTTCTTAAGAATGGGGACTGGGCAGCTCTGGGACTGGTGCTCTCTGTCACAGTGGAAGAACATTAGTCCTGCTTTCTGTGCTCTTAAGTCCTGAAAACATGGACAGCTCTTATCACGTATTGCCGGCAGATGGGACACTCATTCATACGTTTCCCACACTTTGTGCAAGTCACCATGTGGCCACACTCCAATAGGACACAATCAATGATGGAGTCCATACAGATTTTGCAGAGATTTTCTTCAGAACCAGGGAGAGTGGCATTACCAGATGGAGCTGGAATGAGAAGAGAAGAGGGGTTTTTTAGCATGGGAGACTAAAATTTCTGGCAGGAAGCAAGAGAAATAAGGAGTGACTGGATTCGATTCACTTAAAACATCAAAAACAAGATAATAAAGTGTACCCCGTTTGTGATGCCACTCCTCTGTCTCTACCCAGTGGTTTAGGAAAGATTGCATGCTACCAACTCAGAAGTTTCTATCTTCTCTCTTTATTTTCCAGTTATCTTTCTCCTAGGTCAGGGGTGTCAAACTCAAGGTTCATGGGCCGGATCCCGCCTGCAGGGTGCTTAGATCTGGCCCATGGGGCTGCCCTAAAAATACCGAAGGACCAGCCCACGGTGCCTCTGCCGGCAAAAATGGAGCTCGGAAGTTCCATTTTCGCTGGCAGAGCACTTGGGCCACCATAGCTGCCCCCAATACGAGTGACGTCAAGCTGGCAACGCCCACCCTGGTCACGTCCACCTCCCCCAGGTCAAAAACAACCCTGATGCAGCCCTCAATGAAATCGAGTTTGACACTCCTGTCCTAGGTGCACCCCTGCTCCTCAGCATGTCTTTCCCCCTTCAGAACAAAGGTGGGTAAGAATATGTATGACAAACGCCTCTCCTTTTCCAGGTATTTTTCTTTTGTGACTATCTCAGTGGTTGGAATGCAGTACTGCAGGCTACTTCTGCTGGCTTCTGGCTGCCTGCAATTTGGCAGTTGGAATCTCACCAGGCTGAAGGCTGACTCAGCTTTCCATCCTTCTGAGGTGGGTAAAATGAGGACCCAGTTTGTTGGGGACAATAGGCTGATTCTGTAAACCGCTTAGAGGCGGCTGTAAAGCACTGTGAAGCAGTATAGAAGTCTAAGTGCTATTGCTATCTCCACATTCTGCAAGAGTTTCAAGGCTATGGCACGGTCCTTGAACATGGCCATATACCCAGGAAACAGAGCAGCATGTGGGCTTATATAAGACATGCTTAACCATGTCCACTAAATATGAACTCATGCAGCATACTAAGCTCCATTAGAGCTGATCTTGATAAAGTTCATAAAATAATGTACAATGGAAGTTTAGTTCAATCCTCTGCCTAGTATGAGATCCAGCTTCTGCATCCTTGACAGATGATCCTTCAGCCTTAGTTTGATGACTTCTAGCACAAGAGAACTCATAACTTCCTATGGCAGCCTGTTCTGCTGATCTACAGTTCATACAGTTTGATTTTTTTTGAGACTTACTTTGTTATGAAAAACCAGCCTGTTAATCTATGGTTCAATGCACCATGTGAACTTAGACAATGAATTAATTCAGTAATGCTAGGAGCATCATGCATTTGTTTTTTTCTTATGTCTAAAATGCTATCATACTAATTCCTGTGCATTTGCCCTATAATTTTGAACTGCTTCATAGGCAGAGAAAAAGTGGCCCATCTAAAGTAATTTCTGGAGCTTTCAGGAAACACTTTGCTAAGGTTTTCCATCCCCCTAATACAAAAGTACACAATATTAATGTACATATAATGCATTTACACATGACTGGGGGGGTGGGTATGGTACCAGCACAAACACTACATTTATTGGCTCAAATAAAGAACCCAAATTATATTGATTTAAGACCACCAATTTTCCTGGAAGACAGTAAGTGTTCCTATTTAAATAGTTGCAGCCTACAACATTGAGAAGACAAAAGGAAGAACATGCTTACCAGTTTGATCATCAGTATCTGAAACTGAATGAGAAAAGAAAAAAAAATCATGAGATGTTTGCCACAAGATGCAAAAAATTAATAGACTGTCCCATCTTACTCTCCCAACCATCACCCTACTTTCTACCTTTCCACTTTCCACTTTCTAAGGGGTTGGATAAAAGGTGGAATATGTTAGTTGGGAGAAGGAGAACAAAGGTTATTATTGCATTTGTGACAGTTGAAGGAGAAACAAACCTTTACCATTCTGTTTGGTTAAGAGGCAACGGAGTGAAATATTGCAAAAGCCCAAAGAAGCACTGGTTGCATTCAGGCCACAGCCTGAACCTGAACAATGAATTCTTCTTCTGATTTTCCACTGTATTTAAATTATTAAGTTAAGTTACAAAAGCAGAAGTTTTACACCATGAAAACCGATTGAAGGTTAGTTAATATTAACCAAGCTTATCGGATTTAAATCTAGCAGACGTACAAAAGCATCCACCAGATTTCTTCACCTGGTTAAGCATGTTGTATAAACACAGCTACTGATATGTTCCGGTGCCAATGCTCTCTCCATGTCAATGAACACAAATCGACCAAAGGAACTGCTTCCTCCATAGGCCCCCTGTAATTTTAAATTCCAAATAATCCCACCGAACTGTCATTAATATATACAAACCAAAAACAAGGAAGGAAGGAATTTCATACCCAGCTGCTGGAGGTCCTTCTCTTTGTACAGGCGGGTCACCCTCTCCATTAGCTCCCATTTCTCACAACAGCCCTTGTAGTTAACGAAGTTGCGAGCCAGGATCTCTTTCAACTGCCTTACCGAGAGGGCATCAATATCTCTCACGCTTGTAAGGTCAGAAGAGATGCCCTCCGTCCCGTAACTAGGTTATCTTCTGAATCAGTGGACTGAAATAGAACAAATGAAACAAACATTCACCACAGGAATGAAGTCGAGCAACCAAGACCAAAGTTAAACACAACTTTTTGAATTAAAAAAATTAATTCAAAAATAAATAATAAAATAATAATAATAATAATAATAATGTCACAACAGGAAGCCATAACAACAATCTCTTCGTTGTACTCAATGCACACAAATGAGGGCTTGCCCATCTCCCACAAGAACGTGTGTCCCAACAAAATCAGCAACTCCCATACAGGTAGTCCTCAACTTACAACAGTTCATTTAGTTCAAAGTTACAACGGCACTGAAAAAAGTGACTTATGACCTTTTTTTCACCCTTATGACTGTTGCAACATCCCCATGGTCATGTGATCAAAATTCAGGTGCTTGGCATGGCAAGTGACTCATATAGTTATGACAGTTGCAGTATCCCGGGGTCATGTGATCCCCTTCTGTGAACTTCTGACAAGCAAAGTCAATGGGGAAACCAGATTCACTTAACAACCATGTTACACCACCAAGGGCCTTGGTGGTGTAGGCTGTTAATAGCACTTAGTTCCAGCTGCCTGTAATTATTGCAGGCTCGAATCCCACCAGGCTCAAGGTTGACTCAGCCTTCCATCCTCTCGGGGTAGGTAAATTGAGGACCCAAGATTGTTGGGGGCAATAAGCTGACTTTGTAAAAATGCCGCTTAGTAATAAGCAGGCATATACAATGGAATGAAGGCTATTGCTGAGCACATTGGGTTGTATCCCCAAAATTGTAAGCTGCCCTGAGTCTCCAGAGAAGGGCGGGATATAAATATGAATTTTAAAAAAAAACTAACTTAAGAACTACAATTATTCACATAACAACTGTGGCAAGAAAGGTCATAAAACTCACTTAACAAATATTTCACTTTCAAACATAAATGTTGAGCTCAATTGTGGTCATAGATCAAGGACTGCCTGTAGATAGTGCCACATCATCTGATGGGACCCAGAAGGAAAGACTTTTTTGCCACTGCTCCTACCATCTAGAACACCCCTGAAGATTTGTATGTGCCACACCTTTTCCAACTCCCTTTTTTAAATGACTTTTTCCTCAGACCTTTGGTTCAGATGATTGGGTGGGTGCCTTTAAGCAGGGGTTGGGAGGGGCCATGGACTGCAAGGATGATTTGTTGTTCCCACAGATGATTAATGTTTTATGTATGGGTGTTATTTTATGTAATATTATTTCTTTTAATTTTGTGAAGTTTCCTCCCCTTCCAAAGTCATTTTGGAGTTGAGTGGTCTAGAAATTGATAAATAAATCAATAACACAAAATCCCATGTTAGTCTAGTGCATGGTAAAAATTTGACTTGCTTTGAGGGTCAATATTGGCTAAAAAAAGGTACAATTTATACAATGGTCTATGTCTGTAAATGGACATACCTGGCATTTTGAAATCGGAGCAGCACAGAATATGCTCCATTGTTGGGGGTTCAGCAAATAGGGAACAAGAATTCAGGGGAGTACTGGGATTATCATGTCTGAAGAGGGCAGTTTAAGTGCTGCATAGCTGATCCTGTTGCTAGAATTAAGCTAATGAGGTGTGTGGTTTCATTTAAGTCACATAAAAGAATCCTAGAGCAGATCCTACCTTTTCCAGCTCCATGCTGGCACTGATGTTGTTACCTAGTTTGGTAATGAAACTTCTGCAAGAAAGCAACCATGCTCATAAAGCACCAAGGACCCCACAGTTCAACCCTGAGCTACAGATATTCTCTATTATCGGTCTCCATTCTCTAAAATCAGTAAATCCACTAGAGAATTGCACTTCTTTTCATTTCAAAGCAGGTCATTATTTCCATAGCATTCTCTGCACATAAAGGACTTCATCCATTTCTGATACCGCCATTAGCACTGCACTAGAGTGTTGACTCAGGCTGTTATCAGCCATTGCAAGGAACAGTCTTCCCCTTTTCAACCTCTCCTCCCTGAAAAACAGGCCGTGACCTTCCCTTACCTGCGTCTCTTCCTCAGGCAGGTTTTGCACTGCACTCTCAACTTCTGCCATATCGTCCTGGCTCGGCAGCACATGCCCATTTGCCTAAGAAGAAAAAGTGAAACTGAACGGTTCAGAAGATTTGGGGAGGAGGCTGGGGTTAGAGGCTTTCCTTCAGCTGGCCTTCACTTGGCTCCCTCAAGGGCTCATCCAGAGACCAAGAAAATGTGCAGGTAATAGTGAGAAGCCAAACCATCCACAACGCTTCAAAACTGGACAAGGGATGTTGCTTTAAGTTGAGATCCTCACCTTGTTGTTGGCTAAGCCCTGTTAGGACTGCCTTGGCTCACGTAGGAAAGCCCTTGGGTGGTATCTCCAAGGAAGCAGAGTCAGGACAGTCATGATGGAGCTGTAGGGAGCTAGCAAGAGACGTGCTATGAAAGCCTGGCTCTGCTCTGCTGCCTTCCATTGTGACCCAACGTGACATCATGGAGAATGCAAGGCATTTTTTTATGACACAATACCAAAGCCCCACACATGCCCTCTCTCTGGAAGGTCAGCCGTGCATTTCCCACACCACAGTCTGAAAAGAAGGAAGACCTGCCTATTTAGGATTCCCTGACTAAAAGACATCCAGCCACATGCGTATGTGCTCAAGCCACAAAAAAACCCACCATGACAAGGTTAGAACAGAAGAAACTCATTTTAACTAAAATTGGGAGGATGGGAGGAGTTGCAGAATGTGAGAAACTTTTGTCATGACCTGGGCAAATGGAGGAGGGCATCTTTAATCATAAAGGTTATAATTCCCTTCCTGCATTCGGCACAGGAAAATTAACTTTTACATCATCTACTCTCTGGAAAAGTAAAAAGGAAGTTAAAGGACTTCTGTAGGGAAGCTCTAAGCTCAACTCAAGCCTCTCCCCTTCAGTTGGCAATGGATCTTCATAATAATAAACCCATAAAAACTGGATAGGTATTTTATGGAGGGGAAGCAATTTTGTGCATGTGATACAAACACAAATATATACTCAGTTAAGACTAAACACTGGATGGAAACATAATTTCTTCATGACTTCTCAAACCTGCTCGCATCTCATTCCCAGGATGGGAGATGATTTTACATTATTTTCTCTTAGAAGTGTAAAAACAATTTTAGGTGGTATAACTAAAAGCAGGATGTGGTGGGGGAGGCAGAATCCACCCAATACTGAAGTGCTAAACTTCCCCATATCTCTGCCATTATTAATTCTTTTTTAAATGAAAAGTAGACACCTTTCCCAGTCTTTCGGCTCTAAGAACAGGAGACAGGTAGTGGTTAATCCAACAGGGATCAGAGAAACTTGGCTATGTTGAAGACTCTGACCCATCCAATTTTAAAAGCATTTCAAAATTAAATCTAAGGCACGGGTGTCAAACTCGCTGCGTCACATTGCCATCACGTGACATTTTATGACATTTTCCCCCTTTGCGGAGCTAGGGTGGGTATGGCCTACATGCTGCCAGTTTGACACCCCTGTTCTAAAGTATTCCAGGGTTACAGCAAATGCCTCTTATAAATTACCCTTCTTTTAACTGAAGATGGCAGAAGGCTGAACCTGGGAGTTCTGCACACAAAGTATACATTCCAACTATCTACATTGAGCCACGGTGGCGCAGTGGTTAGAGTGCAGTACTGCAGGCTACTTCTGGTAACTGCTGGCTGCCTGCAATTTGGCAGGCCGAATCTCACCAGGCTCAAGGTTGACTCAGCCTTCCATCCTCCCAAGGTTGGTAAAATGAAGACCCAGATAGTAGGGGCAATAGGCTGACTCTGTAAACTGCTTAGAGAGGACTGTAAAGCACTATGAAGCAGTATATAAGATTAAGTGCTATTATATTGCTATCTCCACATTCTGCAAGAGTTTCAGGACCATGGCACGGTTCTTGAACATGGCCATATACCCAGGAAACTGAGAAGCGCAATCAAAGTGCTATTGCGATCTATTTTCTCCCGCTACATTATATAAGCCCTTCTTTTCAAATTCCACATTCAAGCAACATCATCACATCGGACAACAGCAGCCAATAGGACCTTGAGCATGTAAATAAGTACCCTGGTACCTGGACAAGGGTAGCAAAGGCATCCATCCGTACCTGTAAATGCTCCTCAGGCTGCAAGGCAGGATTGGTGGAAATTTGCTCTGGAGAAAAATTCAGTGAAACCGGCGTCGTTGTACACTCCTCCTGTGCAACAGAAACTGGCACTGGGTGAGGAACCCGGGGGCCCCTCTCCCTTTGGGGATCCAAGGGCTGCTGACTGATGATCAAGCACACCAGCTCGTCTTTCTCACGGCACATCTCCGTGGAGATCTCCCGGAGTTCCAGATAATCTCGCAAGTCCTTCACTTTCATTTTGATGAGTTCCTCCCGCAGAAAAGCTGTAGCTCGGAATCGCTCACAAAGATGGCAGAGGCAGGGACCACTCTCGGGCTGGTGCGCACAGGAAGGGCAGAAGCTCTTCTTGCAATCCAGGCAGACGCACTGCTCAGGAGTGGGGAGAAGAGGAGAAAGAACGTCGGAGGGGGGGAACGACCTTTGAGCAGAGAAACCACGGCGCAGAATACATGTTTTGCATTCTCTCGTGACATCGTCCTTGTGAATATCAAGAGCATGTGGCCTGTGAGTCATCAGAAACACGCCGGCAAGCTAACCATCTTCCCATCAATCCCCAGAGAAGAAAAAAACCCATCAGATTCCCACATTCTGGTTTGGCATGGTTTAAGTCATGAGAAGCCAGTTTCACAGCACCACCTTCTGTGAGGCAAGAAGGGTGCGGGAAGGCCTGTTCCATTTTCCAGTCTAGCTACTCTGTTAGTCAGTAAACATCGGTTGGTTGCTGCTGCTATCTGAAAATACATCCTTATAAAACATTTAGCACCTCAGAAGCAGACACCAATATTAGAAAGGCACAACTAAATCAGAAGTGGAGCAAACTCTGCTCAAACTGTAGCTCTCAAAGCTCTCTTGGTTATAAGGTTGAAGGGCAAGCAGAGGAATGAGGAGAGAGAACACAGAGAGAAACCAAAAGGATGAGGCAGGGGTCAGCAGGGCAATGACAGAAGGCCTGTGTTGAGGCAAAAGCAGCAATGGAACACTTACACTGGAAAAACTAACTGGCAGGCTGCTATTTACTGAGACATATTTATCACTATATATGGGTTGGAATTCAGTTAATGGGTGGGATTCCATTACTGTTACAGCAGCAAACAAACTTGCAGTGTCCATAAAAGTGTCCACATTTATTGCCATAATGCCCCCCTGTCTTCTCAAGAATACTTTCGGAACCTGGCAATATTACCTATCCTCTCTTACTTTTGTTATTTTGCATTATGCTATTTTTATTTATATTTTTATTTATATATTTATATATTGTTATGTTGTGTTGTGCTATTTTATTATTTCCTTATTTTGCATAAATAGCTATTATAAATAGCTATATTATGCACAGTCCTGCTATTTTGCATCTCTCCAGCTTCTCTTTCTGGTATATCTTGCCTGCCTTCCATCAAATTCTTTCCTTAGACACTTACCGTACCACTGGCCCATCCTCTGCCTCATCGGTCTCCAAATTTGGCAACATTAAAACTTGTAGACTTCAATTCCCAGAATTCCTCAGCCAGCCAATTTGCCAAGTTTAGGGACTCCCTGCTCTATCTCACATAATGTACAGGGCACTTGCCTATTGTAACTTTCCATTCAGTGCCTAACATAAATAGGTTCAAGGGTAATCATAGCCATAACAAAAGTCTCCTGTAGTCTATAATTCTTTGCCAAATTCTAACCCTTGCAAATTTTTCAACTGCCAAAGTGTGGGCTTTATTTCTAGTGCAGAGGTCTCCAAACTTGACAATGTTAAGACTTGTGGATTTAGCATAGCTGGCTGGAGAATTCTGGGAGTTGAAGTCCACAAGTCTTAAAGTTGCCGAGTTTGGGGACCCCTGTTCTAGTGCAAGGCAATGCCAGAGAGCTTCATGGGTATAGTCACTGTGTTCCTCCTGAAACAAAATGTAAAATTGGTAGTCTCGGCATTAAGCACTTGATTCATCAGGAGCAATCAAAAAGTGTTGTTTCCCTACATCCATAAAAATCAAAGCAGTCAAAAAGTGTTGTTTCCCTACATCCATAAAAGCATTTCCCAATGAAAAAAAATCCCCACTCGGGACCTAAATGGGGGAATACCACAGTGAAAATGGCTACTAGGTTAATAGCAAACCCCAACTGTCCCCTTGCTTCCAGCTTTCCCTCCCAACCATATTTTATTCTCACTTAGCTGTGTTCTCATTGTTTTCTTTTTGTTGTTTATTCTATTGTTCCATTGCTTTGCTAGTGTTGTGTTCACACTTCTTTTCATTTCTCCATTTTTACAGTTGTACGCTGCCTAGAGTAGCCCCACAGCGAGACAAGCGGTAAATAAATGTAACAAATAAATAATAAAAATCCTTCCAAAACAAACAAAGCCTGAAAAACTTATGGTAATTACATCTTTCCCATCTCAGAAAATTCTGGTCACTTTGGGTCAAGTGTTTCCCAATTTAAGTACATGGGAAATTAACCAAAGGAAGTGTTGTTATCCCACAAGTTTCCCTGAGCAACTCATCAGGGCTCACTGCTTTGACTAAAGAACAAGCAAAGCAAAATCTTTCTGCTTGAACCTCTTATCATGCAAATGAGAAAATTATGTTCCTTGTCAGTTCAAACAGGACTCATGAATAATCTTTCCTCCAGTGGAGTCCAAACTAAATCTCATTAAATTATGTTCACAGCCATACCAATCCCTGTTATCATCCCTTATGAAGAAATTAGAGCTGATAAATAAAGATAAATCCTGTCATCGGAGTGAATAATTTCCCTTCTGGCATCTGCAACCATTATGTCCAAGACCTGCTATGTAGATGCATCAACAAAAGTGGCAGATAAACAAAGAGGAAAACACCTCCTCTGGAGGTTTGCAACACATCCGGACTTGTCTAAAAGCAGGAAGGAATTATATCTCTCCATTATTTTTGCTTTCCGTCACACATGAAAACTTTACAAAATTAAAACAGATCAACTGGAACCTGTTATGATTTTCTAATTTAAGATTAAACCCCAAAATACAGAAAGTATTTAGGCTTTGTTCTTGTATCATGCTAACCATCATATGTTAAATTATAACTATGCCACAACTAATGACTAATGGCATGACTTGTACACTTTTACACTGAACTCACCTTAAATGATCCATATTTTAGAGCTAAAAGTAATGCTTTAAAGCAGTTTTTTTCAAACTTGGCAACTTTAAGATTTGTGGACTTTGATTCTATGTGCCATTTCAAAGCCCACTCCTCCACTCAAGATATATATATGCCAATCCAATTTAACTATAGTATCCTATTAATAATACATGTTTATATGCCCCCAATGAGACAATAACCCCAGATCAGTGTCTTGTGGGCTGAACTGGACTTGATCTCCCAGAATTCCCCTACCAATATAATGCTGCCAAGTTTGAAACAACTACTTTAAACCTATTCAAACTTAAAAGAGCGTAGAATGGTCACTCCTTAAGAGTAAACATGTGGCTCCTGAATTAAATGCAGAGATTATTTAAAACTTCTCTCCCAGGGAAGCTTTTAAAAATGAAAAGCTCACATCCAGAAGAAAAAAGATTCTCCTTCCTTTTAACCTTTGCAAATTGAAGCAAATTTTGAAAAGCTAGCTGCTGAGAGGAAAGATTCCATTTCAGATCTTGGCTTTACACAGTTAATATAAGGAAATAAGCAATTCAGTTGCAAACTACAGTACACTTATACTGTAATTCAGTCTTGCTTATTGCAAAGTTTAACTCCTCCAGAGTTGTTCCAATCCCCATCCTTTTTCAATAGGTCCAAGCTTCTTCAATTCATTAAATCAGACCAAATCTAAATTATTATCTTTTTAAATTCACATTTATATGCTGCCCTTCTCCGGAAACTCAGGGCAGCTTACAATCTTTGGAGCACAACCCAATGTGCTCAGCAATAGCCTTCATTCTATTGTATATGCCTGCTTATTACTAGGGCTTTTTGGCCCCCCCCAAGCGGCATTTTTACAAAGTCAGCTTATTGCCCCCAACAATCTTGGGTCCTCAATTTACCTACCCCGGGGGGGAGGGGTGGAAGGCTGAGTCAACCTTGAGCCTAGTGGGAAATTTAAGTTCATAGCACTCTTGGAGTCACTGACTACTTCAGGATATGAGTCATGCATAAAAAACTGATTGTTAATGTTGCTGACAAATATAATATGTAAACATACAGCTGCAGGAAACTTAAATAGTGACTGTAGGAGCCCAACTGGATCATACCAAGGGTCTATTACCCCAAGTAATTCATTTATGGCAGGCCTCTGATCTGGGTGGCAGCATCCAGATCTAGCTGGCCTGATGCTGACTAGAATAGCAGGCAAGAAAGTCTATGGGGCATAGTCATTAAGATATTGTACAGGTAGTCCTCGACTTACAACAGTTCACTTAGTAACCATTTGAAGTTACAACGGCACTGAAAAAAATGACTTATGAACATTTTTCACATTTATGGCCGTTGCAGTATCTCCAAGGCTATGTGAATTACAAGACTCACATTTATGACAGTTGCTGCGTCCCAGGGTCATGTGATCCCCTTTTGTGACCTTCTGAGAAGCAAAGTCAACGGAGAAACCAGGCTCACTTAACAATCATGTTACTAATTCAACAACTGCAGTGATTCACCTAATAACCATAGCAGGAAAAGTCGTAAAATGGGGCAAAACTCACTTAACAAATGTCTCACATAAATCTTGAGCTCAATTGTGGTTGTAGGTTTTAGGACTACCTGTCCTGGCAACAGGGAAGCCCAGAAGTTCATAGCTACACAATGGTTCACTAGGTGACCATGGGGCAATCAGTCTCTCTCAAACCAATCTACTTAGGGTTGCAGTGAAGAAAATGGGGAAAGGAGTGCTACGTGCACAACCCTGAGATCCTGAACAAATAGCAGACCATAAATCCAAGAAACAAACAAGAGGCTGTAATAAGGCACTGGGACTGGCTCTCCTGGCAGTTGCCCAATGCTGTCAGTTGCTGAAGTCACTCCCAATTCTTTGTGTGTATGTGTTTTGGGGGAGGGGAGATCAAAAGGCCAGATGCCCATTCAGACATCCACCTCCCCCTTTTCCTCACCACATTTTGTCTGGGAACATGGACCAGGTCAGAAACTTTTGCTGAGAAACTAAAAACTTGGATTCCTGCCACTTCTTGGAAGGACTTCCCAGAAAAGGGGAGAAAACAGTTGGGGAAACTCGTTGAAATACATAACTCTTGGGAGAAGAATGTGGATTATGTCTTGTTCCACAGGACCCTGGTGGTTCTGGAGAGGTCAGATGCATAAGAATTTAGTACACAAGTCAAGGATAGCTAGAAAATCCAGCTTCTGCTTCTGGCTTTAGGGACAGCAAGGCAATAAAGCATAGGTGCCTGAAGTTATTCTATTGCTCAACTTTGGATGTATTTTTATGGACAATGCTCTTGCTAAGTGAGTACTCTTACCTAAGAAGATAGAACTACGTCTCTTTCACCCATTCAGAGCAATCTCCCACCATCATTTGAGCTCTAGATTAGTGTTGATTTTCCAAAGAAAGGGCTATCTGTCCAGAAGTTCACAAACATGACAAATTTGTTCAGCAAAGCATAAGTCACTAAGAACATTTTGCTACAAAAGCCTGCAGAAGTGAGGATAAAGTATCAGCTGGGCTTGTAATTCACCCTGTAGACTAATATTTTTCAATCTTAAGTTTAAATAAGACACTGTCTTATATATTTTTGCTCCCAAAACACACTAGTGGGTTAGGTCTTATATTTTTTAATGAAAAAAACACTTACCACATTCATGTAGAACAATGTACATTTATTCATGTGAAACCATGAACAAATGCATACTGTGTTTCCCTAACATAAGACACTGTCTTATATTTTTTTGGCTCCCAAAACACACTAGATCTTATTTTAGGTAGGTCTTATTGGTAGGTCTTATTTTGGGGTAGGTCTTATTTTCAGTCTTATTTTTCAGCAACTTTTAAGATTTCAAATCCCAGAATTCCCCAGCTGTGCAATTTAAAGTTGCCAAATTTGAGAAACGCTTCTGGAAAACAGTGGTTCTCAAAATGTGGGGGATACTTGGGGGACCCCAATACCCTTTCAGGGGTCTATGATCTCAAATAAATGTTTTTAACATTTCCCAGTTTTAATTTCTAAAGCACTAGATATTGATAAAGCTCTCTCAGTTATTTGTATAATTGAAAGTAAAGGGGCCCTAAGACAAAATGTTTGAGAACGATTGCTGCTGCAGGCCTAACCTCACAACAGCAACAGGGGAGCCTCACACTTTTCTTCTCAGACATAAAATTATTTTGTCTCAGTTGTAGCTCAGCTCAGACTCGGCTCATATCATGAGATGGACAGCAAATAAATTTAATAACCAGTATGACAAATGTTCGTTATAGCTTGGAAGAGAGGGTGCATAGATAGATAAGAATGCAGAGGTTTAAAGAATTTAGCTGGGTTTGGTTCCCTTTGGAAGAAGATCACAATACATTTTGGGGGGGGGTGTTTGAAATTGCAGTGCTTATTTACTGTGATATACACCTCTATTGTAATATAGATTAACAATGACCCATCAAGAGGGAGTAGGCAACCTAAGAGCTCTTTATGCTTTGTATATTTCAACTTTTATCAACATTGCCTGTTTCCTTGGAGATAAAGTAAGATGAAAGCTGTAATCTAAAACTTTAGGATAGCAGCTGCCTGCCCATCTCTGCAATATCACAGGGAACTCAGTAACATACCACATCTTACTTTTGTTCCAATTAGAATCAGTAACTGTTTCAACAGGGATAAGATTTCCACATAACCTCTTCCCAAAACTTTGCACTCTTCAGAGAAATTAGGACTGCAACTCCAAGTATCATCAGTGTTAGGTAATGAAATGTCTAAAAGAAAACAGCCAAGTTCAGAGAACACCAAGGATCCCTCATTCTGCATATATTCTGAAATTTGGCATTGTTTTCAAGTAGAGAAAAAAAAATAAACCTGCAGGATCATCTTGAATGTGCTGGAAATTGTTTGGAAATTGGAATCCAGTATGTAATGATTGCATTCCCTAATTTTGTCTTTAATTTTGTAGCTGGACATTTGGCAGCATGGTTTTAAAAGTAATTCCCTCTAAAACCTTTTCCATTTTAGAGCTGTATACCTATTTTTTAGTTGGGGTATTTTGAAATCATATAGAACAGTTGAAGTCTATTCTATATGTCTGAGGCGGTATATCTAGAACTCTTTCTGTTTTATTTTCTCCTAGATCAGGATATAAGGTGGGTCTGTGAAGATGGACTAGAATTCCAAGGTGAGGAAATTAGTATATCTAAGGAGCTTTTTCTAAACCCACAGCTCTCTCTTCTGGCATTATGAGAGCTGCCACACCATACAAACAGAGTAGGAGAGCCTAATGTTAGGCCAGCATGTCAGGCCTCAAATCCACTTCAAAAGTTGCCACCAGTTTAATTATTACTGTGACAGGAGGGAAAGTTATTAGACATATGAAAGGTGGAAGGAAAGAGAAGAGGATGAGCAGCAAGAAGTTGGATGGACTCAGTTAAGCGACGGGGAGTGCACCAATGAGAGACCTGAAAGAACAGGTTAGGGAGAAGATCTATTATGTGGTCGTCAGGAGTCAAAAATGACTTGATGGCACATTATCAGTCAGTCAAATTATTGGCCATATTTAATTTAGTGTTCAATATAAATTAAGTCCAATTTAAGTCTTCACTCTGGCCTGCCTACGCTTCTCAGTGGCTAAGCGTGGCTATTGGTCTGACAAGGGTGGTGTGTCCCTGCAAAGTGCATGAAGTAGATTTAGATATTGGGCAGAATTTCCTGGAAGCCTTCAACAGATGCTAGGTAGGCATCTGCCCAAAGTATTTTGGCAGATTTTGACCTGGGTAGGATGTTGGACTAGATGTTCTCTGCTATGTTTTTCAGCTCTAGGATTTTATGCTATTAATTTCCATGAAGCTACACATACCAACATTAAAAGCAACAGTAGATGTTCTCTCAGGGCAGCTTACAGTTTTACCCAATGTGCTCAGCAATTTCATTCATATATGCCTGCTTATTACTAAGCGGCATTTTTACAAATCATTGCCCCAACAATCTTGGTCCTCGATTTACCAGAGGATGGAAGGCTGAGTCACCTTGAGCCTGGTATTCCTGCAGTAATTGCAGCAGCTGGATCTTAAGAGCAGGCATTTAACAGCCTGAGCCACCAAGGCTCAGTAATTGGGTCCTTTATCCCTGTGAACTATTCCCAGCAGTGCCAATCAGCATGACCAACTCAGATTACAGTTTGGGAGTCCCAAATCTCTGGCTTAATCTTATTAGATGCAGCTCAAAGTTTTCTTTAAAAAGAAGCCCCTGACTTTTCTACTTTGCAGCTTGATCTGTTCCACCATCTGATATAAGGGGTTTAAATCATAGGAGTGCTGAGTGCTACATATACTAAAATAAGGCTAAAAAGAGGCCTTCTTCCAATAACTAGTCCCGAAGGATCTCATCACTCACCTTAAGGAAGGAGCTGCTGAAATGCACCCCACAGGCTTTGCAATTCTGCTCTGAAGCTGTGGGAGATGGGAAAGAACTGTAGCCAGCATTGGAGTATGCTCGGGTTCCTGGCTGCGGGCAGTGTGGCATGTCTTCAGGCTGTCCATTCAAGCAAAACCAGTTGCAACATGCAGCCCACATGATAGCTGTGAATTTTTCAAACAAAAGTCAGTCAACAGGATGAAACAAGCCAGTTTTCTTTTCTTGAAATAAGACCTTAGAAGAAGCTAGGCAACCAAGGCATAGAATAATTTTTCTCTGGGATTTAAAGAAATTAATTCTCCTTTTACAGTGGTGATTCTGGGAAATTATCTCATTTCACAGCATGACAAAATGGGTCAGACTCATTAGGAACAGAGGTACTATACCTCCTTATTATCAAAAAGACACACACACAAGGGATCTAAAAGCTCAGCTGTTTGCAAGTAAGCTGTGCTGGATCGTATCTCTATACTTCTAGGTTTCTAAATGGAATATATTTTTCTCCGTTAAAATGTATTTATTCTAAATCCCAAAACACAACAATCAAATGTGTGCCCTAAAGCAATTTCATTTGACCTTGTTGTGGTATTTTATAAGGCTTCTAAAGGGCCAATCTGTACATCTTCATATACTTAAATGGGTAATAAACACTTTTCCAACCAATAAAAATACTCTTCAATAAAAGGAAAGTGGAATAATTTCAGCCATCTTTTTCTTTATAGTAATTTTATTAATACCCAATTTTATCACAATATAAACAATTTTAGTAACATATCATTTCCCCTTAAAATACAACAATGATCTTCCCCTGTCTCATCTCTTATCTATAAACAAATCCTTAAACCCTCATCATTCCTTGATGGATTCTAAATTTGGCATTAATTAGAAGAATCCTTCCCATGGGAAATGCAATGTTTTGAATTCTCTTAAATAACATGATAGGATAAAACTTTGAATATTGGACACTAGAGGGAACCAGAAAGAATTAAAGATTACAATTGAAAGAGATGAATATTTAAGGTATCTAATACAGAATGGAGCAAAATATTTTAAAATTGGGTGTATTGAAGGATATTTTTGAACAATGGGCACAGAAGTTAATTTTAATAATGTCTAGCTTTATAGATTATATTTAGAAGACGTTATGGAAGAGGAACAGCATTTACTGGACAAGACTGAGACTGATCTGAAAATGGATTTAAACATGACCTGTTACAAAAAATGAAATGGAAAAAGATGTTGCCTTGAATATACAAATGAAACCTACTGATATCTTAATAGTTAAAAGGGGCAAAGAAATAACAAATCAAAAGTCTGACCTGGATAACTTTCCTATATTGATTTATAAAAGAGACTTTCTAAATTTTTGAAGAATTTTATGAGAAGGGACAAAGAAAAATGAAAAGAAATCAAGTTCAGCAGATTATTGGAAGAAATTAAAAATCAAGACTGTTAAAAGTAAATAAATATTGGGTTTATTTGATCAAGTTTAAAATAGATATGTTATCTCTGGTAACCCTTAATGGACTTTCGCTGATCAGCCTTTTTTGTTGTTATTGTTCTTGTTAAGAAAATTTACCTAATGAAATCAAACCAACCAGTGGAAAAATATAAATGCAATACTGAAGGCAGTTGCATTATCCTGAGGAAAGACAAGGCTGTTTTAAAGAGTTGTGCACAGATGCAACAGTCATACCCCATGTGCTCCAAAATATTTTTTCTAAATATTCCAATTCCAATATTCCAAACCAATGATAGAAAATATTTGTAACAGAAACTAAATTGAAACAAGCTTGGAGACCAAATCACTGCCAAATTCCAAACCAATGCCTGGTCAGTATCCAAATGCTAATTTCTGGAAGAAAGGATGATGCAAGTCCATAAATTAGTATGAAGTGACGTGTTCCCATTTTATAATGCAAAGGATCAGAGTCTGAGCTACGAATTCACAAATCCCTTGTTCAAATCTCCCCAAACCTATCAATTCTTCAGACTGGCTTCAGCTTTTACAAATCTGAGCAAAATATTGGAAATATAGGTAGTCCTCGACTTACAACAATGTTAGTGATCATTCGAAGTTACAATGGGACTGGAAAAATGACTTATGACTGTTTTTCACACTTATGACTGATGTAGCATCCCCATGGTCACATGATCAAAATTCAGACTCTTGGCAATTGACTCACATTTATGACAGTTGCAGTGTCCCAGGGTCATGTAATCACCTTTTACAACCTTCTGACAAGCAAAGTCAATGAGGAAGCCAGAATCACTTAACAACCCTGTTACTAATTTTCAACACTAACAATTGTGGCAAGAAAGTTCGTAAAATGGGGCAAACTCACTTAACAAATGTCTCGCTTAGCAACAGAAATTTTGGGCTTAATCGTGGTGTAAGTTGAGAATTACCTGTAATATACTAGCCTGCCTCATATAACAATACTATGATAAAATTGGCTACTTTTCATAAGAGTGCTATACCTGTGTGATGATCTTTTTAAAAATACAGTCCAGTTGTCTACTTCACAAATCACCTAAGATTTGAGCGTACTTCTCTCCTCTTATTAGACAAAGAAGGCTAGCATTATCTCAATTATTGCTCATAGGTTTACCTGTCTTCCCCTCTTATCCCATTTAGAGCTACCCCTTTAGAGTTCCAGTAGACTTGTCTCACTGGATCATTGGCCAAACATTGCCTATGAAGAACAGCTGCCAAGCAATATGGCAAAAGCAAAGCAATAGTTGCTTCCTTAGGTTTCCTAGTGCTAATAAAATAGCAATAACATGCCTGCTCCATGCATCCCATAAAGTATTTAGAAACAATTCCAAATGCAAGAAAATGGCATTGCGGTACAGATAGTCTTCGAGTTACAATTGTGCATTTAGTGACTATTCAACATTATGACCTACCTGAAAAAGTAGAAGACTCAGATCCAAAGTTTCAACAATCGTCCCCCCAACCATGGCCGTGTGACCATATTTGGGTTACTCAGCAATGTGGCCACATTTACAGTCTTCTGCAGCATCCCATGGTTACGTATCTTACTTGCACGCTTACTTCTAATTTTTGGCAAAACTGGGCCTCAGTGAACAATGAGTCTGCTTAACAATTGCTGCAAAACAGTTGTAAAATTGAATAGCTCACAGGGCCAACCTGTTTTACGAACATTATGACTTGCAATCGTAATGGCAAGCTCCAATATGATTGTAACTCAAGGACTCAGAACATTGAGTAGGTTGCATAACTTTGTAGATAACTGAAAAGTTGCAGATAACTGGCAGTAATGTGGATTTTACATGTTTAAATTCAATATTGGAAATAAATAATCAACAAACTAATATATTTTGAGTTACTTCAGTTTTGTCTACTAAGTGAAATAAAAATTGTTTCACTTCCTTTTATTCATGAGCATTTGTTGTATGCAGCTCGAATTTGATCAAAACAATCTTTTGTATTCTAATTAGTGACACAAAGTGGAAGGTAGAGTCTAAATAAGAAATTAACAGGGAAAACCTGTTTTTTAATTGAGCAAGAAAAAAACCTAGTGGTTGAATTTAAGCTACTATAAAATGCTGCTTTAGTTCTGCCCTGCATTATCATTATTATAGCTTTCAAACTGTAGAAAATGATATTTTTCAGAATGCAAATTGTACTATGATTTAAAATGTTACGTTTGTCCTGGCAGGAATCTTTTTAAAGCTAAAACAGGTGTCTAATGTGAGATATTGTGCCTACTAGTGACATTAATATTTGTATGTACATTTCATAAGCAACTTTTACAAATCCTTATAGGAAGCTCTGTGAGGTAGATCAATGTTAAATCCATATGTACAGTGGTTCAGATTTTGGTGGGGAAGGGGTTAACCCCAATTTTCACTTAGTAACTAACTTTGTTCCCTGGCATCTTATTGTTTGGCTTGTCAGAATAAACATTTAGTTTGGTAGAAGCTCATGAATTCATTAATGCAGACTAGAAAGCAGGAAGTTTTCCTGTTTCTACTGAACGTAGTTGGATGTTAGAATAAGACCAAAAACAGTATCGCTGTCATTCATGAAGACAAATTGTCTGGGTTCACATACTGCTGAAGCCAAAATATGGTTTGTTTGGTTTAGCTTTAATGGGTTACGAACAGTCAGCCAACTGTGATTTATTTAATAAACTATTGTTGTACAAGCCATAGCTCAAAAACATGTCAGGCCGGTTATATATTCCCTCTCTATACATCCCTCTAAATACAGAGAGAGAACTTGGCAAATCCCAACAAGCTAAAAAAGCTGGGATTATGTGAGCATACAGAGATCACCAGGAAATCCTAGAGTCGCAGTCCTAATTCAAGTTAAAAAAATATGCACAAAGAAGATAGTAGCAAGTGTCTTCCATCTGAACTCAATGCAAAGGAGTCTTAATTTCTTTCCTCTAAAGATACCCAGACCCACTAAAATACAGAGAATCCTATCAAGAGATCATATACAAGTCACAAAAATAAACATTAGAGCTAAAAAAAACCTTTACATTTACCCCATAGCCTTTTTTCAATCATGCTGCAGGAGGTAAGCAATACTCAATACTTGTGAGGTTCCAGTAGGAAGCAAGCCTACCATGTAACTGCTAGAACAGAAAGGCATATCCATCATCTATCGTCCAGCAGAGTCCAGCCTCTAATATTCTTCTTAATGTATAGAAAGATTCACACACAAAGGGGCCATAATAGGACAGCAGAGATTCTGTAGTCCACACAAACCATAAAATAATGCCAATCTTGACACCAAGTACTCGTAAGAAGGAAGGCATTTAACCTGAAGGTCTAATTTGATGCCTTAACCACTACATCAAACTGGCTCTCTTAGTCCCTTGCTAATGAAGCCAAAAATAAATGGCTTAGTTAACAAGCAAGACTTTGCGTTAAACCATGACCAGTAATCCACAAATCAAGAACACAGCAAGAATCTTCTTCCTAACTCTGCAATAAGAGAAACAGAGACCAAGTGATTTACAATCTCAAGGCTTTACTCAAGTCATACATGTAATGTTAAATCCTGATTTAACATCACATAGTTATGCAATCATAAAACAGCTTCACATAGCACATTATTAATCTATAATGTGGTTTGTTTGATACTGGCTTAGCGTGTTATGATAATTCTGCCAATAAATTTAAGGATTTATGCACTCAGCCAATTGTGTTTACTTGATGAATGTTTAAGCAAACCATATTTTAACCAAGTGTAGAAACTAGGTTAAAGAGTTAAAATCAGTTCAGTTTTCACATACCTCAATACAGTGACTGGACTCAATATAATGCAAATAAGTCTACCTTAGCTATAAATTTTGGATAAGTGATCTGGTTCACACATATGAACCATACCATAAACTATAGTTTGGGAAAAATAAATGGCTACTGGCCAAGCAGGCCAGCCATCCTTCATTGTTAATTCTGGCACCTGAAAATGTATGAACATGTCATTCTCAAATTGCAGATCCTCTTCCATTTGCTTCTATGCAACTGTGTTTATGGATGATAAAGTAAAGGAATGGACCCTATCACAACTGAAGATGGTAGCATGAAGATGGTAAAGGGAAGATGCAGATGGTAAAGGGAAGCTTGTAGTAAATGGAAGAAAAAAAACATCAGAAAGAAAGTGGAAGATCTGAAGATTGTAACCATGTGATTTCTGCTAGATCCTGGATGGTAGTGACAGTATCAACAACAGTGCAGCAGCAGTGGTTTGTACAGTCCCAGCAAACAAAGAGCATCTACCAAAGAATTTGATGGCACTGACTTTGTGGTTACTGATGTGGGGGTGGGGGAGTCTGTACAGCTGCAGCTGCCAATGAAGAATAATTCAGAGATCAATGGAAGAGCACTAAACAACAGCATCATTCTCACAAAGTCAAAAAAGATGGTTGCGCTGACAAAAGATTTTTTTCATTCTGCTGAGTGTGAGTGCTGACAGTGCTTGGGCTGTGTTAGTTGATGACACATTTAATTGCTGTTTTTCTTTACAGTGTAAACTACCTCAAGTCCTTTTGGGAAACAGACAGTTTGTGAATTATATACATAAATTAACAAATTTTATTATCGATAAATAGCAAGCACGCATATGGGCTGAACGGATGGGAGTCACCTACCACATTAAGCAAAAATAAAGATTAAGATTGGGTCCTGTTTCTAATAGCATTCTTCTTCCTAACAACACTTAAGCAAAGCACATACACACCCACAAAAAGCCACAGCTATGGGCAAGCCATTTCCTATATACCACAATTTTTTTTTTGCCTGAAGCATTTAGATTGTGAATTGTATGTTCAGGGACATATAATAACATTAAATACAAAGTTGTTGCATCAGGATTCAAAACTCTGTGGGCCTTCTGGGCAAAGCATCAAAAAGAATAGAGCTGAATGAAACTCCTTTGCAGTTCCTTTCTTTTTAACACCATCCTATTGTAATAGATCTGATCTGAAGTTAGATAATGAAACCATCTTATTGAAGATAAGGTGACCTGGATCTGGCCAGCTCTAGGTAGAAAAATGCACTGCATCACAACATACATTGTTCTGTTTTCATTATGGAGAAACGTAGGATATAGAGGAATTAGATCGTCAATACACTCGGAGTTCAGGTCAGGGATGAGTACAGAGACAACATTGTTGATGATCTGTGGTCAAGTCAGGATGGGAGAGGTGCATCCTTGAGGTAACAAGTCTTCAGTCCCATTGACCATGGTATCCAATTGGACATGTTTCAATGGTTATGAGTGGTTTTACTGTTTTGTGTGGTTAATCTCCTTTCTCTGTGGCCAGTGTTGATGAGTGGGAGCCTCTCACTTGTGGCATGGCACAAAACTCAACTCTTTCTCCCCTTTTGTTTAACATCTACGTAAAACCGCTGGGTGACAGCCATACGGTTTGGGATCCGGTATGATCAATACGCTGATGATATAACTATAATTCTTAACTCCAGCTAACCAAGCAACGCTATTGAAGTCCTGGTTATGCAAAACTGAATGGGGAGAGAAACAATCAGACTCAAGCCCGACAAGACGCAGATGCTTGGTTCCCTGGTTCTGGGAACAAAATATTCCATTTTTAGTCTTTAACGGGGTTGCACTTCTCCATGCAAGACTAATGTGCAATCTAGGGTCCTCTTGGATTCACAGCTCCTGCTTGAAGATAAAATAGCTGTGGCCAAGAGGGCCTTTGCACAGGGTCATTTGGTGTGCCAGTTATCCACTTCTCGACTGGGAGGCTGTCAGACCAGCCAGTAGAGCAAACTAAGAAACCAATGCCATATAGGACTACTTTTTTTGTAACAGCTACAGTCATAGCATCTTGTAAGTCTGAAGATGCTTCCCCTCATTTTAATCCATGTAAATTTGTCTAAAAATAAAACTGTCAAGCACAGGATAGTGCACATATTGGTTGGAAAAAAACCTCTTCAGCCATTCCTTATTTAATGACTACGATGGTTAGTGACCGTTCACAAATACGCACACAATTACTACCATTTACTACCATATATTACTGTTGTATTTGTGAATAATCAGTAACCAACACAGTCATTAAGTAAGGAATGGTTGAATGAGCTTAAATTTTTCACTGTGAAGTGCCCAGAGCCATTATGGAGTTGGGTAACCTCAAAATGAACTAAATAAAATATAATAAATATATACCAAACATCCCCTCCTCCATTCAGAAGGAATTAAGAGCTCATATGTGACATGGCAGCAATGATGTCCAAACATCTCACCTTCCAAGACCCTTCTGCTTTCACGCTCATTTACTTTTAAGCCCTTTTATGGGACTTAATAGAAGGAATTTTCTATTGGACTGAATTGAATAAGGTCTTGCAAGCCAATCAACTTTATGCCCCAACCAGAGCCTTTATAGGCATGCTGTGTCATTGGAATATGAGTTATGCCGACATATTTTTTAAAGAGTTACAAGCAACTCTACATTAGCAGCAATGGAATAAAAACTGTTCCATGTAAATCCACGTCAACCTAAGTTTTAATGCTTCCTGTCAATGCATTAAGCAATCTCCTTCTCTATGGCTGCTTCAAAACATTTCAGCTGGAAGGGCCTGCTGGTATTTATCACAGCAGTTTCCCCATGTTCCTAGAAGAATGCATTTCCATAAAAGAAGCAAGACTACTAATATCAAACAAAAAAATATGTCTCTGCTGGCTAGCATAGTCACGAAGTTAATCTCCAGCATGTCCTCTTAGAAAAATCATTAAATACAGCATTAAAAAAGTCTTCCCAAACCTCCTGAAATATACTGGAAACCATGCTAATTTAAATAGACCAAATCCAACTCATTAGTTGCAGTTACAAATCTTTGCACAAATCTTTTGCTTTCTTTATCAAAGCTAGCATACATAAATGCCTGCAGCAATTTCTCCTATTTTTCCCAGTAAGAATTATTCAGACTATGTATAAAGGTACAAAATGGCACCATGAATCAGGAGGTTAACAGTCTGCAAAGGAAAGATGCATGGAGAAAAAAGAGATATTAATTTTCCTGGTTTCTTCCAAAATTAAAAAAGCTAGATTTATTAACCAACTTTGAGGCCTCCGTGCCCAAGAAAACTGTTTAAATCCTTAACCTTAAATCCCAGTTAACAAAATGCAATGTACAGGCAGTTCTCACTTAACAATGGTAATTGAGACCAAAATTTTCACTCCATTGTTAAGCAATGCAGTCATAACGCACAACATCACGTGACAACATTGCTTAGTGACAGCAATCCTAGCAGTCCTCACTGACGTTAAACAAGGATCGCAAGTCATTAAGCAAGGACTTCACATGACTTCAACTTGATACTTCCTGCCAGCTTTCAACAAGCAAAGTCAATAGAGAAGCCAGTAGGAAATTGCAAGTCCTGATCAAGGCAAGCTTCTCCTTAGGAGACTCACAAGCACGCCAGCAGATGAGTGCTACAGAATGTGGGCTAGGTGCTACAACACGAGTGCAGAGGGGTGGGCAGGTGAGTGCCACAGAGTACAGGTGAATGTACAGGTGAGTGCTGCAGCCTGGTGCAAACACGGCTGGGCAGGTGCTGCGGGCATGCGTTACAGATTACAAGATTCCTGGGATTTCATACGCCATAGCAGAGCTCTCTGAGAGGGGGAGCAACTTGTGACCTTTCCTGCTAGCTTCTCCATTGACTTTGTTTTGCTCACAATTGTGGAACCCTGCAACCATTGGAAGTGCAAGCAGATTGCCAAGCACCCAAATCACAATCACATGACCAAAGGGCTACTGAAACAGCCTCAACTTTTTAGAACTCATCATAAGTACCATTTGTTCAGCGCCACCGTTAACTTCAAATCATTGTGATAAATGGTTATTTAACTGAGGACTGTCGGTATTATGTAAAGTCAAAACCACACTATAGTCTAAAGTGATGACCAGCTTCACACATTATGCTAAGATAATAGCTGGGTTACCACAGCTTTGTGGGAGTGCCTCACAGCTCTACCATCTCATCACTCCTACTTAGCATCTAGATGAAGCCGCTGGTTGAGGTCAGCATGGGGTGTGATATCAACAGTATGCAGATGATACCCATTTGTACATTTCCACCCTGGGTTGACCAAGCAATGCTGTGGAAGTCCTTTCTGAATGCCTGGAGGCTGAGAGGATCTGAGGGGTGGGGGGGAACAGGCTTCAGTTCAATCCTAGGTCCCCAGGGCTCCAAAGATATTCGGTCTTTAACTCTTCTTGGGGGTGTACTTCCCCAATCAAAATTGGTGTGTGGTTTGGGAGGGGTCTTTCTGCATCATGGCTTCTATTCAAAACAGCAGGTGGCAGCCATGGCAAGAGGGATCCTTGCACAAATTCTTTTTCTACACCAACTGTGCCTATTCTTTAAGCAAGAGGCATTGCACATGATGACTCATGCCTTGCTCATGTCCTGTTTGGAGTACTGTATAATGCACTCTATATCAGGCTGCCCTTGAAGAGCACTCAGTAGCTGCAGCTGGTTCAGACTACAGCAACGTGAGCTGTACTTGGTGTTTCTTATTACACTCATATAAAGTGCTGTTTCACAAGCTGCACTGGGTCCCAGGAGGCTTCCAGGTGTGCCTCAAGGTTCTGGTTCTTACCTATTAAATCCTAGATGGCACAGGGCCAGGCTATTTGCAGGACTGCCTCTCTCCTATTGCTTCTGCTTGCCTTGCCAGATCTACTAGAGAAGGCACACTTGGGTCCCTTCTATCAAACAGTGTCATCTTACTGGACTCCAGAGCTGTGCCTTCTCATTGGCAACACCTGCCCTAAAGAACAGCGTCCACTAAGAAATCCAGATAACCCCGATCCTATTAGCCTTTCACAAAACTCTTGATTGCCTAGATCAGGGGTGTCAAACTCCCATCATCACGGCAGGTCACATGGTGTATCAGGACCTTTTCCCCCTTTGCTAAACTGAGTGTGACGCATCCGGCCCGTGGGCCATGAGTTAAGCAGCCCTAGCCTAGATGTTTCTCCCAAGAGAGCAGGTTAGTTCCACTGCTGCTGATGTGCTTTCTTTTCTGTGAATGAGGCTTACTGTTTTAATCTGAGGAACCTTGGGTTTTATATTATAGTTTCTCTTGGGGCACATATAAAATACATAATATAGTTAATGTATATAAATAACAAATTTAATTTATTTTTATATTTTATTATTTTGTGGAATAATAATCATCAGCATTACCAGCTGTCCAGGACCACATATTGCAGTGATCTCCAACCTTGGCAATTTGAAGACTTGTGGATTTCAACTCCTAGAACAAAGCTGGCTGAGGAATTCTGGGAGTTGAAGTCCGCAAGTCTTCAAGTTGCCAAGGTTGGAGACCCCTGATATATTGGATACGGGGTCTGGACTGATGCATTCCTGCATCTCCCTCTACCTTCCAGCAGATGTAGACCAGCAAGCAAGCATATGATGAGCCTGGCCCACCTACTGCCTACCATAAATCCTTCCAAAAGGACTATGGCAAATATGTACTTTTTACTGCGTTCAGTTTTTTCATCAGTATAAATTTACCAGCAAATATATACACCTCATGCTAACCTCATGAAGTTTGGAATAAGCCTTCTCTTCAAACATCTGTCTTTGGGAAATCTGTCTCTAATGACCTTGTAAACATAGCTTCCTGTTGCTGATAAGACCCTGAACTAAAATTCCCTTTGTACATAGCAGTATAACTACCTATACTATCTGGCCTAGGACACAGTACAGATGATGTTGATAAACGCAAGGTTTAACTACCTGAAATAGTAGTCTCAGTTTAACCAGCTACTTTGCAAATGGAGTCTGAGCCTAGTTCTGTACACGGTAGCAAATGACCAGACTTTGTTAATACTATAAACCCGTGATGGCAACCTATGGCACGCATGCCACAGGTGGCACGCAGAGTCATTTGTGCTGGTACGTGAGCCACAGGTAAACTTACCTCACTATGTATGCGCGTGCCTCACAGCTCATTTTCAGCCTGTTTGAGGCCTTTTTCGGCCTCCCAGAGGCTTGAGGAAAGCCTCTGCAGCCCGAAAAATAGGCCCATTTCATCACTTCCTGTATTTCCGGAAATACCGGAAGTGACGAAACAGGCCTATTTTTGGGGCTGCAAAGGCTGCAGAGGCTTTCATCAAGCCTCTGGGAGGCCAAAAATCAGCTGGGAGGTGCAGTGTAGGTAAGGGGGCGGTGGCGGGGGGTATTGTATGTGCATGTGCAGGGGGTGGGCGCGCATTGCCTTCTGGGTGCTGACACATGAGTGTGCACCTAGAAGGCAATGTGAGCGTGCACACAATATTTGGCACAGGAGCCCAAAAAGGTTATCCACCAATGCTATAAACCCTTTTCTCCTGCTTAACCTATAAACCAAATTCATAGATTAAAAAAAATTCTCTTCTGGCAATTTTCTTCCACAAAACCTGAACCCTGGTTAAATGTCTGAAATATCAACTGGCACTTGAGAATATAAATGGAATAAAGCTTTATGATGAACCAGCAAAAAAAAAACTTTTTAGGGAGAAATATGGCTATGCAATATGCAATATGATTGTGCACTGAAGTCAACACAAAGATTGACATCATAAATCCTTGCCAGAAGTTTCCCAGCCTATCTTGTTGACAGCATCCATCACTCATAGAAAGGATTGCATCCAACCTGAGAGTCACACAAGCTGCACTACAATAGCATTCACATAGTATACTAAATCATAGTTTGCTTGAGTTCACCCATAACGGTAAGATGATTTGGTGCACATATAACGATAAGTTATAAACGATAAGTTATAAACGATGGTTTAAAAAATAAGAATCTGGCTCACAGTTTGTGCTAAGTCAAAACCGAACATACTACATTAAGGCTTCATGTGATATTTGAATACAGCTACTGTATTTTGAGCAGGCAGGAATGCTCATTTGAAACACCTACATCTAAATATAGTGGCTAACATGGCAAGACAGTATGTTCTTTCAAATGCTACTAGTGAGCTCTAGGCAGCCTCAAGCCACTACTACATTGAAGAGGTCACAGGACTCTAACATTTTACCCAGCCTGCTCTTACGAAGCAGAAGGTTAAGCAACTGTTAAAAGCAGATAAAGTATAAAGCACATTTCTGTCTATCTAACATGGATCCACATGCTAGTGTTTTGCAAATGGTCCAAAAAACATTATCAAGATACAGATTTTCCACCAGCAAATTCCTAGTTGGAAAACATACAACTCAAAAATTCACACTGGGGCAAACTACGTCTAATCAGATTATGATTACTATAGTGCGGAGTCCCCAATCCCCAGGCTGCGGCCCACTATCAGGCCACAGCATGTTCGAAACCAGGCCACACAAGCATCACGCACGCATGCAGTTCCATTTGCACACGCCTGCAGCTGACATGGAACTGGAAAGGTTGGGGACCACTGCTATAGTGATCATCTGAACACCTGCTCTAGTGTTTACAAAAGTTCCTTCAAGAATATGCTGTGACCTGAAATTACTCAGAAACTCTTAATGCCCTGCCTATACATAGACACTGGCATTTTCTAGACACTAACCATCTATATATTATTTCTATATTGTTCTTCTCCCAAGGAGCCCAAAGTGGTTTACAAGATGTTAGAAAGACAATTTTAAATAAATCCAACAAATCCCACAAATGTTTTTAAAGAAGTGAGAAAAGTAATATATAGACAATGTAAAAGACTGCCTGGTCCTAAAGGAGTAACCCACAAACACTGCATTAACTACTAAAATAAATAATCATACATTATTTCTGCCATATAGAAATATGCTTTTAAAATATAGGTGCTTTCTGCTATTGGGAAATGCTAATCAGCAATATCAGATATCCAGCATGATTTCCCTAATTCTCAAAAACCAAAACTAATACTTGTAGTATTAAAAAAAAGCCTTATAAATCAATCACTCCAGGTAGCAGGGCAAAAGACACTTGTCTAAACTTTAATTCTCCACAGCCAGTTATTACACAGAGCTAAAATGTTAAAAAAAATCCCACCTGAGATTTACAATTTACATGGACATGTCTATGCAGTTTTCTTAGAATGATACAAAATACAAATGTTTTAACATATGCCTTTTTTAGGATGTTTTGCTGAATTCCTAAAACTAGGTGAACTAACTGCAGAACACCCCACCCCACCCCCAAAAATGTAATATGGCTATCAAGGAGCAGGTTGATGCTGGTTGCTTTAACTGACTGCATCGCATCTTCTTACAAGAAGATGCAGCTAACAAACCATGGAAGCTGTATCTATGATTTGTTTAGTGTTTTTTGAGAATCAAAAACTCTGACTTGTTCTTAAAAGATGCCAGATTTCCTAGTTGATAAACTATCTATTGAGCTGTTCATGACTTCTTAGCTGTGCCTATCTGCAACAAAAGCAGGCAGATATAACCACCACGGCACGTACCAGCATATTGTTTATTCATTGCGAAGACTGTTATGCTTGCTTTGCCACACAAACTTTTCCAGTATACGGCAACTTAGCTAAACCTGTTCTTTGATTATTTCAATCATATGCCACACTTAACAGAAATATGACTGAAAGAACTAGTACAACTTTGACAACTTTTAAGATGGGTGGACTTCAACTCCCAGAATTCCCCAGCAAGCATTGACAATCAAGTCCTCCACCCTAGGAATGTGAACACTCGACATAATACACTCCATGTATACAGATACAGATCTCATATTCTTTGGAGCTTTTTTGTTCCTGATAGAGCTGAAGTTCCAAAGGATATGAATGTACATGGACTACATTATGCCAGATCATAAATTATGTTATCATAAAAGATGGAAGCTGCAGCAAGAATTGGTGATTACAATGTCTCAATATGGAATGGAAATTTATTTGCACCACTTCAATTAGACCAATTGTAACGACACTTGACAAAAGCCAATTGATAAATAAGCAGAGAATACTGGGCTAGCTGGTCTTGTATCCAAAGCAAATAATACCGGGCTAGCTGGAACAACGGCTTCATCAGAACTTGTGGCTCTCCAGATGCTGCTTAATCCCAGCAGCCTCAAGTCAAATAATGAAAACTGTGCATTTATCACTGGTATTCTTACAAACTGCAGCAGGATAAGAAAGACAATTTTCCAAAGCATAAAGGTGGTAATATTCTCACCTCGTAGCCAAGCCAAAGATATCAACCAAGACACTAATTGGAGGTTATGAAATGCTGATGAAACTAAGATAAGCGTTTAACTAAGATTTTTTACTTACATTATCCAGTGTCTTGGTTGTTAAAACTGTTGCATCAAGACAATGTGATTTCACTTGAAAAGAAACCTCGGATTATTTTCAACCATCACATATATATGTACAGCACCTCTTTCTCTGGTCAATTGGTAGCATCAATTATATATAACCACAAGTATTTTTTCCATTTTTCCCCTCAAAACCATCATAACAGCTATGCTCTCTAATAGGTAATCAGGAGAATAATTTAAGGCCCTTTATAACTTTTTAAACTCACAATTGGAAAACAATTCTACCCTTCAGCTCACAAAGTAAATTCTATTAAATTAAATGTGAATTCAAGAAAACATACCTGAACTATTTATTCTGTATTCTCCTTTAGCTTGTACAGCAAAAATCAGAGCTGAAAATTATTTAGGGCTTCAAAATATCTCTGGTTAACTATCCATGTAACAGAAACCCTTAAGGGTTTTATGATAAATTTCATGAGCTAAGTAATTTTTCTCTAGGTTATATTTCATGTGAATGTCACCTGACATTGAAAATATACAATTTCAATGTCAAAATTACACAGATCTTTAATTTGGGACTGTACACAACTTTGTCCAAAACTGTGTACCTCACAAGCTTCATCAGTTTACTTGTTTTTTTAAATAGTGTATGTGCAGCAGGACACATACACCATTCATCTCCTAGTATTAATATTCCCATTGTTAGGAGTGTCCCATCTACGTGTGTGCAAGTTGCCTTGAGGTAATAGCTATCCAGAGCCTTGGGCTTATTTAATAGCTGCATCAGAGAATGAGAGACAAAGAACTGAATGTGCTGGTCTGTACCTGTTACCCATAAATTCTTAAGTATACCAAATATTTCAGCACTCTGTAAACTTCCAATATCTTCTTCTAAAGGAAACCTAGTCTAATAACTAGTGTTCCAAAGCGCTTCAGAATCCTCAAGGAAAGTGAGGTATGAGATACACTATCAGTAACAAAACTCAGGAGCCCACAATGATGGTTGAGTAATGATAACACATTTATATTCAAGAAGAAAGTCTGTAGGTGCTCTAGTGAACCAAAGGACTTCCACAAATACAATTGGGAAACACAAATGTACATGTGTGTCCTTTTGTAGGGAATGGGAAAAAGCACAAAGAAGGAAACAGATACATAGAAAGTATTCAGCCTAGCGCTACACCTATTGTCAGGCTACAGAACTTTTCCCATTCAATCAACTAGAATGAACGTCTGAAAACGTATCAAAACGAATCCTTTATTGAGATGAGACAATTCATGTAGGGATTAAAAGCAGCGTCTAAGGCAGGGGTGGGCAGGTATGGCCCCTTTGCAACTTGGGGACTTCAACTCCTAGAATTCCTGAGCCAGCATGGCCCCTTTACAGCATGGCTTAGGAATTCTGGGAGTTGAAGTCCCCAGGTCGCAAAGGGGCCAGAGTTGCCCACCCCTGGTCTAAGGTCTCTCAGGCATGCAGTGATAGATAAGGGAGTTTAAAACGCCTCCCCTTATCTTGATGTGTATTTAGTAAAACAAAGAACCAACATGTTAATTCCCCCCCACCCACTTTTTAGAAAGATCTTTTTCAGAGTTTCCCAGGGCATACCTAATTCCAGTTAGGTGGTCCCTGGGATTTAAAATTATGAGTTTGGTAGTCCCTGAGATCCAAAAGGTTGGCGACCCCTGACCTAAATAATGAAATAGTTGCTTGGCATTCTGACCATATGTATTCCATACTGTTAAGATTTTGTTACCATTTATTCCTTAACATTTCAACCAAAATATCACAAACAAAAGTGGAAGAAATTGTCTAGTAGCAAAAATAACATATTAAAAATAGATTTAAGGATCTGTGCACTAAGATGTTGTTGAGCCTACTTTAGTATGTTTTAAATTCACCTATCCTGCTCCTGCATCTGCATCCATCCAACTACTCCCTTTCACTACTAGTTACACAGAAGTTAGTGCCCATAATTCACTAAGCAATAATGTCATTGTTGGTTTGGGCTTAATGTATTTTGTGAACTTACTCCAATGTTCCCCTATCTACAGACTCTCCAGATATATGGACTGCCTCCTAGAAATTTCAGCAATTTCAGCTGACTGGGATATGTTTACATAGCAATTATTGCTTGAAAATCATGGTTCATGGCTTGGTTTGCTAGGAAAATCCAACTACTTGTTAATTTGATTTAGTCAAGCAAACTAGGGCTGCCAATCCTTTTCAAACTTCCACATAACTTTAACAAAGAGAGGGAATTTAAAACCTAAGCTATTTTTTAAGCGTAGGCATCTAAAACTGCTTAACTCATTCATCATTGCACCCAATATGAGGACAGGAAAACTGTACTACCACTCGGATACTGTTGAACTACAGCTCCAGATATCCATAATCATTGGCCTTTGGGGGCTGGTTGGATGAGAACTGGAACTCAACAAAATCTGGAAGTTGAAAAATAAAAACAAAGCTTTCACACCTTAATAGATAACAAATTTCTTACTGCATAACCCAAGGGTTAACAATGGACAAATGCTATGCTGTGTATGACTGTATACAAGGACAGGAATGCCAAATTTTTAAGGGGGGAGGTGTATTTGTATCCTAATACAAAAAATACAAATGGTAAAATGAGATTCAGCTGTTTCACCTCAAAGATACCTAACCGGAAAATAAGCCCTAACATAATTTTTAGGGATGTTTGTAATATAAGCCCTACCCCAACAATAAACCCCAGTTAAGGAGCCTTGGTGGTGCAGGCTGTTAAATGCCTAGCACTTAATTCCAGCTGCCTGCAATTACTGCAGGCTCGAATCCCACCAGGCTCAAGGTTGACTCAGCCTTCCATCCTCTCAGGGTAGGTAAATTGAGGACCCAAGATTGTTGGGGGCAATAAGCTGACTTTGTAAAAATGCTGCTTAGTAATAGCAGGCATATACAATGGAATGAAGGCTATTGCTGAGCACATTGGGTTGCGCTCCAAAAATTGTAAGCCGCCTTGAGTCTCCGGAGAAGGGTGGCATATAAATATGAATTTAAAAAAAAGATCCTCAGCCACACAGACACATTTAGTACATCCATTGCAACAACAAAAAGTAAGACATCACCTGAAAATAAGCCCTAACGCGTCTTTTGGAGCAAAAATTAATATAAGACCCAGTCTTATTTTGGGAGAAATATGATATATACTATCATGGGTGCCTTGAAATTTGTGTTGTCTCTGTGTGGCAAACTTGTGGCATAAATTGTCATGCATCATAGATTATGATTCATGAAAGCTTCTACAAAAATAATTGTGCTAGTCATGCAAGAGCAATAAGTTATTTGTTGTTTGTGCTGTGAGACTAACAAGCCAAGTTCTCTAGGGAGTCACAATTTCCACATTCCTGTAATACAACTTTCCCCAACTGAGTATCCTATAAATGTGATGTACTACAACTACCATTATCCATAGAGAGCCCTGTGTCAACTGGCACATCTGTTCATCTAATACCTTGATTACTCTAAAATGTCATAAATCAAAAGACAGGTAGTGTTTTCCAGGTACAAATTTTATTAAAAGGTGTTAATTTTCATTCAATAAAATTAACTATAGTAATGAAAGTTTATTCCTTTTAATAAAATTTGTTAGTCTGAAAAAGTGCTACCACAGATTAACATACCTCTTCTCCTATGACTGAAATATTATGTTACTTTAAAAATGGATAATTTCCATAAGTTTGAGAATCCAGCTATCTAAATCAGACCTTTAAAAATGCTGCATTTTTTTTTAAAAATCATTCTCATACTTGTATATATGTGGTAAACAGGGAAGATCTTTGATACTTCAGTGTTCTGTTTTGCACCAAGTCTACTAAGTTGTATGACATCACAATATTCTAGAACCTTGAGAAACAGCATAGGTTTAACATATAACCACCTCTGTGGACTGCTTCTTCTGAGCAATTACATTACTGATACAAGACACCATGCAACACTGGCTACATTTTTATCAAGATCTCATTACACCCAAAGAAGAATGTACAAGTCAAGTTGATTCATGGAATGTGTACATTTCCTGTTACCCATGCAACATCTTCTAACACAATCATCCCAAAGCCAGTTGAGATTATCTCAAAGATCAATTTGGATCTCAACTGGAGCTAATATAATATTGCTTTCTAAACTGTTTATTTGGATTAAACAAGAAAACACCAAAACATCTGTCCACTCTAGATCAGATCGATTACACCCCAAGATTCTGAAAATATATCTGATCCTGGAGCACCGGGGAACTATCAGAGGACTGGAAAAAGACTGATATAGTTCCCATCTTTAAAAAAGGGAAAAAAAGTAGATCGAGGAAACTAAAGACCTATCAGCCTGACATCAATACCTGGGAAGATTCTGAAAAATATAATTAAGCAATGAATCTGCAAACACCTAGAGGCAAACAAAGTCATAACTAGAAGCCAACATGGGTTTGTCAAAAACAGATCATGCCAGACAAATATTTTGACAAAATTAGCAGACAAATGAAATGCTGTGGATATAATTTACTTGAACTTCAATAAGGCAATTGATAAGGTAGATCACAATCTACTACTCAATAACATAGAAAAATGTGAGTTAGACAGCATCACCGCCAGATGGATTCGTAACTGGCTAACCAACCATACTCAATGTGTAGTCCTCAATGGAACTGCGTTTACATGGAAGTATGCAGTGGGGTACCCCAAGGCTCTGTCTTAGGCCCAGTTCTCTTCAATATCTTTATTAATGATTTAGAAGGGGAACTCATCAAATCTGCAGGCAGTACAAAGCTGGCAAGAATAGCCAACACTCCAGAAGATAGGATCAAGACGCAGAAGAATCTTGACAGATTGGAACACTGGGTCCTATCTAACAAAATGAAATTCAATGGTGAGAAAAGTATGGTTCTACATTTAAGCAAGAAAAACCAATGCACAGTTACAGAATAAGTGGTATCTGGCTAAGTAATAGTAACTATGAAAGGCAACTGGGAGTCCTAGTGGACAATCACTTAAATATGAGTCAGCAGTGTGCTGCAGCTGCCAAAAAAAAGCCAATGCAATCTTAAGAGGGATAGAATCAAGATAGTACTACTTCATAATGCTTTAGTAAAACCACACTTCGAATAATACAGTTTTGGTCACCACAATATGAAAAAAATGTTAAGACTCTAGAGGGAGTGCAAAGAAGAGCAGCAAAGATGATTAGGGGATTGGAGACTAAAACATATGACGAACCATTTCAGGAAGTGGGTACAGTTTAATGAAAAAAGGTCTATGGGGTGACATGATAGCAGTGTTCCAGTACCTAAGAGGCTGCCACAAAAAAGGGAGGATCAACTTATTCTCCAAAGCACCTGAAGGCAACAGATAAAGAAGCAACGGATAAAATCTAATCAAAGAGAGAAGCAACCTAGAACTAAGAAGAAATTTCCTGACAGTTAGTACAATTGATCAGTGGAACAATTTGCCTCCAGAAGTTGTGAATGCTCCAATATTGGAGATTTTTAAAAAGATACTGGACAACCATTTGTCTGAAATGGTATAGGGTTTCCTGCTTGAACAGGGGTTGGACTGGAAGACCTCCAAGGTCCCTTTCATCTCTGTTGTTCTGTTATATTTGTAAGCAACAGCACAGTTAGGGAAAATACTGAAATTTAAGCAATTTCCTCTTGTTCCTTGTTTATGTCAGATAGAAAATAGGGAAGAAAAGACTTGTGTTACTTCACAAGTCTGACAGCAACCTACATATCAAATTACACCGCATGCTATTTAATACATATGTTTGAAATGTATTCAACTGGAAAAAAACAAAAAAACAGCTCTGCACTGCAAAGTGGTGATCATATCCCAGAAAAAAACCAATACAAATCACTTTATATTGTTCTAAGAAACTAAGAAGGGCATAACTAGGAGGTAGGACGTAAGCATATCTCTCCCAACGTGCTATTTTCCATGTATTTTGGATATGAATGTCCACCATCCACAATTTGTCAAAGTGCCTAAAGCTGACAGGAGATACATTATAATTAAGGCAGAGCAATCATGCAGCAATAATATTTAATTGATAACCTCACTTTGCGGCCCTGAAGAGCAAGCCATTTGACCTGGGTTTCAGTGTTTGGTTTTGTTTTGTTGAGGAGTAAGAATTTTAAGTGGCAAAATGAAGAAGCACTGCAAAAGGAAATTCTTTAGGTTATTTAGTTTCACTGGAGGATAATTCATGGAGCAAAATTTGCTGCTTAGAATCCAAAGTCCCCAAAACTTTTGGCCTATGAAAACAAAGGAAAGTGAGGTTATATAAATTAGAAAAACATTTATTTTGTTAGCTTTATATCCCACACTTCATCCAAAAGCTCTAGGTGGCTTACACCAAGCTTTCTCTTCATTTATCTCCACAATCCTGCAAATTAGATTTTATCTCCACAATCCTGTGGGGTTGGTTGGGCTGCAAGACTATGATTAGTTCAGAGTCACCTAATACGTTTCCATGGCTAAGGATGGACTCTGAACCTCAGTTTCCCTGGTCCTTAACCATAACAATGTTTCATCTATGCATATTGGGAGTGGGGGGGGTATTTAATTACAGGTTTACATTGGAAATAAGATGCATCATGGAAAACATTGATTTTGAAAACAATGAGAGCAGCAGTATGATACAAATCTATAGGGACAATTCCAAGTCCCGTGCCAGTAATGCTGGAAAAGGCAAATCTCCTGAGAAGGGAAACCTTTGAACTGCAGAAGAAAAGAAACGAACAAGATAAGATGGGCTTAGAGCCAGGAAGATTTTGAAATCAAGAAAGAGCTTATGCTGGATGTAGGAGCAGATAAGAAAGCAGTTGAGGGATTGAAGAAAACTATCATGTGGTCACTGTTATTTTTCCTATTAATCGTAACATATGACACAATTTTATCTAGAATCCTTTCAAAAGGTATTTGTTCACTGTACCAGGAAGCATCATGCAAATGAACAGGGTGCAAAAATAAATGTCTCAACCGATTACCAGCACAGAAAACAGAAGCTAGCTTCAAATGGGATCTTAGGGACCTTCCTGTGGGTTACCAGAGATGACATCAGCTGGAAGGCAGTGAATACCAACCCTCCCCAGCCTGGTGTTCTCCAGCTGCCACAAGCTTTCCCAGCCAGCTTGGCTGTTGGATAGACCCAGCCCATTTGGAGAACAATGTAGGGCCGGAAGTATAAATAAATATACTTGCAGCCCTGTTTGTACACAAAAGCATCACGTTTTTCAACATTTTAGCTTTCATTAAAATAATCTTTAATCACCATGTAGCCTGAGTCGCAGCTCATGCCTTTGCCTTGCTGGGTTTTGCTATTTACACACACTCTCAGTCAAGAAGTGTGTTTGTTTTCTAAGGAGAAAGAGGAACATTTCCAAGAGACTAAACTTCCTCAGCCTGATAGATAAACCTTCCTGGGGAGTTAAAAACGACAACTCTCACCCGTCTGCAACGGCATGGCTGAAGCAGCTGGACTATATAACTCAACACACCTGGAGAGCAACAGATTGGAGAAAAGTAGCTGGGGCTGCGAAAAAGCCAAGCCAAACCTCAAGGAAGTGTCGCATCCTCCTCCTTCGAAATATGTTTACTCTGAAGTATATTCTCCCGAGTTCAACAAGACTTTAACACTAGCCCATGGCTTCTATCACATTCAGCTTCCCACATCTTCCTCCACACTCCATTCCTTAGATACTCAACCACCACCACCCCCAAAAAAGCGCAGCTTCCTTCTAAAAGCAGCAACCAAAAAGGAGGCTTTCTTCTCATTTCTCTACCATTCCCTGACCGGCTTTCTACTCTCCCTCCTCTTACATTTCACCACCGACAACTCTCCACTCCCGACCTCCGAGACACGGCGGCGCCTCCACCTCGCGCGAAGGCTAGGTTCCAACTGCCTCGGCTAGAATGGGTAGAGTGGACGGGGCCAGAGGAAGGAACCACCCCTCGGTCTGCTGCCCGACTGCCGCCCAGCCTTTGGCTGCTGCCTCGCTGCTTTGGCAACCAGGAGGCGGGGCCACGTGGGGTGGAGCTAAAGAGCAAAAGCTGCGTTGGGATTTGTCGCTTTTTGAACTAAGGTTGAGGTTTTGCAAAGGGAGGGTAGCGAAGCTGAGCGGCTCACGCCATAGAGATTAAGGCTAGAGTGGTGGAAATGGTCGTTGACCTCAGCGTGGAGGAAGATGTTGACAAACGAATATTCAGTTCGATACTGAATTCCAATATCGCTTTGAGGGATAAAACAAGAAAATCCCATTGTGTTCTAAATTATTGAACATTGAAAAATGATGGACGTGGCTGTGGACATTCCTGTATATTTGAAATGCCAGAGATAGCTGAATTGCAATGCGGGTTGTAGATACAGTGACCATATTTTCTTGGAAAAAATAAAGGACAATTCTGGAAAAGGGGAAAGTCTGAAAGAGACTGATAAAGTTCAAAATGCCTTTGATCTGTCACCACCCCCTCCTTTTAACAGCCTTCTGGTCTGGAGTCAGGGAAACCCATTTCTACTCATAAAAATACAATGCTTTCTTAAAGACAATAGATCACTGACAGGCAAGAATCTGGCCAGTCAATATTTAAAAGCGTTGAGAATTTTTAGCACCTCTGCCTGGCCAGGAAGATTTTTCCTGATGAGCGACATAACAGACAGAATATTTTCTAAGTTCCTCTGACCATAAAAGTATTATCACCACCTGTGTTTCCTGTTTTTCTGTGGCCATAAAACTCATATCACTGGTGACCTCATGTCTTACACAAAGGGCTTAAAATGATATGTAAAATCTTTCTGATGTGCCAATCTGTGGTCAGCTGCCTCCAAAAGCAAACCTTCTACTGCTTTTGGAATAGCAATAAAGAAGCATTCTTACTATCCTTGCTGTTTTGAAATGTTTGCTTCCCCTTTCGTATTTTATTTTATTTCTGTTAAATTTGGAAGCTAACACAAGGACAAAATCTATTGAAAGAAATTAGAAAAACCTTGTCTGTAAAAGAAAGGGAAATAACAGTAAATCTCCACAAAATGAAAGGGTAGGAAATGTAATGAAGGAAAATGAGGAAACTAGAATTAAAAACAAACAATTGTAAAGTGGATTAATTCATTTGGCAGAGGGGTCGACCAAATAATCTCCTTGGTTCCCCTCCCCAACCTTGACATTCTGCGATTGGGTGCTTTGGTTTTTCACCCCAGAAAAGAGAAAGGAAAAACATGAGCTAAAAGGCACTTCCTGATTCAGTTAAGGTTGGGACTACAACATCTCCCTCTTTTGCAGAGGCTTAAGACAAAAAATCTCAAAGTAGCAATCCCTAGACGTGTCAAGGAAGTTTACAAATTTATTTAAAGCTGAACAGGTTTGCACAAGCAGAGTGGGAACACTGTCAAAGCTTACCTACTAGGAGCAACTTTTGAGATATGGCTAAATCTGTCAGTCTACCCATCTGTCAAAATGATTTCACAATTTTGTACTGGCTGGGAATTTGCCACATGTTGTGTAAATACTATTATCTGTAGTTTTTTTAGTGTCTGTATAAAATGCGTTATCAAAACTCATTTTTATCTTTTATTCTATCCATTCCTTTTAAAATGGAAACGTTGCTTGGGTAACAGAAAATCAAAAGTTGACCAACCTGCTAATAATGCTGATAAAAGTAAGGCTACATTAAGAAAGCATAATGGAAGTTATCTTATAATAAGTTGCATATTTGGGATTTTTTTTGCCCAAATCCAATAAAATCATTTTTGGAGAGTGGGGTTTGTTATGTATATAGGTTTGAATGTCATTGGTTTAGTTTGAATTGTTCTTGTAAAATGTCAAATAAGATTGGTTTAAAAAGTGCGGGAAAATCCTACACTCTGATTGGCTGGCAACTACGGATGCTGGCTATAAGAAGCAGCCTTAGCCCAGCCAAGTTGGGTCCATTCGAGCTGTAGTCACTTAATAAACTCTTCACTGAAGCTCTTCGCGTCTGACTCTTCATGCAAACTTAACACTGGCGACGAAGGTGGGATTCCCCTGAAGAAGAAATGACGCGGAAGACAAGCAGAAGAGCGAGGTGGCTGCGCTGAACGCCCCCCCAGCCCCGTTTGATCTGGTGGCAGAAGACTGGGAATCGTATGCGGATCGCTTCCAAATGTATTTGGAAGGAAACGACCTCACCGACATCTCCGAGAAGCGGAAGAGGGTGGTATTTCTCTCGCACTGCGGTCCGGCAGTCTTCAAGATGGCGAAGGCATTGGCGGGGGCTGCAGACATGAAGGTAATGGAATGGCCTGATTTAGAAAAGCTTTTAAGAGCCCATTACGCCCTACAAGTATCGTGCCTCATTAAGAGACATGATTTTTATCGTCGGGATCAAGGGGAAAGCGAAAATGTTAACAACTTCGTGGCAAGTTTAAGGGACAGTGGGGGTGCTTGTGAGTTTACCAACTTAGAAGAGGCCATGTGTGATCGGTTTGTTCTAGGCCTTAAAGATAAGGTCTTACAGAGCAAATTACTAATGAAACCTAAGATCACGTTTAAGGAGGCCATAGAGGAAGCTGTTTCAGCGGAAGCAACCAAGTCCTCAGCATCAGCCATGAAGAAAATTAACAAGGCCTCAAGCCATTCTGATGTGGAAAAGTCCACAACAACCCATTGCGAGCAAATAGATTCTGATTCAGACTGTAGTGAGGTGGAGGAAGGAATTTATAGACTCAGAATGGAGAAGAAAAGGAAAGACCTTGGAAGAAAGAGGCAAGAATTTTATTGCAGAGGCTGTGAGGGGGGGCCACCCCTGCACTGAATGCAAGTTTTAGACACCATCTGCCTACGTTGTGAGAAAAGAGGTCACCTAGCAAGAGTCTGCAAATCATCCAGAACTCCACCTAGTAGGAAGAAATTTCCTGAGAAAGAATTCAAGCCCAACAACTTCAGTGAGAAAATGGGGCGCAACTCAGAAGCAAATGGGAAGAATGAAACTCATCAAACAGTCACCATTGGTCATTCTTCACCCTTGAGAAGCAGAAAAGTACATGTGAAGGTACTCATTGAAGGAAGGCCTTGCCAAATGGAAGTGGACTCAGGCTCCTATTTATCTATGGTGTCATGGGACACTACTCACAGGCTACTTCCCAACATTCAGAAGAAACATTTCCAGAAGCAAACACTGACTCTTAAAGACTACCAAGGGAACAAGATTCCAGTAGTTGGAACAAGAGTATTCAACATGAAGTTTAAAGGCCACACCAAACGTTTGCCCCTGACCATCGTGGACAGGATCGCCCAAGCTTGCTGGGACTTGAGTGGTTCAATCCACTAGGCATCGAGGTGACTGGCATCAATCACGTGAGCAACTCTGAATGGGAGGAGGCCTTGAAGTCTGAGTTTCCAGAGGTCTTCAGCGACGGATTGGGCAAGTATATGGGGACCCCTATCACTTTCCACCTAGATCCCAAGGTGCCCCCAATTCGTTTAAAGCCCAGAAGGGTCCCATTTGCTTTAAAGGAAAAAATTGATGCACAATTAGACAAATTAATAGCTCAAGGGGTTTTAGAGCCCACTCTAAATGGGAGACACCCATAGTCACACCAGTCAACACTGATGGGTCAGTAAGAATCTGTGGAGACTATAAGGGGACACTGAACCATGCGCTGCAGCAGAGCGCATATCCAGTTCCAGTTGTGCATCATCTGTTACATTCACTTGGCAGGGGTACAGTCTTTGCCAAATTGGATCTGGCCCAGGCATATCAACAACTAACAGTTGATGATGCCACTGCAGAGGCCCAAACCATTGTGACTCATAGAGGTGCTTTCAAATGTAAAAGGTTACAATTTGGAGTAAGCGTGGCACCAGGCATCTTTCAAAGCCTTATGGAAAGAATGCTCCAAGGACTGCCAGGGGTAGTGCCTTACTTTGATGATGTGTTAATCTCTGCTGAAAATGACACTCAGTTACAAGAAAGACTCAGAGAAGTCCTTACCAGATTCAGAAAAGCGGGGTTAAAAGTCAAGGAAGAAAAATGCACTCTTAAAACTGACAAGGTTGAGTTCTTGGGCTGCATGATTGACAAGTATGGCATCCACCCTACAGATGCCAAGGTTCAAGCAATCAAAGAAGCCCCTAGACTTAAATGCAAAACAGATTTGCAAGCTTTCCTTGGACTCATTAACTTTTATCACATGTTCCTACCTCAGAAGGCAACCATTGCCGAACCATTGCACAGATTACTTGATAAAAAGTCTGTTTGGGTCTGGGGCAGGAAGGAACAATCATCATTTAACAGTATTAAAAGACTAATCATGTCTGATGCTGTACTGATACAGTTCTCTGAGAATTTGTCTGTTGTACTGACTTGTGATGCATCCCCTTTTGGAGTGGGGGGTGGGGGGTTGAGCCACAGGCTTCCCAGTGGGAGAGAAGCCCGTATTGCATTTTACTCTTGCACTTTGACCAAAGCAGAGAGGAATTACAGCCAATTGGACAAGGAGGCATTGGCAATTGTTGCAGCTGTTAAGAAATTTCATGAATATCTGTATGGAAGAACATTTACCATTGTTACAGATCACAAACCTTTGTTAGGCATTGTGGCAGGAGACAAGCCTACACCTACTATCCTGTCACCAAGAATGCTGAGGTGGACTGAATTTCTTGCTGCTTATTCATACAAACTGATCCACAAGCCTGGCAAGGACATTGGACATGCTGATGCACTGAGTCGTTGCCCACTTCCTTGCCACAAGGAGGACTTTGAACCTGAAACACACACCTTTTTCCTAGAAACTGTTGCTAAGCTTCCAGTTCATGCTGCTGAAATTGCCAGAGAGACTGCCAAAGACACTGTGTTGGCTCCTGTTATAGGCTGGATTAAGAAATGTTGGCCTCTTCAAGATCTACCTCACCTTGCCCAACCTTTTAAGTCCAGGCAAACTGAATTATCTGTATTAAGAGGATGTATTTTGTGGGGTAACAGGGTGGTTATTCCTGCAAAACTGCAAAGAGAGGTTTTGGAAATGTTACATGAGGGTCATCCTGGTATTGTAAGGATGAAGGGATTGGCCAGGAGTTATGTATGGTGGCCAGGTATTGACAAAATGGTTGAAAACTGGGTTGCATCTTGTCCCAACTGTCAGGTAGTCAGGCCTGCACCACCTCTTGCCCCACACAGGAATGGGAATGTCCTAGGGGCCCGTGGTCCAGGATTCACATTGATTTTGCTGGCCCTACCAGAGGGCACACCTTTCTTATTATAGTAGATGCATATTCCAAATGGCTAGAGGTAATCCCCATGGCATCTACCACAACTGATGCTGTCATCAAACAGCTCAAAAAAAATTTTATAACCCATGGGTTACCTGATGTTCTTGTCTCTGACAATGGCCCTCAATTTACATCCAACCTTTTTGAATCCTATTTAGCACAACAGGGTATCAGACATGCCCTTACTGCCCCTGGGCATCCTTTGGCTAACGGCCGGGCTGAACGCATGGTAGGTTTTACCAAGGACAAGCTTCAGCAACTGGGTCCTGGGGACATCACTGAGAAAGTTGAAAAACTTCTTAGTGTTCAGCACATCACTCCTAACCCATCTAATAACTTATCCCCAGCAGAGTTGTTGATGGGTAGGAAACTTAGGTCTTCCCTTGACCTCCTTCATCCCACTTACGCACCCAACGCACCACTAGATTCCACTTCCAAAGTTCGCACATTCAGTGTGGGTGATTCTGTTTATGCTAAGAACCTTATGGGTGAACCTTTGTGGATTCCTGCTGAGATAACTCAGATCACAGGTCCTCGTTCTTACAGAGGATGGACTCCTCTGGAGCAGGCACATTGATCAACTTAGATCCAGGTTCTCTCAGGAACATCGCACTTGTTCCTCTCTAGTTCCCTCACCTGATGTCAATTCTAGGGGGGAAGGGGAGGAACAGGAGGAAAATCAGCAAGCAAGACTCAACCCCATGTGTAACGAGCCATTACGACAGGAACCATTCCAAAACCTGTCACAATGCCAAAATCCATCCTTAGAAGTGGAAGATTGTACATCACTACCTGACTTGGGTGCTGACATTGGGCTGGAGATGGGTTGGGAGGAGAGACCAGATTCTAACAATCAAACAGGGTCTTCTTTCACAGGAAGTCCCAGTGGGGAAATGTCAGCAGCCACATTTCCTCTCTCACTGGGTGAGAATGTTAAAACTTCTGAACCACGAAGGTCTCAACGTACACGCAAGAGCCCCACCTATTTAAAAGAATACATTAGATAGGTTGGGGTTTGGTATGGACTGAACCTAGTGGGGAGGGGTGTTATGTATGTAGGTTTGAATGTCATTGGTTTAGTTTGAATTGTTCTTGTAAAATGTCAAATAAGATTGGTTTAAAAAGTGCGGGAAAACCCTGCACTCTGATTGGCTGGCAACTACGGCTGCTGGCTATAAGAAGCAGCCATAGCCCAGCCAAGTCGGGTCCATTTGAGCTGTAGTCACTTAATAAACTCTTCACTGAAGCTCTTCACGTCTGACTCTTCATGCAAACTTAACAGGGTTTACATCAATTCATTTATCTTTTTATCAGTTCCACGGCTCAGAAGCATCTCCCATAATAAATGAAATCAACTACCCTAACTGTATTGCTTGGTAATATAGTAACAAATTGGGTATGACAGTCTTAGCAAAAGCTTCCTATTTTACTTTGCCATTGCCTTTCAGCCGATTCTGCGATTAGCACTGGGAGGCATTGAAATAAAAAATTAAGCTGTGCAAGAATTTTGATTTCAACCATTGCAATTTGCTTACAATGTTGACATTTTTGAGGTTCAGTTGTTAATTTCTTTGTTTAATTTCTTCCACCTTGGTACATAATTATTTATAAAAATTTCATCACCATTTTAGATATAGTGGTGCCTAACTATTTTAAAGTTTTATATATTATTGGAAAACCCTGAAGTTTTCATTTGGGTTTTTGGGAATGTGTGAAAAAAAACATAATTTATGAAAGTTAATTGATAGTTCAGACACCTCTGCAAATTCCTCTAACTCCTTCTTAATATAATTAGCTGAATGACAAATAAAATTTGAGAGTCAAGACCATATAATCTGCAAATAGATTTAAATGACATATCTTCTTTCCTATTTTTATCCCAGTAATCTGATTATTTAGATCTAAATGCAATTGCCAGCATTTCTAGTTAGGCTGAATAACAATGGTGATAAAAGACAACCTTGCTTTATTACCTCTTAAAATTATAATGTGAATCTGAATCATAACTATTATGTTTTATGGGGCTTTGGTTGATCTGTTCATATGTTCAATCATTTTATCCAGCACCAAATGGTGGTCCTCAACTTACAACAGTCTGTTTAGTGACTGTTCAAAGTTACAACAGCACTAAAAAAAGTGACTTACGACCTTTTTTCACACTTACGACCATTGCATCCCATGGTCACATGATCAAAATTCAGACATTTGGCAACTGACTCGCATTTATGATGGTTGTTGTGCCCTGGATTAAGTAATTACCTTTCGCAGCCCTCTGACAAGCAAAATCAACGGGGAAGCCAGATTCACTTAACAACCGTGTGACTAATTTAACAACTGCAGTGATTCACTTAACAATTGTGGCAAAAAACGTAAAACTGGGCAAATCTCACTTAACAAATCTCACTTAGCAACATAAAGTCTCAGTTTAATTGTGGTTGTAAGGCGAAAACTACCTGCATTTGTTTTTAAAAAATGTAGTTGGAGCGAATCAAAAGCTGTAAATATTCTAAATAACATAAAGCTAATAATGATTAATTTATTTGTATAGTTTTAATAATTTAAATAATAATTTTTAAAGGACCAATTAGAGCAGAGGTTCCCAACCTCAGGCCATGGACCAGCAGGAACCAGGCCACGCAAGCAAGCGAAGGCTCATCCATGCATGTGCGGGATCCAGGCAGTGTGTGAAACCATGCATCCCGGTCCACAAAAAAGCCACCTTCCACAGATTCAATCCCTGGAGCCCAAAAGGTTGGGAGTTGCTGAGTTAGAAAACACCCACAAAACCATCAACATCTTCAAAGAAATCTGATTCACCAGGGAAAAAGAAAACAACTCACTACCCTTCCTGGATATCCTAATCAGCAGAGACTATGATGGCAAAGTAGAAACACAAGTGTACCCAAAAAAAGCCACCCACGTCAATCATGCTCCACTACCAAATAACCCAACCTCTCACAAGAGAAGCTGTGCAAGAACTCTATTTAGGCGAACACAAATACACTGTAGCAACCCTGAACATCAGAAAAAGAAAGCAGATCATCTCACAACATCAAAAAATTGCTTGATATTATAGAAAGTGTATTCTTATTAACATTCTTTCCTCTGCATTCATACTGTCTTCCCCTTATCCCTCCCTTTTTGGAAAATTATTCTTCACCTTTATTCCTCCCTCCATCCCATCCTGCATACTATGTCATACCTCCACATCCACATCCTTTGCTCCCACTTAAAACGATAGCAAAAAAAATTGCAGAAGACTCTCAAAGGATCCTGTTCACAGTCTACGCAGAGGTGCCCAAGAGTCGTTCTCCCTTCACTAGTCAACAAACTCCCTCATTTAATTATCACAGTTCCTTAACAGTTTTACTTATAGGTCCGTGGTGGCAAACCTATGGCACGCATGCCACAGGTGGTACACAGAGCCCTCTCGGTGGGCACACTCGCCATCGCCCCAGCTCAGCTCCACCGTGCACGCCTCCTAACCTGGCAGCTGGCCTTCGGGTCTCTGCCGTGCATATGCAGGGGCAGGGCGCATGCATGGGGCAGGGCACATGCATGGGGGCTACGGGCATGCACAAGGGCACGCATGCACGGGGACGCACCTTGCATTTTGGGAATGCACGCAAGCACTTTGGGCAGTCGGGGCCCAAAAAGTTCGCCATCACTGCTATAGATATTCCACAATGTACGACAGCCGTGAAGCCTGCCCATCATGATCATATGTCCTGATTGTCATAAATCAGGTCACCCACACGATGGGCCCATTTTTATTATCTTTTTTTGTAGTGATCGTTAAACAATGGGCTTGCTATGAGCTAGTTTTTCTGGGGAAGGGGGAAAGCATTGGAAAGTGTCCTGCAATCACATGACCATGGGATAGTGCAAACAGCTGTAAATGTGGCCTGGTTGCTCAGTGCCCAAAATATTGTTATGTGACTGGGGGGAGGGGCAACTGCCTGAATCCTGGCCTAAGTACCTTCCAAATAGGTGCATGGTTTCTCTGAATGGTTGCTAAGTGACCAATTGTAAGTTGAGGGGTTATCTGTATACAGGTAGTCCTCGCCTTACAATCATTCATTTAATGATCATTCGTTACTGTCAGTATTCCAAGTAATGCACATGGAGAAAACAGAACTCCAAAGCAAGCAAATTCCTCAAAGAACAATTTATTGGATACATTATATTGGCACAACTGGTGAAAGCCAACTCTGAAAGCTCCCATGGCTTTCACCTAATTCAAAAGTAAAAGTTTCCCCTTTCCTTCAAGTCACTGGTCACACCGTCCAATCCAGTTGCTGGCCTGTTGCTTGGTTACTTCACTCCTTCTCTGGCCAGTCACCTGTGAGAATATCCTTGGTCCCCACAGGAAAACTGCATTGTTTTGGCTACAAAACCCCACCTAACTATTCCCTCCCCCCTCCCTCTATTGTGTGGCAACCCAAGATGGCCTCAGCCAGGTTCACTTATTTATTATTTATTTATTAATTTGACTTGTATGCCGCCCCCTCTCCAAAAATGACTCGGGGTGGCTCACAATTAAAACCAACACAATACATTAATTATCTAAAATAGAATTAAATTAACCAAGCCAAATTAAGCTAAAACCCATTTATAATTTACATTGTAAAATCAACCCGCGCCCCCAGGAGTCAGCACAGCCCGGCCTGTTCGAACAACCAGGTTTTTAAATTGTGGCGGAAAGTGCGGAGGTCAGGGGCCAGGTGGAGCCCCAGAGATAGTTGGTTCCACAGAGCGGGAGCTGCCACAGAGTAGGCCCTCCCCCGCGTTACCGCCAAACGACACTGGGTCACAGACGGCACGCCAAGGAGTCCCTGCCTGTGTGCTCGTACAGGGCAGTTGGTATTCGATGCTGGCAGTAGACGCTCCCGTAAATAGCCCGGACCCATGTCTCGTAGGACTTTGAATGTCAATACCAAAACCTTGAATCTCATTCAGAGGGCAACCGGTAGCCAATGCAGGCCGCAGGAGGGGCGGACATGGGAGGGGTTGACAGTTACAACAGCACTGAAAAAGGTGACTTGTGACCAGTTCTCACGTGACTGTTGAAGCATCCCCAGGCACATGATCAAACTTGGCAACTAGCATGTATTTATGGTTGCAGCATCATCCTAGGGTCCTTGGATTGTCATTTGCAACCTTCCTAGGGAACGTATGGCAAGCAGTGTCAATGGGGGAAGCCAGATTTGCTTAACTTAATAATTGTAGTGATTAACGAGAGCAAACAGGTCATAGAATGAGGCACAACTCATTTAACTAGTGACCAGGGAAGACATGATAGCAGCCTTCCAATATTTGAGGGGCTGCCACACAGAGGGTTAGGGTCAATCTATTTTCTAAAGTGCCTATAGGCCAGACAAGGAATAATGGATGGAAACTGAACAAGGAGAGATTTAACCTGGAAATAAGGAGAAACTTTCTAACAGGGAGAACAATCAACTAATGGAACACCTTGGCCTCAGAAGTTGTGGGAGCGCCATCCCTTGAGACCTTCAAGAAGAGATTGGACTGCCATTTGTCAGAAATGGTGTAAGGTCTCCCGCTTGGGCAGGAGAGGGTTGGACTAGATGATCTACAAGGTCCCTTCCAACTCTGATTATCTGTTATCTGTTAACTAGCTTCCTTAGCAACAAATTTCTCAGTTAATGTCATAAGTTGAGGACTACCTGTATTGCTAACTTTAATTTTTTACTTTATTTAACTATTTTTCTTCTACCTCTAAAACTAAAAACTCAAAGAGTTATAGTCAGTAAAATCTCCTCCACTCTGTACTCAGTGCAATGTGCTTATCTAATATTCAGCATGTGGTTGAGCCAGCTTTCCACAATTCCAAGGACAAATCAGATTGCTTCCTGCAGTCCTCATTAAGAGTTCTGTAGAAATAACTTTTTGCCCTTGTGGCATTAAAAACAATTGATTTGAAAGGGAATCCCCACTTGTATTGAATTTCATTCTCCTTGTTTATCTGTCAGTGGTTTGAATTATTTTCTGCATGTAATGTAGCTACACTGCCATCTTGGAAGAATATTCTTTTACTGTTCCGTTTAAACTCCTTCAGCCCAGTGAATGAAGAATATGACGAACTTCAGCTTCTTCACTGCTGGGAACCTTCTTTGGGTCTTTCAAATAAGATTTAATCCCCTTCCCTTTGCGCAGAGTCTTCTTCCTTAACATTCTGTTTAAATTATCTTTCTATTTGATAAGATATTTAGAAAGATAAACTGGTTATATAAATTAATAAAATAGCTAGATGGAAGAACAGAGAACTGAGCATGGCATTCTCATCAGTGGCTAGCCACATTCCCCTACGTGTGATTAATATTTTTAAATGAAACATCATTCCATTGTATAAACCAAGAATAAGGTGTCCTGCACAATCCCTTTGCCATGGGCCATGTGGATTGTGGCCAATACCAGCTGAAGTCTCAAATATCTAAAAGGCATGACATTCATCACTGCTACAAACAGCTTTTAGTGGTAGAGTTCTGGTTCATCAAATAACCTGTATACAAAGTGTCTACAAGAGCCTCATTTGATGTATATTTCTACTTTTGTGGTGGCTTATAAAATGACACACAATCAATACAGTGCCTACCAGGGGTGGGATGCAAATATTTTTTACTACCGGTTCTGTGGGTGTGGCCATGTGACTAGGTGGGTGTGGTTTCTTCTCTTTTTTTACAGCACCCCCTTGTGCTCTGTTTTTTTGCCTTCCTGGGCCTCAGGGAAGTCTTCTGGGTGAAGCAGTAAGACAACGAGGGGGATCCCGGCACAGCTGATCATTGGAACAGCTGATCGTCGGGAGGAAAAAAATAAAAAATATCAGTTCAGCCGAACCGGTAGCTGTTTTTTTTACTGCTGGTTTGCCTGAACCAGACCGAACCGGTAGAATACCACCACTGGTACCTACGTTTCCTGTCCATTTCACAAAGCAAACATCAGGATGTCAATACACCGTAGTAATACAGGGAAAAACATGGAAGTTCCTTCGGATAAACTACTCCATTCAATATCCCTTTAGTAATGACAAACTGTACATTTACCTACAAAAATTGCAATTGCTGAAGAGTGACCCCTGACTTCAGTTAATCCGGCGCACATTTCCTCAATTAACCAGCACAATATGATGTCCCCACCAAAGAAACTGTGTCCTCCAAAAGTTTTTGACTTCAGATCATCCCCGATTGTAGGCCATGTTCTTTCGGGATTCTGGGAGCTGACATCCAATAAATCAGTGAAGCAGATTCCGTTAGGAGAAGGCTGATATTGATTTTTGTCCTCTGTTCCTCTAAAAACCAAACTGCTTTTTCTTTCATTTTCACACTTTCTGCAATGTTCAGGAAAGCCTTGGAAGTGGATCAGGAAGACACACCCATGCCGTCATGTAGTCCTTCTCCTGATGTGACCGGACTTCCCTTTTTCACTTCCCAGTTCCTCAGGTCTAGTTCTGCCTGAACTCCAAAAGCCTGTAAAAGAGAAGAACACTGTAAGAACCCCAATACAAGTACATAGCATAAAAGCCGACTGCAGGCAGTCATGATTTACAACCATTCATTTAGCAACTATTTGAAGTTGTAAGGGCACTGAAAAAAGTGACACGACCTCGCACTTATGACCATCGCAGTATCCTTGCAGTCATGAGATCAAAATTAAGGGGCTTGCATCTAGCATGTATTTATGATGGTTGCAGCATCCTGGGATCACATGACCGCCACCTTCCCAGAGGTCTTCCAGCAGTCAAAGTCAAGGGGGTAAGTTGGATTCAATTAGTGAATGTATGATTCACTTAACACCTGCAACAGCAATTTGCTTAAAGATCATAGCAAAAAAAGTTAATAAAATCAGACACAACTTACTGAACAACCACATCACTTAATGAAGGAAATTCCAGTTCCCAACAATTGTGGTTGTAAGTCAAGGACTACCTGTCTCCAGTTGTAGAAGTTTCAACAATATTCATTATTTAATTACTATACTGCTTCTCACTGATAAGCAATGAGCTAAATGTTCAGCAGTGGTTTGAGGGAAGCATACTTTGGAAGTTTGTTTTCAAATCAGTGTGTTACCAGAATACTGTCCAGGGCTGCAGATATATGGTCTAAATTTAGAGAGAGAGAAAAAGAATCATACAGGCTAATCCTTTTTAGGATGTATACTACAGTATCTTATAGAGATGGATTTATTTTATGACAAAAAATTCTCTTCCCAGAACAAGCCATTACAAGGCAATCTTATCTTGGAACACTCCAAATTCAAATGAGCAATACCTGCAGCTACATTTGGGTCATTCAGACTGCCCATCCTGGGATGGAAATATCCTGTATATCCTTCCAAACTTACTTTAGAGAAGGCCAACTTTATCTCTAAGCAGCTGAGTCTTTCAGTCAGAGACATGCCTTCTGAATTTGTTCACTAGGCACCAATGTTCTCATACTTCCCATAGAATAGTTCCAATTCTCTGCCTCATCACACTTTATTAATTATTCAATTAAACTTTATTTGAGACTTCTACAACCCAAAAAGCAAATTTTTGAACTTGGGTGTTCTCTATTTACAGGAGTGCCTCTCTAAATAAAGGCCACCTATCCATTCTTATAAAATAAATTATTAGCCTGTTAGTCTACAGCTTTGTTTAGAAAAGTCCCCTCCCGACAAGTAAACAAAGAAACTAGAAAAAAATTGTGGGTGTTTTTTTTTACTAAAATAGGAGCTATTTTGAGAAAATGCCCATACGTCTCAAAACGTCAGATGTGCCCATTATTCTAAAAACAATTAACCTTTCTATGCTTCCTGTCCCTTACAGGGCTATGTTTGAAAATTAAATTACAACTACATGTCTATTAATATCAAGGACAGGCAGGATATGTTTTCTGCTCAGAACCCAAAACCACAAATTAGCTGCAACTTTTTAAGCAAAGTCAGAGTCCCTGACAAATTGCAATTCTTCCTATCTTTTTATCTGTGCTTCTTTCTTAACACAGTCCCATTTCTTAATCGTTCTAATAATTAGCCTTCCCCAGTTTTGCATTTCTAGAGTCTTAGGTACCAGCTCCCATCAGCTCCAGCCAGTGCCAATAACTGACAAATGTTATCACATTCAGATAGAAATAGTGATACTGCCATGTCTATTCTTGCATTAGAATGCACCCACGTAATAAGTCTCCACAGCTCTTCTGCACCTCTAAAACTCTACTAACCCTTCTTTAATTTTGGTGCCATCCAGAACCATTGACTACAATATTCATTATGCTCAGCCAGCATATAACCTGGCCATGCAGGTTGAGACTGAGGGGAGTTATTGTTAAGTAAATATTCTGGTTCAGAATCATGCAGTTCATTATATTTGGATGAGCTGAACTACTATAGTCATTCAGAGGTGCCAGATTTAGGGAAGACTATTTTCCTGGGGATGGGGGAAGGGCCTTGAATGATGTTTAATATGAATGAAGTTTAACATGAATGAAATTTAATGATGTTCAATATGAAAGCTATTATGAATGAGCCCATGTCTCCTACTTAAAAGTTTCCATCCTACTTCTTAACTATTAGATTACATTGCTGATAAATGATTGGCTGTACTGGCAAGGAATTCTGAGAAATCTATTTCCAACACAATTGAACATCACTAAGTTAGAGAAGTTTGATATTTGGAGGCCACAGTGTAGACTAGGGGTCTCCAACCTTGGCAACTTTAAGACTTGTGGGTTTCAACTCCCAGAATTCCTTAGTCAGAGGCACTCTGGGAGATGGTCCACAAGTCTTAAAGTTGCCAAGGTTGGAGACCCCTGGTGTAGACAACTGTTACATTAATTTATTAATTGGATTTCTAAGCCATCCCATCTCCCTAAGGACTCGGGGCGGCATACAATAAAAACGATACAAATATACAGTTAAAAAGAAATTAAATCCAATAGAAACCCAAATTGTAATTTAAAACTCTAAAAGACAATCATTAAAACTCCCCATATAGCCCGCCCTCAGTCCAGGTCAGCGAGTTGGAATAGCCATGTTTTTAGGCCCCAGTGGAAAGAGCGGAGGTCAGGGGCCACCCAGAGCTCCAGGGGCAGTTGGTTCCAAAGGGTGGGTGCTCCCATAGAGAAGGCCCTACTCCTCGGGGTCGCCAGCCAACATTGTCTGGCTGATGGAACCCCGAGGAGGCCCTGTCTGTGAGAGCGCACAGGACGATGGGAAACAGTCGCTGGCAGCAGGGTCTGCCGTAAATATCCCGGTCCTAAGCCATGAAGGGCTTTATAGGTCAAAACCAGCATGTTCTCTCACCTGTCGAGGAGATTTCATCAAAGAAGCGACTTGACCTGCTTTCTCAGAATTGACTTTTCTCTTCTCCAGCAGCAGCCGAGTGTTAGGTATGAAACTCCATGAGCAACCCAATGCTGGTTTAAAGCCACCACCAGCAGCTCTAGTCACATGATTTGTCAACTAAAAGATAACATAGTTTTATAGTCATAAGCTGAGGACCACCTGTATTCTAAAAGGTTTATTAAGCCCATTTGAAAAAAACAGTCTTAGAAGTAAAGGCAGGGGTGGGATTCTACTGGTTTGGGCAAACCGGTAATTTTGGTGATTTGGCCCCGCCCATCCACCCTTGCTCTTTCCTGTGCTTTATTTCCTTGTTTTGGAGCACAGCTGATTCGCACGGCAAAGCGGTTTTGCTGTGCCTCAGCTGTTTTACTCACTGGGGCTGCAGTAGAAGGTACGTATTATAGCTGAAAATTGGCTTTTTTAAATGGTGTGCACGCACGAAGCATGCGGTCACCGAACTGGTTGTTACACCGGTTGAATCGCACCACTGAGTAAAGGTAATGCCGGAGAGTGATGCTTTGTTTTACAGAATCCACGTAACACCCCCATTTTTTTAGATTAAACTTTAAATAAAACCTTTTTTAGAATAAAATTTATTCTTCTTTTAGAATAAAAAGCAAGGAAGTGGCGGCATTAGCTGACCTAGCTCACACCAGAAGAGCAGAACTATAGCACTTATGCACACATAAAGCCAAAAGCAAGCATAAGTAAAAGCCTGGGCCACATACTTACCAATATGGCAATCCCAAATTCTTTGGCAAGGGTTTTCATCTCCCTAGCCAAATGCATCATGAGGGCCATGCCTACAAAGTGAGGAGAGATCACCGTGCTTAAAGCTATACAATTCTCTTTATTCATTGTATTTCATATCTAGTTGCCTCAAAATATAACCTATCTAGCAGAAGGGAAACAAGAAAAACTTTCTATATCACATCCATGCTGGAGAAGCCTTTCAAAATTGTACCTAGCTTTCTGATTATAAAGGGCCTTGACCATTTATTAGATTTGTTTTTAAAAAAATATCACTGGAATAATCAGCTGGAAGAAGTATGATCCTAAGAATGTTTATTTAGAATACAGTTGTGATGCAACACCCCTTCAAGGCACCAAATAGAGAAACGATGCCTTAGATTGGGATGGGCATTTTGTGGCCTTGGGTAACTTTCATTTTTCCACAATCTGAAAGACTTCATTTGATAGAGGGACCATCTGTTAATAATTGCTTCTCTGAGTTCTTGTAAGCTTCTGCTTGAGTCAACAGTGAAAGTGCAATTATTGGAGGTTCGAATCCCACCAGGCTCAAGGTTGACTCAGCCTTCCATCCTCTCGGGGTAGGTAAATTGAGGACCCAAGATTGTTGGGGGCAATAAGCTGACTTTGTAAAAATGCCGCTTGGTAATCAGCAGGCATATACAATGGAATGAAGGCTATTGCTGAGCACACTGGGTTGTATCCCAAAAATTGTAAGCCGCCCTGAGTCTTCGGAGAAGGGCGGCATATAAATCTAATTTAAAAAAAAGTATTTTGTCACCTTGTCTTAGGGGTAGATAGCACATTTGTGAACCAAGTTATCACTTTACATTAAAATATGTTGTTGTTGTTTTTTGGAACAGCATGGTTAACAAACATAGAAATTATATTAATGCAGGTTTAGGATTTAGTTGGTTGTGTAAACCTTATCCCCTGAGAATTAAATGTATAATGAAGAGAGTCAATTTGATCCAATGATTAAAGCAGCAGCCTAGTAACCAGAAGACTGTGAGTTCTAGTCCCTCCTTAGCCATGAAAGCCAGTTGAGTGACCTTGGGCCAGTCACTTTCTTTCAGCCCAACCCACTTCACAAGGTTGTTTTTGTGGGGAAAATAGGAAGAGGGGGACGTGTTGGATATGTTCACCATCTTTATTTATAAAAATAACAAAGATGGAATACCAATAGCACTTAGACTTATATACTGCTTCACAGCCCTCTCTAAGCGGTTTACAGAGTCAGTACACAATCTGGGTCCTCCTCATTTTACCCACCTCAGAAGGATGGAAGGTTGAGTCAACCTTGAGCTTGGTGAGATTCAATCTGCCAAACTGCAAGCAGCCAACAGGCAGCAGAAATAGCCTGCCGTACTGCATTCTAACCACTGCGCCACTATGGCTCTATAAATAAATATGTTGTTCGCTAGCATGAATGAAAGGTCTAACGTCATTCTGTGACAGCTTTCACTAATCTAGTGCAAAGGAGCTGGATATGTAACACAAGTTTTCCAGTTCATCTCTTGTAATTCCCAGCCATAGGGACTAAAAGATGTGGAAGCTGTCACATCATACCCTAAGAAGAAAAATGGAATGGTGAAGATTAAAGTATTATGTCTATTTACAATTTTTCATTTGCCATAAGGAATCTTTTCTAAAGGAAATCAATCCTATTCTTTGGAAGAACAGATATGGAAGTACTTTGATCACCAAATGAGAGGAAAAGGCTCATTGGAAAAGACTCCGATCTTGGGAAAGACAAAAGGCAAAAGGAGAAAGGGACAGCACAGGATAAGATGTTTAGACAGTGTCATCAATGCAATAAACATGAATTTGAGCAGAATCCAGGAAACATTAAGTACAGGAGGGGGCCTACTGTGCTAAGGTCCCTGGGGTTGCACAAGAGTTGGACATGACTTAGCAACTGAACAACAACAAACAACTACAAGGAACTTTAAGTATTGCAGTATTAAGTATTGTGATCTTTGTGTACTATACTTTTACACTCAACTACTACTTCATACATATGAAACTTTATTCCTACAGAATTTTGAACATGCAGAAAATAGGTTGTCACATTGAATGTAACCAGGGAACCTGTGTGATCTTACTTCTCTTAGCCCTGCTAATCTCTCTAGTGTCCTCCATGTTTCAAAATGTTATTTTTAACTCTTTAAGCCAGGGTGTCCAGCTTTGGCAGCTTTAAGACTTGTGGGAATTTTGGGAGTTGAAGTCCACAAGTCTTAAAGTTGTCATGGTTGGACATACCTGCTTTATGTTATGGACCATCTAGGATATGATTCTGCAAAACAATAGGACCATTAATGAAGCATATTAAAAAACATTCTCTGTGATGATAGATGTACATGACTGACCATCGGGCTGCCTAAGTCCCAAGAAAGGGCAAATTACAGCAGAAATGGAATCCACAATAAGCAGCTTCACTGGTCCAGAGGTGCTGAGAATCTTTAAAGAACAATAATAAAAGCAAAGGGCAAATGAAATAAAATTACAAATACAAATCAGAAATTACAACAAGCCAATGGGTACCTTTCCTTGGAATAGGGAAGTAGATGAGGAAGATGAAGCACCCAAAAACTCAACTTTGCTTATAGTTTAAAGCCATGGCTTCCCATGTCCTATATGCTATCTATGCCTAAATTCTGCACCAGGAAATACTAGTGTTAGATCAAAGGCATCTGAATAGGCTGGGAGCTTCCTATTTTAATTATATTGAGTAGATCTATAATCATAGCCCTCTTCAGAAATTTGGGGGAGTAGATAAAGCTAAATGGAATGGTGAGGTTGTAGTGGGGATTCAACGTAATGGGTTAGGAAAGGAAAGGAGAAAGTGGGAGATAATAGCCAGTATGACAATCCAGCCTTTTTTAAACAGGGAACACAACTTGTAGTATCCTCTGAAAGTTTTATTTTTAAGGTTAAAAAAAGGCAGAATTTATTAATCCAATTTACATAGCTGCCTATCTCACAAGAAGAATATTAAGCAGGTAGAAGTATGCATATGAATTGTATTTCACTGATTCAGTTTAATGTTAAATCAAACTGAAACTGAAACTTGATTAATTTTAAATCTGATTCTGGCCCTATGATTTTTGGTGTACAAATCCCCAACATACCACTCAAAAGCCAGACTGGCCCTTGGTTTTAAAAAATGTTACCCACCCAGTACAAGAATATAATACGAAGTGCATAAAGTGAGAATTGTAACAGCATAATACGGTAGAAATAAGCAAATAATAGTGATAAATTGGATGTATAACATGATGGAGAGAGTATATTGTATGATAGACTTGATTAGGATGTATAACATGATGAGGAAAAAAAAGAGACTTGATGTAACCAGTACACAAAGACATTGTATAATTGGAACGGTCATGTATATTAAGGAAAAATGTACAATAAAATTTATATTAAAAAAAATGTTACCCACCCTGTCCTCCACACCCTTCTGACACTCATGTATTCTGATAAGCCCACAAATAACAAGCATTGGCCAGTAAGCACCTACCTGCTGGGACATATAACTGCGGACTTCCTGCAGCACATCAAGCATTTTGTAGGCATCAAATGCACGAAGAACCTGGATTCTCCGCAATGCCTCAGCCTACAAGGTAACGGGGTAAGGAACAGGGTAAAGTAATACATCCTGGACGCCCCTGTCAGGTTTGGATGCTCACCAGGATGAGGGTTAAAAAAAACCAAGAGGGTAGCCACAATCATGTGACCAAAGCCTCAAACCCCCACTATCTTGGAGCAGCAAATCAGATCCTTGCTTTTGGTGTTCAGAGTATATCTCAGAATATTGTTTTTAAAGAAACTAATTTGAAGAGCTGTTTTGCTCTAGTGATTAAAGGAGCAGCCTAGAACAGGGGTGTCAAACTCAAGGCCCGTGGGGTGCTTAAATCTGGCCCTATAGGGCCACCCTAGAAGCAACAACGATCACAAGAATGGCGCTTGTTTGCAGAATGGCAACCTCATTAGGAAAGCCATACCATGTGTAGCCTGGGCAGGCCCGTCAGCAGCTGCAAAATATCCACAAAGGTAAGTGGAGTGCTTTGTGCATGCTGGTGGGTCCTGTAACTGGTCAAGGCCTCCTGGGCTTGGTGGGATGGAAAACAGGCAGTGGGCTGCAACAACTTTTCTGTGCACTGGTAGGGCAAATGAGTGGCTAAGATGAGGGAGAGATGGTGTGCCCCTACGGTTGTTAACTGTGGATGGACTTCCAAGAATCCAAATCCAAATCCACTGCAGCAATCAGCACAATTAGCCTGCAGTACTGCATTCTAACCACTGCGCCACCAGTTACCACGCCACCTAGATACTCTTCTAGGTACAAACATCCCCCAATGAGTACTTCCTGCTCAGCTGACCTGCTCTTCCTCATCCTCAGTTAAGCAATTCAGTAACTCCAGTAGACGGGCACTGGTGAAGCCTCCAGTTGAGTCAATGTACAGGACAGTCTGCTTGAGATTATGGGATATATTTGCAGCTACAATGAGGCACACCTAGAGACACAACAAGAGGCAGAGCTTAAGACTCGTATAATTTCTGAAAATGCACAAAAGCAGCCTTTCATAGCCTACTTTCCAAAAGTTTGGAAAAAAACAGCAAATCACAAACTAGGACCTCAACTCCCAAGATTTGTCCCAGATTACGAATCTTGAATCTGGGGAGCATGAACTGCCAGTCATTTGGAGTTCAGATAGCATGATAAATCACAAAGCTTAGAATATGGAGCAAATGGAAGCAAGATGAGACTGCATCCAAGCACATTATCCAATATATTTAGCTGAGTGGGTCTTGCAAAAATTCCTCAAGGGTGAGCACCTACTTCCTCCAAATTCTCAAGCAGAAAGGAAGTTTTCTAAGGCAATGCTTGCTAGCACACATACATGCATCATTAAGTAAAGGTATAATGGGGTTATTTTTGCTTTTGTTTTTTTGCTGTATACTACTTTTCTTCATAAGCAATTTGATGTCTTAAAAGGAAAACCATTGTTCTCCTCCTTACAAGCGAAACTACACAGTTAATTTTTTACTACACTTGGGCTAATACATGGGACAGGCTACTAAGGGTCAAGGAAAAACAACTTTGGGTTGGAGGTTACTCATACCCCAGACAACAGCACATGGATAGGAAAAAGTTCCACTACACTGACACGCACACACACATCAAAAAAAGGAAAAGGCAACTATTGTGCTTTTCCCTTCCTGAATATATCCATTGAAGCCAGTTATTATAGGAACAATATGATGTGGTTTGGTTTGGTTTGGCTTATGATGATATAGGAACCCACAGAACTATGGATATCTTAGCATGATATGTGAACGAAGACTAATTTTAAAAGGCAACCACCTAGCTTTGATGCTTTCCTCTTTTTCTTTCCCATTATTTTGTGTTTCATCTTCACCTTTCATATCTGATGTCTAAAGATTCACTGGACAGAGTTCCAGGAAACCAGCTCTAACGTATCTACAGACAGCAGGTCAGCTGATATTATAAGCCCAGAGGTAGAGATTGTGTCCCTTATGATAAAACCCATTCATAAAAGCTACTCCAAGGGGGGAGAGGGAGGGAGGGAGGGAGGGAGGAGAGGAGAGGGAGAGGGAGAGAGATAGAGAGAGAGAGAGAGAGGGAGATGAAGGATGTCTGCCAAATCAAAACAGACAAGTTTTAAAGAGGCAGGAATGGATTGTTACAATGGATTTGTTTGTGGGCAAACTCAGTGTGGGAAAGTACCTAGCTGAGGATGCAATGACCCACAAACGCCTATATCTACACCCAACACATCAAAGTTTTATGCCACTTGCAGAAAAACCTGGCTAAATAATCAAATACAGAGAAGAATTCTTTGATCTATGCCTCAAGAAGGAAAAACTAATCAGCCCATAATCAGAAACTATTGAAATCTACAAAGCTCCTTCTTTAGCTGGCTTCCATTGCGGCACATTCTCCAATTTGATAGAGGACTTGCTGCCGTCAAGTGCAGTAGAGAAAATTTCCCCAATACTAGTAATAAAAATGCTACTGGCACTCTGATCAACTTCCCTACAAGGAAAAGGAAGGTATTATCATGTCCTTAGGCTCAAAACACCATACAGGTCCATCTTCTGGCAACCCCATCTCTGCAAGAAAAGCTGGATTTCAGCCCCTTAAAGAATAGGACACATTGCTTTCAAATCCTGCCCTCCCCCTTTCATATAAGGTAAACCCATATCCCTTGTCAAAACTCCTACAGGGAGAGGCTAGCATATCTTTGACAACTTGTAGCAACGTGGATCCATCTCCCATACAATCTTGCTTGTTGCAATGTACAAGTTCTCCATAGATATACATACCTGTGCTGCAAAAAGCATTTTGCTACCATAAAGCAAAACAAATGTCAAAACCAGAAAAGTTATTTCCTGTAGGGCCTTTGAAAAGGAGAATCCACCAAAGTTGGCAGTGGTTGAGTAAAACATAATTTTCCTCACGATTTTTGTATACATATTGCATGTTTGTAAAATTATACTCTACCTAAAGTCCAATGAGAAGATAACAGACAACAACCAAATAGGTCAAGAACAGCCAACCTGAGTTTTTCCAGCACTGGGTGCTCCAACAAGTTCAGTCACTTCCCCCGTGTATATACCCGAGTCGAGAAGTTTGTCCAAGCTATAACAACAAAAGAGGGTGGAAAATGAGAATTTAAGAACATGTGCATCCCAGTGTTCATCTTGCACTTTATCACATGTATCTCCTTCTCAAGTGTCTTCTGTCCTGAAGGACAAAAGAGCAGTCAGAGTAGGGCCTCTATTTAGACTCAGAAATTCAATTTTGTCACTTGCCCAAAATAAAGAGAGGGCAAAGCAAACCAAACAGTGATTACCCTGCCAGTTTCATCCCTGGCAAGTCACAGTTTTCACAGCAGCTCATCTGCCCACCAACCTTGCTCAATCCAGAAGCCTTCAAACATGCCAGGCTACAGCTCTTACGCCCAACCACCATGGCTGTTCTGATTATTCATTGTAGGCCAATCTTTCTACAAGCAATTGGAAGGGGAAGACTATTCTCTGCCATATTAAGAGGGGGGGAAATGAACTTACAGCAAACTAGGGCTGAATGGATGGTTGATCTGGATAGAGAACTGATCCATAACAGGCAAGATACTGTTTAATGTACTTGGATCCATATTCAAAGATTCCTCAACCACAGAAAATTAATTGGGCAATTTAAGGTCAGTCGTTATCTCTTAGTTCACTTCCCTCTCTTGGTTGTTATATGGATATTTATTTATTCATTAGATTTATAACCTGCCTTTCCTAGAACCACCTGGAATTTCTGGAGGAAAGGTGAGATATCCATCTAATAGAAAAACCAAATATTGCCAGTTAAAGCTCATGCTTATATTCATGGGATTGTTAATTCTCATTTTCTGCTCACTAAATTGAGCTCCTGTGTCTAATTAAATGGGTTAAATTCGACATGCCCAGACTGCAGGGTCTCAGGTGGCATATAAATTTAATAAATTATTATTTTTCAAACACCTATTATTGAATAGACAGCTCTAAAACAGTAAATGATTACTTTTATTCTTGTACTTTCTTTAAAAGAGCCGCAGTGGTGCAGTAGTTAGAATGCAGTATTGCAATCTAATTCTGCCAATTGTCAGAGTAAGTTCTCACAGGCTCAAAGTTGGTAAAATGAGGACCCAGATTGTTGAGGGCAACATGCTGACTCTGTAAACTGCTTAGAAGGTGCTGCAAAGCACTGTGAAGTGGTATATAAGTCTAAGTCAGCCGTGGGCAAACTACGGCCCGGGGGCCGGATTCAGCCTGTTCGGCTGTAGGGATTCAATAACCAGTCATTTCAGTGCCCAAAGATGTCTGACTGCCTGGGCAGTGTTTATTCTTTTTATACCATTTTTACAAGCAGGGAAGAGTAGCATAGATACAGCATTTGGATTGGAGAATAGATCCCACATGGGTGAAACCCCTCAACCACATTGGTGCAACCTCCCAACCAATCCATAAGACTAGTGGTGATGTTAGTAAATGAGATCACCTGTATACCTGGAAAATCAGGGACTTTCCAACCCAACAGATACAGGATGAATAGAGGATGAGCTCATGGGATAGCAAAAGAGGCCCCCTCCACCAGGCTGCAGTGTGCTGCCAGCTTCTAGTGTCATCCAGGGAAACTCAGTGGCCACCACATTCGGCTGTTCTATCTGGCCCGCGGAGCCGAAAGAGCGGAGGGTTCTCTTGCTCTCCCAGAAGGCTACCTGAAGTAATCTAACTTTGAATTTATATTAGTTCACACAAACACTCCATCCATGCTTTTGTTCCGGCCCTCCGGTCCAGTTTAAGAACCCATTGTGGCCCTCGAGTCAAAAAGTTTGCCCACCCCTGGTCTAAGTGCTATTGCTATTGCCATTAAATTTCTATTTATTTATTTATTAAACTTCTACGCCACCTATCTTGCCAAGGTAATTCTAGGCAGCTTACTCATTCCTTAAAAACACCATATAAAACATTAAAAAGAATAAAGATCACACATTTAACTTTCAGTTAAAATTCAATATATTTTCCTTCCCCATTAATCTTTAATTAGTACAAGTGGTCTTCTTTCCCTGCTTTTGCTCCCACAGTACACTATGAGAAAGAAGTCTAAGGAATGTGGCTCATGTCTCAGCCCATTCCTATCCCCCTTCTCAGTTAACAGCAGTGCTATCATAACAGTTGACACAGTGATTGAGATGGCATGAACTGCTTATCCAGAGTCAACTGAATTATGGCTTATTCCTAATGGAATAAGCCTAACTGAAGCCATACAGAAGGTGTACGGACCTTCTGGGGTCCATACAAAGACTGAGTCACAAGTTAGTGAACTACATTTTAACCTAGTATGGTTTGTAAGCAATGGTGTGAAGTAAAACCATGATCTGGTTATCTGTAGTTAAATGGATGGGGAAAGTATAGCCACTAGCTATATTCTGATTTTTTAAAAAAGCAATGGAAAACTGCTCTTGTACTTAGCTCTGCAAGGATGTGGAAAAAGGGCCCCCTGCATCTGTGGTATAACCCTTATATATGTGAGCTTAAAAATTAATGGAGGTCTGTTTTAGATAAAAGATTCCCCTCAGCATAACTGTGTTTTGATTAATCACCCCTTGCCTTTCAATTCCAGTAGACAAGATTGCTGTGGTGTGCTTCAACTCTTCATAGAGATCTGCCCCATTGACTGGGAAGGAGGAAAACTGTGCCAGCAACACACGTCGTACCGCAACTAAGGTCTGTAACAGAAGATTATCAATCCCTTATCATCTGCAGCTTTAGCATTAACAAGGGTCAAAACAACCAGCGGCTGGAGCAGTGTTTGTCAACTGTGGCAACTTCCTGATGTATGGTATCCAGAATTCTCCAGCCAGCATGGCATTATTGAAAATTCTGGGAGTTGAAGTCTGAAAGTCGCCAGAATTGGGAAACACTCAGCATGATGAACAAAAGGCCTTCTAGGCCAATATACAGGCCAATAAATTAGCATCTCAATTAGCATTAGGGATACTGTTCTCCACTGTGCCCACCAAAACTCCTTCCTTCCTAATTAAAGCAAACATTTTAAATGTTTATTTTTTCCCCTGTTTACTCTAGATAAAACAGCCTCAGGCCTACAACTCAAACAGCTACAAGTCAGCATTGTACTGCTCAACAGCCGGCTGAGACTGAAAGAAAAAAAATTAGGGAGCCAAGAACAGAAATTAGAGGAAACCTAGGGGATGAGACCAAAGGGCTAAAAAGGTCAATAGGGGAGAAAGGAGGAAATGAGCCAAAGGGGCAACAGTTGACAAAACATCAACTAGTGCAGGGGGCCCCAACCCCCTGGGGCCATGGCCTACTACCAGGCCATGGCCTATTTGCAACTGGACCACATGACAGGTGGGCTGGCACACATGCACACTTGTGCAGCCTGCCATATGCACACAGCTAGACTCATGCGAGTGGCAGGCCATCGTATATACACATGTGCACTGGCCCATTTTCCCTCTCTCCCCATCCCAGCCAAGCTGCCAAACCACAAAGGTTGGAGACCGCTGAATTACAGTATAATGAAGAAGAGGGGGAAAATCAGCACTATGCACTTAAAATTATACAGAAGGGGAAAAGAGATCCCCAAGTAATTTCTGATTAGCCAAGAAGCACTAGCTGACACAAATGACACCAAAAGACAGTGTGTGGACATTGACATTTATCTGCCACAATTGACCACACTTGCTGACTGCATCATCATTAGCCCTCTTAAACCCCCTCATGAAGCTTAGTTCTGAGACAGTTGGTTATAAGATGGAAAACTACTCTACATTATAAATATTATAGTTTTTATAAACCCATATTACTTTTTTAAGTCTCTGAGACTTAACAGACTGAGTGGCTGTTCATACCGGCATCTCGGTCCAGTCAGGAGATTCCATCATTGGTCATGGGGGGAGAGGTGTTGCCCCCTATAGAAAGGGCTCAGAACCTGGGGGTTCTCCTGGACTCACGGCTCAAGTTAGAGGAGCAGGTGGGAGCCGTGGCCAGGGGAGCCTTTGCCCAGGTCCGGCTGGTTCGCCAGCTACACCCGTTTCTGGACCGAGATGCCCTGCGCACAGTCACTCATGCTCTTGTGACCTCCCGACTCGACTACTGCAATGCTCTCTATTTAGGGCTGCCCTTGCATGTCATCCGGAGATTGCAGCTGGTGCAGAATGCAGCTGTGCAGGTGGTGATGGGGGTTTCACGATACTCCCACGTTACACCCCTCCTGCGTGACTTGCATTGGTTGCCGGTTGCCCTCTGGGTGAGATTCAAGGTTTTAGTGTTAACATTCAAAGTCCTACATGGCATGGGTCTGGGATATTTGAGGGAGCGTCTCCTGCCAATAACGAGTACCAATCGCCCTGTTCGAGCACACAGACAGGGGCTTCTCCGGGTACCGTCAGCAAGTCAATGCCAGCTGGCGGTGCCTCGGGGATGGGCCTATTCTGTGGCAGTTCCCGCCCTATGGAATCAACTACCCCTGGGGCTCCGCCTGGCCCCTGACCTTCGCACCTTCCGCCACGACCTGAAAAGCTGGCTATTTGAACGGGCCGGGCCGGACTGATCTCCTGGGGGGAGGGTTAATTTTTAAATGGTATACTGGGGTTTTAACTTAAATTAGACTTATGACTATTTAATATTGTTTTAAATTAATTTATTGTTATGTTTTGGTTTTAATTGTGAGCCGCCCCGAGTCTTCGGAGATGGGGCGGCATACAAGTCTAAATAATAAATAAATAAATAAATAATATGTTCATGGCCCTAAAGATGAACACCCTTAAATATCACCTTGCAGATCTGTCTATATAAACCAGGGGTGTCAAACTCATGTCGTCACGTGACATATCGAGACTTTTTTCCTCTTCGCTAAACTGGGCATGGGCGTGGCCAGCACATGACGAATCCAGCCCACAGGCTGGGAGTTTGACAGCCCTGATATTATTTCAAGAGCTTCTCAATTTTTTTCAAGTTCTACAAAACAAATATAAATATTCCTCCAATCACAATGAAATCACAGGGAATATTTATTTGTTCCTTGTTTTATTAGGACTTGATCAGTCAGAACTATGCAACATTTTGTGTGGTGAAATATGTAATAATCATCTCTAGAGACTCCTTGTACTCACCTTGTATGATAAGGAATTCTTCTGGGCAATGTCCTCCAGATCCGATGAGACAAGATCAACCACTACAAAACATTTGGAAAGATAGAGAAAAGGAGATGAAAAATAGGAAAAAGCTTCAGCTGTAATGTAATTTTAATAAAAGATTTTACATAAGCTTTAAAAACTTCAGAAACATAAAAATAGGAAAAAAATAAGTAAATATGAAAGAATGAAAGAAAATGTAAGGAATAAAAGAAGCAATTTCTGATCTTCTTTACAAAAATTAGAAACATAGTAACTGCAATCTTCAGCTTCCCAAATTATATATTGTAGTTTCTTTCTTCCTTCTTCAAAACTTTTGAAACAATAACTCTCCAAATCCCCAATTTATTTTTATCTATTTTCAGCAAAAAGTCAACAAAGGATTTGCAGTCTTTTATTGTCAGTCACTAGACAGGAGACATGACAAGATGAACTAATGTTACTTTATTGTAAGGCTACATTAACAGAATCATGCAAATCTGCAGGGACAAACATCCAGTCTCCACTTTTAACTACTTGATTCGTTAGCGCAGCTCTTTCCTAAGGTTTTTTCCCCCTCTGACTTTGAAATTACTGTGGGCTCCTGCCTCTCATCTGGTTATTTTCTAGGCTGCATCTCCTCTCTTTCCCCAAGGTCACCCACACATTCCATTTATAAAAGTCATTTTTGTTCCTTCCTTAATCAACTTATCCCATCACAGCTCTGAGTCACTTCCCTTAATCTCACCCTGATCATTCTTCCAGCCACTTTCTAGCTACACAAAAAATTACAATTGGAAGAGATCGCTGGATTCTCTGAAGAATCTGCTCTGCTCACTATAGCCAATGTAACCCCTAAATTGTGGGACAGCTTGCTCCTTATTCTCTGACCCCCAGTCACCTGTTTTGATGCCATTGGATTTTAGCACCTGCACCATTTCATCTGAGAGGCCAGGACACAGCCCCACACGAAGGATCATCCCTGGAATGAGCCTAGATAGAAAAGGCAGACAGTTAGATCATTTCTAGCACCATTTGATTTGATTTGATTTATTGAATTTCTATGCCACCCCATCTCCCAAAGGACTCGGGGCGGCGCACAATCATAAAAACACTATAAATATAAATATTATACAATTTTTAAAAGAAATTAAACATGAAACCCAATAATCTAATTTAAAATAACACTATTCAAATTAAAAAACCCATCCCCCTCCTCAGTCCAGGTCAGCAAGATCTGCTAGTATATTTCACCTATGTCTCCAGAATCACATCCCTTGTTGTGTAGGAATGACAAAAGGGCTTTACTTTGATACACACAACACAGAAATAGTACTTTATCCAACAATGCACTACTGTATAAAACTGCATGCAAACATCTAAAGAAGTGAATTAAAGTTGGGAGCGGGTATCCAAATAGGTGGATAAAACCAACATACAAATCTTAAGATGTAGCTGGGTTCACAGACTGGACCAGTCTTAACTAAAAGTGATGGGGTTTGCTCAGCTTGTTATTGGAACCCAGTCATTTTCTTAGAAAAAGATGTTAACCAGACTATCACATTAAAGCAGAATTGGCTTGGTTAGGATCATTTATAGATTACATCTTTAGGTTTTCCGGGTCTCGCTTCCTTAATTCCTTTGAACCACTTGCTAGCACAATTGCAGCATCGCACAGAAACAGCATGAAACATTTAATAGTAGCTAACTGATCCCTCCACAATTACCACTTTTTGCAAAAACTGCGTAAAAGAGAGAAAGCACGCAGCAATATTAAGTCAAAGGAAATAGTTACCTAACTTGACTTCAGAGGCAAATAAGCCCCAACTCTTTTTTCTCCCCGCAGCTTCCAACTGACTTATCAACGCTTCACTTCCCCCGCCGTTTTCTTTATTTTGATTCCTTCCTAGAGCGATCACTGCTCCAAGCCCTGTTTAATGCCATCTACTGGCTGGACCCTGAACTTTTGCTTCCGATTCTATTTACCGTACAACAATAGAATAGAATGGAATGGAATGGAATGGAACGGAACGGAATAGAATAGAACTAATTTAGATCTCCATGTTTCCTTGGAAGTGTGTTTGGTTTTGATATATATAATGATATCTAAAAACTTTACAATATCATATTTAAATATTTAAATATAATGTTTGAGCAGGTGTATACATTTGGCTGGATGAATATCTTCATATATGAAGAACAGCTGCAGATTTTGGTTGTGGCTGGCTAGTCTAAAGAAAAGAAGAATTAGGGGTGACATGATAGCAGTATTTCAATATTTGAGGGGCTGCCACAAAGAAGAGGCAGCCAAGTCATTCTCCAAAGCACCAGAAACAGATCAAAGAGAGAAGCAACCTGGAATCAAGGATTGGATAGTAAGGACAATTAACCAGTGGATCAGCTTGCCTTCAGAAATCGTAGGTGCTCCATCACTGGAGGTTTTTAAGAAGAGACTGGACAGTCACTTGTCTGAGATTGTGTAGGTACTCCTGCTTGAGCAGGGGGCTGGACTAGAAGACCTCCAAGGCCCCTTCCAGCTCCTATTCTATTCTATACATTGGCCATATCTTCATTCAATGGCTATTAACTCTGTTAATAAAAATTTATCAATTTCCCATCAGTCAGACTAATCTAGTCCTTTCCTTTTCCATAGTATAGCTTTGAATTTAAGACAAAAGGGCATATTTTGTTGGGGTTTTTTGTTGTTTGTTTTCCTTTCTGGAATGTCATTTCTGAATATAATTTCTGATAGGGGTGGTGAGTTCTGGAAGTTACTAGAGATGCCCTGTTTTTCACAGCTGCTGCTGAATCTCTCCAAGGATTATGGAGTGAAGCCATTTGTTCCAGAGTTTCAAATGTCTCATTCTTCCTTAAATAGAAAGGGAAGAAAGGCTTGTATATTTTGGCAGGGTGGGCAGAGCACCATAGTCATTGCATTTTTGCCTTGAAAAGCTCCAACATTGAATTTTGCCAAAGGCTGATGCAAAATTTGGATGTGAGGTTTTGAGAATTTTTTAATTGCATTGTTTGTGCCCAACTGCAAACCATGTGATTAGTCTGGAAATTAGCCTCTCACCCCTGAGGTTCTTGCTCACTGTGCTTTGATCCTTGGCTCTTAACTATTTCATTGAGCTATATATATACCTCTATCTAAACTCCAGGCAGCCACCCTCACCAACTTACTCCAAGAGAGAGAGAGAGAGAGAGAGACCGTGTGATTAAGTGATCCAGAAGGAAAAAATCCAAGTTGGTGACTATCTCAAGAATTGGGAAACTGCAAGGTAAGGAAAGAGAAACATAAATGGGGATTTAATAGCAAACAGGATGGCAAAATATCCTATAGCAAAACCCAAGGGAATATTTTGCTTGCATGCCAAGGATTATTACAAGTGTGTGCACACACTGTGGTTGGATTTTTTTCCTTCTCATCAGATGATTGAGACAATTCCCAAAGGCATCTAAAATTGTCCAGGTATAGAAGCTGTAGATATTTTTGTTTGTAACTAATGCAATAAAGGCATTCAATATGGGGCCAGAAATATGAAGTTTGAAACCAATAAAGCAGTGGATTTATTGGTACTGGAATGGGATCATAGAAATACAGTTTAATGAGTTTTATTCTTTGGGTCAAACAGTGTTTCATAGTAACTTCACAGGATTCTGGTGAACATAAGATAAGAGATTACTTGAATATGATAATCCATTTCTGAAAATAACACTGTTTATTTAATGAGAGCCAGCCTGATATAGCAGCTAAAGGTACTGGGTTAACAACCAGGAGACTGTGAGATCTATTCCCACCTTAAGCACAAAGTCAGCTGGGTGACTTTGGTTTAGTCCTTCTCTTTCATCCCTAAAAAGAAAAAAAGGCAAAGATGAACCCCTTCTGAAAAATGTTGCCAAAAACTGCACGGACCAGAAGTCAAGAATGAAAAAAAATGTTGATTTATAGGATTTATAATTTTTATCAGTGAATGATCTCATAAATATAGGAAGATATATCATAGGCTGTCTTCAAACTAAAGTCTACTACTTTAGATACATGAATTATATATAATTATATATAAATGATGTCCAAACATAATTAAGAATGTATTGATGAAGATGGATGAGAACTATGAAAGAGATGCAAAGTTAGGTATATTTTACAAAGTGATATGGGTAAAGTACAGGTAGTCTTTGACTTACGACGATAATTGCACCCAAAATTTCTGTTGCTAAGTGAGGCAGTTGTTAAGTGAGTTTTGTTCAATTGTATGACTAACCTAAATAAAATTCACGATGCAGTCTTCTATCTGACAGAGATTGCATTGCCCAAATGTAAGACTTTGGTTCTTGTGGCTGATTATATTCCAGTCTGGGATTGCTTATTTAATATGCATTTTTATTAATTGTATTTTATCTGGAGATCACCTAGAACTGAAAAACCTGGTCTGATTTTCTCTAAATGTCCTACTGGTGTTCAACCCACTTTTACAGGCGGTTTTGGACTTCTACTTGGACTCACTTCACTTTCTAGCTATTCCTTGCATGTCTTCCTTTCCTCCACCCCACAGAAAATCTTAAGAAACAAAAGAGAGAATCGTTCTTTCCTTAGTCTTTTCCTTAGTAGTGACAGGGCCGTGTGACTAGAGCAGGGGTGGGCAAACTTTTTGACTCGAGGGCCACAGTGGGTTCTTAAACTGGACCAGAGGGCCGGAACAAAAGCATGGATGGAGTGTTTGTGTGAACTAATATAAATTCAAAGTTAGATTACTTCAGGTAGCCTTCTGGGAGAGCAAGAGAACCCTCCGCTCTTTCAGCTCCGCGGGCCGGATAGAACAGCCGAACAGGCCGGATCCAGCCCCCGGGCCGTAGTTTGCCCACGGCTAGACTAGAGGCATCCCTTAAAAAGGCCTATTTGTTTCTTTTCTAGATGGAGGACCCTGTACAGCTGAAGGAAGAAGGGAATAAGTTCTTTCAAGGCAATGATTATGAGAATGCTATTAAAAGCTACTCCAAAGCACTTAAACTTGCTAAAGATCCATCACTCCAGGCTGTGTTATATCGAAACCGAGCAGCATGTTTTCTGAAAAAGGTAAGGAAATGTTATGGGGAGGTGAGGGAAGACTCTTGAAATGCAGATAAAGAGTGTCAGAAAAGTCAACAATCCACAATGTAATGCCCCTAGGAGGCAAGCCATATGCTATTGAAATGGTACATCTGTCCCCCAAGTGCCATTATCTCCCAAGAGAATCCAAAGGTTGCACAAACTTTTAGTAGTTTGCCAAGATCTCGTGAGATTTTTGACCACTTCTCATGGGAATTTGTGAGATCCAAGAGTTCTTTTTCCACTTAATGTTGGATGTCACAAGGGCAGTTCATTATTTAGCATATGATGAGAACCTGACAGAAGAGAAATAAACATATACACACACAATCCATGCAATTGTCCCAAATGTGCTTTTTCAAGAAGCAACTGGACTTTCTGGTTTTTCTTTGAAGATATCTTGCTTCTCACCCTACAAGCTTCTTCAGAGCTTTTAAATATATGTTTAACCACTGAATTAATCAGCTGACTAGAACAGTTGCAGCAAAGTTCTATCAAGATTTTTTTTATAATTATATACTTATTTAGCTGTGAATAATCCTGTAAAAGAATGTTTAATTCTGAGTGAAGGTGCAGGTACTCTAAATCAGGAGATTTAGAGTACCTGTACCTGCAGATTAGACAGGTACCCTCAGTGATGGGATTCAGCCAGCTCGCACCAGTTCAGGAGAACCGGTTATTAACTTTCTGAGCAGTTTGGTGAACTGGTTGTTGGAAAAAATCATTAGGGCAGAGAACCGGTTGTTAAATTATTTGAATCCCACCACTGAGTACTCTAAATCAGGAGATTTGTTTCCAAGGTTGCTACATTCTATATAATTTATTTGACTATAAGTCCCATTGAATTTCAAGGGGCAGCTACAGAATTATTTATCTGTGTTCTTCATCCGTTTTCTTCTCATTCCATTCTATGACCATTTCATTTGTTTTTATCTCTTGATGTTAATCATCCACTTAATCATTTTGGAAATTAACAAAAAGCTGGTTAGCTGGTCTGTTTAAAAATTAATAAACACAAAAGAGGATTCTCATATATAGATACTGAAGATGATTGGTCTTTTTAGGCAGCCAACTTTCAAGAGATAAAATGACAAAATGCGAAGACTGGAGAAGGAGGGAATTTGGTTCATATCAAACTAGAATACCATGAGCAGCCTTCTTAATCACTAATAAATATTCCTTTTTCTTTGAAAAATGTAGGAAAAATATGCCCAAGTGACGACAGATGCAACTAAAGGTAAGTTAAATTATGGCTAAAATATTCTGGATGCTTCATTAGGATTTGGATATATCCAGTAGTTGAGTTTTAATCAATCCTTTGAAGCTCCAGCTGTAGCTTCTTGAACCCAAGAGAAAAGATACGTGTCTATGCTGTATAATGCAATAATTTATAGTGTAACTTGAGAGAGAGCTCCCCCCACCTTATAATAACCAACATTAAATGGCCATCTTAGGATGTTTACTCCTTTGTTGTTTAATTGTCATTAGTTTATAATTTTAAAATATTCAGTCCTAATTTACTTTTAATGTTAATTTTGTATGTTGTTTTATTTATCGAATGTATTAGATTGTTCAGCACCCAGGGCCCCTCTTTGAGGCAGATGGATAGTTTAGAAATATGAAATATAAATAAGTAAATAAATTTAATGTCCACCAGAGATAGACTATTTCATACTCAAATGCACAACTTTCTTTTGTTTTGCTTTGCACTTGGCCTTTGCTTATCATGCCAAAAATAAGGGCCAGGATGAAGAAATAATACCTTGGATAAAAATATAACTTAAATTTGGCTTATTCAGTGATGGGATTCAAATTTTTTTACTACCGGTTCTATGGGCGTGGTTTTGTGGGTGTGGCAGAGGAAGGATATTGTAAAATCTCCAATCAGAGGTGGTATTTGCCGGTTCTCCAAACTACTCAAAATGTCCGCTACTTGTTCTTCAGAACTGGTCAGAACCTGCTGAATACCACCTCTGCTTACAATATATTGGTCTCAAAAGCTGGCAGCACACATAGTTTTGGAAACTAAGCAAGGAAATATAATTCATATTACTTACCTTTAAGTACAAGAAATATGGTTGCTCTCTGTTTATTTCATAGTTTACTGTCACTTTAACACTACGGGTTTGTGGCAATTTTGGAAGGACTTCTGGGAACCAATGCAAAACCTTGAGAGTCACATATAGCAGGATCCAATCTGAGTCAGCCACCAGGACTGGAGATTCTGTCTTCTGAGTTTTCGGATTCGAGCTGGAACCCATCTTCAGGGAACTTCTTTGTAGCAGAGCCTGGAACCCAAAATCTCTGGTCCCAGTGGCTGATCCAGATTGGATCCAACATTATCCTGGGACACATATATTATTCACCTTCATTCATGAGTCACATGTAGGCTTGGGGTTTGATTCTTGCTCTAAGAGGCCATTTGTCTTGTTATGAACTTAATAATCAAGATTTGCTTATATTTATCTTAAAGTAGCAAAAGAAAATCAGTTGGTTCTGTTTTCCCATCTGTTATATACATTTCTGCACCCTGTAGAAATATTGTACTGTACTTGGATAGGAAAAAAAATGCAACAAATGAGATCATAAATGGAACAAGAAGAAAAGACAGGTGCAATTCTTCCCTTGGTCAACATGGCTGCTGTCAGGTATCATCTCAATTTTGTTATTATTTTCCTTCTAGCTATTGATATCAACCCTTCTGATATTAAGGCTTTATACCGACGTAGCCAGGCCCTGGAGAAGCTGGGAAAGCTGGATCAAGCCTTCAAAGATGTTCAGAGATGTGCCACTATTGAACCTCGGAACCAAAGTTTTCAGGACGCCCTTCGACGTCTGGGCACTACTATCCAGGAGAAGGTAAATGAATGGCAGGCTTGACACCCTGATCAGCAAACTGGTTAGACCATTTCTCTCGTGTTGGAGGTGGATGTGTTCCATATGTGCATGTGAGCACCTGGATCATGATCATATGATTGCAAAGCATTGTGATGGCTGGAATTTCAACTTGAAGGACCACTCATTCAGCACTATTGCAAGTTGGAATTGTTTCTGAACAAGTGTTCATTAAACAAGGACCACCTGTATCTCAGTTGGGGTTAATAGGGAAAATTATCATATATAAACTGTTATGTATGCAGAGTTTAAAATGACTGGTTATGATTGTGAAGTGTTTGAATTCATTGGTTGTAAAAGTGCGGGAAAACCCTGCACTCTGATTGGCTGGCAGCCACGGCAACCGGCTATAAATAGCTGCCATGGCTGAGCCAGTTGGGTCCGTTCTGAGCTGAAGTCACAATAAGCCTTGAGTTGAAGCACTCCGCGTCCTGCCTCTCTATGCGAACGTAACATAAACAGTTAGCAACTTCCTTATCATATCCAGCGGTGATGTTACCTAGCCTATAATGAAAAGTCTGCAAGAGAAAAAGCTAACTCAGTGATCACCAAGAACCCAACAAAAATTAAACAATAAACTCTATCCTTTTCTTCATCTTTGGCATAGTTACGTTTTCAGTTCTCCACTGATGCCAGAGTGCAGCAAATGTTTGAAATCCTCCTGGATGAAAAGAGTGACAAAGAGAAGAGAGAGAAGGTGAGATTCCTTAATGTGAAATGTTTCTTTGTCTTTATTTGACTAAGAAAATTGCGTTTTTCCATTCTTCTGCTAATTGGCTGGAGGGGAAGCCCTGGTTGGCTTACATTGCTCTCTGCCTCTACTCAGCAATCTAAGCCAACAAGAGTGAAAAAATCACATAGTTTACACAATAAAGAAGCTGACCTTGATAGAAATAATTGAGATCCATTAACAAAGCAACAAGGCAAAAAAACATGGCTTAGCCTAAGTCATGCAGAAGGCATGGAAAAAAATTCAGATGGACACCTCCCTAATTCACAGAAGTATAAGGAAGAGCTAAACAGACATGCAAGATTCTGTTACTATAGCAAATCTTAATAAAAAGTATTTTAATTTTCTGGTGATTTCTTAATCTAGTCTACATTGTAGCCTGCTTCAAAATAGTTTACAGAAACTGAGGAATGGAAGCAGGGAAATTCAGATCATGTGGAGATATGAAGGCAGGCAGCAATGGCGGGCGAAGGCAGGCAGCAATGACAGGCGAGATGAGGAGTGACTGGGCAGGGTGGGGCGGGACAAGTGGGCGGATGGGGCGGGACAGGCAGGGAGGGAGGGGCGAGGCCAGCCAGGGTTGCAAGTTGCTGGTTCTCCAAACTGCACAGAAACATAACAACCAGTTCTACTGAACCAGTCCGAACCAGTAGAATTCCACCCCTGCATGAAAGCCACTGGATGACTTGGGCATATAAATCTTTTTCAATCTCACGGACCTTATATAATTGTTATGGACTTCAAATTGGAGGGAGTGTTATACCCACTTGAGCTCCAATCTAAGCATTCATTCAATAATATGAAATAGTGATGGGTATCTGAATTTATGGTTCCTTTGGCTGTCTTTTTAAAAATCAGGCTGCAAACAACCTCATTGTTCTTGGCCGAGAAGAAGCAGGAGCAGAGAGGATATTCCAGAACAATGGCTTGAATTTGCTTTTGAGGCTAATAGAAACTAAAAATCCTGAGCTGATCCTGGCAGCAACAAGGACCCTTTCCGGGATGTGCACAAGGCACATGGCACGGGTAAGAGAGCAACATGTCTTGAAATCTGCTTGTTGCATGAATGGCTTCAGGTCAGCAGGAAGAAGACAAAGAAAAAAAATGTTGCAGAGCACCCCTGGGGTTGCGCCCACCATCTTGACTTTTTTTTTTAACTCTTATGGATGCCCTCTGAGTCTCCCGGAAGCATTATAAAGAATGTATCTACAAAATAAAATTTGCTCCCTTGCATAATATGTGGCCAAAAATCAGGTCTGATAACACCTTTTTAACTAGCAAATTTAATTAATAGGCACCGTCTTTCATGATTTGCCTTTTATTGATATCTATTATTAGCTACCACAATCCTTCTGATTTTTTTGCCGCTATAAGTTAACACATTGTAGAAGAGATTCCATAATGAGTATATGTATATATCTCTGTGTTGCAAAACTCATCCAATTTAATGTGGCATATGCATGATAATACAAGGAGACATAATCAGACAACAACTATGTTGTGTTCCTTCCTTGGATAGGCCACTGCAATACTCCATATGCTGGGGATCAACAAAATCTGCTTATGGATGTCCATAGATCATGAAGAGATCTCATTGGCGGTCTCCAACCTGTTGCAAGCCATAATCGACTCTTTAACTGGTGAAGGCAAGAAGGAAGAACATGGGAAAGAGGATGCCCTGGTGCTGGGTAACTATCATTGGAGAGGTCTAACAGCTCTACTAAGAGTGGTGGTCTTTCATAGGTGATTTTAAAATCCCTCGATTAGCATGGAAGCAAACTTGGGGGCTAAAGCCTATTGTAGTCAGGGCCAGGACAACAATGATCTGTACTGGTCTGTCTGTCTGTCTGTCTGTCTGTCTATCTATCTATCTATCTATCTATCTATCTATCTATCTATCTATATTGTCTATTAGCTATTATCTCTATCAAACTTAGATATTGCCCAACTCACTCTGAGAGTGACTGGGTAGTTTACAGGTAGAAGCATAAAAACCATACTAATATTTAATGCATTCGTAAAATGGGACCCAAGTAAGAATATAGTATAAATTAAAAGTTAAAAGATGGGGGGAGCATCTTACAGTTGCTAAAATCCACTTTTTTTTCATACCTGGCACTGACAGAAAGCATTTTGTTTGGACCTCCTCCTTACTGATTTTATCACATGAATGAAGGCTGCAGCATTTTGCTTGCTGTAGTCTGGCTCCAGAGGCCATATCTGGCTGTTCAAGATAGATAGATAGATAGATAGATAGATAGATAGATAGATAGATAGATAGATAGATAGATAGATGGTAGGCAGGCAGGCAGGCAGGCAGGCAGGTAGATAGGCAGGCAGACCCTCCATGTCTGCAATTGTCAGTCTGTACTAGAAAGACTTAGCCCTCTTGAGAATTTTTTTTTTTAATTACATTTATATGCCGCCCTTCTCCGAAGACTCAGGGCGGCTTACAATTTCTGGGATACAACCCAGTGTGCTCAGCAATAGCCTTCATTCCATTGTATATGCCTGCTTATTACTAAACGGCATTTTTACAAGGTCAGCTAATTGCCCCCAACAATCTTGGGTCCTCAATTTACCTACCCTGAGAGGATGGAAGGCTGAGTCAACCTTGAGCCTGGTGGGATTCGAGCCTACAATAATTGTAGGCAGCTGGATCTTAAGAGCAGGCATTTAACAGCCTGAGCTACCAAGGCTCTTATAGAATGCTAGACGTCTGTTCAGAAACAGTATCCAATGTAAATTTAGCTCTGAAAAATGCTAGAAGTAGCCAAATGGTACATCATAGGTGCAGAGCATCTCTCCATGCCTACCGTTATTATGATACTATGACTATCATAATTTCACCCAAGAATTCTGAAAACTGTAGTGTTGTGAAGGTAGTTCATAGTCACTGGAGGCCACTTGTTCCTCTCAGAAATATTACAATTGTCTTCATGATTTTTCAGTTTCTTCTAAAATAAAAGTATATTTGAATAGTTTTACTAGTGGACATATGAAAATTACAAGCTCATTGAGAAGTCTTCTTCCTCTGGTCCCCCCTTTTCTTCTTCTCATAAGTTGGCACAAAAAAACTGCAGTGTTTATCAAGTATTAGTCTCCTTATTTTATAACATATTTTCTAACTGTAATACAACAACTTCATTTCTATATGATTCCTAATTGCTACTTTGCTGCCCCTTCACAAAATGACTGTAGGAACAATTTGTTGGTTCCAGTTATTTCAAGTGTAAAGTAAATGAATAATTAACTGTTTTTCATTATTGGATGTGGAAACTGCTCTGATTCACCATTAATGATTATGCAAATGGCTATTTAAAACCAGGGAAAATCATTTATCTAAAATAAACAAGGTGGCACCTGTAGATGGTTACCTCTATAGAAGTTCTAATTTAAATAATTTTTCCTGATGCTGATTTCTTCTTTGTTACAGACACAAAAAAAGATATAAAGGCAATCATCGCTCATCTTCTAGATATGCTTCCCAGTAAAAAGATATCTGGTCATGGCCGGGACAGGGCTCTCAATTTACTGAACAAAAATGTGCCAAGGCAGGACCTGAAAATCCATGACAATAGTCGCACTATATTTGTGATTGATAATGGTAAGCAATGCCTAGATGCACTTTCTCTCTTGTGTAGAATTGTGGCTTTATCATCTGAACCAAGACTTGAAAGACACTGGACAGAATCTGTGTACTATCAGCCATTTCAGTCAGTTGTAAGCTCAGTTGATATGACCCTTGAAGGCCACAGACCTTCAAAATATTTTGCCAAGCTAATTTTTAATATGAAAGAAGAACATTATTAAATGTATAACTGGAAATTAACTGTAGTTACTCTACTCCATATCAATTCATTTTGAAATGAAAATGGAATGAAATCAGATTTAGCTTTTGCCCTGGTTCCTCCTGGTCCCAGAAATCCAGTGTGGCCTTCAGCCCAGAAGAGGTTGTGCATCCCTAGCCTAAGTGAGACCTGAACTCGAATTTGCTTGATTTTCCCTGTACTTGGCTGAAGATAGAGCCACTTGTTGCTTAAAGGAGGTCACTCCCAGGGGTGGGATTCAAATTTTTAACAACTGGTTCTGTGGGCATGGCTTAGGTGGTAGGCGTGGCTTCATGGTCATGTGACTGGGTGGACATGGCTTGGTGGCCATGTTATTGGCTGGGCGTGGCCAACTCAATATCACTCACATCGAGGCACACATCTCCTCGCCTGGCCTCTCATGACTGTGGGGATGCTGCAACAGTCGTAAGTGTGAAAAATGGTCATAAGTCACTTTTTTCAGTGCCATTGTAACTTTGAATGGTCACTCCACACAAACAAAGTACCAGCAAAGGAGGGGGAAAAAACTCCAGAGACGTTCCAGAGACAGGAAGTCCAGTCCTGCCAAGAATGTAATAAGGGTTAACAGAGAGGCAGTTTCTGTAAGCAACACCAGAATGTTTCCTTCCTGCCTTCCTTACAGGATTAGGCCACTAATTTCTTCTAACAACCGGTTCTCCGAACTGCTTAGAATGTTAACAACCAGTTCTAGCGAATAGGTGTGAACTGGTAGAATCCCACCCCTGGTCACTCTGCATTACACCCCTTAGCTGTCTAATTTCATTTGCCAATTGCCCAATGCTCAGCATTCCATGAGCCATAGTGGTGTAGTGGTTAGAATGAAGTACTGCAGGCCGACTCTGCCAGAGCCAAGTGTTTGATCCTGACAGGCTCAAGGTTGACTCAGCCTTCCATCCTTCCAAAGTCAGTCAAATGTGGACCCAGTTTGTTGGGGGCAATATACCAACTCTGTAAACTGCTTAGAGAGGGCTGTAAAGCAATATGAAGTGGTATATAAGTCCAATTGCTATTTCTATTGCCATTCCTGTAAAGGCAAAAGTTTCTGCCAATCCTTCTGATGTTATTCGCAGATTAGAGACAAAGGCATTAAAAGATCTTCTGTCTATGACTTACTTTATCTATTATCCACCTGTTATTTTTGTAAACAACTCAAGGCAGTGAACTTACTTAATATTCCTTCCTTCTCCCAAAGAACAACAGCCCTGTAAGAGTGAGTGATTGGCCCAAGGTCACCCAGCTGGCTTTCTCTAGTCTTTCTACAGCTTTCTTGCCCAAAGTATAATCCTAAATCCAGAATTTTACAAACATTAGGATCCCAGCAAATTGCATAATTCCTCCTGTTAACCTCTTTCAACTTTCAATTATGCAAAATAACTCTCATGATCTTCCATCAGCCAGGCCAGTCATCAAGAACAGTGGTCAACACCAGGGGTCGCCAACCTTTTGGGCCTCAGGGACCACCAAACTCATAATTTTAAATCTTGCGGACCAGAGACCCTGGGAAAATCCCAAAACAAGTCTGCAGGAAAATTCCCCACCCCATTTTCCTACCAATCGATCATTCTTTATTTGGGATCGTAGGATACTGTCTCCAGCTCCGTTCTCAGGGGGAGAGAGAAAGGGAAAGAGACTTTTGGCTTCATGCAAGGAAAGCAGCAGAAGCAGCAGAAGTCTTTCTTTCTCTCCCCCAAACTCTGCCAGAAATGAGTCTTTGTGAGACTTGTTGCACCAGCGCAGCCTCTTGGAGCAGGATGCCTTGCAGGGTCCCAAAGACTCATTTCCGGCAGAGTTTGGGGGAGAGAAAGAAAGACTTTTTCTGATTTCCTTGCGTGCAGCCAAAAGCAGACGAAAGAAGCGGAACGAAGCAGCCCGATGGCCAGGTGAGGCACGTGGGGCGAGTGGGACAAGCTCCCCCCCTCCGCCCTTCCCCCCCTCCCCTCACTAACTCATGTTGTCCACAATGCAAGCAATGCAAGCCTTGTGTTCCTGCACAGCCTGGATTAATTGCTTTGGGGGTGACATTTCTCTGCAGACCACCAAAACTTTCTCACGGACCACCAGTGGTCCCCGGCCCACTGGTTGGCGACCACTGGTCAACACTACTGGAGATTGAACATTGAGGAAAAGGTTGAATTAGGTATTTTCTGAAAAGGATGCAATTCCATATTGGACTGGGATCTCCAATTCTCTAACATGTGTCAGTGAAAAGAAAACTTGTATTGTTAAAATAAATGTAACAGTGGAACACTAGGGTTTATGAGATATCATGTAAGACAAGGGTTCTTGGAATAGCTTCTATTCCATCATTCTGTTTCAGATAGAAACAAAATGAAAACAAAAACATAAACAATGAATGTTTATGAAAAGATAATAAACACGGCCGAAAGGCAAAATCCTTTTTCCATTATTGTTCTCCAACAAATAATATATTATCTCTGAAACTGGAAGCTCCACTATCAGTCATTATAGATTTTCCATCCAAATAGAGTTTGATGGCTGTCTAAATACTTTTACGACCCACTTTTTATAAGAAAATCCATACTTCACAATTCTTTTCTCCAAAATGATTTATCCATAAAAAGTGTTGTCTTGCAGATGTATCCTTAGAAGAAAGGTGTGAACTTCAATTTTGTACACTGTATGAGCTCAGCTTTTAATTTGCCCCAACTTATTTCAGGCTACAAATCTAACAGATTGTCTTTTTGCATTTTAACTTAAACTGATTCTGTGTCTTTTCTGTTTTCCTGTACTTCCCCGACACCACTTCATTTCCCCAGGTCTCAAAAAGATTTTGAAAGTTGCTGGCCAGATTCCAGAGATGTCCGATTGTCTGCCTCTAACAGATAATACACAGCTCACAGCTTCAGTTCTTCTGAACAAGTTGTATGATGACTTGAGATGTGATCCGGAAAGAGAAAACTTCAGACTGATCTGCGAAGAGTACATTAAGTGAGTCCAACAGATTGTGGTCCTTGAAACTTTTACGGAAAACAAGAGAAAGCAGAATCCAGTAATCCAATGAAAGTATTGTTGGAAGTTAAAACCCACCCCTCTCCTAGGAAAATGAAATATTTTAGGATATAATAAAAAGGCAGAATATTTCCCCTAAAAAGAAAAGTAGAAACTCAGAGAGGCAGAAACTCAGCACCCCTTCCTTTGCTAATGGATCATTACTCTGGCCTAGGCCAGTCTATTTTACATAACAAAGTTCTACACCAGGTAGAGCTATAATAGGAATTGCCTAAAGCCTTTTCATTACATCATCATCCAGCAAGGCTCAACCAAGCCTGGGACTCAGGGCAGCCTACAGAGTTGCCCCTGCATAGCCCTATGGGAGTTTGACAACCAATCAGAATACAAGCTCAAATCAAATTGCAACAGAGGGTATAAAACTACGGGTCTCTCAGCATCTCAGCCCTTTCCTTCTTTTTCTTCACCCAACATCTTGAAGCATGTGATCATCCTTTTCACTTTGGAGCTCCAAGCCATGTGGTCTTGTCCACCATTAAACCATCTTTCCAAACAGCCTCCATGTTTCCAATGTCTTTTCCTACTTGGAACTGAACCCAGAAGGATATTTCTTCCAACAGTATCAAAAAGGAAAACATACAAACCCTTACTTTACTGTAGTTTGCAGTAAAGGAACAATGAATAGGTAGTGCTAGGAATAATTCTTAGAAAAGGATATGCTTGATATCAATGTGGTATCACATCTTCTACTCTGCCAAATCCAAGGACAAATATTATGCCTGCCATCAGCTAACCTTAACTATTATTCTCTTTCTTTTGTGTGCTTTTCCCTGCCTCCAGGAGTAAAATTGACCCCAAGGATATGGACAAGACTTTACATGCCATCCAGACAGTGTCTGGAGTTCTACAAGGACCTTTTGATTTGGGGAACAAACTGCTGAGCATGAACGGTGTCATGGAGATGATGGTAGCACTGTGTGGCTCAGAGAGAGAGATTGATCAGCTAATAGCTGTGGAAGCTCTCATCCATGCTTCGACCAAACTTAGCCGGGCCACATTCATCATCACCAATGGAATCACCCTGCTGAAGGAAATTTACAAAAAGACTCTGAATGAGAAGATCAAGATCAGAGCTTTAGTGGTTCGTTCTCTTAGATCTTTATCCTAATCAGTGGTGGGATTCACATTTTTTTTACTACCGGTTCTGTGGGCGTGGCTTGGTGGGCTTGGCAGGGGAAGGGTACTGTAAAATCTCCAGTCAGAGACGGTATTTGCCGGTTCTCCAAATTACTCAAAATTTCCACTACCGGTTCTCCAGAACTGGTCAGAACCTGCTGAATACCACCTCTGATCCTAATGTTTGATGATAATCTTCTGAAACAGGCAAACAACTCTGCTCATTTATTTATGGAAACTTCATAATGAAGTTATAATTAAGGTAAAATCTATGTTTCTAACTCGTGACCCTAATGGGCAAGTAGAGAGCAATTGTTGCAAATTCCAAAAAACTTTGCTCCATCACAGTTGCCATCCTTAAAATAAGGCCAGATTAATTTATCAACTTGCGTTAGACTAGACAGAACTGTAATCTCGAATCAGTTGCTTTGGATGATAGTAGCTTCCCACATTTCTGTTAGGGAGAAATATTTCTCAGACTTATTACCTCAGAGTTATAGCATTTGCATTGCAAAAGGCAGAATTGAGACTGTACAGTCCCCGGTGTTCTCTGAGCTTGGTTGTTTGCCTGCAGACACTTCTTGGTTGTTTGCTTGCAGAAGAATGATGTTAAATAAAAGAAACATTTTGGGTCTCACCCAACAGTATCTCCTTAGTTTTTCTTCTTTCAGAGTTTTAGAATTGCTCTGGCTCTTTTAGCACGCTGATCCTTTTAATCTTCTAGATAAGCAGGAACTATAATAGAATTCACCCAGAGTTGGTGCAGAAGCAGAATAAATCTATTTTGGGACTTAAAAGATAATAAGCTTATCTCAGCTAAAGACTTACATCCAAGCCTAAATCTTTCGGCCCAAAAAGCTCTAAACGTGTTGGTACCCTTCTATCATTCAAAACACAAAGATGCTCTTCAGTTGAGCTGATTACAGTGGACATATCTCTGAAGTTGTTTTTTTTTTTAATCAGCCAGAAAGTCAATTGCCACTGCCTTATGCCAGGATATTTTTTCCAACTTCCCAGACTAGCCCACAACCCTGTGACTAAAATAACTTTCTCACTGGAGTCTGATTAATGGATATTCCATCTTTCTTTTCAATTTTTTCTTTTGCCAGGGACTTTGTAAGCTGGGTTCTGCTGGAGGAACCGACTATGGCCTGAGACAGTTTGCAGAAGGATCCACTGAAAAGCTAGCAAAACAATGCCGCAAGTGAGTAGGAGGTCTATTTTCAGAGCTGGGGTCATGGGGAGATAGATGAATAGATGACTCCCCTGCCTCTCTTTCTTCCCTTCAGCCACAGCCTCCTGCCTTATAAGGTCTGGTAGAGAAACACCTCATTTATCTTGCAGCAAGTATCAGCTTGCTATTTAAAAAGAGAGGAAATACTGCAGCCATAGAGCTTAGGATGACTAATCATGGTGACAATTTTTACTCCTTATCTACAAGCAGCATGATTTAATGCCTAGCTCTTATGGACATCAGTGTCCATACTGGTGTCAGTCCATCCTTCTGTCCATCCTTGTGAGCTTCCAGAATGCACCTGACTGGTTACAGAACAGACCCAATCAAAATCAAAGAAGCAAAAACTACAGCAGTCCTTGACTTACAACCATTTGTTTAGTGACCAAGTTACCACAGCACTGAAAAAAGAGACTTATGGCCATTTTTCACACGACCGTAGAAGCCCCCAAAAAAATCAGATTCTTGGCAACTGGCATGTGTTTATGATGGTTGCACTGATTCATTTAACATCTGTAGCAAGAAAGGTTGTAAAATGGGGCAAAACTCATTTAACAACTATATTGTTTAGCATAGGATAGTTTGGGCTTAATTGTGGTCATAAGTTGAGGCTCCCTGTATACAGATTTCAATAAAATACTGTATCTTTAGTGCTGTTGTAGGGTAAATACAGACTCTTGGAAATTGTAAGAGGAGTTTTCCACTTATTTACAATACCCCTTGTGGTAGAGTGCCTTTGAATGATTAAAACACCTTTTCTGCAGTTTGTACTTTTTCTGGCCTATGAGATATGCTGCCAAAAGACTTCTTTATCTTTTTCTTTTCTTTCTCTTTTTCTATTCTCTCCTCTCCTCTCCTGTCTTCTCTTCTCTTTTCCAATATTGTACCAAACTCTGGGCAGTTCACAACTAAGAGATAAAACCATATCTCATGTACCATAAAAATATTAAAACCAAAAACATTGAAACATCACTAGAACTTAGCTCACCCTATCCCAGCAAAGTCAGATTTTGAGTGCTTTTTGGAACATTAAAAGGATAGGGATGTGCCAGACCTGAAAGGGAAGGATGTTCCATGGGGCAGGAGCTACCATGGAGAAAACATGCTTCCCAAGTCCCATAAGATGGCAACATTTAAGAAAAGGGACCAATTATCTAATCCAACAGGACAGGCAAATGTCCTTAGGGAGAAGCAATCTCTTGATTGTTTATCCTCCTCTCCCTTTCCATTCTTTTTCCAGACACTTCATATAATGTTAAATTATATAAGCATTATGCTGATACACAGGATTCTTCTTAAGGTTTTATAGTGAAGGGAAAGACAGACTGGAAGGAAATCCTAATTCTTGTGCAAGCAGTTTCTTTCTCACCAAAACATCTGTACTGCAAGAGGCATTATAACTGTCTTGTGCATTCAGATGGCTGTGCAATCCCACCATTGACACCCGTACACGAAAGTGGGCGGTGGAAGGCCTTGCTTACTTGACTTTGGATGCCGACGTGAAGGATGATTTTGTACAAGACGAGCCGGCCATGCAAGCCATGTTCGAATTAGCCAAGGTAGGAAATCTACAGCCTGGTTTGCTCTAAATCCCTGTTCCCTAGGCCACAGGGGAGACTATTCTCACATGTCAGGCAACCACCTAGAGAGAGCACTCACATTTGAAATGCCTGGTGGTATATAGTAACCTGAAATTTCTTCATTTGGTTGCATGCAGACAAGCGACAAGACTATCTTGTACTCCGTGGCCAGCGTCTTGGTGAACTGCACCAATAGCTATGATGTCAAAGAACTTGTCCCTGAACTTGTGCAGCTGGCCAAGTTTTCTAAGCAACATGTACCTGAGGAACATCCCAAGGTAGGTGTCCTGACTTAGGCTTCCTTAGAAAGCATAAAACACAATCTTAGTTCTGGCAAAACCTCTCTTTTATTTCCATGGCTGTGAATTACATTCATTCACAGCTTGCAAGGCTTCACAGCCTTTCAGGGGAGTGTTTACAAACACCCACTTCATCACACTTGGAATGCTGCCAGAGAACTAATTGCCAAATGCAGGGCAGGGCCAAACTTGACACAGAGTCAAACAGAACTTTTCAAAGCTTGAATCTACCAGATGAACTAATTGCTTCCTGCAAAAGCTCACATCCCATTCACTCCTCTTTTATGTCCTATGGGAGGGACCAATCATCCGAGATATGGCCTTACTCCTGAGTCAACCCTGCTTTCTCAATTGTTCTTGTCTTCTGGTAGCCCTGCACATGCATAGGCTGGGAACCGGTTCCAGAAACTCCCCCGCCTTACTACTGTCTGAATCTGAAGGCAGCTGATGACTGCTAGCCTGACCTGGCCCCATCTCTGCCTCCAATGCAGAGTCCTCGTTCAAGCCCTCCCCAGCCTCCAAGACTGGCCCAGGTTCCTCCCCAACCTCCTCACTACTGTCCAACTCTGCTGCCGGCTCTGTCAGCTGCCAGCAGGCCAAACAGTAGGCATCATCACTCTTCTAAGGATCACCAATCTGTTTTGATGCTTAAGATGACTCCATCATCATCAACAGGCAAATCTCATTTCTCTTTTCTCCCCATAGGACAAAAAAGACTTCATTACAAAGCGAGTGAAGCGTCTCATCAAAGCTGGAGTCACCTCTGCCTTGGTTTGCATGGTGAAGGCAGACACTGCTATTTTGACAGATCAGACCAAAGAACTTTTAGCCAGGTAATTCTATCTAAAGGTCTGCCACAAAGAGGGTGGAGGTCAATCTGTTCTCCAAAGCATCTTAAGGCAGAACAAGAAGCAATGGATGGAAATTAATCAAAGAGAGAAGCAACTTAGAACTAAGGAAAAAATTCCTAACAGTTAGAACGATTAATCAGTGGAATGACTTGCCCCCAGAAGTTGTGGGTGCTCCAACACTGGAAGTTTTTAATCACAGATTGGACAACCATTTGTCTGAAATGGTATAGGGTTTTCTGCTTGAGCAGCGGGTTGGACTAGAAGACCTCAAAGTTCTCTTCCAACTCTGTTATTCTGTTATTCTCTCACTCTTTGTGATCCTTCTTGATTGAATTGTAAGCCAGATTGCTGTGTCCCCTTGTTTATTACAGCATTCCATTAAAGAAACAGTAATACACTGAAATATAAACCAGGAATATGAGCAAGAATTGTAATGAAAAATGGTTCTCTCATCTCTGTTCCTTTGCAGAGTTTTTCTTGCTTTGTCTGAGGACGCCAACGATCGTGGTATCATTGTTGCTCAAGGGGGTGGAAAGGTAACTCATTCCTACAGTTTCTTTATTTGCAATAGATGGGCTAGGTTTACATGATGTGCATATAACCAGGTCAAAAATCTAGTGGCTATCACATTATTGCTTGCCATTGTGGCCTAGTTGACACAAAGTACAAAGACAAGTTGGCCAAGTTTATTTATTTATTTATTTTGTCAATAGCTTACAAGATAATAAGTATAAGGATAAACATAGTTGTGGATACATGAAATGAATACATATAAGAAAAATAAAAGAAACAGTAGGACAGGGTTGGTGCACTTATGCACGCCCCCTACAGACCTCTTAGGAAAGGGGTGAGGTCAATAGTAGACAGTCTAAGGTTAAAGTTTTTGGGGTTTGGGGAAGAAACCACAGAGTCAGGAAGAGTATTCCAGACATTGACCACTCTGTTGCTGAAGTTGTATTTCCTGCAATCAAGTTTGGTGCAGTTAACCTTGAGTTTGTATCTATTGTGTGCTCTTGTATTGTTATGGTTGAAGCTGAAGTATTCATTGACTGGAAGGACATTGCAATGTATGATTTTATATACTATACTTAGATCGGACTGAAGGCAGTAGTTCTAGGTTTTCTAGATCTAGAATTTCAAGTCTGGTGGTATAAGGTATTCTGCAACGAGTAGAGGAGTGTAGAACTCTTCTTGTGAAATATTTCTGGACTTTCTCAACTGTGTTAATATCAGATACGTGATATGGGTTCCAGACTGATGAGTTGTATTCGAGTATTGGTCTAGCAAATGTTTTGTATGCCCTAGTTAGTAGTGTGATATTACCAGAGAAAAAGCTACATAGGATTAGGTTAACAACTCTTAATGCCCTTTTGGCTATGTAGTTACAGTGGGCTCTAGCACTTAGATCATTAGAGATGAGTATTCCAAGGTCCTTGACGGAGTTTGGATCATCAACAAGGTCTTGACTATTCAACTTGTATTTTATTTTCTGATTTTTTTTGCCAATATGTAAGACAGAGCATTTATTAGTTGAGATTTGAAGTTGCCATTTGTTTGACCATTCTGATACATAGTTGAGGTCTTTTTGAAGGGTAGCAGTATTGTCTGTGGTGTTGAATAGCTTTACATCATCAGCGAAGAGAACGCAGTTGCTCTTAATATGACCACAGAGGTCATATGCACAGCTCATCACTAGGACATTTTTTCTGATGCCCAGCCAAAATCTCTTTTTTTGTAATTTAAATCACTGTTTTTTTTAAATCCTACTTATTGAACAGCGTCCCAGCTCCATCTGAGCCTGAGGCTGAGTGGTTTTAGACTGTAATTTAGTCTGACCATTTGTCTTGTAGTGGTCCAATTTTGGGATCTGTATTTGGGATCATTTGATGTCCTTTTTTAATTTGAATGTAGTTAGTGGCCTAGTCTATACTATACCCACTTGTACATTATTATCAATATACACAACCCTAATTGGGAGTGGCAACTCCACCTCGAAGGGAAGCACTCATTAAGGAAAACATTAAGTGACTGCCCCACTTAGCAATGGCAGTTCCAGCAATTTCATAATTATTAAGTGCATCACATACAGCTATTAAATAAGATATCATGTGACCATGACTTGCTACTATTGATTCTCAGCTTTCTCATTGGCTTTCCTTGTAAGCCGGCAAGGAATGTCGCAATCCCATGATGATAGATGCTCTGACTGACTTGCACAACAGTTGCTAATCACTCAAATCATGCTCATGTGAGTGTGGAGACACTCCAACAGTTATAAGTGCAGGACTGGTCATAAGTCATTTTTTTTCAAACCACTCACTAAATGAATGGTCTTTAATGAAGACTACCTGTACTGTCAAGGATTGAGTCAAATCCCTAAAAGTAACTTGTAAATTATAAATTTTAGTAAATTATATAGATAAAATTTGATTGTCATTGGTGTATTAATTATAAAAGCTTTAAAAATATAATAGTTATTCCTCCCTCCTTTCCTTTCCTTTCCCTTTCCCTTTCCTTTCCTTCCTTCCACCCTTATTTCCTCCATTCCTACAATAATTAGGATTTATGCAAACTATTTTCCTTCATTTCTATGATGCTAACACAGAAGAAAAATCCCGCCCTTTTCCCTGGGCATATGTTTGCTTTTATATTATGTCTTTTTGTAAGAGCTGATATTGTAGACTGGATATAAATTATATCAGTACATTTCTCTTCATCTTTAGGCCCTTATACCACTGGCCTTGGAAGGCACAGATGTTGGCAAAATAAAAGCCTCCCATGCCCTGGCCAAGATTGCTGCCATTTCCAACCCTGACATAGCATTTCCTGGGGAGAGAGTGAGTAAATTTATGTGTCCTGAAACATCTTTATAAAATGGTAAAGCAATTGTGGGAACAAGCTGCATTTCAATAATTGGAGATGTATATAAATATATGAAGCTGCCTCACGTTGTTCCACTACTGAACATCTTTTCCTGTTAAGAAGTTGTTTGTGATATCCAAACAAAATCTACTTTCTTGTAATTTGAATCCATTGTTTCTTATCCCGTCTTCTAAACATCTCTGAATAATTCTCCATCTCCTATATGACAGCCTTTTTAGTATTTTAAGATAACTATCATGTCCTCTACAGTCTCAGGGTAAACATATTCAACACTTCTAACCATTCCTCATCAGTTTTTTCCTTCAAGTGTCAACTCTTCAAGCTAGTCAGGAAAGCAAAGTTGTGAACACTAATGCTATTTTTATTATAAAGCCACAGAATCTTGCAGGTCTGAAAGTGTTTTTCCCCTTTTTCTCATTATCTTTGAAAGAACTTAGGAAGGTCTTGTCTAAGGTTACAATTTTAGCTAAAACTCCTGTTTCCTTTTTCCAAAAGTTGGTTGTAACTCTTCCTTCTGTTCCTCAAGTCAAGGTTATTCCTTTTCCCATTATGCCAGTCCCCTTACCATTTAGATTCTACACTATTGTTTTCATCTTAGGTGTATGAAGTTGTGCGGCCATTGGTCAGTTTGTTGAATACTGAGCGCGATGGGCTACAAAATTATGAGGCATTGCTAGGACTCACCAACTTTTCTGGAAGAAGTGACAAACTCAGGTGAGACAACTAACTGTGTTTAGATTATTTTTAACTGGCTGATCCTATTCAGAAAAACCTTACCATGTCTATCCATATCTTCATATTTTTTCTTATTAACCAAACTTTTTGTGATCTTTTTTCCTCCTCTATATTTTATCATACCATTTCTACTTCCATTTATGTATTTATTTGTTCTGTAGGGCTGCTCATCTGGGTAGCTCACAACAGTTAAAAACAATCTATCTATATAAAAGCAAAATATTACTCATGCATCATCACAAAATCTCCAGAACCGTAAAGCCTACAAATTTAAAATTTGGCACATATGTTCCTCTTGGCTTCTAGGTGCTCCCTAAGAAAGGATTTTTCAAAATGACCATCACAGCATTAGTATTTCATATATTATTGTTAACACACTCTGATGCTAAAAAAATCTGTTCCAAATGCAAAACACAAGCAGAGGAGTTTCAGTTTCAGCTTTAGTTTCACAGCACCAAGCAGCTTTAGCACAGAACAGTTGAGCTAAGCCACACCCAGGCTCCTTGCTGTCTCCTTCTTGCTCACACAGCAAATACTGCTTCAGTTTCCAAACAGCCCTCAACTCTCTTACACACTGACAGCACACTAGCCAGATGAATATTGATGGATGCTGGTAGGCAGAGGCAGAATTTTTTTTCTCCTTATTTTCCTCCTCAAAAACTAAGCCCAACGACATAGTTTTGTAGCGAAGCACAGGTATCGAGCTAGTAATCCAATAAGAAAACAGGTTAAAAACCAATATATCAAAAAATGGTCAGTAACCACTTGGATAAAAATAAACATGATCAGTAGCAAAATTCATTGCATCAAACTCAACACAGCCACTGTAAAAGCTCTTCACCGTTGATGGAACCCCTCCCAAAGTGTGGTGGGAGAGCCATGTCTTCTGGGCCTTACTAAAGGCCAGGAATGTGGGGGCTAATCTAAGATCTGATGGCATGATGTTTTACTTAGATCAGTGTTTCTCAGCCTTGGCAACCTTAAACATGAAGACTTCAATACCCTGAATATCCCAGCAATGGGTCGGGAAATTTTAGGAGTTGAAACCCACACATCTAAACAGAAATACTGATTTAGATTATAAAACTCCACAGAAGCTTTATTGTTAACTCTTATACGGTGTATATCACTGTATTTTTAGTCACTTAATAACTAATGATTTCATCAGGAATAGCAGAAACATGATTATGAATTATTTATTTATTTATTTTATTAGACTTGTATGCCGCCCTCTCTCCCTAAGGACTCAGGGCAGCGAACAGTAAAAGAAACCCAGTACAAATTACAATAAAAATACATTAAACAAATACAAGCCTAATCAGTATTATACAAAATTTAAAATTAATTAAAACAAATGCTAAAACCAACCCGCACCCCCTGAGGTCAGTCCAGACCGGCCTGTTGAAACAGCCAGGTCTTCAGGTCCCGGCAGAAGAAGTAGAGATCGGGGGCCAAGTGGAGGTCCATGGGGAGTTGGTTCCATAGGGTGGGTGCTACCACAGAGAAGGCCCTACCCCTGGGCACCACCAGTCGACAATGCCTAACCAACGGTACCCCAAGGAGGCCCTGCCTGTGGGAGTGTACCGGGCGATTGGAATGTGATGCTAAATTAGAGCTCCTAAAGTTTCCCAATTCCATTATAGCAGCAGAAAAATTAATTCAGTATTCAGATTCTGGACAATTAAGATTGTCCATGATTTCTGACTTAAATATTTCCTTGAAATACATAAGAAATATCTAACATAATCAGAGAAAACTGGAATGAATGGATGAAGGGCACATCTGGATGTCAATGCCCTGTATAAATCCTTCCTCTATTCCAAGGAAGGAGATGAAATAAAGTATGGGTTTTTGAAGTCATGCAATTCACATGTACAAGAAGCCCTGAACCAGGATTCTAACAGATGGACTTATAAAAAAAATCCCTTTGTATCAACATAGCAACAGCTACAGCATCTGAGGAGTTAATACAGTACTGGTGATGCCAAAAGATCTTTTCATTGCAGTAAACTATGATTAAAAGTGTTATGTATGCAGGTTTAAAGTCGTTGGTTTAGTTTGAACTGTTCTTGTAAAATGTAAGAAATGATTGGGTTAAAAAGTGCGGGAAAACCCTGCACTCTGATTGGCTGGCAACTGCGGCTGCTGGCTATAAGTAGCAGCCGCAGCCCAGCCAAAGTGGGTTCGTTCTGAGCTGTAGTCACTAATAAACAAAGAGCTTGAAGCACTCCGCGTCTGTCTCTTCATGCAAACTTAACAAAAAGGGAGACTTGTCTTTGAGCCAAGTTTTGCAAAGTGGAGATTGGCCTATTCTCAGAGTCCCTGACAGTTTCAAAGTTTTCATTTTCAGCACCCTGTTACAGTAATTAAAATCCACATGCTTCTTTCAGACAAAAGATCATCAAAGAAAAAGCTCTACCAGACATTGAAAACTACATGTTTGAAAATCATGAGCAGCTCCGACAAGCAGCCACAGAATGTATGTGCAACCTTGTAGTTAATAAAGAGGTAAGCATTTCCATTTCCTGAAAATTCTGGTGAAGGGATCTCCAGTCTACAGCTTATTCATCTAGGAATGTTCAGCATTCCTGTATTTTATGGAGCATCCCTTTAATTGATTCCGCCCCCCTCCAGGTTCAAGATAGATTCATTGCTGAAGGAAATGACAGACTAAAGTTGATTGTCCTGTTATGTGGCGAGGATGATGACAAAGTCCAGAATGCAGCTGCAGGAGCCCTTGCAATGCTCACTGCAGCCCATAAGACACTCTGTCATAAGTTAACTCAAGTGGTAAGTCTCTTCTTGCTTTTCAACCTCAGTGTGTAGGTAAAGATGGGAGGTTAATGTTGGTTTCAAATTTCTGATTTGCTTTATGTAATTCTGTGGTTCCTGCTAGTTATCTTTTCATGTAGTAAGGTTTCAAGAACATGTGAACACAATGGACTACCTGTGCTCCTTGAAGGAGGGGAGGCATCATTCTGCTGTTCTCCTTTTCCCCCACTCTTATCTGTTACCTCACAAGATCTGCAAATTGTCCCCTGCTTAAAATGCGATTACTCTACTGGAATGGCCCAAGGCAATTCAGGAATCAAGATTTTAGGAATATTACAATTGTAATATTTTGTCCTTTATTTTATTTGATTTTGTCCCATCTGTATTACTTTATAAGTAACTCAAGGCAGTAAACATATATTATACTTTTTCCTCATGTTTTCCCCATGACAACAAGTGACTGGGGCTGAGAGAGAGCAACTGGCTCAAAGTCACCCAAAAAGTTTTCATGCCTAAAGTGGAACTAGAATTCACAAACTTCTGGTTTCACTACACCAAACTGGCTCTTACTATCTTTTATGGATTCCTCTTCTATTTGGTGATAATGAATCTATCCTTCATTAGTTCCTGTTTCCTCACAAAAAGATGGTAGGATTTCATTTTTTTTATTTTTGATGATAAAACTGCATTACAGGACAATTAAAAAAGAGAAAGTAAATTAGCAAGTAAAGCTTTTTTTTTCTCCCACAAATGGGGAATAAGGACATAGTAATTAATCAATAACTCACCATGAAGTTACCCTGAACTGAATACATTTAGAACCAGACACTATCAATTTCAATTAGAACCTTTTAATTAAAATTGCATACATTGTTCTTTTTTTCAGCAAATACTCTGAATGGATTATGACTATAGAAAATTCTATTGGTGGCTGTTGCAATACTAATTTACTTAGTTTTCTGAAAAACAATGTTTGCCACACTCACCTTTTTAATACAAATATCCTAAATTATGATCCTTTTCAAGCTTTTCTAATAGGGCCCCGTGAACAAAACTGCATGGTATACATGGGAGTCATTCTGATTTCTTCAGACTAATAACTCTGATTTGTTTAGACAACCCAATGGCTGGAGATTTTGCAGAGGCTCTGCCTTCACGAAAAGCAGGAGGTCCAGCACCGTGGGGTGGTGATTGTTTACAATTTAATCCACGCAGACCAAGAGCTGGCAAAGAAATTGGTGGAGAGCGAGATGTTGGAAATCCTGACCGTCATTGGTAAAGAAGTAGATGACGCTAAAAGACAACACATTATCAATGTGGCTCGAGAATGCCTTGTGAAGTTCATGGACTATGGGTTGATCAAACCCTTGACTCAGCCATAAAGAAGCAAGGAAAAATAAAATGACACAAATCAGAAATAAAGGAGAAATTGGAATGAATGTGTATGGGAAAATGATCAGAAAATTAAAGCCTCGTCTTCAAAGTTGTCACTTATTATGCTTCTGCCGTCAGAAATAATCACCAAAATAATTGCTAATTAATTGCTTGGAGGGTCCCTAAATTTTGTCCTGGCTAAGAAAATTATTCTTTGAAGTGCCTGCCTAGCCAAATTTTTTGAGAACAGGGAACCCCTAAAATCAGAATACCTGGTATGTCAGTCAGGTGTGCAATGTGCTTGGTAACATCTCAGTTGATGGATAGCACTCCTGGTCTGTCTGAATCTACAGTGAAAATTAAATATCAATCTCAAGTTACTATCTTTATTTCCAACAATAAATGAACCTCTCGCAGTTTCTAGGAGCCTTTCTTAAAAAATAAAAACGATAGAGGGTGGCGGCCCTCAGTAGTTTGTTTGAGAAAAACCAGAAAAGAAAAAAAATGAAGAAAAAAAATCCTGGAGATTGGCAGTGGGAAACAGTGCCCAAGCAGAAAAATTCAAGAAACTGGTAGACTAACAGACTTTTCCAAGACACAGGGGGGGAAATCACACACAAACTCTTGGGATCAGGATTGTATTAATGTGGTTATTTTTATTTCATGTCTGCTTAAAGCCTCACCAGTTCCTTTTACAACCAGTTTTCCAATAAGGCGCTCTCTCCATTTTAATTAAGCTTACCTTTTTGTTCCTTTGATGACACTTGCTCTCTCAATCCAATCTTTTGTTGTTGTTTTTTTTGCTAAACCCAACCCTCTTTCTGTATTTCTCTTTTCTGTGTTTTCTTCTGTTGGAAGTTAAAACCCACCCCACTCCTAGGAAAATAAAATATTTTAGGATACATTAAAAAGGCAGAATATTTCCCTTAAAAGAGAAGTAGAAACTCTACAGAGGCAGAAACTTAGTCCCCCCCCACCTTTGTTAATGCCTGGCCCAATCTATTTTACATAACAAAGTTCTACTCCAGGTAGAGCCATAATAGGAATTGCCCAAAGCCCTTTCATTACATCATCATCCAGCAAGGCTCAACCAAGCCTGGGACTCAGGACAGCCTACAGAGTTGCCCCTGCATGCCCCCATGGAAGTCTGACAACCAATCAGAATACGAGCTCAAATTCAAATCCCAACAGAGGGCATAAAACCCAGGGACTCTCCACACTTCTTCCCTTTTCACCCAGGATCTCCAAGCCATGTGATCCTGTCCACCAATAAACCATCTTTCCAAGCAGTCACCATGTTTCCAGTGTCTTTCTTCCCCACTTGGAACTGATCCCAGAAGGATATTTCTTCCAACACTGCCATGAAATAAATACTATTTTTAAACAGACATTTTGATGCCAGTTGTATTTGAAGTTTGCAGTTGGCTAATGTGGATCAGATGACCTAATTTTTTACACTTGGCTTCCAGTTATAGGTAGTCCTCAATTTACAACCACAATTGAGCCCAAGGTTTCTTTTGCTAAGCAAGGTAATTGTTAAATGAGTTTTGCCCCATTTTAGGTCGTTTCTTGCCACAAGTGTTAAGTGAATCACTGCAGTTGTTAAGTTAGTTAAGTGAATCTGGCTTCCCCATTGACTTTGCTTGTCAGAAGGTTGCAGAAGGGGACCGTGTGACCCCAGGACACTGCAGCTGTCATAAATACGAATTAGTTGCCAAGAGTCTGAATTTTGATCACGTGACCATGGGGATGTCGCAAGTGTAAAAAATGGTCAGAAGTCACATTTCAGTGCCGTTGTAACTTTCAATAGTCACTAAATGAATTGTTTTAAGTCAAGGAAGTACTAGGTTTTTCTTTTTCAGTTAATATTTATTTATTTATTTATTTGATTTGTCAATCACTTATAAGATAAGAAGTATAAGGGTAAACATAGTTATGAATACATGAAATGAATACATATAAGAAAAATAAAGAAAAATAAGAAAAAAAAAGAAACAATAGAAGAAACAATAGGGCAGGAACGGTAGGCATGTTGGTGCGCTTATGCACACCCCCTACAGACCTCTTAGGAAAGGGGTGAGGTCTAAGTAGAAAGTCTAAGGTTATTTATTGAAGAAAATTTATGTCACCCCACACAGTGACCTCTGATGGCTTACAAAGATAAAAACCCAATATAAAAACAGTAAAAAAAAATAACCCCCTCATTGCCCTGGCGATAACATTCAATCAAACATAAAGGGGATGACATTTTCCTCTTTTTGTTCTTTCACCTAAATTACTGGTTAAGGAGAAAAAATTGTGATATTAGACCTCTGCCACATGGATTATGGATTCCACTGGTAGGAGACCAAGTAAGGGTAATCCCCTCTCGTCTCACCCACTCCTATTTTTAGAGATTGTGGTTCTTTACCGTTTTAGTCCCAGCCTAGTCATTTTTCATTTATAAAGCAAATCAAAGTGTCCTTCCCATTCATAAAACACCTGCAGTATCTTAAAAGACTAATAGATTTACCATGAAAAAAGTTTGGTAAAACAATCACTTTATTAGATATAGCTTAAATCTTTCCTCGGCTGCACAGGTCTGCAAAACACTTTATTTACCCCATTTTGGATTTTTTGAGTGTTTGCCTACATGATTGTTTTCTTTAAAAGTATTTTAAATATTTTATTAAACTTAAAACATCACAGTTGACTGATTTTAAAATCTTAGTAGCATGTGGCATTATAGATCAGCTAAAATATTATTACAACACATGTAGGTTAAATCTATCGAAACCTAGGCTCGTTTTGCCCAATAGTCTCTAAACAATTTCACGTCCAAAGTTTGACTGGCAGATAAATTGAAGAAAATAGAATATAGAATGCAGCTATAGAATGTATTCAAAAATATTTTGGATTACAGAATTTACTAGCACGCAAAAAAAAAAAGACACCAGCTGAAACAGAACACAGCATCCCACAGCTGAAGCCTTGCGCTAAGGGGCTGGTGGGAAGGAAACTCTCGTGGGAAAATTTGATATTTCCCTCGGCGCAATGATTGCTTGGGAGTTGAAGTTTAAAAGGATCCTGTGAGCGACCGGAAACAGGAAATGAGATCCAGACTGCTCTAGGGCTGCCGAGTTGGGACCGGCAGCTTCGTCCGGAAGTCCTTCCCTCCCTTGACGCGGGACTTTAAAATGTCGAAGCAACGCGGGCCCTGCTGAATACGTGGTAGGCATATGAATTTGGCATATATATAAATTCAATTCCCAGCCAGAAATCTGGGAATTGAAGTCCACACATCTTAAAGCTGTCAAGGGTGATAAATGCTGGTTTAACGCAGGGGGTCTCCAGCTGGCTGGAGAATTCTGGGAGTTGAAGTCCACAAGTCTTAAAGTGGCCAAGTTTGGGGACCTCTGGTTTAGCGGATTGTAGGAACACGACATAAGAGACATGTGACAAGCAGAGCGGAAGGCCGGTCCCAGAGGCTGAGCGGGACCGGGAATTGTTCACCATTAAGGAACAGAAAAAGTTGGATGAAAAGTGGCCACCTAGGAGACTAGTGGTGCCTTCTCTGGCTTTTTATGTCCACATTCTAAAATCCATCTTCCTAGAAATATTGTTTTGTGATATTGAATTGCAAAATTAATGTGAGTGGCTACAGTATTAGACTACTGTATATGGTCTGACAAAGAGGTTCCTGCAAGGTGTGCCAAAGGCAATGATGAGTGAAGTCTAGTCTGAACTGGTATTGTCAGAACTTTGGTTTTGACTCTGACCAGGGCATGATCACATAATCTTCTCTCTGAGCTGGTTTTGGCAGTCTGGGTCCCCTGGGAATTTTCAGTTTGCATTTGTCTCTGGATCTGTGGGAGAGTAGAGTAGGAGTAGGAATAGAGTAGAACAGAATAGAATAGAACAGAATGTAGAATATAGAATAGAACATAGCGTAGAATAGAATAGCAGAAGTTGGAAGGGACCTTGGAGTTCTTCTAGTCCAACCTCCCTGCCTAGGCAGGAAACCCTACACCACTTCAGACAAATGGTTATCCAACATCTTCTTAAAAGCTTCCAGTGTTGGAACATTCACAACTTCTGGAGGCAAGTTGTTCCACTGATTAATTGTTCTGTCAGGAAATTTCTCCTTGGTTCTAAGTTATTGCTGGACATGTTTGGGACAGAAATAGATTTCATGGGATGGAGGGGTTGAATCTATCACATTTAAAGTGTTTTAAGTAGACCGTTGCACGTGTAGAGATTCTTTTTCTTCAGTGATTGGTGGATGAAAACTTGAGTTATTCTTCCCATTTTCTCTGGGAAGCAGAAATAGAAATATTGCTACAGTTTGGAGAGCACCAGTTCCTTCCAGTTACAAGGGTTGACAAGTGATGTGTCAAGAAAAATCCTAGAGGGAAAAATCAGATGGAGTTAAAAATGCAGAAGACGCTGGCTCTTTCTCACAGCAAAGCCATTTTCTCACCAGAGAAAGATATGTACTTCTTTTCATTGTAGAAAAGGGACCACCAGGGTAAATACAAAGTTTAGAATGGACCTACTTGAGTTCTATAGGAAAAAATGATATGTTTTTCACAGGGAATGGCAAATAAACAGTTGAATCTTTTAAAATCCTAAGACACTGTTAATTAAAACTTTGTAGTATACGACCTGGTTATTTGCAGCACAAACTGTTTCTGATTTCTTCTGTTGTCCAATAAGATTGAATAGGGTGGATGTTCTCTTAGTCCCATCACTCAAGCAGATGATAGGATCCAGATGACCTTCTTTGTCACCAGACCTGCCCAATGGATGAGAGATTTTGATCACCCTATTTATGTGGATTGCCCTATTTAGAAGTCTTTTAAGACCTGTTTTTTCTCCTAGATACTGGGCTAATTAGTTTGTGCCCAACTTGATTATTCTTGGGATTTGGTGGTGTAAAATTGCCCTGGATACAACATTTTATTATTTTTAATAATATTTGTGTGTATGTTCATCACCCCAAGTCACATGGCAGTTGAGTGGTTATATGAATTGATTTAATAAATACATCTTTTACAAAGTAAAAAAATGGAAAATAATGCTACTTTAAAACAAGATCTCTGTAAAACTGGATATGTGGATGACAAATTGTTTGAGATTTTGTTCCAACGTAAGTACAATTAATGCTTGAGGATGTTGGAAAGGAAGACCATCTAGGTCCATTCCAACTCTGATTCTATGATGTGATTATTTGGGCAATTTCCATTATGTTATAAGCTTTTGATGATGCTAGTTTGAAAAATCTAACAATAAAAGCTGCATAATAGGAGGTGGTGGACTCCCTTTCAGTGGATATGATGGAGGGGAGGGGATGCTTTGATTCAGATTCTTGCACAGGTGATTGGACTGAAGGTCCAAATGGTCCCTTCCAACATTGATTCTATGAAGACAGTAACAACTGGATTTTGTTTTGTACAGGTGATGGCTTACTGTTGACAAGACCAGAGGCAGTAACAAAAATTTTATGCTTATACGAGGTATTTCTGAAAAGAATTCTTCCTAACAACATTCTACTTTAAAAAAGACTCATGTAGCAGAGGACACAGAGTTGCAAGATTTGCATACAAAGGACAACAGTTTTGTAAACACTAAGTCTGTACATCTACCTAATATGCAAGTAGTCCAGCTTCAAATCCCAGAAGGGTATGGCTAGCTGATGAGAGCTAAGTAGCTTGAAATAGATCTATACTAGTCCCCTTTATTTGTCAGTAAACATAAATTCAACACTAAGTCTGTGTTACTGATCCAAATAAAGAAAATGACTAGCATAACAGATCAGTAGTCTGTGTTGCCATGTACAGAAGAGGCCTTCCATGGTGGACTTTGCGTATAGATGACTATCTTTTGGGAAGGGTAGAAAAATTTGGCTTGAAACAAAAGGCCCATGAGATAGAAAGGGGAAGGAAAGCAAAAATCAAGTTTGAGCTGTGGGATCTTGCTGAAATCCAGAGATCTTGTAAGGCTTGGTGTTGGAGACGAATCTACATTCAGAGAGCTTTTATTAATAAGTTATCTGATGGGCTTACTACAAAATTGACTATGGAGGATGGATGAAAGTGACATATCTATAGACTGCCAGATGTATTTCAGTGCTGCTTATAGACAAATAGTTGTTCCTTCCTCAAAGAAGAGGGAGACAGTTTAGGTTGATGGAAAACAGATGGAATGGATTCACACATGTTGAGCTATTCTGAGCAATCTTAATTTGTAAGCAATGTTTTATGCATTGGATATCTCTAGGGATCCTGATATAGCCTATTTTGTAAACACAACCATTAAGTGATCTGTCACCCTACCAAGCTCACTCATGTTAAAACCATTAAGGAAGCAAAAAATATCCCAAAACCAAAAAATCCATAATGAATCCCCTGCATTTTATTTAGAAGCTTCAAGTAGCATGGGAGAAAAAATACCAGTTTTCTATCCCCTATTACACCTTTTTACGTAACGCATCAAAAGGACCCCAGATTTAACAGTTCAAACATCTTGTTGAGTCCCCAAAATGGTTGGGTTTGTATTTGTAACCTTGTTTGCCAAAGCCAACTTTCATTTTATCAAACAGAAGCTTATAATCTTGCACTTGTTTCAGAAGGGTTAGAATTCAAATATCAGAATGTTCCGGGCTTGTTCTTCTCATAGAGTCTCTTAAAGTAAAAACTGATTGAAGCAACATAAAAACATTTGTAATACAATGTTAATGTTTATCATGATGTCCAAATGCAACCTCTGTTAAGCAGTTTCTCGTGCATCTATTTTGAGGAATGTATCGTTTGACTTACATGGCTTGCAGCTGTGACTTTGGGTGGCAAACATAAAAACAATGCAAAAACAATGATCAAGAAAATATGAAGAACCTACAGCGATTGCTAAAAACCCAATAAAAACTGAACAATACAATCTCATCTCATTTCATAGGCTATCCTTTCCAATCCCAATATTCTGGAGAACATCCAGATCTCAGTGCTTTGCAAAAGACCAGTAGCATCAAGGGCCAATATAACCTTGGGGATAGGGTGTTCCAGAGGGCAGGTACTATGACAAAAAAACCCTGCTTCCTATGTCACAGTGGACCTAGGGCCCACTTCTTCAATTGAGAGGACCCAGAGTGTGCCCCTCCAGTTGGACCTGGTGGGATGGACAGAAATGAGGAAGATGAGGTTTTGTAAATAACCCAGCCCCTTGCTGTGAATGCTTTATAGGTAACAACTGCTACCTTGCTGCTGCTAGAAAATATTTAAAGGTTAGCTGCTCAGGTTCCTCTCAAAAGCTTTTCTGTCTTTTCATGGTCACTTAAAGCAGTGTGCAACTGAAAGTTATTGCTGTATAACGTATGATGAAATTAGAATAGAATAACAGAATTGGAAGGGACCTTGGAGGTCTTCTAGTCCAACCCCCTGCTCAGGCAGGAGACCCTATACCATTTCAGACAAATGGTTGTCCAATCCCCAGTGTTGGAGCATTCACAACTTCTGGAGGCAAATTGTTCCACTGATTGTTCTATCAGGAATTTTCTTCTTAGTTCTAGGCTGCTTCTATTAAAGCTATTTTTTCTAAAACCTGCTCACAACTTGGTCTGTAACCCTGAGCTGGCCAATTAATGACCAATTGTTTCTAGGAAAAGTAGTTTTCCCTTGGAAATGTTCCTCAAGTCATACTGATGAGAAGCAGATTGGGCCTTTTTCTGTCTAATCTTTCTCAGCTAATCTGTTTTAACTTATTAGATATTAGGTGAGGCGGTTCAAAGACAACAGTTGACTTCTATTGATTCTCCAAACAGCTAGTATAACCCATAGCTACCCTCTTAAAGGCCACCTCCTCTGGCAGTAAAAACTATGCTTAGTATAATCAGAAAAAACCACCCAATTCTGCAATGTAGCATTCCAGTTTTTATATAAAGACTGAAGGATGGACCTGTCAGTTTTCAGGTGTGTATAATTTGACAAGATGCTGAAGTTCAGTGGCATAGCCAGTGATGGGACACCGCTGGTGATGCTTCACATAAGGGTAGATGCAGCGATAGCAGAAAACAAAACCAGAGGTAGAGAGGGCTGTATCGTTGGCACGGATTTTACGACACAATGGACATATTGTCTTGAGCTTTGGCAAAAGAGGTGAATCGGTCTGGTAGTTCAGGTGCACAGGTGGTGGTGGGATTGGCATAGCAGTCAGCGATTTGATGGTCTCCTGATTCTCAGCTGAATACCACCACTCCAAAAACTGGAGGAAGAAGATGCCCACAGAGAGACCAGTGGAGAGGGAGAAAGCCAGGGCCCCCAAGATTTTTTTCCCAGCTGACTGTATTTGCTCTTTCATGCTGCAGGAAGGAGAAAGATATAAAAAATAAATTAATAACAAAATTCACGCTATTATTAAGAAACATGGAAAGCGTCAAGATGCAAATTTAGGGTTACAATAAAAAATCAATCTCCTGAATTCTCTAAGACAGAAAGCCATAAATCCCTGAGATACAACTATGATTCATGCAAATACCTGGTTTCCAGCGTTTAGCAATTGGAGGTATAACACCCCCAAATTTTTGTAAGATTAGTTTGAGGAGGAAAAAATAGGAGAGTATGAAAAGTTGTAAACAGAAAATTCCCACTCAACATATGGCTCTCAAATGACTGTTAGAGAAACTGATCTTCAAAAATAGGAAAAATCTTCGCCATGACTTTACTCTGTAGGTGTACTTGCTAAAAACTACAGGTAATCCTTGACTTACAGCCATTCATTTAGCTCAAGGTTACAACAGCACTGAAAAAAACCAAAAGACCAGTCCTTACACTTAAGATGGATACAACATCCAAAGTTACATGATCAAAATTTGGGCACATGGTGACCAGCAGGTATTTACAATGTCCAAGGGTCACGTGATTGCCATTTGTGATCTTCCCAGCTGGCTTCCAACAAGCAGAGTTAATGGGTGAAACTAGATTTGCTTAACAACCATATGATTCACCCAACAACTGCAGTGATGTGCTTAAGAACCATGGCGAAAAAGATCATAAAATCAGGTGCCACTCTTAAAATGCCTTGCTTAGCAATGGAAATTTTGGTCCCAATCATGGTTGTAAGTCAAGGACTAACTACATAATAGATTTTAGAGAGTCTTGACCTATTTCAATCTTTGTGGTGCTTGCTGAAGATGCTTTTGTTGTTTCTTAAATTTTCCCAGGTTAGTAATAAGATCTTTTTCTTAAACTTTCATCTTTATGGTCTACATTTTTAATGATTAACCTGGCGAGTATTACTTTTTACATGATATACAAACATTGTGAGTATATAAATATACCCAATAATTGAAGGAAGCAAGCAAAATCAGCAAGGGGAGGTTGTTTTTAGGGTTTTCACTTCTATTCACCTGTTTGATGACCGCAGGATGTCACCAGCAGCTACAGGTATGTTCTCCAAAGCCCGCAGATCTTCTGCTGTCAGCCTAGCCAAATACACACCAGCCAGTCTCAGCAGTGGGGAGTGATGCCGGCCTTCCCCAGAATGTAACATAGCTGCTGCACCAGAAACCAGCCCTCCCAAGCCATGTTCACAAGGGATAGGCAGCCAGGAAGGCCTTGTAAAACCGCTTCCAGCAAGATGACGGAGGGTGGATAGAATAATCGTCCTCTTCCTGGAGACGGGAAATCAATTTTTCCAGTTTAGTTCTCAGATACGGAACAAGGACCAACAAGCAGAGAGATTTCCAATGATGCTTTCGGGGAAGTCCAGCAGCGGCCAAGGATATCTGCTGATTCCTTTTCCTTTTCAGTGCAACTCTCTTCAAGCCGTAGAAGTTTTCAGAAAAAGAAGCACTGCACCGGAAGAGGTAGTGCTGCTGGAGTAGAAGGTCCAGGACGGTGTAGATTTCGTCAAACCAACGCCACAGGAAACCGTAATATGAAGGGTTGGATTCAGCCAACACCTAGTACAAAAGACAATTGAGGGTGAGAGTAATAAACCTGGATGTGTCATGACATTTTTATCAATGTTTGAAACATTTTGTTTTGCTACTTTGTGGGGGTTTTTGCTTTGAAATTGTTGCAAGATAACACAGCCTTTTTCAAGATGAGGGCTATGTGACCTTTGAATGACATGCTAGAAGTTGTGTCCCGTTACTGGATCAGGACCAAGACCTGAAAAGAGGATGTAGCTAGCACACACACAAAGACAAAAAATAGATGTAAAAATACAGTAATAATGCAGTTAACACTATTGTAATATTTCATAATTTGCTCTTAAAATTCAAAGTATAATTGTTGGAAAGTTTCAAGGCCGTACTCATAAATTGGAATCCATGTTGATGTTATTATTTTAAACTGGATTTGCTTTAATTATTTTAGCAGAAAAATGAATAAAATTCTAAGCTATGAATTATAATTTATAGATATTATCTAGATTTCCATTGTAGGCTTAATGGAAAGTCACTGATTTGATTATCCTGGTCTGATTACAGAGCTTAACAAGATCTGAGGAAGGATTCTCTTTCTGTATCTGGTACCTGGAATAAATCTTCCAATTGAAAAAAAATGGATGTCACATATGCATGCAATTTTCCCCTTGTCCTTCCATGCTTTCATATTTTCTTCATTGTTCTGACCATTATTCAACCTTAGATAAAGCACAGAAAAATAATAGTTATCCTTCCCTCAATACTCACTCACCAACCATTCTTACCTTGATCACATGTTGAAATGCTGGCCTCACAGCAGTCATCAAACTATCTTGGGCAACAACTTCAAATATAGAAGGCCTGTCCTCATATGTGGAGGTGGCAGTGAGATGAGCCCCATGTTCTGCCATGGTCTCTTCTGGAATGAAAAGAACAAACTTTCCAAAATAATTCATAAATGGAACAAAACAGAACTGGGTTTCAGAAGACATTGTTACAAAAGCCCTAACTTTCTGTCTAGAATGATAGATGGATATATTTAAATTATTGACCTTTTCATTTCTAATTTGATTGAAAAATGGCAAGTTATTTAATACTGTAAGCTATTTCACTCAAGGACGATGAAGATGCATAATAGCTATAATTCCCATATGGCTCTCCATAATTGCTGGATGCACCAAGCCACACATCATATACATTTTAGCCTAATATGTTGTGTGAACTCAAAACCCATAATCCACCCTGCCATGCAAACGAGGTTGCATTGAGGCCACCAAGTTTAACTATGAGTAAGAACTTTGCACAAACACACCTTATATCTATCATTTTCTTCATTTTTTTCCCTCTATCTTTTTAATAAATATTTTAAAAGTGGAAAATATATCTAATCCTTCTGCCTCCTATTTCCCCCCACAAGAGTTGTGTGAAGTGGGTTGGGTTGAGGAAAAATGAATGGCCCAAAGTTGCCCAGCCAGCTTTTATATCTTGGGGAGTCTCCTGGTTTCTATTCCCTTAGAACCTTAACCATTCCACCAAACAGAGTTTTATTCCAAATCTTGCCTGCTGCTTCATAACTTTCCCTCACTAACAGCCTTGCCACATCCCATCAGTCCCCAACCCAAGTCTTTCTTTCCAGAAAAAGAGCCTGCAAGAAATCTGAGGGAATTTAAGGCTCCTTTGTCTCTCTGAAAGGTGTAGATCCACGTGTCCCAGGTATGTTCAGAAAGAGAGCTGGATTCAAATCCTTGCTCAAATACAGGTAGTCCTCAACTTACAACCACAACTGAGCCCAAAGTTTATGTTGTTAAGGGAGACATTTGTCAAGGGAGTTCTGCCTCATTTTACACCTCTTCTCGCCACATTTGTTAAGTGAATCTCTACAGTTGTTAGTCACCCGGTTGTTAAGCGAATCCTGCTTCCCCAATAACTTTGCTTGTCAGGAGGTTGCAAAAGGACATTACAATTGTCATAAATGTGAGTCAGTTTTCAAGCCTCCGAACGTAGATCACGTTACCCTGGGGGATGCTTCCACAGTCATAAAAGTGTGAAAAACGGTCCTAAGTCACTTTTTTCAGTGCCCCTTTAACATCGAACGGTCACTAAATGAGCTGTTTGTAAGTCGAGGACTGCCTGTAAACAAATTAGCTTGAAGATGCAAAACGAGAGGACGCTGAAGTTCAACGGCACCAGCCGAATTAAGACCGAATGAAACCAATAAAGGAAGCCGCCTGATGGCAGGAATGGCTCTGGCCATTAAATTGTATGGTGTTCATGGCAGGGGCCAGACACCCCACGTTCTGGCAGGAAAAAACGGGCGGGAAAATTACAAGGGTGCTCTTACACTCCTGCGCCCCTCGTGCCAGATTTCCTCCACCGCCCTCCGTCCACAGCGGCTGCCCCCTCGGCGGTGCTGCCGCTGCTACCGCTTTGCAGTTCGGTGCTGCCGAAATTCAGGCCGCGCTAGAATTTCCTTTAGTTTCTTTCTATCGCACCATAGAGTTACAGAGAAGGCAAACAGGCGTTAGTCCCGTTGGAAGGACTCTCCGGCGGGAGAAGAGTCGCTCTTGACGTTGAAGCAAATGCCACATGAATTTACATGTGGAAACCCTCTCTAGCCTTTCTAAACCTCGGTCTGGAGAGCTAAAAACGAAAAGCTGTTTCGGAAGGATTGGACGATCCCGGAAGATATAATTTGACAATGCAGTCGCATCTAACCTTTTAAGAGAGCAGCGTTCCTCTCTTTACAGAGATAGGCGTGTTTTTACCGGAAGGAAGTGGTGTGCCTATCTAGGCCGCTGCAGCTCTGTGGCTGCGGACGGTGTAAGAAGGAAGGCGTGGCGCATATCGTTGGTTGGTCTTCCCAGACAGCCCAGTTTCCGGTCCCCTCCCAAGCTAGGCAGTTTTACGGTTGCTACTGACCGTTACTGCTCCATTCTCTTCCTCCGTTGTCGTCCTTTCTTCAGTATCAAGCCTTTTCGAGGACTCCCCTCTTCGTAGTAGGTTAGTTGGGGGACAGGCTGTGTGGTTCCGCCCACTGAGGAATTGCTGGGTGGGGTGGAGGATGAATGGCTCCTCCCTTGGGTAGGGCATGGGCTTGATATGAGGGCGGGGGTCGGGTTTTTACCCCTGGCATTCGGGTGTGGGATTCCTTACTGTGTGGGTGGATGTTGGAAAGGTGAATTATAGTATGATTTCTCCCCAGGTAGAATGGCTCCTTTCCCGGGTGGAGCTTGCAGGTTGCTGATCTCAAGAAGAGAAGTGAGACATCGTTACTTGGGGAGGGAAGTAGAAAAGTGGGGAATAATTATCTATTTTGGGGAGATGGACATAGTTGCCCCTCGCTGAATCTGCAGACCGTAATAGCACCTATTTTAAAAGCAAAACAAAAAACTAAAGCCCACAAGGTGGGCTCAAGTCCCCTGCCATCGAGGAATTTACAATCTGCAATGGAAGCATTGGGGAAAATGAGGAAAAGTCAGGAAGAATACTGGAGGAGAAAGTTTTGGATTGGTTACATTAATAATAGGTATGGGGGGGGCTGCAGAGAGAGAAGCTGGGGTTCCTTCAGTAGGTATCTTTTAAGGGAATTTGGGGTCAGGTGGAGGAATAAGAAGGGCTTTCAGGAACAAGGAAGGATTGTGAGGTGAGAGTGCAAAAAAAATCGCACTTGCAAGATATTTCTCTGGTTGAGGAGGAAAGAGGATGTCTTGCATGTTAGAAAACAGTAGATGGGAGTAGCTGGAAAAGGAATCTGCTGTCTTCGGGATGGTGATCTCAAGTTGTGTGGGAAAGAAGTTAAGAGTTGTCTTCACAGTAGGAGTGGATACAGTCAGTCACCATTTATAAATTAGTAAAAGAAAACAATGAACATTCTGTATTTATTAGATTTATAGTGCCTCTATATATTATTTATAGGCAAGAATATAGTGCCCCCTCCTCCTGTTTTTCCCCTTAATAAGAAACCTTTCAGGTACAGTGTGTTGGGCTGAGAGAGTGACTATCTGCTGAGAAGTCACTCTCTGAAAAGTCACCCCACCTCACTGAGGTGCTGAGAATGGACTAGAACCTGCTCCTAGACCAACACCTTCACCTCACGGTGGCTATGTAAAGTAATTGTGTTTTATTAAAGATTTGATAGAGCTGAGCTGGCAGGCATTGAAAAATGATACCAATGGTACCAAGCCAGGATCTCAAATAGATATCTGGCGGAATTTCCTAGTTAGTGGTTGGGAGTCAAGTAAAATGAATAAGATTTCTTCTTGTAACTATGGATCATAGCATTGTAACATGGCATGAAATACAATATAACAAAATGAAACCATGTTGGATACAAAGAGGTCAAAGCAAGATACAATCCTGGCTATGATTAAGAACTTGAGTTTAAATGAGGACAGAGCAAAAGTAGCAATCTGTCTACTAAAGTTAGAAACATATCTACAAGATAAGCTCTTGAATTCACTTACCATTAATAATGTGGTCAAAATCTCATTGTAAATGGGCAGTGGAAGACAAAGTGAAATAATGCCCTTCACTTGACTGATATCTTGGGGACAGAAACTGTTCAATAAAGTGTTTACAAAATCTCCCCTCAAAATATCTGAAGCCACAGTCTGCAAATGGATATAAAAAAATTTCTGATTAAGATGTTGGTAATATTAACCAGATATTAGGAGATGTTTCTATGTTTTCTATAGTGATTAAAATCTGTGCTGTAGTAGCATATTTATTTATTGGATTTTTATCCTGCTTTTATTGCTTTATAAATAACTAAACGTGGCATAACTAAAGGTCGCTTTGTAAGTAAATAAAGGTGGCATACATATATGCATAATCCTTCCTCCTCCTTTCCCCACAAAACAACCCTGTGAGGCAGATTGGGCTGAAAGAGACTGACTGGCCCAAAGTCACCCAACTGGCTTTCATGCCTAAGATGGGACTAGAACTCACATAGTTGCCTGGTTTCTAGGCCAGCACCTTAACAACTACACCAAACATCAAAAAGCCTAATATTTTCTATTTTCCAAGAGCTGTGTTACTACCGGTGATAAAAGTGCAGTCATTGATTCCCAACTGTAATGGAGAAAGCAAAGATAGATTCTTGAAGACTTTCTGATTTCTTATAGTGCCCTAGCAATGCAAGATGTATTCTGACAGCAGTGAAGAGTAACCCAACATCCATTCTTAGATTAGCTATGGGGGTGCCCTTGGGAGCCCCCCAAGACCTTCTTTAAGAAGATGCTTTAGACTACTTCCAATTGAAAAATAACCTCCACATCCCATCCCCAGGTTTCAACCCCATGCAGTATCTGGACTATCAGCATGCCCTGGAATATTTTAAGTTCAAGAGAGGTGGAAATAAGATTGGTGCAGTTCTTATGGAAATGTTTCTGATCTAAACTGGCTAAGAGGAGCCTTGTGTTAGTCTTAATTCACACAACACACTAAATTGGAATCTGTTTAGCCATATTTTTTTCCTACTATGTATGAACTAATGACTAACCTATCTGGTTAGCTTATCATTTATTGTGAAATTCCAATCCTGAAGATTGAGGGATTTCCCCCCCAATCATAGTTAATTTAACCATGGTTATAGCACTCTGAACACAGATTGCACAGAAGGGAAGAGTGTACTAACAGCTTGGTAGAGGCTTTTGGTTCTTTGCAGAGACATAGTGCGCATTATCTTATCTAGAAATGAGGTATTTGTATTAGGAGTCACTGCTTGCTCAGGGAGGCCAGTATTGTTTCATGCATGTTCTAAGAAAAAACAGTTCAGTTAAAGATCTAGGAATCGTTTTGCATTCTTAATTGAATATTTCTGTTTCTTGCACTTGAAGACTTCTTGCATTTGTAGATAGATTCATATCATAAATACATAAAAAAACATTTAATTCCTAGGTTCCAGTGACAAATTCCAGGGATGAAAACAATATGATTTTGGCTCCCAGCACCGTGGTTAGCAATAGAGATACTTTAGATTCCTGTAAGCCAGTATCAAATTTAAATTCCTTGAACTGAGTAGGATAGATTTTCCCCTTTAATCTGATATTGTTTAATATGCTCTCCCTTCCACCAAAGCAGGCACAAATATATTTCTGCTGTGTCATTAAGCAGGAGTTAATTCCTTGCCACAATATGAGGATGGGCTGGTCTACCAGTTTCCTATGCAAAGAAAGACACATTGCTTGGAAATGCTGGCTCTTGCTGGCACCAGCGAAGCACCTCCTCTGATTAGACTCTTAAAGCTGTTAGGGAGAGATGATTCTCGGATTGGAAACAATATAGTTTGTGTCTTTCTTCCTCTGAGGTAGTGGAGTGGCGGCGGGTGGGGGCAGGAGCTGCTGTGATGAAACAGCCTTCAGTCATGAGTGCTGCTTAGCTGAAAGAAGCATCTTCTGTGTGTTCATTTATTCCTTCCTGGCTTCTTGAATTAGATGGGTGGTCTTTAGCTTTAGAGAAAAACTCTTTTTATGTTTGTCATTATTTATTGATTGGATTTCAAAGCTTCCTGACTCCAAAAAGTTGCTTACCACATTTCAGAGAATACATAATTTAAAAGAAATAGGATACCCTGATAAAATTACACAAACAAAATCCAGGGAAATAAATTGACAGGGCTTCCACAAACATCCAGATCCCAGGCCTGGGAACACAGCCAGATCTTAAGAGACACCTGGAACATTCAAGGTGTGGGAGCCATATGTATTTCTGGGGGTGCTGTTCCAAAGAGCAGAAATGGAAGAGAGATGGCACGACAATGTTTAATTGAAGGGACCAGGAGTGCATCCACTTTGTTCGATCATACCAGATTGGCAGAAATTGGAGAAAGGTGATCCCTTAAATTCCTATTCCATGAAGGGCTTTATTGGTGACTAGAAGCTGGCTGGTAACCAATGCAGCTCGTAAAGCAGCAATAGCACATGGGCAAAAGGTGCTATATCCTACATATGTATTCCCTTCTCCCTTTGGAGGAGCTACTCTGTTGGAACAGAAAAAATGTTGCACTTTCCCATCAATGCGTAACTTGGGCTCTTCCTAGACTTGCAGCTACTGTACTGCACCTAGAATAGGTGACACTTATAAGCAAGAGGGCCTTCATTTTGTGAATAACCGCAAGATTCACCTTGTGCCCCAGTTGCATCCTTTCCTTGACCACTCAGGTGTCACCCATGCTTCAGTCACCTCACCACTGGATACTGGGCTACTCTTGAAGACCATCCAGGAGCTACAACTGGTTCAAAATGCAATTATGTGGGTGCATCACAAGACTGGGCCTCAGGTAACTCACTTGGTCCTGCTCAGAAAACGTGCAAACCTCAGAAATTTGTATCCACCTGATAGCATGAATATCTTTTGCTATGGCCCTGGAAGCTCTCCCTGCCTAAGTCACTCTTTGTCTTCCTTTAATGGTGCTCTAGGCATCTCTTCTTGCACTTCATCTCCCGGAGCAAGGGTCTTCAAACTTGGCAAGTTTAAGTCTTGTGGACTTCAACTCCCAGAATTCCTGAGGTAAAATGACTGGAGGAGGAATTCTGGGAGTTGAAGTCCACAGTCTTAAAGCTGTCAAGTTTGAAGACTCCTGTCCTGGAGTGACTCAGAGAATTGAGGTGCACTTTGGAATCAGTGCACAGAGAGGCTTCATAAATCCTCAGTTACTTGAGACACAGGTCAATGGTTGACTTTATTTCCTTCTATACTTAAAGAAGTGAAATGTATTTTATATATATATACACACACATACATATATACATATACACATACACACACACACACACATATAAATCTGAGCATAAAAACTGCTTCATATCTTAGGAGAGTCATTTCCCCCCTTTTGCATTGTTTTTCCTGGTACATACTCTTCGATATTAATGATTACTTAATATTATAGATAAAATGTAGCAGGACACTGGTTGAAGACCTTTTATTACCATACAAATTATCATTTGTCAATTTGCAACTTAGGACCATCAGATCTTAGAAAGGGCCATTAGTTTAACCCAGCCTGAAGCTTCACAGTAAAAAAAACCTTATAGTTGATTATTAATATTATTTGACCTATTACTTTTCTTTGGAATGATTGTCACACAGATGGTTATTAAAAATATTAGGTTTTTAATATCTTGAATACTATTTACTATTCTGCAGAACTAATAGATTTACAGTTTGAAGCAGATAACAAAACAACTGTTTTAAAGCAGTCACAAATGCATTTGCCATGAAAAGAGGTACAGATTTCTTAAATTGTGTGCTTTTCCCCTCCTAGGTGCAATAGGAAACCGAAATCATGACAGACTCCAAATACTTCACCACCAATAAAAAAGGTTAGATTTGATCTGTGATGCGATGTTGGATGTTAACACTCTACAATGGATACTGTTTGTCTCCCAATACGTCTTACTGGGTTACATGAGAGGCAAGCTGATACGAGAATTAAGATAAAATCATTAGGAGATGAAAGAATAGATGTCAGAGGTCTGATTCTTCATTCCTGCTGTAGATAAAATGGATGAAGAGACTGGGCTGCTTCACATATATTGCTAAGCCATTTCTAAAATGGCTTTATTAATAAGGTGGGATGGCATGGTTCATCTAACAATCTAGCCAAGATAATCAAATTAAGCTTAGCTCTGAGAATTTTTTTAAAGAAGGGTAGTTAGCTTTTAATCAGTTGAAATGTAATGAAAAGTTGTTTCCACACTTTCAGCTTTTTCCCTCACTCATAGTTGTTAAGCTGCTGACTTCAATCCATAAGGAACAATGGAAAGATAATTAATCTGACATAGGCTGCAACAAAAAAGAAACAATAGTGCATAGATCTCAGTATTGATCTTCCAGCCAGACTCTTTGATGTGGCTGCAGTAATGCAATCAAGTTAATCTTTATTGAACCAAATGTTTCAAAATAAATAATTGGTTGGGTTCATACAACATATTGACATGTAATCTACAAATCATAGCAATTGGACTCTTAAAATATGCAAAACCATATTTTGCATATTTCAAAACCAAAGCCATTTACCTATAAGATTTATATGGCTGCCTATCTTAAAACATAGGGCAGCTCACAACAACAATAAAATCCCAGAACCGTAAAACCATAGAATCAAACCCCATCCATAAGTTGAAATGGAGACACAAAATAGGTTTAATCCTATCTCGTATGGTTGGGTTGGGATTTTTCTTTTTCCACTTTTTATTTTTGCAGGCTGGGTGGGTTTTCTTTAAAAAAAAAGTCTGAATTTCAGTTTTTCATTTTCAAAGTAATGGGAAAAGGCTCTGCTGAATTTTCTTGTTACACACACAAAAAGGTGGGGGAGACAGATTTTTGATGCCCACTACATGTGGAGCTCTTCAGGCAATGAATAAGGTAGGCTGTGTTTTACCTCTAAGGGACTTTTTGACTTACCACTTGATAGCTGGCTGAGGCTGGGGTTACTCCTCAGCTACTAGATCTCCTGCTGAGATTATAAGATTGGATAAGACCATTTATACACCTGCTGTTCTGATCATCCCTGACTATTAGAGCTTTGCAGAACCTGCCTATTCTTGCATTGCCACTTCTCTTTCTTCCTCTCTTAGGTAATGGAGATTCCTGGCTTCCAGCTAGGCTATTAATCTTCATAGCTGCCAACTCCCAGAAATCACACAGTCATTAAACAAGCTGATGATTCTTCCCTTCCCCCACCCTCTTCTGCTCACCTGATTTGCAGTGCCTTTCCTAATTCTGCCCTTTTGCTTAAAAGGGAGTTTAATTTCTCCTCAACTCAGTATCATAATTTGTCAATGCTAGAATGATTTGTCAGTGCCTGTTGCAGCAAAGTATCAGAAATTATCCCAGGATTTCTTAACTTCAGTGACTTTAAGATGCATGGATTTCAGCTCCCAGAATTCAGAAATTGAAATCCACACACCTTTCTCAACTGAGGTTGAGAAACACTGCATGTTCAAGTCCAGTTTGTTTGTTTGTAATTGGCTGATCTCTTGGGTTTTTGAGAAGTGAGATAACATGAAATACTTATGTAGGTTATCAATGTGTAAGAAGCTCCTTTGACAATCGTATTCTCCCTTCTCTCTGGTTCAAACAATACAGGTTTGTAGCAGGGATGTGTGAAATTAATCAAATCCAAAATTAAATGCTGTGTTCCCAAATCAGACTATTGCAGACAGTCAAAACACCACAGATGGCTTCCAAACCACTCCTGGAACAGCCTGTTCTATGAAAAAGTATTTGCTCCCCTTTCAGATATTCTGAATGTTGGCATATCTTTGCTTCCAAACGATATCAGAAGTCTGCGTAGCTCCCACTGAGCTCTGATAGCATGCAGTAGCAAGGATATTTTTAAAACAGGAGCGAATACTTTTGTGCAAAACTGTAAGTGCTGCCTCCAGGTTGCCAAAGCAGTGACACTTAAAAATCCTTAATGTTTTTAACCCTACTGCTAATATTTCAAGTTGTGGCATTTTTGAACATAGCATTTTTCACTGTTCTATATACTTAAATTGTGAAAGCATTTAGTGAGAGCTCTCACAAAAAATTGCTGCCATGGGGGGACCTGTATGTTCACAAAATGATGGTCTGGTGAATGTGCCTAATTGCAGAACCATTTACCCAAAGAGGAACTGGCACCAAACAGCTTCTGAAAGAAACAGCCTTGTGTTTCTTGAGCTTTTCCCCCCTTTGTTCCTGGCAAAGAGGAATTCATTCTTTTAACAGCAGTTAACCACTGCATAAGGCTGAAGAGAAAGGGTTCCTTCATACCATGCAATTCACGTGTGAAGGTCATTCTTGTAGCCTATGATTAACCTAGCTCACTTTAAAAGCAATGGATTTGTTATAAAAAGTAGTCCTTGTGTAGTGAATGATTCATTTAGTGACTTCGCAGTTACAACGGTGGTGAAAAAGTAACTTCATGACTATAAAACTTTAGGGGGAAAAAACTTTATGACTACAGCTGCGGTGACGCAGTGGTTAGAAGGCAGTACTGCAGGCTACTTCTGCTGATTGCCATCTGCCTGCAATTTGGCAGTTCGGATCTCACCAGGCTCAAGGTTGACTCATCCTTCCATCCTTCCAGGTGGGTAAAATGAGGATGCAGATTGTTGGGGGCAATAGGCTGACTCTGTAAACTGCTTAGAGAGGGCTGTAAAAGCACTATGAAATGGTATATAAGTTTAAGTGCTATTGCTATTCCTTCCACTTACAATCCTTGCAAGTCTGTAAAGTGAAGGCAAGCTGAAGGAAAAGCGTAAAAATCTTAATGTTTTTGTTTAGTGACAACAACCAAGTGGTCGGTCCAAATTGTGGTTGCTGAATAAGAACTGTCTGTAACTGTCATAATAATTAAATGTTTGATGTTAGCAGATTCTGAGGACCACTCTAGGCAGAGTTCCCAATTCTAAGGGCAAGGATTTCCTGGATGCCTCTGTTGTCCACTGCTGAAAGCAGAATTCGTAGTTGGAGGAGGGTGGATTAGTTTGCTCCTGCCGAACTCTTTTGATTGTGGTCCTTGTATGTTTGTCTGCAGGGGAAATTTTTGAACTGAAAGCTGAACTCAACAATGAAAAGAAGGAGAAGAGGAAGGAAGCAGTGAAAAAAGTCATTGCTGCCATGACAGTGGGGAAGGATGTCAGGTAATATCTCTCTAATGGCTTTCCTGAACCATTTTTCCCATTTCTTCACCCAAGTGTAAGTTTCAATGAGGCAGAAGAGAAAACGATTAAATGCCTAAGAAAAGTCTTCATGTTTGCTTTCCCCAGTGTTGAAATGGCATGCCACGGGCCATCTACAAAGATCAAATATGGCCCTCCAAATGTTTGCCTTAGATTCTAAGACCTGTTGATACAGTATATGTTCTGCAAATGAAACATGGCTTTATCTGAAAACTTAGATGCTGTCATGATGATGCATTTTAGTGAGATTAAGGCAGTATAGATTTCCTCTTATTTTATCTTTATAGCAGTGTTTTCTCAACCTCAGAAATTTCAAGCTATGTGGACTTAAATTCCCATAATTCCCATGCTGGCTGGGGAATTCTGGGAAGTGTAAATCCACACAATTTAAAATTGTTGGGTTGGGGAACACTGCTCTACAGTAATACCATGCATTAGATTGGGCTGAGAGAGTCTTAGACCCAAAATCACCAGAAGTTCTTTAATGAAACAGGGTCTTAAATCTGAATCTCTCTAGTTAATATTAACCCCTGCCATCAGTCTAGAAATCACTGCTTTAACCTGGTTGTCCTTCTTGTCCAGTTCCCTTTTCCCTGATGTAGTGAATTGTATGCAGACAGATAACTTGGAGCTAAAGAAGCTGGTGTATCTCTACTTGATGAACTATGCCAAAAGTCAGCCAGATATGGCCATCATGGCTGTGAACAGTTTTGTGAAAGTAAGTTTGCAATATTTATGTGCCTTTGCTGTACTTCAATAGCAAAATAATAATTTGGTGTTTCTGCATATGTTAACACTGTAAATCACCCAGAGTCATATGAGCTGGGTAGTATACAAGTATATGGACATCATGATGGCGGAGATATGCATGGATCTCAGTAAGGGTGCTCCTTATGTAGATATGCAATATTTTTTTACCCAGAATAACCCCTCATTTTCATCTCTGCCTGCTTTGAAGAAGTTTAGAGTCACACATATTTTATTTGTTTCTTTACTTTATTTATTCATTTATTTAATATCCCACCTTAATTATTTTTATAAAGAACTCAAGGCGGAGAACATAACATTCCTGTTTTCCCCACAATACCAACCCTGTGGGAGAGTAGATGAGAGAGAGTGGCTGGCCCAAAATCACCCAGCTGGCTTTCATGCCTAAGATGGGACTAGAACTTTCAGTCTCCTGCTTTCCAGGCCACCACCTTAACCACTACATCAAACTGGCACTCACTATGATTTTTTTTATTACCAGTATTATTTTAGAATACAAATCAAGACAGAAAGACAGAAAAAGTGAATGGCTAAGTTTACATATTGTATGAGCCCACACAATGATAATTTATTCAAGAAACAGTTGAGCAAACCATGTTTAATGTAGTATGTAAACCTAGCGAGTTTCAAAATGATCAGTCAGGGGGAAAAACAGCATGTTCTGTAAAGATTTGAATCCAGGTCTTATGGCTGAAGTACAGCACTCTTGATTGATACTACAGTGGCTCGGCTCACACATGCTCCAAACTCATCTTTAACTAAATCATTTGGCCGGGAGTGTGTGTGTGTGTGTGTGTGTGTGTGTGTGTGTGTGTGAAGGTCTTTGCACAACATCCGAACTCATTACATTTTTATTTAGAAAGGTTCTTACCTCCTTTCCTTCCCCTCCCCCCACAAGCTTCCAAGCTGCAATGTTACAATGGTGCTGCTCTGTCCTAGCTGACTTTCTCAGTTTCTTTTCTGTCCAATACTGAGTGAAGCCAGTATAGTTAATTGCCAAGCCATTGATTTCCCAGCTGCTGATGTAATTTTACTTGACAGGAGAAATTACATTGACAGATTCTTTACTGTCAGACATAGGTGGAAAAATCCACTTTTGAGCAAAAGGGAGTCTGTTCCATTTGGAAATCTGTTATCATTTTTTTCAGGAACTAGAAAACTTAAAAATCATCACAGAATCTAAGGATTCTGTTTAAGGGCTGAATGAACATCTGATTAATCTATCTAATTCAGCCCTTGCTCCTGATCAAGATCATTTTTCTTCTCTCTCCAATGTAACCCAGAACACAAGTTTGTGGCGGGGGGGGGTGTTTCTCCTTAAATCAACTTTCCACTTATCTGCATTAATGGTTTCCCTGCACTGTAGTAACACTTGTCTGTTCCTTTTGTAACGTTGCTGTAAGTTGGGTAAGTAGGAACTCATTGACACTTTAAAGGGGCAAAATTATTTTGTCCTTTTAGAGGCAGATAGGACAATTGCTTTTTTAAGAACTGCTGCTATTAGGTATGTGCAAAATGTTCCAGAGATCTCCTGTTACATTCTCAGGATCCTGGCAATCCACCTCTCCAAAGAGAGATCTCCAGTTTTCCAAATGTAAATCCTCCAGAACAGGGGTCTCCAACATTGGCAACTTTTAAGACTTGTGGACTTCAACTCCCAGTTCACAAGTCTTAAAGTTGCCAAGGTTGGAGATCCCTTCTCCAGAACATGGAGTGGTTTGTGATGTTCCAGGTGTAGTTTGACCCAGAATAGGAAAAGCTGGATAAAATCCCTAATGTTTGTTGCGTAAAGCCCATCTACATATTTATTAATTTCCTCATCCCAGGACTGTGAAGATCCCAACCCTCTCATCCGTGCTCTAGCGGTGCGCACTATGGGATGTATCCGTGTGGACAAGATCACTGAATACTTGTGTGAACCTCTCCGGAAGTGTCTGAAGGATGAAGACCCGTATGTGCGTAAGACCGCTGCTGTCTGTGTGGCCAAACTGCATGACATCAATGCCCAAATGGTAGAAGATCAAGGCTTTCTGGATTCGTTGCGTGATCTCATTGCAGACTCCAATCCCATGGTAAAGTATTAATCTAACTGAAATTGGCTTCCTTCAAATAACAGGTGTTGTTATTTGAAGATACTGCTTGATTCTGGGAAAATCTGGAGCTTACTAGGAGATGCCATGCTTTGCAGATAGGAGACCCTAGATTAGATGTAGTCTTTTCCAGTTTTTGCAAAAAAGGAACATTGAGTTGCTGACTGTGAGGGGTATATAGCTTTGGACCTTCCAATCTGAGCAAGCAGTTTTAATCCCTTTCTTATACCAAAAGGAAATTACATGCATTTTGCTTTTTACCTTCGCTTGGTACTTGTCCCTGCCTTGTTGATCTTCCAGTTTGAATTGCAGCATGGCATGGGTCCACACTATCTGAGAAACTGGCTCATTCCAATGGGATTAGCCTGCTTTATCCATGCTGACAGAAGGAACATGCTGTATTCCCCATCAGCCAAGGAACCTCTTGCTCCCAGAGGTAGGAGCTGCTCCCAACTTTTTGGGCTTCCAAAAGGCCTTGGAAGATATGGCTATGCCAACTAGTCTGGGGCCCTAATGGGGATGTGACATGTAGGAGGTGGCTGATGGAATAAGCACTTTGCTGCCTTCTTCATCCTGCTCAGTTTTATTTTAATTTAAATATAAGCGCTGTATATATTATTTTAATTATTTTATATGACATTTTATTCAGTGTCTGTAAGCCGCTTAGAGTCACCTTTGTGAGATGGGTGGCATACAAGTTTTGATAAATAAGTTTAAACTAAATGTTTAAGGAGCTGTGGCGGTACAGTATTTAGAATGAAGTATTGCAGGCTAACTCTGCCACAGCCAGGAGTTCAATCCTGACCAGCTCAAGGTTGACTTAGCCTTCCCTTCTTCCGAAGTTAGTAAAATGAGAACTCAGTGTCAGCCTTGGAAGCCATTTTTTACTTAGAAGCTTTGAGGCTTGCACATTTTTGTGCCTGGGAATTTGGGAGGGAGGATTTCATAGAGAGGAGAAAGATTAGACTCAACAACATTCTTCTCAAAGGTCAAGGACAAGTTATCCTGCACCTGGAGAGGAGTGTGGTGGAATGTCTCCAGTTGGAATGATGGTTGATTGTACCATGTGATGGACTGGTGGGTGCAGGGGGATGGGTTTTTATTTTCAGTTGGGAAGGGAAAACCCAGAATTCCCAGATTTGGGTTTTCTCAGTTATGCCAATATGATTTATTCAATAAATTCTTACTTGGATGAATGTTGTTTCTGAGTGTTGAATGAAATGGGGAGTTTCATTGGAACGCTGACACTCAGATTGTTGGGGGCAATATGGTGACTCTGGAAACCATCCAGAGTATGTAGTAAATCACTGTGGGTAGTATATAAGTCTTAAGTGCTATTGTGGTTGTTTCTATGACAAAGGTGAGCCCGCTTACACCGATCAGTTCATTAGAACTGAAAGATGCTAACTGATTAAGGATTACTTTAAAAGAAACTTTTGATTCATCTTGGACAAGACACTTTGGGAAAAATGGGCTGTCGTGTGAGCTATAAGTTGGTTGTTCTGAATGGAATGTGACACTAAAAACCACAGGTTTCTGAGAAATGTTTATGTTTTTAAACTCTCGCCCACGGTCTCTTTGTGGCATCTACTGCTTTCAGTGTAGACATTTTGTCTCTCCTCCCCTCACAGTTTTGTATTTAAGACCTTGAAACATTAAGGTACTTTATTCATATGTGCCCAAGCTATGCCCAGAAGCTTTTGTGACTCGGCTGCAGGTAGCATTTGCATTGGTCAAGGGAGATGATTGTCAGAATCATGCTATGTGTGAGTAGGGCTAGAATGTTCCCTTTTCCTGGATTTGGGATCTTTAGTTTTTTTTTAAATACTAGGTTATTATGCCAACTTAAGGGCTATCACAATTTCACACATTTCCAGTTTCCAGGATTTTTGGTCATTGCCATTCAAAGGTGTTTGTGAGTGGCAAAAATAGGATTTGGTGGTCAAAAGATTTATGGAAGAAGAGTAGCTGATGGGACGAAGAGGGGACTGTGGTGTTTGAGAATGAATTGACAAACTTTTACTCTGGCACAGTACTTTCTCTGTGTTTTACTTGGGGGTTGTATAGGAGACGTTCAAGCTTTCCAGTTTTTCCGTTTTGAGTGGGTTTAAAAATTGATGCCTTAGGTGTTGCAGAAATTTGGGACTTCTATTTTGATCCTGATACTTCCACAAAGGAGTGTTTGCAGTGGGGTTGAAGGAATTTGCAGTGCACTGTACCTTCAATCTCTACAAGGCTTGTAGCGCCCATTTCACCCTATCCATTCTCAGGGCAGAGGTAGATACTAAGAGCTTCCAAAGGGTTCTGGAGTGTCATGCAGCTTTTAAGCCATGGGTTGCTCACTGTTAAATTTGAAGCTCTTCCTTTCAGTTCTGGAGCAGATCAAGCTGATCAGAATACTTTCTCTGTAGCCCAAACCTTCTCAATAGTGATGTAAGTGCTGGCAAGATACCACAAAATTTCCGAGACACCGATTTGCAGGGGGGAAAAACAGTAGCTATTGATTGCCTTGTGGTTTTCCTAAGATGGTAGCACTGAAGTCTGGTTTTTGCTGGTTCTTCCCTGACTGTTCCCCCCTCCCCCTTAATAGAAAACCATACACCCTTCTGGCTTTCAGAAGGCATCTGTTTAAGATGCCTCCATTCAGATTTGCTTGCATGAATATTGATGACTTCTCAGCAACATTATCTTCTCGCCACAGCAAGAAGCTTTATGAGTGAGCCAAAAGCCAATTTTATTTCTTTTTTTATTTTGCCCATCATCCAGACTGCAGGTGGAAAGGAACAGATGAGAGAAGGAACAAAGAGATATGTTCCTTTTTCTAAAAAATGAATGATTTTGGCCAATGAAACAACCCACAAATAGATTAAAGTGCAGATGGACTGTTGAACTCATGAATTGCTGAGGTAGTTATGGCCATTGGTGTACTACTGTGCCATCATAGATGTTTTGGATGATTTAGAAAGACAGGGAGATTGCTAGGAGGAGGTTTGTAACAGTAATGGATGTAAGAACAGAAGAGAATCTGAGGAAGCAGCATCCCAAGGGAAAGGACACCAGGTGGAGACAAAACGCTGAGAGAAGAAAGGCAATATGCTTCTGGTAGAAAAAAATAATGTAGATGGAATAGCTGGAAAATATCTGTCTAGGATGCTAATTTAGAACTCTTTTTCAAGGGTAGTTATTTTTGTAGAGAAACCATTTTGAATGGACATTGGATTTTTAGTCTTTCAGACTTTCCTAATAGTTGCCAGAGTATATGCTTTATGGTGGTGACAGCATACTTTAGTTTGGCAAGATTCTGTCTATGGGTGAAGAAATCTGCTTGGAGAAACCACACATATCATTCTTGATTTTTGAAGCCTGACAATTGGAGATTGCTGTTCCACATCAGACAAGTGAATAAGCAACAAAAGCAAAAAGAGACCAATAGACATTAGCCTTCTGCTATAGCTTTGGTCCTCTGTAAATGTCCAATGAGACTGTATCCCGACCTGCAACACTGGACTGAGAGAGCAACTGACTGCATGGCAGGGCTGGATCAGAATTTGACCTAAGCATTCTATGAGTCCTCATCGGAAGCACTTTGGACCAATTTTGTTGCAATTAACAACGAGCCATTAGAGGGCAGCATGAAATTATTTTATGGTCAGTGATTCCCCAAGTTATAAGGAAAAGGTTCTACTCAGCTTCAAGGAAATATAGATGTTGATCTGTAGCGTAGGGATTTCTTTTTAATTTGTTTCCTTGCATTGTTTTTATTTCATAGTGCCTTGCTCTGTGTTTCCTTGCTTTTAAGTGTTTTCGGGAATTTTGTTTTCACATTGTAATCGGTCCCCATGCAACTGTGGTCTTTGTTTGGCTTAAAAGAATAATAAAGCTTTTTTTTTCTCAGAGACTGACCTGGGCAAAAGCATCTCTTTTCCCATCCTCTAGTAATTTTTCCTTTAAACAACCTGGATGCTTTCAACTACAACTCCCGTCAGTCCAGTTAGCATGGTTAGTAGTTAAGGACTATGGACACAGTAGACCAAATAGTTGAGTTGGTGTGGATATTGAAGACAGTATTGTCCGCTTTAAAGCAGTGCTTCCCAAATCTGAGTAATTTGGGTAAAAGTGATTTTCCTTTGGATACACATGAACCCATTACCCAATCACTACAAGGACATTTAAATTGACTTAAAGTATTTTACTTACTTTGGGTAAAAAGGTTGTTTTCTGATAAGAAAGGGCTTTCTGGTAGAAAACTGAGGTAGTGTGTTTTTGTGCTTCAGTCAGTGTCTAGGTTATACCCAGTGACAAACCCTAAATCCAAGATAACAAAATACATTTGGCTGTGTTTATATAGGAGCCTTAACAACTACATTTTGCTGTAGTGGTTAAGGATGTAGGCTGGAATTTGAGAGACCATGAATTCTAATTCTGCTTTAAGTGCAAAATCATTAGGGTGACTTTGGGCCTGTCACTCTCAGCCTTAGGAAGAGACAATGGCAAACTAATGTTTAACCCGCCTTTATTATTTTTATAAATAACTCAAGGTGGAAAATACCTTTCTCTCCTATTTTCTCCACAACAATCACCATCCTGTGCAGTAAATTGGGCTGAGAGAGACTGGCCCAAAGCTACCTGCCAGCTTTCATGCCCAAGGCAGGAGTAGAATTCAGTCTTCTGGTTTCTAGCCAGTAGGTGGTGCTTTAACCGCTAGACCAAAATGTTGCCAAGAAAACTGCAGGGAGTAGTGTCCATGTAGCACAATACTGTGCAAAACTGCAGGGACTAGTTAGTGTCCATGTAGCATAATACTGTGTCAGACAGTCTTAGCTGGTGACAGGGATCTGGAATGTTTGTTTGGGGTTAAGGGGGATCTCAGTGGGATATAATCATGCCTGCTTTTTAAGACCTCAGTTAAATTCTTTGTTGGTTTGCAGTTCTTGCATTGTTGATCTTTGCCTACACAGTGTCAGAAATCTAGAAAGGGGGAATGTGTCCCTTCACTGCATGCCCAAAGGTTATGGATCACCATCTTTTCTCACCTCTAAATGGCATCAAGGGAGGGTTTAGGCAAGTCCAAAGAGTTGAACCTGCCTGAGTCTTTTCCAGCAGGCAGATTTGCACATAATGGCATATTCCTTTTCACTCAAGCAGCACATGCCTAATGTTCCACTCCTCCCAATATGCTTTTCTTCTGAACGTGGGATGGGGGCAGCTTTGGAAAAACCCCTGTGGTTCCGCCTCTTTCATCTTCCCAGCCACTGTGAAGGCCAGCTGTGAGTTTCCATTCTGAGAAGTTTTTCTCCAATATCTGGCATTTTTCACAGGCTGCTGGATATAAAGTGTTGAACTCCTTTTTTCTTCTGCTGTAAAAAGAAAAACAGGCTAATTTAGAAAAAAAACGCAGAATTTTAAAAATTCTTTTTATATAGGAATGTATAGGATAGGGACAGGAATTAATTACATTAAGTATAGTGCCCTGCTTTTGAATCCTAATCATAAACCACTGCACCCCAAAGTCAATGAATTTAAATGCTTGATCATATCTCCTGTTTCATAGATTCACTTTTGATGCCATTTTCCTGGAAAGACATCCCTTATTTTACTTTCCTCTTTTAAGATTGTATTGCTGTGAATTTTGAAGCAGTGTAGGAGAATTCTCATTGTTGGTCAATACATTCAGATAGTATGGTAGATAAGAATCTGCTGTGATCAGATAAGTGGCAACTTTCCAGAGCAGTGTTTCTCAACCTTAGCCACTTGAAACTGTGTGGATTTCAACTTCCAGACTTCCCCAGCCACCCAGAAAGAGAGGCTTCTTGGGTTGCAGAAAAACACTGAACCTGAAACTTAACTCTGGGGCCTTTCCATGCATCCAGAGTCTAGTCCTTGAATACCTTAAGCAGCTGACAGTTTCTCTTATACATAATCGATCCACTTTAGCTGTATAACTTTAATTTTAATTATCTTTTTATTCTATTTTAATTGGTTTTTTGCACTTTTAAACTTTTATTATGTTGTAAGATGCCCAGAGTCACTGTATGAGTGAGATGGGCTGCACTGAAATCCAATAAATAATAATAAATAATGATGTTTTAGTATGTTATGTGAATCTGGCTACCATATTGTAGTTTATAGGCCATGACTTATCACAGTGCAGTGTGCAAATCCTGCTAGTTGTATCTTCTTTAATCATCATGATTCAAAAGGCCAAATGTAGACACAGTGGCATGTGTAATCTCAGAGGAACCAATGTCTCTGTGCATGTAATAAAGAAAAGGGTGATACCTCCCAGGAAGATCCTTCTGGGTTAATTTTTTTATGTATACTCCTGTGTTATGGATAAACATCAAGTTTATATTACAGGTTGTTTTATGTATTTTATTGATTGAAGGGATTTTGTAAACATCAGCCCATGTGGAGAAGTAGTATATGTGTACAGTATTATATATATTTTTATTGGTTGAATACAAAACAGGGATTTTGTAAACCCCTGTCAGTCCATATGGAAAAGCAATATATGAATATAAAACCATGTGGCTGAATTCATCCATTGATCAGAAGTTCTATTTAAATTAGTTAATCTGATTTTTTTTAAAGGAAGTGGGCTGTAGCCCAACTTAATCATTTTTTTAAAAAAATCTCAATCTGCCCTGCAGACTGACTCTAGAAGTTCATGGAAGGTAATAAGCAGCATTCCGAAGATTCTGCTCCACTGCTGAGTATCCAGCTTTTTGCTCTCTCTTTCTGCCAGGTTGTGGCCAATGCTGTGGCTGCCTTGTCTGAAATCAGTGAATCTCACCCCAATAGCAATCTGCTAGATCTGAACCCGCAGAACATCAACAAGCTGCTCACTGCTTTAAATGAATGCACGGAGTGGGGACAGATATTCATCCTAGACTGCCTTTCCAACTACAACCCAAAGGATGACCGTGAAGCCCAAAGGTAGGCTGATCTGTGACTCCTCTGCATGAATGGGAATTCTCCTTTCCTTTTACTGAGAGCTTGATAAAGTTCCGTGACTTCTTCACTGTGGCAGGGTATATATAATGCCTTCTGACCTATGGAAGCCCATCCCCATTAGGTTTTCTAATACTCTGTTCCTAGCTGGGTTCACAGATCATGGCAAGTTAACCCTGGCTTACTTACATTTGTTTAACTTGGATATACAACCAGCTGCCAAAGTCTCTTGGCCATCATGGTTGCCAGTTGCCTTCTAACAACATATAAAGTCCTACATGGCTTGAGTCTGGGGTACTTGCAGGAATGTCTCCTGCCGACATCACACTCTGATTGCCCTGTACGCTCCCACAGACAGGGCCTCCTTGGGATACCGTCGGCTAGACACTGTCGGCTGGCGGTGCCCAGGGGTAGGGCCTTCTCTGTGGGGGCACCCACCCTGTGGAATCAACTCCCCGTGGACCTTCGTTTGGCTCCGGATCTCCGCTCCTTCCTCCGCAACTTAAAGACTTGCCTATTTCAGCAGGCAGGCATGGACTGAACCAAGAAGGGGCGGGGTCTGTTTTTAAAAATTTTAATAATTTTAAATTGTTTTGTTCTTAAATTAGGCTTGTATTGTTTAATCCTTTTTTAATTAATTTATTGTATTGTATTTTATTCTGTGAGCCTCCCTGAGTCCTTAGGGAGAGAGGGCGGCATACAAGTCTAATAAATAATAATAATAATCAGTTATAAAGAACAAATGTAAAACGGAGACATTCAAAGTAATTAAACAGCAAGTAAAAAAGCAAATAAAATGAACAAGTATGCAAATAAAATGAAAGATTAGATTGGCAGGTAAAACCAGTTTATGTGCCAGTTTTGCCATTTTCCAGAAAGAAAGAAAAAACACCCATTGGATATCCTGGATTCGCTTAATGGCCTCTTGATTTGCTTTAGAACCGCATTGACTTTCATTACAACTGTTGTAAAAATGGTCATAAAATTTAAGTTCAGCCACATGATGCCTCAACTTATGACTGCAACAACTTACAACGGTCAATATGCCATGTTCCATTGTGGTCGTGATGCAAGGAGTCTCCTGTAGAACCATTCCAAAGCCATGTGTCCTATTCCCAAATCTATTTGATGATTCTGAGGGATATTATGTTTAATGGTATCTAAACTCAATGAGAAATCAAGAATAAATCACCTGCCTTCTCTTGATCCTTAGATAAATAGAACCAGAAGCAGTCTCAATCACGTAGCCATTTTGAAATGGGTCAGGAGGATATTCTACAGCCTCCAGAATTTCCTGCAGTTGAGAAGCTACCATATTGTCAGTTACCTTACTCAACCTTGGGAGTTAGAGAGTGGCTTAATATTAGCTCTTTTTGACAGTGACTTCTCAGATCAGGATAATTGCTGATTTTCATCTTCTCAGACCATCTTTATCTCTGTCAGTATAAAAATTGCTTAGAGTAGAATTAAATCCTAGATAGATAGTTGTTAACTTTGGTTATTCTTCAATAACTCTTTGAGGCATATAGAATAATGGCATGTTCAAGAAGCAGACTTGTATTATTTTTATGTATTGTATACATTATAGCATTGTGGAACACTCAGAAGGTGGGCTACTGCAGGTTTGGACGGGTTTGCCCGAACCCCTTGTTCGATTCTGCACGGTTCAGAGACTGGCAAATTAGACCACTGGCTGGCCCGCCCGCCTGATTTTCGACCGATTTTGGGGCAAAAAATGGCATGAAAAAGGCCCAAAAAACAACATGAAAATAGCCCCCCAAATGGCCTGTTTTTCAGGATGTTTTCAGGCCATTTTTGGGCTGGTTTCGAGCTGATTTCAGCCTGGAAATGGCCTGAAAAACTGTCTGGTTTTGGGCTGTTTTCAGGCAGTTTTCCAGGCTGATTTTGGCTGGGAAAATGGCCTGAAAACAGCCTGAAAAACAGCCTGCTTTTCAGGCTGTTTTTCCAGCCAAAATCAGGCCAAAAATTGGGCGGGGGCGAGGCCAGCCAGTGGTGGGATTAGCCCCAACCGGCTGAATCCTACCTGTTCCTTTGAGGCGAGTGGCTGGGAGGCAAGGCTGGGTGTGATGAGTGACATCACCCACCCAGTCACATGACCAACCGGCCACACCTACCCAGCCAGAGAACCAGTTGTTAAAAAATTTGCAGCCACCACTGGGAACACTCCCTATTTTTTCCCCAGAACATCAACCCTGTGAAATGGGTTGTGTTGGGGGAAAGCAACTGGCCTCAAGTTGTCCAGGAAGCTTCTGTGAGTAGAGCTACATTCTCATTAAAACCAGATATCAAGAAAGCCCAGTGTTGATATTAAAGCACCAACAGAGTTGGCATGCAGACCTTCAAAACTTTCTTTGGGAGTTATCTAAAGGTAGGTTTCTGTAACTGGAGCAGGAGGGGGTGTGATTTCCCCTTTCCACTTCCCACTCTTAAAATCTGCTCTGCAGACTTCTCAGATCTTACATAGCAGATTTTGAAGGGGTGTAAGAAGACTGTGATGTGAAGCAGAAGTTAGATGATAACAGTCTTCTTTCTGCCATCCCATGAACTGAGAACTGCCAACCGTATTATCCCAATAAGTAGCAATACTTGGGCCCTCTTATCTAGCATCCAAAGCTAAGCAGTATCAGGCCCAATTAGTACCTTGATCTGAGGCTACCAGGGAATCCCAGGAGCATAGCAACAGAGATTGTGAAGCTGAGAAACGTCTTGGAAATAGCAGAAGGTTACTTCTATACTGTCGGCAAGAAAATTGTTCAGGTATCTCCATGTCATGAGGACTCAAGCTTGACTTGAAGGCAACTTAATTTTGGCCTCTGAGCTTGTTTTCCAAGGGCCAGATAGATGACAGCAATTGTGACACTTTTGTTGGTTGCCTTTAGTGAAACTTCTTTCCCCTTTAGTGCTGATTGTCAGTGCACTTTAGGAGAACGGTAAAATGTCTCTTTTTGAGCTATTGTTTAATGGCTGAGAATAAGCAAGCGTAGGAAAACAATCTGCAGTTCATTAATCCAGGTATTTCAGATTGCATCTCAACCAGTTTTATTTCCAGATGTGGGAACTATCCAGCAGTAAATTAGCTATCTTCCAACATGCACTGCTTGTCTGCTTCCCCATTAGCACCTATGACTATCAACAGAAAATATTGCAGTCAAGACTCTCGATCTACTTATTAGGATATCCGATTCCACCCAGTAAAAGCCTTTCAAAAAAACTCACTCTGCTGCTTGTTAAATTGGAGTTATCAAAATGTGTCTCTCCAGCATAGCCAGGGTTTTCCAGGAGGAAAGAACAGCCTTAGCCTCTATTCTTGTTTCTCTTCTTTGGCAGCATATGTGAACGGGTGACGCCTCGCCTCTCTCATGCCAACTCCGCTGTTGTGCTTTCGGCTGTCAAAGTGCTGATGAAGTTCCTAGAGCTCCTTCCCAAGGATTCCGACTATTACAACATGCTGCTGAAGAAACTGGCCCCTCCGCTGGTCACCTTGCTGTCTGGCGAGCCTGAAGTCCAATATGTTGCTTTGAGGAACATCAACTTGATTGTGCAGAAAAGGTCAGGCACAAGGAAGGACGTTGTTTCAAAGATTCAAAGGATTGAATAACTGCATATAAGACAGTTTTGTTTGTCCAACCTGGACGGATCCTGGTATTCTGCAACTTCAGGGATATGTTAATGCAGAGTTATTTAATGGCATTGACTAACAAAGAGTGCACTCCGGATGAATAGATTGAAAAGCCGTTAAAAGGAGGGAATCAGGCAAATTTGGAGCACTATTATTATTCTATTTGCAGGTGACTTAATACAGCTTTTCTCACCTGCCAGACTTCCTGGTAGGTTGGATTATATCTCCCATCATTCCCAGCCAGCACAGTGTCTGTGCTAACTAGGATACTATAATCCAACATATTCAGAGGTGCAAGTAGGTGATGGGAAGGTGACTTGAGTTGCTTTCACATCTCCTGTTAGGTTGCATGGCAGTTCTTTAACTGGAAAACAAATGCAAACCTGCCTTTTGTCAGGAACGAACAAGAGTGCAGCTTAGTGATCATTTTAGCATGCGTGCTCAATTCCTTTCCCAGGCCTGAAATCCTGAAGCAGGAGATCAAGGTGTTTTTTGTGAAATACAACGACCCCATCTACGTGAAACTGGAGAAACTCGATATCATGATTCGCTTAGCATCCCAGGCCAACATTGCTCAGGTCAGTCTGTGACCCAATGGGTCTCATTTCACATTTGTCTAGAAAATGTCTCCCAGTAAATGGTTTGCCATTAGCTTTGCAGTTACTTGTAATCCCAAACAACATGTTTCTTGGCTGTGTCCCACTCCTTGCCTTCCTTAGTTCTTTTCTCTGACAAGCTTGGTATGTTGCATAATTCGAACCCAACCTAAACATTCTTACACAATAATAAAGGTGTGGCTACAGCCCACTGCTTGGTTGGCCTTCTGATAAATGCATCTATGGGTAGGGCCATTCCCACCCTGGGAATTCTTTGATGAGAATGCCCAGGACATGGTCCCAGTATTCCAGATCTGCCCACCGGCTTAAAATGATTACGATCTCCTGCTGTAATACATTTGCAATGTGTTTGCATTTCTTTGTAACAGGAGGTCTAGAAAAGTGTAAGCAAGATGTTTCCCTTTTAGAACAGAATAGAATTGAATTCTTTTATTGGCCTAGTGTGATTGGACACACAAGGAATTTGTCTTGGTGCAAATGCTCACAGTATACATACAAGAAAAGATACATTCATCAAGAGTCAAGAATCATAAGGTACAACACTTAATAATAGTCATAGGGTACAATAAACAAATCATACTAGGAAACAGTCAATATAGATCATAAGGATACAAGTGACAAAGTTACAGTCATACAATCACAAGTGGGAGGGGATGGGTGATAAGGAATGATGAGAAGGTTAATAGTAATAGTAGTGCAGAACTTTGTAAAGAGTTGGACAGTGTTGAGGGAATTATTTGTTTAGCAGAGTGATGGTGTTCGGGAAAAACTGTCCCTGTGTTGTTCCAGTATGCAGTGCTCTATAGCAGTGGTCACCAACCAGTGGGCCGGGGACCACTGGTGGTCTGTGAGAAAATTTTGGTGGTCTGCAGAGAAATGTCACCTCCAAAGCAATTAATCCAGGCTGCATGGGAACACAAGGCTGTGCCGTCCACATGGTCCATGGGAACACAAGACTTGCATTGTGAACAACATGAGATAGTGAGGGGAGGGGGGAAAGGGCGGAGGGGGGAAACTTGCCCCACCTGCTTGGCCTGGCCACTGCGCTGCTTCTTTCCGCTTCTTTCTTCTGCTTTTGGCTGCATGCAAGAAAGCAGCAGAAGTCTTTCTTTCTCTCCCCTGAACTCTACCAGAAATGATTCTCTGGGACCCTGCAAGGCATCCTGCTCCAAGAGGCTGTGCTGGTGTGACAAGTCTCACAAGACTCATTTCTGGCGGAGTTTGGAGGAGAAAAAGAAAGACTTCTGCTGCTTCTGCTGCTTTCTTGTATGAAGCCAAAAAGTCTCTCTCTCTGTCTCTGTCTCTCTCTCTCTCTCTCTCTCTCTCTCTCCCTGAGAACAGAGCTGGAGACGGTATCCTATGATCCCAAATAAAGAATGATCAATCAGTAGGAAAACAGGGATGGGGATTTTCCTGCAGACTTTTCTGGGGATTTTCCCAGGGTTTCTGCTGCTTTCTGCAGAGACCCTGGGAAAACGTCAGCAAGCCACCGTCAGTAAAAATTCATATTAGTGGTCCACGGGATTTCAAATAATGAGTTTAGTGGTCCCTGAGGTCCAAAAGGCTGGCGACCCCTGATCTATAGCGTTGTTTTGAGGGAAGGAGTTGAAACAGTTTATGTCCGGGATGTGAGGGGTCTTTATTGAATTATATCAGTGGCAGCAATCCAATAGGGGACAAGGGCAACAAGAAATAGTACCACACACAGATTTGATCTCAGTTGTTGTTGTTTTTTAATGTATTTCCAACAGGTTTTAGCAGAGCTGAAGGAGTATGCCACAGAAGTGGATGTGGACTTTGTACGCAAAGCCGTCCGTGCCATTGGACGATGTGCCATCAAAGTTGAAGTGAGAATCTTTTTTCTTCTCTGGTTTTGCTTTTGTGTTTTAATTGCTACAGCCAGCTGAACTTCAAAGGTTATCCTTTGAAAACAAATAGTATTCAAAATAAAGTTGACATCATTCATTTGGCCCAGATGTAGATCACTTGGTGTGACACACAAGCATCACAGTCAATTCTGGTGGATTCATGATGTCAGGTGTTGGAAGATGAGGTCAAAAACAGGAAATGAGGTAGCTGCAATTGTGGGATCAAATCTCTGCCCCTTTTTATATGCTTTGAGGTTGTTGGTTTTTCCCTTTGACACACCTCCTTGCAGGGCACCCCTGCACCAAAAATATAGTTGGGGAATAGAGTATCTGAGTGTAGTAAATTCTTTTTCTTACTCATCCTAAAAGAGAACAGTTTCAGCATTTTGATCTTCACTTCACTCTAAAAAACATATACGTCAGCTTTCAGTCCTTTGGGGAATCCTGTCTTTTGTTGTTCTCTCTGCTTTCAGAGCCCTTGATTTAGACAACACCATTCAGTCAGCGGGGAACTGTTATAATTTAAAATGCATTTATCTCTGGAACAGACTGACCTCCTCTACCACTACCAACCTTCCCAAACTCCCTAGCTGTTTTTCTAACAGTAAACATTATTTGATGTTTATTTAGCTTAACCAGCACAGGAGCCAATACTGGGAAATGCTTTTTCTTAGGAAAAGGGCAAATATTTGGGGGTGAATCAGGAAGATTTCATGTTTGGTTAATTCAGCAGATAGCAATTTCAAATGAATTACAATTTAGATGATGAACTTCTAATTTCTAAGACAAATAAGAGAATGCCTGGCTTTTCCGTGGGATATAGGTGTTCTGCTAGTAGGTTATGCAGGTATTTCTTGACTTATGACCACAGTTGAATCCAGTACAGATGTTGCTAAATGAGACAGTTCTTAAGTGAGTTTTGTCCCATTTTATGACCTTTTTGCCACAGTTATTAAGTGAATCACTACAGTTGTTAAGTGAATCATATGGTCATTAAGCAAATCTGGCTTCCTCCATTGACTTTGCTTATTGGGAGCTAGCCAGAAATACATGCCAGTTGCCCAGTTGCCCGGATTTTGACCACATGACCGTGATAACAGTCATAAATGTGAAAACTGGTCATAATTCACTTTTTCGCTGCCCTCGTAACTTTGAACAGTCACTAAATTAATGGTTGTAAGTTGAGGGCTAAGCTGCAGTGGGTTTTTTTTCTTCTCACACATGGAAACCCACCTAAACATTGTGGCATTCGAAATAAAGGAAGCTATTTTATTTGCCATTGGGCTGTAGTTTAGGTAAAGGTAAAGGCTCCCCTCGTACATATATGCTAGTCGTTTCTGGCTCTAGGGGGCGGTGTTCATCTCTGTTACAAAGCCGAAGAGCCAGCGCTGTACAAAAACATCTCCGTGGTCATGTGGCCGGCATGACTAAACGCCAAAGGCGCACGGAACGCTGTTACCTTCCCACCAAAGTGGTCCCTATTTTTATACCTGCATTTTTACATGCTTTCAAACTGCTAGGTTGGCAGAAGCTGGGACAGGTAATGAGAGCTCACTCTGTTATATGGCACTAGGGATTTGAACCACCGAATCCCGACCTTTCTGATCGACACGCTCAGCATCTTAGCCACTGAGTCACCGCATCCCTTAGGGCTGTAGTTTAGGGTTAGGTAATTGGTTGAGACAGGCGGGCTTCTCCGGGGTCTCTATCAAAGATGCTGGGGACAAGTTCTCATTGCATTTCTAGGGCAATGATTCATGTTGGACAGACTCTTGTATCAACAATGGTTTCTACTAAGCTGGAATATTGAAATGTATGACAATTATGGGAAAAATGCCTGTCTTCAGGAAAGGCTGAATGTCAAGTCTCCAACTAACAAACTCAAGCAAATCAGAACCCTGAGACTTGGCTTCTTCTCAAAGGTCTTCTTTAATGAGTACATCATAACACAGCTTCAATGGAAAACCAAATCAAAATCTTTCCCACTGTTTCAGTATAATTAAACTAGGAAATAACCCCATCCCCAAGTATCACAGATCACACTGGCCAATTTAGCTAATTGGCACTCCTATCCCAACCTTACCTGTTGCCAGTGGAGATGACCTCGGTTTCTCATGAGAAAGCTTTGTTGTGTCTCGTAATGCCTTCCAACCTCCTTCCACTCTATGTGGCAACTGAGGAACAGAGAAATGACTGCAGCCAGGTTCAGTTTGAAGTTGACACTGATTTAGTTATAAGGCCATCGATATGTATAGTGACAGGTGAGGAAAAGTAGTCCTCTCTGTTCATATGATTGGAAAGAGGCATGACATAGAGATGCACAGTCATTCATTCATTCATAGACTGATGCTGTGCCTAAGACAGTTTCTATAACTTAAAAAAATATTAATGGTGTTAGCAGCAAAAGTATTTCGAGTATAGTATGCAATCTCCATTAATCAAATATAGACCAAAAATGTCTCATTTCATGCCACTTAGGGAAGTTTACCATGCAAGGATAATTTCTTGTGAATGGGTGGAACATAACCTCTGCTTTCTGCTTTCTAAAAAGGGAGGTCTTCTCGTAGTGATGGGTTTTTTAAGCCAGGAAATCACAAAGATTGTCTGGCTGCCGTTGTGGAAGAATCAGCCAACTCTGTGTTGTTGCCCAGGGGATGCCCGAATTTAGGATTCCTACACTCTTCCAAAGCAGACAGTGTGACATACTGTGGAACAGTGCCCTCTGAGTGCTTATCAGGGAAACCCCAGATATTTTCTGCATGCAGCCCCATCATGTATTGACTATATAAACAGTCTACTTTTGAATTTATGAAAACAATAGTTTGATATTTGTTCCTTGAGAATGTAATCATGATGTGCTTTTTAACATTTTTGCCATCCAATAAATAAATAAATCTAAACAGGGAGTGGATGTGATACGTGTAGATGAAGTTTATAGAATTCTGAGGCATATCCAGGTTAGCCTTTATATTCGAGCTGACTTTCTTACTTGAAGATCTGTGTTCTGCTCTATCCTTTTTGACAGCAATCTGCTGAGCGCTGTGTGAGCACACTTCTGGATCTCATCCAGACTAAGGTCAACTATGTAGTGCAGGAAGCCATCGTGGTCATCCGGGATATCTTCCGCAAGTATCCCAACAAGTAAGTACAGCTACCAAATGAAGTGTGCAGAAGCAACCTTGCAGATAGTAATTGTGGCTGACCCAAGGGGTGCCAATTTGTATGGTTTTAGGTGACCTAGTGGAGGAACACCTGAATAAGTAGGGACAGGGCAACAATTTGAGAAAAATCAGGTGGCATTGGCTAATCATTCAGAATCAAAAAGTGGGAAGGGAATTTAGAATTTGTTTAGTCCAACTCCTGTTCCATTAGAGGAACATCTGACAAATCAGCCATACATCTGACAGATGATCAGCCATACACCCTGTGAAAAGAACTCAACACTTCATGCGGCAACCTATACTACAAATTGACAGTTTGTACAATCAGGAAGTTCCTCGTGATGTCTAGGCTGAACTTTGTGGTTTTAACCCATTGGTTCTGGTCCTTCCCTCTGGGGCAGTAGATAATAATTTCACTTGCATTTCATAGCTTTTTAGAGTCTTCATCATATTTCCCTCAGTCATCTGTATGCAAAATATACTTGGATACATTAAATATTCTCCAAAGAGCTTGGTATATCCGGACCCCTCATCATTTTGGTAGCTTTCTTTTGAACTTGTTCAAAAGAAAGCTACCAAGGTCAATATCCTTTTTAGACTGGAGAATCCAGAACTGGACACAATACTACAGGTTATGTCTGGCCAGGGCAAAATAGCACCCGATTCACAGTGATGGCTCATATTGAACTTGCGGTCAACAAGGATAACCAGTTTCCTTTGACATGTACCACTGCTAAAACCTGTTCTGTTGTTGCTCAACTCATCTACATGCCTTCATTAACACTAATAATTGACAACCTGAAATACTAATAATTATTTGAGAACTGGAAAGCAAGCATGGGACACATTGGGGGGTGGTTTGTGGAGTCTTCAAGTAGACAAGGGAAGCTACTTGTCTACATAAAAGAGCTTTGGTGGCTCAGGCTGTTAAATGCCTGCTCTTAAGATCCAGCTGTCTACAATTACTGTAGGCTTGAATCCCACCAGGCTCAAGGTTGACTCAGCCTTCCATCCTCTCGGGGTAGGTAAATCGAGGACCCAAGATTGTTGGGGGCAATTAGCTGACCTTGTAAAAATGCCGCTTAGTAATAAGCAGGCATATACAATGGAATGAAGGCTATTGCTGAGCGCATTGGGTTGTGCTCCAAAATTGTAAGCCCTGAGTCTTCGGAGAAGGGCGGCATATAAATGTAATTAAAAAAAAAATTAACAGAGGGTTGGGGATTATTAAAGCAGATGTAACAGTAGTTAAAACCAGGATCTGAAGACTTTGGAGCAAAAAAGAGGGTGAATGCAAGGTTTGTTTTGGGAGAAAAAAATTGAGAGCACAAGAAGGTTTGTCAATAATAACAACCTTATCCAACCTTGCCTTGGTCAAATTAGGTATGAGAGTATCATTGCCACACTTTGTGAAAACCTTGATTCTCTGGATGAGCCAGATGCCCGAGCGGCAATGATCTGGATTGTGGGCGAATATGCAGAGAGAATTGACAATGCAGATGAGCTCTTGGAGAGCTTCCTGGAGGGTTTCCATGATGAAAGCACCCAGGTAATACTGATCTCTCCATATTCCTGTCTCGATTCTTTTGAAGGAAAAAAACTGGACCCTTGATTTCAGCAGTTTGATTCTGGGCCAAAAGCTTGCCCGTGTTTCTCTTTCCGCAAGCTGTTGCTTCTCCACTGTTCTGCTAAACCCCTGCTGGTGCTACTTTTCCTGTTTGCCTTCTGGATATGTCCAACTATCCCTAATTCCCAGCACCCGGGGAAGAGTTTGCTTTTCATTAACTGTTTTGAGACAGAAATGGGATTTCATCTTTGTGGCCACTTATCTGCCAAACTCCAAGTAGATTCATATCTTTGACTTTGGCAGCTGTCACGTCATCCCTGAAGGAATTTAAAAATAGCTTTGCAATGTAATCAGTATATTATCTCGACAGAGAACGGTCTGTCTTTGTTAATTGTATTTGTCTATCATCCTTTTACTGACTCAGCTTTGTTCTTGCTTCTCAGCAACTGATCAGAACATCTCCCCACCTTTCTTTTCATGCCTCAGCATTACTTTCCCCCTGCGAAGTGTTTTGCATTAATCTATAATTCAGGTTCCTCAGCCCATCTCTCTTACTTCTGTGTGGCTTATGCAGAAGCCTCAGTAGTGTATAGATAATGGGACATCATGGCTTAGAGCAATATAGCCTAAGTACCAGCTGCTCAGGGGTATGGAATGTGGAAAACCTATTTTTTTCCCCAGACTTGCTTACTACTACCTAGAGACATTATATTGGTTGGCAATTGGGGGAAGCAGGATGCTAGGTTAAATTTAGAGCTGATCCCATAAGGCTTCTTTTCTTCATTAATTGCAAGAAGAGTTACATCACACAGATGCATAACCTTTCTGTCTTTCTTTAAACTTTATATCCCACTGTAGGCAATATTGCCCGAGATCAGCTTGTACTAGAAATGTAATTTGTCCATCAGAAACCTTCCTTATTTCTTTGTTCTTGCTTTTCTTCCAGGTGCAGCTCACTTTGTTGACTGCCATTGTAAAGCTATTTTTGAAGAAGCCTTCCGAAACACAGGAACTGGTCCAGCAAGTGCTGAGTCTTGCTACCCAGGTAAGGCACAGACCCTGTTCTCCTGCCCTTCCTACACTGAAAAGTGTTAGCATTACTGTTATGCTATCAAAAGATCCTCCCAATCCTTGGTTGGTTATATTGTCTGCAGTGACATTGGAACCATGTAGCATCTTCCCTTTCCATTGGGTTGCTGGTAACATTTGAATAATATCAACATGGAATGGTCAGCAATGTGTGGCTCATTTCCATGCCAGTATCTGTACAACACAGTCCTTTCAGCAGTTCCAAGAAGGCTCCACACCCATTTGCACTACTCAGGTGACCCTGAGGACACAGATAAACCTCCAAGTGGCCTCAAGGACTCGCTAAAAGAATGCAAATGACCAACTGTCTTCAAGGAACATAAATCCTTCCATTCCCCAACATCCATTCAGAGCTGAACAAGCTTCTTAGATGAGAAGTGAAACATTTCAAAGAAAACCCAAAAAGGATAGTTGCCTCTTGAAAAAAGCACCTTTGGATGCTGGTAGTTTCCTATAAAGCCCTTAGTGGCATGAGGCCAGGTTATTTGATAGACTGCCCCCCCCCAATTCTATTGAATCCAGCTGGAGAGGCATGCTACATGTCCCATTAAAAGATGCCATCTGGCATGATTTAGGAGGAGAGCCTTTTTCGTTATGGCATCTGTTCTTTGGAGCATCATCTCTCCAGAGATTAAAATAGCCTGACCCAATTGGCCTTGAAAACGTTCCTGTGTCACTGGGTATGAGGGTTGGAATATGAGGCAAAGCTGGTTATAGTGATAAGTTTGTGGAAAAGAGAATCTGTGGCCCTTCATACACTGCCAAACAATAGTTTCCAGTAGCCCAGCTAATGGTAAAAAGTGCTGTGAGTCATAATTTAATGACATCCAAAGGAGTAGAAATCTCTTAAACCATATTATAGCAACCATGAGTTTAAAAATTACACTGCTCCAGAACCTATCAGGGAGACACTAATTTATATATGAAGAATCCAAAATGGAAAAATAGAATATACCTCCACAAGTTTCGGGAACCAACTAAAATGTATCTTCCTTGATAGTATAAAATATACTTCTAAATATTGACATCTTGATACCTTCTCACCGATAGCTCCTAAAATCACAACCCCAAGGGGGCATCTGTGCTTTCCTGTTATTGGGCATTCATGTGATGAATGGTATGGTTTTAAAACTCCATCAAAGAGCACAAATCTCCAGAAATAAGCAATGACCAAAACAGAACATGGTGACCAAAACCAATATTTTGCAATAAAGTTTACATGAGTTGGCATAGCTTGACTGATGAGTCAGTGTATACTCAGTGAACAGAACTTAACTTTGTGTTCCAGCAGCTTTCTTTGTTTCTTTGTTTAATAACTATACCACTTCAGTCCAAGAAAACTCTGTACCAGTGCCCCATCAAATAGGGAGTAGCCTTTTTCAGTTTCCTTACAGCTGCTCCCAAAGAGTCTGTAAAGATTAACAGATTAATAGAGTTGGAAGGGACCTTGTAGGTCATTAGTTCAACCCCACCCCCTGCCCAAGCAAGAAACCCTACACCTTTTCTGACAAATGGCAGTCCAATCTCTTCTTGAAAGTCTCAAGTGATGACACTCCCACAGCTTCTGAAGGCAAGCTGTTCCATTGGTTGATTGTTCTCACTGTCAGAAAGTTTTTCCTTATTTCTAGATTAAATCTCTCCTTGTTCAGTTTCCATCCATTATTCCTTATCTGGCCTACAGGTGCTTTAGAAAATAGCTTGACCCCTTCCTCTCTGTGGCAGCTCGTCAAATATTGGAAGACCGCTATCATGTCTCCCCTGGTCCTTCTTTTTACTAGACTAGCCAAGCCCAGTTCCTGCAAATGTTCATCATATGTTTTAGTCTCCAGTCCCCTAATCATCCTGGTTGCTCTTCTCTGCACTCTTCCTAGAGTTTCAACATCTTTTTTATAGTGTGGTGACCAAAACTGGATGCAGTATTCTAGGTGTGGTCTTATTAAGGCTTTATAGAGTGGTATTAATACCTTCCTTGATCTTGAATGTATTCCTCTATTAATGTAATTTAGGATTGCATTGGCTTTTTTGGCTGCCGCTACACACTGCTGGCTCATATTTAATTGGTTGTCCACTAAGACTCCAAGATCCTTCTCACAGTTACTGCTATTAAGCCTGGTTTCACCCAGTGTATATGTGTACTTTTGGTTTTTCTTGCCTAAGTATAAGACATTACTTTTCTCTACATTCAATTTCATTTTGTTAGATAGGGCCCAGTGTTCAAGTCTGTCAAGATCCATCTGGAATTTGAGCATATCATCTTTCTTGTTTTTTCCTTCCCAGAACATTAAATAACATCTACAGGTTCAGTGCTCTTACAGTCTGGAGCAGGAATCTGTCCATTTCTCACCCCTATTTAAATCATACAACAGAGAGACAGGGAAGGAGCTGCAACTGGCTCCCTTTACACCAGTTCTACACCTCCATTCTTGTGGTAACTGTTAACATTGCACACTAACCATGCCCCCTGCACTTAATCCATTTAAACACAATTGTGCAAACAAAACCAACGTGAGGGGTACTGAACTCATTTCTGACAACATTGTCGGAATTTGTAAAACACTAGATTTCTTTTTAAAGAACTCTCAGCCTGCTAAAAAGTAACTTTTAAATGTTTGTTTAGAAGTAAAAAGAGGCTTACAAAATATTCTTCTTTAAACCAAGGGTTTCAAACAGTTTCAGGCTAAAGCACTTGCAAGTTTAAAAAAAAAGCCAGAATCTTTTATCAAGATTAAAAACAATGGCTGCATTTGAGTGAACATTTTTCCCTTTAGTTTCTCACAGATCCTGAGTCCCATAGAACACAGATTTAAAATTTTACAGTCATGATTTTTTACTACTGAAAGGTCCCATTCTGGGGTGCCCAGCCTTGTGTAATCTTATTAAGCCTCAGGTGTGTAAGGAACGTTTGTAATTTTTCTGTAGAGAATATTCAGTGCCCAAAAGACCTACTTTTGACTGTAGATTCCTGTACATTCTTTTCCTCTTCATGCTCGGTATTCCTCTGTCAGAGTTTGTTCCAAATCGGTATCCATTAATAGAAAACCTTTTTCTGCCTCAGGATTCTGACAACCCAGATCTACGTGACCGTGGCTACATTTACTGGCGACTCCTCTCCACAGACCCTGTCACTGCCAAGGAGGTGGTTTTGTCAGAGAAGCCCCTCATCTCTGAAGAGACCGATTTGATTGAGCCCACTCTACTGGATGAACTCATTTGCCACATTGGTTCATTGGCATCAGTGTATCACAAACCACCCAATGCCTTTGTGGAAGGCAGCCACGGAATCCACCGCAAACACCTGCCTATCCATCACGGAAGGTAAGAGAGAGACAGAAAGATTTTGTGGGTTATTTGCTTTTTTTAAAAAGTCCATATATGGAGATATTACTTTGTCCTGATGCCCTTACAATTTTATGTGGCTGGTTTGTCATACAAAATTTAAAAACAAACTCAAAATTTGCATGAACATGGAAACAATACTGGTAGCCTATTTTACAACTTTCTTGCCACGGTTGTTAAGTGAATCACTGCAGTTGTTAGCATGGTTGTTAAGTGAATCTGGCTTCCTCATTGACTTTGCCTGTCAGAAGATTGCAAGAGTGACTATGGAACACGGCAACCTTTATAAAATACATGCTAGTTGCCAAGCATCTGAATTTTGATCACGTGACGATGGGGATGGTGAAACATTTGTAAGGATGCAAAACAGTCATAACTCACTTTTTTTTCAGTGCCATTGTAACTTCAAACGGTCACTAAATGAATGGCTGTAAGTTGAGGACTATCTATATTGCACATGGGAAGAAAGTTCATAAGCAGTCACATAATTATTATCTTATCAGAAAATGTGAGAAATACAGGAAACGTTACCTTAATCAGAGCAGTGTCAGCTTCCCTGAGTCTTTCCGCTGCCTGGGTAGACCAGTTAAGCAGCTGGGGTTCATGACCCCAGATAGTGGCTCCGGTTGGAGCGGAAAGTTTAGGAGAGTCAGTTTAATGTCAGAGTTCCAAGTAACATACTCATAGCAAACAAAAAAACTGAGGCAGGCAATTTCCTCAAAGAATAGATTTATTGGATATGTCATATTGGCACAAGCTGGTAAAAACCGACTCTGAATATTCCTGTGGTTTTTACCTAATTAAAAGTGAACATTTGTCACTTTCTCAAAACAATCAGTCACATGGTCCATTCAGGATACTGTCCAGTTGCTAGGTAACTCCAGTCCCCTCCTTCCGAGCACCTGCAGGAATGTTCCCAAGAGAAAGTATTTTGTTTTGACTACAACACCCCAACTATCTCTATTCCCCCCTCCCTGTCCCTCTTCTCCAGTGTGTCAGTGCTGAAATCTCAAAATGGCCTCCGTCAGGCCAGCTTCAGGGTTGACAGATAGGTCATAAGTAGGGCTGAGGAACTTAGGACCCAGAAGATAATGTTGCACTCCAATTCCTAATGGCCTAAGTAACGGTGAGGAAATCTGGGAGTTGTAGTTTAGCAGCACCTGGAAGCCCACAAGTTTCTCATGCTTGCTTTGGGTGAATGTTCTTCCCGAGCTATTTGGCAGGTTATTAATTCCACAGCTGCTCCTATTCTTTCACAACGACCTGTTTAAAATTTTCAGTCCGTTATTTTGATATTGGGTTTTATTTGCCCAGTGTTTTATTCTGTGTTTCAACAGCCTCATCTATTGGGTAGCATATTTATGGAATTCAACTTTTAAAGAAATAGCAGTTGTTTGCTGTCAAATTATTTTACAGTTCACACCCTCTTGCAAGGGTTATTTTTACAAGAATACTTGCACTGCAAAGTCTGTTTAGAGCAGCTTGCACAAGAAAGTCTTTTTGTGTTGCTCTCTTTGACAGTGAAACCAAGTAACTCTTCCCTCCCCCCCCCACATACCTTCAGTACTGATGCAGGAGACAGCCCTGTGGGAACCATGAGTGCTACAAACCTGGAACAACCTCAGGTGATTCCATCCCAAGGAGATCTCTTGGGTGACCTCTTGAACCTCGACCTGGGGCCTCCAGTGAATGTTCCCCAAGTGTCTTCCATGCAGATGGGTGCTGTGGACCTTCTAGGAGGTGGACTTGATAGCCTGGTGAGTAAGCATGACTTTAGCTGAACATGGACTAAAATTCTTAGGGGTGTGTGCATGTGTGAGAGAGAGAGTGAATGAATGAATGAATTGTTTAGCTCTATAGTACCAAAAACTTAGGCTGCTGGAAACCTTTTCCTTTATGTTAAAGAAGTGTTGGGATCTTGGATCCAAATAGCTGCCACTTGGAGGATGCAAAGATGTTTGTCTTCTTTCTGCTCCTTTTCAGCTTTGCAGATTACAGGTTATCAAGTTTACTGCCTCCTTTACTTGCTTATTTGGGGTATTGATGGATGGCTTTGTTTGTTTGTTTGTTTATATTCCGCCTTTACTATCTTCACAAATACACAGAGAAGATAAGGAAAAATTAAGCAACATTGTGGAAAATGTTGGTAGTGCATTTTTAAGAGGTTCGTGGCATGATCCCTGTACACCAGCAGAAAGAAGCAGCATGGCTGTGTTGTGTTTGTGTTTCTTGCTAGAGGCTAGCAAAGAAAAGAGGAGAAAAATGCTCGTGGTTTTTAGCATTAGGTACATGTTTCATAAATTAGCTAGCATCACCCTGGGCAGCTTTGGTTCATTGTGGCACTTCCTTGTAATAATGAATTGTAACAGAGGCTGTTAATTTTGCGTAAGAGCAGGGAAGAGCAGGTATGGGATCCATAAGAGCAAAGCTAGGGCACAGTATATAGACCCATTACATAAAACCATATCAAGAGTTGTTTATTGTGCATGGGTGAACCAGTTTTAAGGAAGAGACCATAATTTATGAACCAAATTGATCAATTAGCCCGCAATGCTAAGTTTGGAACAAAAAACTAACAGTCCTACCATAACCGCCTTTTCTTTTTGTAACATTACTCAGCCTTGCTTTTAGCAATAATATGGTTTGTCCTTGCTACTGGTATATTGGGCAGTGATGGTTGGATGACACTAGAAACCATTACTGTGGAGGCAGACTCTGGCGGTGACATATACATTAATTTTTTTTGTAATTTTTGACCATTAGCTTTTGCATATATTATTAGAATCTTCTATAAAATGCTTTAATTATAATAGCTATGGTAAGTAAATGGAATTACCATGCTAATTCTGTAAAGTGACAATTTGTTAGTGTGGATGGATGGATGGATGGATGGATGGATGGATGGATAGATAGACAGACAGACAGACAGACAGACAGACAGACAGACAGACAGATAATAAATATGAGTCAGTTGTCAAGCATCCAAATGTTAATCACATGACTATGGAGATGCTGCAACAGTCATAAGTGTGGAAAATGGTCTTAAATCACTATTTTCAGTGCCATTGTAACTTTGATCACTAAACGAACTGTTGTTAGTCGAGGACCACCTGTATAGTTAAACCTACTATCCCGCCAGTTAGCTGTGGCCTAGATATAAGATAGGTGATTGGTGTTTCTCAGAATTGGACAAAGAATCTAATGACTTTCAATTCCCAACCCTCCTCTCCAGTGCAACAAATGATAATCAACCCCCTTCCACCACTGCTAAGCAACCACAGCTAGTTTATGCATCTCCAGACTTTTTTTTTGCAGACCCCTAGGAATTTATTTGCATGTTTATCACAATATGATATTCCCAACAAGCTGATACTTGTTACCTAGTTTTATGATATGGACCTTCCTGCATAAAAGTGTAGCAGTTCACATTGATGCTTGGATTCCCATACGTAGCAAACAAGCAAGCTTCAGTCTTGTGTCCACTGCATATGTATAGAATTGCCTGTGCTCTGTCCAGATGCTGTCTCACACATTTCTGGGTAACCTTTAGCTCTCCGATCAAATCCAAATGTTTCTTAGAAAGTGAATTAAGGCTTCTCAAACAGCTTCCAACTGCTTGGGGGCCCCGTGCTCCTGAGATTCTTAAGACTTTGAACACAACACCAGGGGTATCTGAGGTTTGGCTTCTCAATGACAGGACGTACATGCTCTGCGTATTATTGCAAGATGTTGACAACACCATAGCAAAGATTGGCTCACTTTGATGTAGGTTTTCGGTAGAAACCAGGTCCATAAAGTTTTAGCAGATTTCTGGAATTAAGCCTTATAACATGGAAAGAATCTGTTCTTGTCAAATGTTCTCTCAGAGTAGCTGACCCACAACCTCAGCAGTTCTGGAGTGGCAGCAGAATGAAAAATGTCAAACGAAAGAGCAAAGGAAGAGGAATGCTAGGGAAAGTTTGCAACTTTGTATTTGTCAAGATATCTGCAGAAGTTGACACCACATCCACTTGAGAATGTTTCAGGCCTGTGTTCGTTCATCGCTGACAAAAACTAAATTTTGCATGCGGTCTCGACTGCCTCAGATAACAGATTTAAAATTCTTCTATAATTTGCCTATAAGTATCAGGACAAGCATTTCTATTCCTGCCTGAATTCTTGAGGTGATAGCTTTCATATTTGGGCTGTAATTGGTTTTTTCAGGAGAAAAATCCAGTCATACGGGTTTCTACTTGCAGTTTGAAGTGGATAAAATTCTAATCAAAGCTGGCCAGCATATCTGGCTTTTGTGAGAAAGAGGTGTCTCAGCAACTGAAAGTAGCTTAAGGGAAGTTTAAGCCGAAAAGAATCTGAATACTCTACAAAAGAAGGAGCTTAGTCTTAGAGTCAAAAGTAGAATTTGCAGTCCACTAGATGTGACAGATTCAAAGCCCCGAGCAACTTCAGTCAGCACAGCTAATAGGGGTTGTAGGAGTCGTGGTTCAGCACTTCCTGGAGACTGCATATTTCATCACTTCTGATTTATCCAACCAGCCATCTATGTACCATTTTGATTGCAGTCCAGTTCACCCTGATATTTGTGGAGTGGAGCAAAGCAAAAACTTTCTCATAAAAGATTCAGCCTTCTCTGCCAATGATTCCTACGCAAAGAATAATACACTAAAACTGGGGTGTCAAACTCAAGGCCCACCATGTGGTCGGATCTGGCCCATGGGGCCATCCTGGAAAATGTTAGGGGCTGGCCCATGTCTCTTTGATCCGGTCTAGCCGCATAGCTTCGGCCCAGTCTACGCAATGCAAAGAGGAAACATTGGGCCAGTGTGGCTTCGGCCCAGTCTACCCAGTGCAAAGAGGAAACATGCCAGCAGTTTGGGGAGTGGCATCAAGCTGGTTCACCCAGTCAGCCATGCCCACCCAGTCAGTCATGCCCTGTGAGTGGTGTCAAGCTGGCCACACCCACCCAGTTGTCCATATCCACCTAATTGGCCATGCCTGCCTCGTCCCCTGGGGTCCACCATAGCCCTGATGCAGCCCTCAATGAAATTGAGTTTGACACCCCTGCCCTAAAAGGACCAGAAATCTGGGATTCCCAATATATTTTGTCAATTTCAAATAAAACTACTTCTTGTCACCTTTCACTTTGTCTCAGGATTGTTTGCTATGTTTACCTTATTTGTATACTGGAGTTTCAGATAACCTCAATTTGATTTAGTCTGGAGCCATTCCAAACTGCAAGGAGTAGAAGGTCATTTGTATAAGACAGGGACAATACTGTGGTTCTGTGGAGATGCACTGCTGAAAATAATATTACTGATGTCAAAATGTCAGTTTTTAGTATGAAACAGCTGCAGTGATCCGTTTGGAAAGCTGCTGGTGAAATCTCCATGCTAAAAAGAAAGCTGTTGACTTAGATCACTAAAAAGAAAATATCGGCATTTTGCTTCTTCTCTTTGCCTAGTAAAATAGGAATAAATCCTCTGAAATAATTAAAATTTAAAACCAGGAATTCAGATCCAAAGGGTTGAGGATGACTTGGATGTGAAGCAGGGGGAGATTTGCTTCCATTTTCTGTTTAACAAAAAAGTAGCAGCAACCCCTGTAACACATTTCAGGGCCCCAAGCTGAGAATTTGAACATTTGGGTATTTTTTAAATTCTGCCTTTTTGAATTAAGCAGGAAGACACTTCTCCTCTTACCTCTTATCCTACCACCACTAATCATCATTGGGGGGCAAAGGAGAGTTGATTTCAACCTGGTTTTTTTAATTTTGTGGGGAAGAGATGAGTTTGGTTGAAATTGGGAGCAAAAGACTTTGGAGATTCAAAGAACTTCAACTTTCAGTCTTGAAATTGGGCCCAAAATTGTGATTTCAGACCATTTTTCAAGGTCTTTTTGAGGATCGACTCCCATTCTCATCCCGTCATCCCACAAAACATACATAAAGTGCTGAAATATTCAACCCAGCCTCTTCTGATGATATTACCACATCACTTCCTTTGGTCTTCTGAAAACTTTGGAGCCTTACTTAAGGCTCCTCATCCCGCACACACACTGCCTACCTATGAGTTATAGAAGCCTCCATGGGTACAAGTACTTTTTCATCAGTTGAGCTACTGATAAAGATGCCATGCACAATTAAAGTATTTTATAAATGTTATAGACTGCAGGGCAACAAAATCATATACTCTGGAGGCTAAGAAAAACAGGCAGATGGTTCTTTCAGGAATCAAGACTGGATATGGATGGTAAACAATCATATTTTAAAATATGGTGGGAGTAGAAGTTCTTTGGCTTTGAGTATATGGTGAACATTACAGGGCCTTTAAGGTTGGTGGGAGCCAAATAGTGGTGCTGCTGTATTGATCAGGTGAAGAACTTTTAAATTCCATGTTCATGGGATTGAGAAAGAAGTCTATGAGAAGGAGGTTTTCGATCTAGTTAAACCAGAAGCATAATCTAAGCCAGGAGTCTGGGAGGCCTAGGAAGTCAGGAATTAATGCCACCAGTCCTCACCAAGGAGACCAGTTATAAGAAGCAAATTTGGAAACCAAAATTGTATGATGAACTAAGATCGTCCTCTAAGGCCACCTGACTAAGTATTAGGATCATATAGCCAGACAGCATCCTCAGTAAAAATTAAGATAATTTTTATTGTCTTTTTTCTGTATACACAATGGCACACATTAAAATGAAATTCTGATGCATTGCTCTTGAAAGAAGGAACGCCACCCACCAAACAATGTCACCATCCCAAGGATAACAGTAACAGCAGCAGCATCCAAAAATACCAAGTTATACATATGTGTGTGTGTGTGTGTGTGTATGTGTGTGTGTGTGTGTATGTATGTGTATGTGTATATATATATATGTATATATGTGATATATAGGCACTCATATTACCCACTTTTTATTTTATTGACCTAAAAGGTATTTACAGGTAGTCCTCAGCTTACAACCACAATTGAGCCCCAAATTTATGTTGCTAAGTGAAAAATTTGTTAAGTGAGTTTTGCACCATTTTACTACTTTTCTTGCCACATTTGTTAAGTGAATCACAGCAGTTGTTAAATTAGTAACACAGTTGTTAAGTGAATCTGGTTTCCCCATTGACTTTGCTTGTCAGAAGGTCAAAAGGATCACATTACTTCCCGACACAGCAACTGTCATAAATGTGAGTCAGTTGTCAGTAAATCCCATGACCATGGGGAGGCTGCAATGGTCATAACTGTGAAAAATGGCCATAAGTAACTTTTTAGTCCTGTTGTAACTTTGAATTGGTCACTGCTTAACTTGTAAGTCAAGGACTACCTGTGAATCCCTACATAGCCACAAATTCTTACTTGATTAAGTCCTGGTCTCTAGCTGCAAAGTCCTGGTTTAGGTTCGAGATCACAAACTTGCCAACAGAAGACATTGGATTTTCTCCTTCCCCATTACAATTGCAATTCCTGGGGAGCAGTGTGTGTGGGTTTGTGTTTAAAAGAGAAGGGAGCGAAAGTTATAGGATTGTAAGAGCCAAGAAACCTTGATTTGTATCTTTCAAGGTTGGCTTCCCAGCCTGTGGCTCTTTAATGAGATAAACTTGGCACAGGAGCTGATGAAAGCAGATAAAACATCTGGCTCTATTATGTAGAATTATTCACAAGTTGTTTTGATGCTGCTTTATGTAAGAAGCTCACTTGCCAGCTGATGGGGAGACTGCTCTCCCCTTCCCATTTGACTGGGAAACATTCCCAGAGTACCAGAACCTCTCTGCCTCTTGCCTTCCCTCAACATGAATCTGACAGGGGTTTTGCTTTCCAAGCCATGCTTTTCCTGGCTATCACATAGCTGTAGCTTGAAAGAGTATAATAACCGCCCATGATCCCTTCTGCAAGAGGAAGTCATAACAGATGACTATTCCGGCTATTATCCCACTCCATAACTGTAGCGTTCAGACTGAAAGAGTGAGAGATCATCTGTTTTCCATCGCCATAACTGTCATTGCATGAGTCTGATACTGGTACAGATTGCTGTCATTTTTAAATGGGGTCTCTAAGAGCACAAATAGGTTTCTAAGACAGTCTCCTTTTCTTCCCCGTTGCAGCTGATTTTACCAGGAGTCAATGGCCTTTTCCTGTTAGCTACCTATGTAATTTGATATGGTTTTGTAGGTGCCAGAAACTAATTGTAATTTTTAAAAAAAATTTTAGAAAATCAATTTAAAAATTTTAAGATGCTCCAAGTTTTATTAGGTCTTATGGAAAACACTTACCTGGAAATATTTGCCAGTGTTTTAATACCCCAAGGTGCTTTTTAGAGGACTTTCTGGTTTTTTTGAAGATTCCATCTTCATCTTCAGTTCTGACTGGATGGTGGGGAATGGAATATAAATATAAATGGAATATAAATCCTTCCATTCCCCACTATCCAGTCAGAGCTGAAGAAGTTTCTTGGATGAGAAGTGAAACGTCTTCAAAGGAAAACCAGAAAGTCCAGTTGCCTCCTGAAAAAGCACCTTTGAGACAACCATGACCTGGATGACTGAGAATCTCCATAGACAGTGTTTTAGTACTTTAGTCAGTTCACTTAAAAACATTTTTTTCTGTAAAAATGTTTTTGCAGGTGGATGGATACAGCCTACTGTTCTGCAGGTGCTATGGCACCCAGAGATGCCACAACATCAATTCCTGCCCATGTCTGTGGCAAGTCAAGTCCTGTTCAAAGGAAATATATTGTATCACCATGACATATCAGAATGGTCCTTGTTTGCTTGTATTTCAGAGGAAGCCAAGGCTCTGTGAAAGCATATGCAGTCTTTTGATTCCTTATTTTTGTTTTGTTTTCTGAAACCACTGTCTCTCGAAAAGAACAGCCAACTACAGTAAATTGTCCCATTTTTCTACCTTTGACCTATTTTCCATTTTGTAGCTTGAAGCATAAAATCACAAATAGCTGATATCTAGAAGATGGGTCTATCATAATGCTGCAGGAAAATAACCCAACCCTATACACCAAGTAACAAATTTAATCAATCTTAGGCACATTTAGTAATCTTCCAAATCAGCGTTTCTTAACCCTGGCCACTTACATCTTAAAGAAATCACCAGCTGTTTCTTTAAAAGCAATGCAGAAATTGCTTATTCCCTAAAATGTGAAAAGGCTGCCTCCTTGACTTTGTTACAAAAATTACAAATCTAAAAATTGAACCATCTGATGCACTATCATCTTTTTTACTCTGTAGCGTCAAACAGATACACTGTGAGATGTACGATTGCTTTTCACATCCCAGCAGTTTTCATTTCTACTTGGTTACATTCTCCCTTTGGAAGGAAAAGGTGTTAGCTTTATCCTTTGAGGAGGCAAAAAGATATAAAGTATATTAGGGTGGGTGGGTGTAACTTTCAGCCAAGCATCTATGAGCGAAGCTAAATGCATGTTCCGTATCTGAGTGCTTGGGTCTGTTCTGTTGGGTAATTCTTCAGAGAGCTGCCAGAAATAGAAAAATCACATGATTACCCATTCAAGCAACCTCCACTTTAGGGTGACAGTTGCCAACTATGTCAGTTTATTTTTGGCCCTGCTTTTTGTGGACTCTTTGCTCTCAGAACATCAATGGGCTGCTGACGTTGGAGCCCAGGAACATTGGTGGGCAGGCAAGGAATGTCAAGAGGCTGCTGCTGAAACTGATCCACACAGGGATGGTGGTGAGCCAGGATGGCATGTTCAGAAGAGCTGTCCTTACCCACTCATTTCCCCATATTGCCTGAAGGAATAGCACGACTAGGTCTGTAAAGGCAGAGAAAGAGGACCCCTGCTTCTGGAGTGCTGTGAAAAGCCCTGGTTCATGCTAAGTCTGAAAGAAGTAACCATGACCGCTTGTGAGGTGTCCTTCTCTAGAGCAGGGGACAAGGCTGAGGGCCTTTTGGCTTTTTAAAATTGTAGCTTGGAGATGAACACAAGTTCACTTCTATCTAGGTCTTAGCTGCCACCTTCTGCTGCTGCCCACAAAGACCTTGGTGCATATTCTTGTGCTTTCAACCAAATCCCACTTCCTGCCTGTGGAATTTGGGGGTTTCAAATCTGTGGATCTCTGTCCTTGCTGGGTCAATATATCTCTCTGGGCAAACAGATGGGGACAGGTGGTGTGCCAGGCCTTTTTGGGAACTACATGATCTTTATTCCTTGGCACCTGATAACTTGGCTGTAATGGACTCTTTCTCTTTCCTGCCTTTTCTCTTCCTTTTTGCCTCTCTCTCTTCCTTTTATTCTTTCTTTTTCTTGCAGCTTGGCAGTGACCTGGCGGGGAATTGGAGGCAGCCCAGCAGTAAGTGCCCTCCATTCATTTTTTTTCCTTTTCAGTTTTGATTGAAAAAATATCATTTATTTGTTGAATTTACATCCCATCTTTCCTTCAGAAAGAGTTCATGTTGGCACACGTAGTATTTTCTCCTTCAATTTTATTCTTACAACAGACCTATGAAGTAGGCTGAGCTGAGACTTTGTAACCAGGCTTTAAGTTGGCCAATATATTTTCAGAATTAACTGGGATTTGAAAACAGGATCTCCCATCCTGCAACTTTAACTACTAAAACACACAGGCTTGTTCTTGTGGTCTTCTCCCATCCATTCTTCTAAAACCTGTGCAGCTGAGATAGCCCTATGTTACATATTCTCAACATGTTCCCTGGATTAAAGCATCTAAAACACTGAAATAGTGGAAGGAAAAGAAAAGAGAATTTGGTAGCAAGCTTGATTTGTAGAATAGTCAAGAAATTTGGAGTTCTGATACTGAGGAGATCTGAGATCACAGTATATTTTTCCATGTGAAGTAGATATATGGCTGCTTGCTGATAGAAGAAAAAAATGGAGAACCAAGGAAAACAAGCTGAAGGATTCCCAGGGTTTGTGCAAGACACAAGAGTCATTGTGAAAACCTATTTCCAGGTTTGGCTTGGTCCCAGAGCTCCATAAACCTATAAATGGGAAACATAAGGCATCCAGAGCCCTCGGTGCCATTGGTGAGAATTTCCAAACAATTTAAAGTCTTTGAATGAACTAGAACTGGTCAACTCATATTCCTAATTTCCAAGAGTCATCAATAGCTGTGGACTGCTGTTGTCCTGGAGTAAAGCATTCCTCTTCCAATTCTATTTAAATGGACTGGAGGGCCATGGGACTTCCTGGATGTTCAACAGGTCTATTTTGAAAGCACCCACTTTGAGCCCATTTCACTACATGGTTGTTGAGGGCTTGGTTATGACTGAGAATTCTTATGGAGAGTTCACTCACCATTGTCTGATACAATTCCTCATCTTTAACTGTTGAATGTCCTTGCTCTCGCTCTTCAGAGTCTTTGGAGAAGATAGGTTGGCTATTAATGGCTGCTTTAATCACATAATGATGGGTAGTAGAGATGGGATTTAAAGCAGAGAGCACACCAACATGCCAATTTAGTACCCTTGCTCATTCAGCAAAATGCCAGGAACTTTAAAATATTCAGAATAGTGTCCATTTTTTTTAGTTTATTTAATATAGGCATCTATTATGTACCACCTGCTTCCTGATTGCTTGCAGGTGGGACAGACCTTCATCCCATCATCAGTCCCAGCAACATTCGCCCCTCCCTACCCCAGCTGCAGTCAGCAGTGGACTGAATGATCTCTTTGAACTCTCTTCTGGCATGGCATGGCACCTGGTGGATATGTGGCTCCCAAATCGGTATGTGAGGAAACATGGCCAGAGAGCTGTCCTTTTGCCAAGGTTGTCTCTTCATCGGGTTTTTTATTTTTGTTTTTTGGGAGGGGCATGTCTCTTTTGTGTTTCACACTGACTTTGTTTCTGAGTAAATAACTGTGCCTTTTGCTCTGTTTGGCCTGATGAGCTTCATCCATTTAGTACTACAGTGAAAAGTTTTAAATGAAACCAGGATGGAGGTTCTGGGTTTTTTGTTTTTGTTTGTTATGGCATGCAGCATGCTGGTTGGGGAATTCTGGAAGCTGAAGTCCACACGTCTTCAAGTTGCCAAGTTGCCAATTAGAGCATGCTATTTCCTCTTTAAACTTTTACTGCCAAACTGTTGTGAACTCTGTTCAGAGTGCTGCAAATGGATTTTGACATTTCCTCTCCAGCTTTTCTAAATCAGCTGGAAAGAATTTATGCTACCATCTAAGATTCAATCATCATTATATACCAATATATAAAATGATTTGAAGTGGATAGGCCACACACCCACTCAACATTACTGTCTATCATGATAAAGAAGTCTCACTGGAATTATTCTGTTACTTTATGAGTCCAGTTTTGCTTGCTCTAACGACCAGTCTCATCACTTTACAGGTCTGGTTACGGCTGAAAGCCAAAGGCCTGGAAATTTCTGGAACCTTCGCCATCGGCAAGGACATATCTACATGGATATGAGTTTCACCAACAAGGCTCTTCAACACATGAGTGACTTTGCCATTCAGTTCAACAAGAACAGGTTAGGCCTTGGAGTCAACTAAACACCCTTTTTGTTGCACACTTTATCTTTCTTGGCTTCTCTGTTGAATGTTATGCCTTCTTTCTCTCTCATCCCCAACCATCCAGCTTTGAGTCATCCCCAGCACACCACTGGCCATTCACACTCCTCTGATGCCAAACCAAAGCATTGATGTTTCCCTTCCACTCAACACTTTGGGGCCAGTCATGAAAATGGAACCTCTGAACAATCTTCAGGTAGGAACACTGGGTTTGGGGAGATGGAGGAGAAAGTAGTCAAAATTTTGGGGGTTTGCATTTTAATAGAAATTAAAATTAAGAGTTGGGGATGGAAGCAAAAGTGGCTGAATAGTCAAGAAACTATCAGGTCCTTCTCAAGTGGCAGAGGGTTTTTTCCCTCCCTTATAAAACAAGAAGCTGTTGTTGGAACAAAACAATTTAGCTTCAGGCAAACTATTCAGTTCAGGCAAACAAAATAAAGGAACTTGGTGCATCACATACAAATATTTTCTGGATTTCATTGTAGCAATGATCAGTAAATGAAAAGGCTTTTAAAAATGAGATATTCTGGCTAATTTACCTAATTTTCTTAAAGTATGTAATTTGGTGGTGGCCGTCCATGCATGATACTATAAGGATTGGGTCTGCATATCATCTAAAACCAAAAACAGATTGTGTTGTGACTGAGCTTCTGAGTTGACTGGATTTTATGGGCAGATAGGGATTACATATCCTCCTGTACAACATTTCTGAAAACTAGCTTTTTTGATTTATTGATTTGATTTATGCATTTATTTATTTATTTATTCAGTTTGTATGGCTGCCCATCTCAGTGGCTCTCGCAGCAAACTATCTTTAAAAAAAAAAATTCAATTTGCTGCCCATTCCACATCTGTGCCTTAACTAAGCACCAGGCTCCTGAGCTGATTCTGGTACTGTAATAAATAATAGCCTTCTACACAATGGTTTCTATTCCAGTATACAGGCAAACTGTGACTCCTTCACTCCTCTTCCCCTCCCAGCCCTCCTCTAATAATCTTTCTATGGTATCCCCAACAGGAAGCTTATTAACCATAAAAAGCACTGTTTTCTTCAGCACTTCTGTCCTGTGTGTTATGAATGAGCCTACTGACAGGCAGCTAGAAATAGTGCTGCCTTGATGTGGAAGCTCCCGGTTGGAGTTGAGAACAAAGAGATGCAGCTGTAGCTGCTTTTACAGAGGCAGGGAGTTTGGAGCCAAAAAAAGTTCTTCACTGGGAAAATAAAAACATAAAACAGGCTTCAGTTTCAGCTTGTTTACCTCTGTATATTCAGTCTAAGTGAATATTTTTACTCATTTAACGTGACGCTCTTCTGATTTTATTTTTAGAAAGCCAATAGATTAAATGTTATCTACATATCCTCCATATTCAGAAGTGTTGTTGTTAGAGAAGAAGATAGCCTGAGTGGTGGTTTTTTAAAGGCTGTGTAGATTTAATAAAGGCTTCTAACAAGAACTGGATGGTAGGCTGCAGAGCCTCCAGTCTGAGCCCAGATGAACTCTTAGATTTGTAAAATCTGAATATTTGGAAGCATAATCAAACACTTGCATAGTGGATGCCTCAGACATGAAGGGTGAAAACTCCTTGTAATAAAATAGTATTTGGGGCTTTTGGTCAAAGTCAGAAGACTTCCAAGCAGAGCATATTCAAGTGTGGGGCTCTCACTGAAAAGTACTGACTCTTCGTGCAGAGGTGTCCAAAGCAGGGGGCTTTGGTAGTGTGGGCCGAATGTGTCACCTCAGCCTGACATTCTTTGAATTATTATTAAATGGGAAAACACTGGCTATGGGATGAGTGACAGGCTGAGCCAGCAGGGAGAAGAGGCTGCAGCCGCCGAAATTTGAAAATGGGCTGCAATTGGCCCCTGGGCTGGACTTTGGACATGCCTGCTTTAGTGGATACCCCTGCACTTCACAGCTTTTGAGACTATATTTGATTCATGCTTGGCAGGACAGCCTATGACGATCCCTAGTATGCAATATTGGGATTAAGAGGTGGTTGAATTGGGGCTGGAATCTTACTGTCAGTGCAGTGACCTCAAATTCAGGAAGTCCTTGACTTACAATCACAACTAGGACTGAGACTTCCATCCCAAGTGATATGGTTGTTAAAGTGAGTCATCATGTGACCGTATCCACTTTTACCACCTTTTTGCCACATCCGTTAAGTGAATCTGGCTTTCCCCATTTGCAGTTGGGAAGGTTGCAAATGGCAGTCACATGGCCCTGGGTGCTGCAACCATCATAAATGCACCCCAATTGCCAAGCAACCGACTTGCAATCATGTGAGTACAGGGATGCCACAATGGTTATAAGTATGAGGGCCTATTGCAAGTCACTTTTTTCAGTGCCACTACAACACTGAAAGGTCATTAAAGAAATGGTCACAAATATAGGACTATCTATAGCACAGGTGACAAACAATCGTGTCACAGGCCGGATCGGACATACTGATTTTTGCCTTTGCAGAACCAGGGTGGGCATGTAATTCATGTACAAGTGACATATTTATTTATTTATTTATTTATATTTGAACGTATGTCAGCCCATCTCCAAGACTCGCTGCTCACAGCTAAAAACACAGAACAATAAATATTTAAAAGACATTAAACTGACAAGCCCAAATATGAACATAACAATACAATAAAATATATTAAAACTCCATCCTCCCAAAGGAGGGTCACAGCCCGGTTGGTCAAACAACCAAGTTTTTAATTCCGGCGAAGAGATCAGGGCCAGACGGAGCTCCAGAGGCAGTTGATTCCAGAGGTCGGGGCCGCAACAGAGAAGGCTGCTCGTGCCGGGAAGTACCAACCGGCATTGGCCGATGGAACCCCGAGGAGTCTTGTTTATGAGCCCGCGACAGGGCGGCCGGAGCTAGCTATTGGAAGAAGACGCCCTCAGATATTGGGGACCCATGCCGTGTATTGTTAAACTAAAACTGAATCTCACCCGAGCGCAATCGCAACCAATGCAGGCCACGCGAGGAGGGGGTAACATGGGAGAACCGGTAACTCCCATCACCACCGCCGTGATTCTGCACCAACTGCAACCGGATGGTATGCAAGGGCAGTCCTAGATAGAGAGCAGTAGTCGAAGTCTCGAGGTGACAAGGGCATGAGTAACCGCAAGGGCTGCCTCGATCCAGAAAAGGGCTAAGTTGTCGAACAAGACGGAGCTGGGCAAAGGCCCTGGCGACGCCCCCACCTGCTCCTCCAACCGAGCCGCACATCCAGGAGGACCCCAGATTCCGCGTTCTATCCACAGGGGTAACCTCCCCTATGGCCAAGGATAAACAATCCTGGCTGGGCCGAGACGCCGCACACGCAAAGCCACTCAGTCTTGGCCGGGTTGAGTCGAGCATGTTCCTACTCATCCAGGTCCATCACGCATCCAAGCACCGGACATCAGGGAAAGGGCATCGCTGATCTGGCCAGGGTGGAAAAGTACAGCTGAGTGTCATCAGCGCATTGATGGAATTTCACCCCAAAGCCACGGATGATCTCACCCAGCGGTTTCATGTAGATATTAAATAAGAGAGGGAAAGGGACCCCACTCCAGAGAGCTCTCGCCGACCCAACCCTCCCACTAACACCGATTATAACCCGAGAGGTAGGAGGAGAACCACTGAAGAACAGTGCCCCCACTCCCAACCCCCGAGGCACGCAAAAGGATACCATGGTCGATGGTATCGAAGCCGAGAGGTCCAGGACCAGGACAGAGGAAAACCCCTGTCCCGGCCCTCCAAAGATCATCCATCAGCGCGACCAATGCCGCTCGCGCTGTAACCGGTCGGAAGCCCGATTGGTACGATCCAGGTAGTCCGCTTCATCCAGGAAAAGCGAACCTGCTGAGCCACCACATTTCAACAACCTTCGCAAAAAGCTAAGGTTGGAGACCGGACGAAAGTTGTCTAACACGGTCGGGTCCAAGGCAGGCTTCTTCAGGAGGGCCCTCACCACCGCCTTCAAGGCGGAGGGAAAGACACCTCCTCAATGAAGCGCTGACAACTGCCCGAGCCAACCGCAGGTGGCCTCCTGGCGGCATAAGTCAGCCAGGAGGGACACGGGTCCAACAAACATGTGGGAAGTCGCCGCGATAATCCTGTCCACTTCATCCTCGGAGACAGGATCAAACTCATCCCAGATAACATGGCCAGACTACCCACAACTCGCTCCTCCCACCACTGCAAATCAGAGGACAACCCGGCCCACGCGCATCTTATCCGCCAGATATTGACCAACTCTCAGCCCTGCCTCCAGTGGGTCCGCCCCTCAAGCCGAAGGAGGGAACGGGTAACCCAAACAGGGCGGCTGGGCGTTATTCGCGGACGCTATGAGAGTGGAGAGATAAGACCTTCTCGCCTCCCATAGCTACCAGGTAAGTCCTAATGTAGGCTCTTAGCTGGGCACGATCGATTGAGAACGGTAGACCTCCACCTGCTTTCAACCCCCTACGACGACGCCATCTCCCGGAGCTCCTCAGTATACCAGGGAGCAAACCGATCCACGACGCAAGGGGACGATGGGGACAACCCTGTCGAGGGCCTCCGACGCAGCCTCGCTTGCCAGGCCACTGCCAGATCCTCGCAGAGTCGGAGCAAGGGAAGAGGGAAAAACCCCAGTTCTGCCTGGAACCTTTCAGGGTCCATCAGGCTTCGGAACCACCTAAGTGGCTCCTCCTCCCAGCAGTGGGGGCGGCCTGTTGGAAGACCAGCCGTAGGAGATAGTGATCAGACCATGGAACGGGCAAGGCTGTCAAAGTAGCCTGCCCTCTGTCACTCCGCCACCGCCAGAGACAAAAACTAGGTCAAGAGTATTCCCCTCATGAGTCGGGCCTTGAATCAACTGGGTCAGGCCCATAGCCTCCATAGAAGCCATGAACCTGGGCCAAACCCGATGCCCCCAGGGAAGGCAGATTAAAGTCCCCCAGAACCATAAGATCCGGGAGCTCCACTGCCACCCCAGAGAGGAGGTCGAGAAGCCCAGGTAGGCCGCTGCCACACAGCTGGGGAAAGGTATGTAAGCAGCAGGCCCACCTGACCACTAGGCCCCCACCTCACAAGGAGGGTCTCACTCCTCACCATCTCTGCAACAGTGACCTCCCTTGGAAACAGGGTCTCCCTAATAACCACGCCACCCCACCACCCCTACCCTGAACCTGGTGGTGCAAAACCCGAAACCTGAGGGCATAAATCAACCAGAGGGACACCTCCTCCGGCCCAACCAGGTCTCGTGATACAAGCCAGGTCCGCAGCCTCCTCCTCAATGATCTCACGAGGAGGGAAGATTTATTAGCCACGGACCTGGCATTAAAATACACCAACCTAAGGCCATCCCATGCTTCCCAGGGAGGAGGCCACAGGTCGGAGCGGCCACCGCGACAAAGATGGCGGGTGCGTGCTCCCAACACATGATATGGCCCTGTGCCTCACGCCCTCTGCCAATTCCAACCACCCTGGGGATCGCGTCCCCACCTCACACCCCAAGCCCCCCACCCCTCAGCCCCGCTTCCCTCCCTAACGTGCCTCGGGCTGAAGAAAGACCCTCTGCCCCCTCCCTAACCCCTTAAGACGCCCAATTAGAAATTTTAAAACCTCCCTTCCGAGATAAACAAAATTTAAAACCCTTGGTCATGCTATGCCCCTCTCGAATAATAAACCCGCCATCGAGGAGGGGCTTTTGACAAACAGCGGACATCTCAGGGGAACACCCCTGAGCTCAAGAGCTCAAGAGAAGAGTAGATATATCCCATAGTGGTTATTGCTAGGAGCAGTCAAGTCCAGAATAGATGATAAAAGATGGTAAAAGTTCAGTTCGGCCGATGGTCAGTCAAGTTCTAGAGCCAAAACAACAGAAGACTCCCGCCTGTGGCATTCTCACTACCCACCGGAAGTAAGTTCTGTGAACTCTGAGACAGCTCAAAATCTCTCTCACCGAGGGAACAGTCATCAGGATAGCTCTAGTCCAGGGGGCAGAACACCACTGGTCTCTCACCTCAGTGGTGCTAAACAACATGGCATGCTCTCACCACACCATGTGGCCCCAGGCAACTGAAGACAGATTGGGGAGGAAAGATGGTCCAGGCATGGTAGATACTAAGGGCCCGGATGCCCTCACCAGCCAATCACCTCTACTTGCGCCCTCCAGTCCTGAGTCAGATGGCAAGCCTCCCGCAAGCAATGGAAGCCGAACAGCCGTTGTTGGTATTCTGACCCAGTAAAACAAGCCGGGTCAGACGGCAAACTTCTAGCTGCACAGCCCGCACAGCTCCCCACAGACAGATAGGCCATGTTACCATGTTACCATGACCCCCAGGTGCAGATGTTGATCCCAGACTCCAGGCTCCAGGCTCCAGGCACAGGCACAGGAAACCAGCACCAGGCTCCAGGCTCCAAGTTCCAGGCCCCACACTGGCTCCAGACACAACCCTGGCTCCAGACTTCTGGCTTCAGGCTCCACTGGCTCCAGGTACAGGCCTCCCCGCTCCAGGCCCCAGGTCCAGCCTCCGCAAGTCCCGACCCAGGCTCCAAACCCAACTCCAGGCACCAAAAGCTCTGGAATTGAGGAGACTGCCAGGCCAAGAGCCACACCCCAGCCATCACACGACAGCCTCCGGGAAAGAAAAGCCCCGACCGGCATCGCCATCCTCGCCGCCAGTCCACACGCCAGTCCGCCGAGGAAAACACTCGGCCCACCAGAAGCCTCATAAGCAGCCCGCGATAAACAAACGGGCTGGATGAAGTCCAAATGCAGGCTCCAAACAGCGAAGGCATCAGCGGCAAAGAGGGAGAGCGCCGAAGACGCCGACCGCCAAGGCCGCCAGCACCGATCCGCTAAGCCGCACCCAGACCAGCCGCAAGTAAAGCTCGCCGCATAGGCTGTGGCTCCCCATCAAAACCCGACTCAGGAAAGACGCTCTGGGTCGGCTGCTGCCAGGGCCTTCAGAGGGCTGGCAAACCCCCAATAACTGGCTGCCAGTTTGGCAGATTCTATAGAGTAACTCAGCATCCAGTTTTTCAACTGAAAGTTCACCACCTGTATGCCCAGTTCATTTTAAAGACAGCCCTGCATGAGCTGTCTAAATAGGCAATCAGGAATTCCTGATGACCATAACTGGCACCTCAGCCACAGCTAGATATAAAGACTTCTCTGGCTACAGCTTCCTCTGCCCATTCATAAATCAGTGCTTTCAGAGGAAGCATGACTCCATCAAGATTGCCCTCATGGGAGATGTTCGAGTAGAGTAGAGTAGAATAAAAATGGAATGGAATGGAATGGAATGGAATGGAATGGAATGGAATAGAATAGAATAGAATAGAATAGAATAGAATAGAATAGAACAGAACAGAACAGAACAGAACAGAACAGAACAGAACAGAACAGAACAGAATGGAATAGAATAGAACAGGAGTAGTTGGAAGGGATCTTGGAGGTCTTCTAGTCCAACCCCCTGCTTAGGCAGGAAACCCTTATCCATTTCAGACAAATGGTTATTCAGTCTCTTCTTCTTCTTCTTTTAATTCATATTTATATGTCGCCCTTCTCCGGAGACTCAGGGTGCTTACAGTTTTGGGATACAACCCCAATGTGCTCAGCAATAGCCTTCCTTCCATTGTATATGCCTGCTTATTACTAAGGCATTTTACAAAGTCAGCTTATTGCCCCAACAATCTTGGGTCCAATTTACCTACCCCGAGAGGATGGAAGGCTGAGTCAACCTTGAGCCTGGTGGGATTGAGCCTGCACATTGCAGGCAGCTGGAACTAAGTGCTAGGCTATTAACAGCCTGCACCACCAAGGCTCTTAAAAAGAGATAGATAGATTATGCAGAAACAGCAACCCTTATTGATAGGTTTTATTCCAACGTTGTTTCCCCATCCATTCAGTCCTAGGATATAAGTAAATGAATTATAAATAAATGTGGCAGAGCTGTCTTCCTTAGTGGAGTGATATGAAAGCAGGGGAAGTTTTCAGTAAGAATTTGGATGGAGAAAAGAGGCCAAATATATCCATTAGGGTAGTTTATTTTCTTAGGTGTTATAGCTATTTATCTAAAGATGTTGCAAGGGGCAGCCCCACAAGCAGATACAGAAGTTAAAACCAAGCCACATGCTGGCTTAGCTGACTGTGTCTCTCTCCAGGAGGTCCTTGTTTAGGAATCCTGTGTTTTGGATGGAATTAGTTGCTGTCAAGCAGAAGGTCTCAGAAATGTCGTAGCTGTCAAGAATCTGTTAATGATAGAAGAATTTTCTGTTCCCGTTTATCTTTTTTTTAAAATCCCCTCTGAAAAGCAGCTTGTGCATGTAGCTGATTCAGCTTCAAGAGTATTAACGTGTGAGGAAGCAATTCTGGGAAGGAATGTAGATATTTAAATATTTTGTCCTTTTCATCCTTTTGCTACTCTCTTCCTTCCTACTCATTTTCTTGCCCTTCTTTATTACCACTGGGCAGATCTGGGATGGAAAGCGATACCACAAGATTCATATTGCCCTTCATGATTTCTTTTGCCATCATTCACATGTTCTGCATTAGAGCTGGATTGAATTAATGTGACATGGTACTTCTTGTATGCTCCATCCATCCGCCTTTCAGGCAGGCAGGAGATAGAATCTTTGTTCCCATCTTGTTCAAGGCTTATTCATATTTTCGAGGACAGAGGTTTTTATTTTTATTTATTTATTTATTTATTTTGGGTAGTGTGCTGTGAAGTCATTTCCAATTGTAGCAATAATGTGGATAGATATTCTTTGGGTCTTCCAATGATGTCCCCATCAGAAATGTAACTGAATCCTTCCAGTTGGTGTCCAAAAGAGAGTAGCAGGAAATGCAATTGTCATCACAGAGAGATGCACATAGATGGCTGTGGCATCCAATTGGAAGATAACAAGGGTTAGTTCAGTATTGTCTTAGTTTCTTTCTCTGGCAAAAAGTACTAGATAGATGAAGGATTTTCATATATTCTCAGAACGATAAGAATTCCTTGGAAATTAGTCTAGTTTACTTTTGTAGTATTATTATGGCTGTGGACCACTCAAAACACAAACTTACGGTATCCAATACTTACAAATTAATCTTGTTTGTTTGTTTGTTTGTTTGTTTATTATTTATTGCTTGTATGCCTCCTCGAAAGAACTCAGGCGGCTCACAACTAAAACAAACAATAAATTTAATTACTTAAAACACTATTAAACAATTAAGCCCCATTAATCTAAAACCCCAATACAGTTATAAAATTTAGAAATTTAAAACCACCCCCAAGAGGTCAGCCCAGCCCGGCCTGTTCAAATAACCAGATTTTCAAATCGATGGAAGGTCTAAGGTCAGGCCAAACGGAGCCCCAGGGTAACTGGTTCCATAAGCGGAACCGCCACAGAATAGGCTCTCCGGGCCGCCAGCCGCACTGGCTCACAGATGGCACCCGAGGAGCCCCTGCCTGTGTCAGACAGGGTGGTTGGCACTAATGCCGGCAGGAGACGCCCCATAAGTATCCCGGACCCATGCCTTGCAGGACTTTGAATGTTAACACCAGAACCTTGAATCGCACCGGAGGGCAACAGCAGCCAATGCAGGCTGCACAGGAGGGTGTAACATGGGGAGTACCGGAAACTCCCATCACAACCCCAGGCCGCATTCTGCACCAGCTGAAGCCTCTGGATGGTATGCAAGGGCAGTCCTATAGAGAGTGTTGCAGTAGTGAGTCAGGAGGTAACAAGTGCATGAGTGACCGCAGCAGGGCATCGGGTCCAGATATGGGCTAACTGGCGAACCAGCGGACCTGGGCAAAGGCCCCTGGCCACGCTAGCACCTGTTCCTTCTAACCTGAGCCACGAAGTCCAGGAGGATCCCCAGGTTCCGCGCCCCTGTCCACGGGGCAACACCTCTCCCCATAACCAAAGGTGGAATCTCTTGACTGTTTATGACAGCATGATAGTTGAATTCCATTCCTGTGGAAATTTCCTGGCTTCTTGCTTTCTGTTTATCAAAATATGATAGTATATTGGCTTACCGATTTGTTAATAAAGTTGGAGAAAGCAAAGTCATAACTGGAAAGTAGAAAATAACCATCCCAAATTCAGTAACAAAGAAAGAACAATTGATTTTTTACTCATAACAAATGAGTGTATTGTATCTTTACTCAAAATTAAGTGAAACTAACATACAGAAAAGTAATGTAATCAAAAGTCTAACATTAAAAAATGCATTTGGCAGTCTTAAGTAAAACATATACATTGTTCTCAAACAATTAAAGTTGTAAAACTTTTAATAGTGACATCTTAGGTTCAATATTAAGCATATCTATACTAATCTTATTTTGATTTTAAAGATGTACTGTTGCTTTCTAATGCTTTACCCTTCATGTTTTATAATTCATCTTGCAAATCTGTTGTCTAAGGCTACTCGATTCAGTTCCAAAAATAATAAGATCTTGCCATAATAAAACATTGGAGCATGCCTAGACTTTCGCAGGATTGTTCAGGATTTCCTTGGCAATTGCCTTTAGGCAGGAAAAGCTTCTGGATGGCAGACACTTTGAAAACTACTGAAATATGTTTGATTAAAGCAGTCAAAGGGATAAAAGATGTTCTTGAAACCTATGGAGCACTTGCCAATTTGAACATGAGCTCATGGGGCAGCAAAAGCTCTCTTAGGGAGAATGGCTCAGAGCTGATTGTAGCATGTAAGGCTGGATGTGCAAATCTACCTTGTCACTTAGTTACATTTACTTAACAAAGAGTTGCATGGGGAATGAAACTCTCTGTCTTGGGTTTTAAACCTCTTGACTCAGTATGTCTTCTGCATTGATTTTCATGTATAATTCTGCCTATTCCACAATGCTTTTTCTAAGCTAGTGTTTCTCAATTTCAGCAACTTTAAGATATGTAGAGTTCAACTCCCAGAATTCCCTCAACACCACAGATGGCTTGGGAATTCTGGGAGATGAAGTCCACACATAGCAAGAGCACTTAGACTTATGCCCATTTCACAGTGCTTTACAAACCTCTCTCTGGTTTACCAGAGTCAACATATTGCCCACAATAATTTGGGTCTACATACTGACCTCAGATAGATGGAAGGCTGGGTCGACCTTGAGCCAGTTAGGATCAAACTACTGGCAGTTGGCAGAGTTAGCCTGCAATACTGCATTCTAACCACTGCATCACCATGACTCTCCACTGCACCACCATGGCCACATGTTAAAGTTGCTGAGATTGAGAAACACTGCTCTAGACTGCTTACAGATACTTTCAAGCCCCCTTACCGCCTGGCTTCCCATTGAGAATGACACAGTTGCAATCAAAAATAGAACAGCATAAATCTGATTTGAGGCAGGTTTCCTAAAGTCATGGTGAAATCATAGTTAGTACTGATATTGACAGAGGTATTAAATCCCTAGTATATACTAAGTTGATGGTATAATGGCTTTTTTTGGCAGTGTAATTTTTCAGGTTTCTAGATGTAAAGCTCAAAATGACCATAAATGTATATTTTGTGCACCACAACCACACATTTGGTTGAGTTGAAAATCTTGGTCTCTATTGCAGTGTTGTCACCATTACATTCTTTCTATTGCCGGAAGCCTGAATAATTAATTAAAACACATCTTGAAGGAAAACCTGCATGGCCCTCCCTTAAGAGAACAATGGCACTACTTTGTGGTTCAGGTTTACCAGCTTTCTATTGGTCTGCAGGAGAATATATTTGCCCTGTCTCTTAGCTGAGACTCTGAGAAAACAGATGCATTCAAGAAGCAGCCAGAAATGACCCAACCTGCAGCCTCCATGAAGGAAATAATTAGCAGTGCTGTGCATTGATTCCAAATAAGTCCTCACATACTGATTTAGGATTATTTGAAAATAAACACTGTTTTTTTTCTGCTGGTCTTCCAATCATGTCTGAATGCCAGGTTCTACTCTTTCTATTCCTGCTGGGTGCCCAGAACACTCATCAGTGGCAAGGAACAGAAACTTCTGATGCCAATTTAGACATTCCCTGTCAAAGAGGTTGAAAAAGATACAGAAGGGCTTTCTCTCAGCACTTCCAGATTCAGTCTTTACAAAATCCGGGCTGGCATTCTGAATGTTTGTTCCTAATCCTCTTCCAAGCTAGAGATCTTAGATTTAATTATGCAGCCATTGCTGAACGATATGATGATGTTGAGTATGCTGATACTCCTCAGCACCTCTGCCCTGTTCAGGATGATCTTCTAAAATGCCCATGTGCAAATGTTTTCAGGTCAGAATTACTTCAAGTTAATTCTGATACAGGTTATAGTAAATGTGAAGTAATAGTATGACAGTCACCTAAATGTGATTTGGCCACATTCCTTGGTTTACAACTTAGAAGTGGGAAAGCTAAGTCTGTTTTTCTTTTTAGTATTTTAAAATTTTAGCTCCAAAATGCTTGCCCAGATCCCAGACATGTTTTCTTAACTTTGGCATTTTAAAGAAAGTATGCTGTGTGTTTTCATACAAATAATATAAAATGCAAGCCCCCTTTTTAATGTACTTGAGGGTATCTCAGGAAATAGATCCTCACACAAGACCTATATGTATAGAAGTGTTTCTGCAGCCAGCAAGTAAGCTTGGGGTTTAATGGCTCTGAATTATTTGAACAAAACAATAGCAATACTATTCTTTGTGGGTCTGGCCTTCCTACCAGGAAGCATTTTGTATTCTTTTGTATTTGTTTATGCCATACTGACATTTTTAAAATCTTTTTAGGAATCAGAGTGGAGAAATTGCCTTTTTCTTTTAAAAATAGCAAATTTATTTTTCTCTTTGGGGCAGGTGGCTGTAAAGAACAACATTGATGTTTTTACTTCAGCTGTCTTATTCCCCTCAATGTGCTTTTCAGAAGATGGCAAAATGGGTGAGTGGTATATCTGATTATTACTAGGCCCTGAGGGAATTAAAGGGTGGGATGGGATATGT